>NBND01000001.1:2400000-3000000 GCA_002196765.1 Millerozyma farinosa | reverse complement strand
TGTGGCGAGAGCTGGAAACGCCCCTCCTTCTTGTCGAGACTTTATTATTCATTGGCATGACAGGAGATAGAGCATCATTAGCTCCAGCAGGAACTGGTGCAGCTCCGTGTGGTAAAGCATTCGCTGGAAGAAATGTATTTGAACCCAAGCTCTGATCGGCACCGGATGGAGCAGGGCCTACAGGGGCATAAGGATTGATCTCTTTCCCTTTACCTCCAACCAATGAGCTCGCTCTCGAATGGGCTCTCTTATTATGCGACGGAGCGTATGGTCCAGCATGGGGCACGTAAGGACTGATGCCAGAATTTGCTCCTTGTGACCTTGGAACATCCGTGGAAATATTTGTAGCTCCATTTGTCAACCTTCTTTGATTTGATGAGGACACATTTGGAGATGTAGGCATATTCTGTTGCTTTTGCAATGTAGGTAAAAGCTGATGATGGCTTTGCACACCTGTTACTGGCTTACCCCCAATGGGTACCTGGCCTGCGACTGGCAATGTTCCTACGTTATTGACAGCATTTAAAGGAGCGCTATGTGGCGGTTGGTTTGGAGGAATAACAGTAGATCCCATAGAGTGAGATTGCTGCATATGCATACCTGGATTATATAGCAGGTCCGTAGTAATATTAGGAAATGCTTGCGGTACTGACTGAGCTGCCTGCTGACTACTTGGCGGTATGAAATTATTAACCTGTTGAGGTCTAGTAGCAGTTCTAGCAGGTCGCGCTGCAGGTTTTGGCATAGGGATGGGTAAATCTTCAAAGAAATTCTTTTTATGATATTCTGCAGTATTACGCAAAGAAGACGTATGTGGTTTTTCTGTTTGAAAATCGATGGAAGTACGCGATCCTGTTCTCTGTCTTTCATTTAAGGATCCAGACACAGAAGGAGGCTTGGTACCTGATAGATGAGCTGGGGTATCCCTTGGGCTGTACCGAGAAGATGTTCTTGCAGCCGGTTTTATCTTAGTAAGAAGTAAATTATCAGGAAAGTCGTATGCGTCGCTTTTCTTCTTAGCTTGATCCAAACTTTTCGAAAAGGTCTCGAAAGATTGGCCAGCTGGTAAGGGCGAAATCTTATCTGCCATTGATTGCGAAGTATGTAATGGGGGTCCACTAGAAGATGGCCCTTTAACAGGAGTTATGTAGCTAGTAGAGCTGGGCTTCTTTTCGTTCTTTTCTGGCTCTAAATCATCATCAAAAAGAAGTTCGTCATCTTCTAGAAAGTCCAAAGATGGCTCTTCAAGCGCATGCAGATCGTTTTTATATGGCTCTTTCTCTTCCTGCTGTGGTATAGTATGTTGCTGTTGTGAAGACGAGTCAGGTTGTGTGACACTTTTCTGGCTCTTATCCTCTACGCTTTCAGTCAAAATTTCGTTTTCAACATCATCTTTTTTATTTATTGAAGCAAAAAAACCTTCTTCGTCATCTTCTTCTTTGAATATCTCGTCTAGCTTCGCTTCCTTCGAGTCCCCAAGAAGGGAGGAGTGCTTTTGAGAGCTGGCATCCGATTCTTTTTTTTCTCGCGTATTAGAGTATGTAGGAAGGTCTTCCAATGTATTATTCACTTTCAGCTCGCGATTTTCTTCACCGATTGTATGGATATGTCCACTGCCAAAATCGTGAACTTCCGAAGTTACGTTCGACTCTGTGACTACCGCATCATTGGGTATTGGAGGCGGGGTTTGGCGATCTATATTATCGTGCGTTTTCAAGCCTATGTGCAAATTGTCCTTATTATCTCCTTGGAAATAATTCTGCATTTCGTCCTGATTCAGCGCAACCAAAGTCAGCAAGTTGACCTTGTGTTGAGCCTCCTCCGATTGTTCATTTGGCTGTGGTTGACTTCCTGATAAGTGCATGGTACTCTCACTCAAGTTTGCGTTTGTGAATACAGATTCAGTTGGTCCAGGTTTTTCCCAGGGCAATTTTGCATCATCATTCTCAGTGTGAGCTTGCAGGTAAGGGGAAACACCATCATCAGACAGTATTACATATGAAGTTTCATGTTCCGCTGCATCGTTGAGCGATTTCTGTTGCTGATCATTCTCCTTTGAGATGATGTCTTCTAATGAGGATCTGCTTTCGGGGCGGTCATTTGCGAAAACCCCTGCAAAGTTGCTATCACTAATATGCTCATTCTTATCTGATTCTGTACTTTGTACATATTCTTTGCCGTCTACTTTGTCCTTCAAAGCCTGTTTGTTCTGTTTGATGGCCTCTTCGAATTCATTTTCTGCTGCTCCGCTAGGCTCCCAAGAGGGCTCATTATCAGGCCCAGACCGGAGTCTTTGAAGCTCACTACGATAAGAGCCATCCACGCTACCTCGCAAAATTCTGTCTTCCGTATTCATGGCAGAATCATGTGCAATTGAGGAAATAGCATCGGCAATGGACGAATTCCGCTGGTTGTTGACGAACAGGGCCTCTCCCTCGCTCATGAGCATACTTGCTCTTCTTTCTCGGTGATCGCTGATCGACATCCTCCGCTGTGTATCACTCGATCTTCGCCGCTGATTATCTGGCGAAATTTGATGATGTGCAGCGCTGTAGTTCGAATCTTGGTGCGTCTCCAAATTTATATCTTGACTGGCCATGTTGTTATTTTTCGTTTTTATCAACCGCTTGATCGCTCTACAGCTTTCGTCTTGCTAAGTTCTTGCTCTCCAAGCGGCTAGCGTGTATCAGTTGCGAAATTACCTTGAGATGGCTGTCTCTTGATCACGATACTAGATGAACACCAGTGTGACTATAACAAATCTGTAAACTTGTTCAATAGAATATTGTTGGTGTGTATACAAGCCCTGTTGTTTGATTTTGTGTCACTATTGCTTCGCTCCTCCAGGCAAACATCGCAAGCAGTGAAGGAGCAGGCTCCGGCGCTGCTTGTGTTCGGGCGCTGACTCTAAGCATCTGGAGGTGTGCGGTGCATGGTATTTAATCGGTCCATATATTTTTACTGCTCTTAAACTGCGAGAACTTGCGCTATTATCAAGGCACAGGCCTAAATCATACGCTGGTCTCGTTTCTACAGGCTCCCCAAAACTTACAGAATCCACACCACTTGTAGCGGCACTCATGAGCAGAGCAAGCATCGCCACAATATCACCCGCCATATACGATGATCTTGGAGCCTGGGTTGGTGCCAGCGCTAAACCACATAGTTCGCCGACCATTGGTTTTAAAATAGATCATGCCCCTCGCGCATAACGAAGAATGCTATAATGAGGTTTCGACTGACGCCAAGTCCAGCGCAGTGGGCTAGACCGCAACCGGTCCCACCTGTCTGCAGATGCTTTTGAACCGACAAGAGTCGTTTCTGGCTCGCAAGGCCAAAAATACCCTGTCACCTCATGTCTCATCTCCCTCTCACGTGCATGACAGCCCCTATGCCACCCAGTGTAATGGCGCGTGACGTCGTGCGACATATACGCCAGCCAATACTGGTGGGCGTAAACGCGAGGAGGCCTAGTGGGTCCGCTCTGGCTGGCGCTACGGGGTGTCTTCTTCCTTTCGCTAGTCCAGCAGTGCACCACATGTTCTGGCACAAGTGGTGTTCTGTCTAAGCCCGGCTCGAGGACCCCGCGGCTACATGCTGCGGGCTGCAACGCTCTAGATGCTGCTCACGGCCTGTTTCTGTAGCTATTTTTGTTTCACCCCGCCTGTCATTAGGGTGCGGCTAAGCGTGCAATAATTGTGCGCTTCAGCACATTGTAGACGAGGCTACGAAATGGGTGTATATGGTGCAGCAGACCAGCTAACGACGATCTCTCTCTCCTTTGAGTGGCATTCTTCACATTCTAGCCCTACACCTCTTCACAAAGGCCGGTGTCAAGTCATGCTGTATGTGGAGTCACTGAGACTTCGAGACCCGCACCCTGATATACCTGTAGGCTATTAGTTACTCGTTTTATGCGACTTCGCATCGTGATGCCCCTTTTCCCACACATCACGTCTGCCTTAATTCATTATCGTCGCTGTCTGGCCGGTCTAATCTGCAGCGACAGGCGCACCTAGTCTGTATTCTTCCTAAATGTGTGCGCGCCTACAAGGCCAAGTCGCCGCTGAAGTATGCGAGCGGTGGCTCCACCATCAGCTCTAGCGCTACCTTAACCTAATCGAGTGCCAGGGACAGCGCTCCCGCAGGTGAGCACGTCACCTATTGGCAGATACTATGAGATCTTCCTCTAACATGACAGGCAAACCAATAAACTGCTCAGTCTTCGCAGTCACTTAGGGTTGTATCGTTCTAAAAATAAATTGTTCGGTGCGTCCAACAGAGCAATGTGGACTGGTACTAAGGTCTGAAAGAAAAAATCTATAGTAGGTAGAAAACCAGAAGCACAGAGAATATTGATAAACAGCCGTCATCGAAGCCAAAGGTTACAGAAATATTATCAAGTACATCAGGTGAATGTATCATAGGCAGGACTTTTTCGATTCGTAAAATAAGTAGTAGCCTTTGCTAGCTAATAATATCTAGCCGGATATCGACTATCAAGACATCAGGTGAAGATTGAAAAAAATCAGAAAAAAAGGTGGAGTTCAAGGGTAAGACAACACTAACGTGCTGCAATAGTAATAGGAGCACCCATTAGACGCGTTAATTGAAAGGCAGGCTAAGTGCAGTGAGCCGAAGCTGTTCTCGAGCAAGTATTGCAGATAGGAACAGTAATCAGATATTGGCAGATTTCTCGCAAAAAAAAATAACAGGCACTGTGACCACACCATTCAGTCATGGGAAGGAGAAAGATAGAGATACAGCCTTTAACAGACGACCGAAACCGAACGGTGACGTTTGTGAAGCGTAAAGCGGGTCTCTTCAAAAAGGCGCATGAGTTAGCAGTGTTGTGCCAGGTTGACATCGCGGTCATCATCATGGGTAGTAACAACAAACTTTATGAATTCAGCTCGGTGGACACCAAGGAGCTCCTCAATGCATACCAGAAGGTCAAGGTGCCGCACGAGCTGAAGTCTCCGGAGAACTATGGGAACTACAAGAGGAAACGCCATTTGGGACAGAATATGGGAGTTATCAGGGACGACGTGGACGTGGAGGACGACGATTCGGACTATTCAAGCGATTCTTCCGATGTCAAGCGCCGTCGGAAAGTGCTGGAAAATAGCAGTGATTATCATAAGAAAAGTGGACATTCAAGGGATATTTCTGTGAACCGCGGCGGGATGCATTCCCTGGAGTCGATGCAATACGGTTCGTACGGGCAGCATATGCGGGATGGTGCCGTTCGGGATGACTCTTACAATACTGTGTCTCGTCCTGGTGATGCTAGCAGTGCATCAAAAAAGTCAAATTCCTCTCGAGGCTCCCATTTAATGCCCCCCTCCTCTCATTCTGGCCATCTGAGACCTGTGCTTCGAGTGCAGATCCCTACCGATGCCAAAGGCAAGAATCAGGATAGTGCTAGGACAATCACAGCCATTGACTCAAATATGCATGATACATCGGGAACCGCCAGCGGAGCAGCCAGCAATATAGAAAACCAAAGTGGCTCCAACCTGGTTTCTCGATACTCCAACTTCAGCTCCTTTAAATCACCTGAAGATAGAAAACCAGTCACATTACCCGTCCCCATAGATACTAAGTCTCAGAGTGCCTCCCCATCTGGTACAAGTGCACCCTCTTTACCGTTGACAGGAATCAATACATTCTTCGGCTCTCTACCGCAATCACTGTCAGCCCAATACGGTAATAACGTGCTACCTACCCCAATTCTCAACCAGGTGCTCAATCAATCTTTTCTGCCCTTCCAAGCGACTAACCCGGGGACCCAAGTTCCCCAACTGCAAAATGACACCCAACAGTTACAACAAAACTCAAACTTACAGAATTACCCTGGAAATAATCAAGGCCGACTAAATCAGAGTGCTTCTGATATAAATTCAGCCAAATCAAGGCTGGCTTTTGGACAGTATCCCATTTATTCTGGCGTCAACCAAAGTGGGAATGGTGCCGGAGGAGAACAAACCCCTGTATCTGGCCATCTTCCTTCCCGCTACATCAACGACATGTTCGCGTCTCCTTCTAACTTCTACGCCCCACAAGATTGGCCAAATTCTGGTACTGGTATGACACCTATACATACAAATTTACCTCAATACCTTATGAACGTGCTGCCGTCTTCGAGTGGCCTTCAAAGTAGGGTTCAATACATAATGCAAAATCAAGCACAAAATAAAACTGAACTCGCATCACCGCTGCAATTTATGGCACCCTTCTCCAACATGAATCCTCAGCAGGGTTCGAATGCTGGAAATTCCTCCGACCAAAGCAATTCCCAACCTAGTTCTAATGAAAAGCCTGACATGCAGTAGCTTTTTATGTAAAATATATAACTATATATCAAATCTGTATTTTTACAAATAATCACTTTATTTACAAAGGATGTCCTTCTAATCAAGTAACAGTATATGACCAAGGAGTATTAGCTCCAAACTCCCACCGTTACCTCCGCTGACACTGCAGATCCCATTGCTCATCAGATCTCATTCAATATTGTATACTGTATATATTCTTAGGGTTGTAGCCCTACATTACCGGTCACCGATTTTGTGTGACTTCATGTATATGCGATGCTAAGAATTTTTCAACTTTCCCGTTCCTCACCTGCCCCGGGTGCACTCTAGTGAAAATTTGAAATCTTCATAAACTTAATCTTAATCTTTTAGAGGACTCTGCAAATTGGCAAGACATATAGATAAGGATGAAGGTATGTTTCACACCAGTATATCAAGCTAGCAGCGCTTCGAGGCAAGGATGAAGATCTTAGTGAGATAAGTGGGTGTAGTTTCAGAATGGGATGGTAAAATGAGTCTCAATGAAAAGAAGTTAACAACGAAGAGGTGGAAACTGACCGCCAGGACGGTGATCAGAAAGTTCTGTTTTCTTATAAGGATGGTCTATTAATGGCAGGATAGATACTTATATTCCCTGTGGCATACCCCATTCTCAAAGCATGCAAGCTCTGATGCAGATATTTCTGTGATTTATTAGTAAGACATTAGTACTAACTTCCTTTAGTTGAACATTGCTTACCCTGCTAACGGTACTCAAAAGTGTATTGAGGTTGATGACGAGCACAAGTTGCGTGTGCTCTACGACAAGCGTATGGGCCAAGAAGTTGAAGGTGACTCCATTGGTGACGAGTTCAAGGGTTACATCTTCAAGATTACTGGAGGTAATGACAAGCAAGGTTTCCCTATGAAGCAAGGTGTCATGCACCCAACAAGAGTCAGATTGTTGTTGTCCAAGGGTCACTCCTGTTACAGACCAAGAAGAACTGGTGAGCGTAAGAGAAAGTCTGTCAGAGGTTGCATCGTTGCTCAAGACTTGGCTGTCTTGTCTTTGGTCGTTGTCAAGCAAGGTGACTCTGACATTGAAGGCTTGACTGACACCACCACTCCTAAGAGATTGGGACCAAAGAGAGCTAACCACATTAGAAAGTTCTTCGGTTTGACCAAGGATGACGATGTCAGACAATTCGTTGTTAGACGTGAGGTCGTCAAGGGCGAGAAGAAATATACCAAGGCTCCTAAGATCCAACGTTTGGTTACACCTCAAACTCTCCAAAGAAAGAGAGCTTTGAAGGCTAAGAAGATCAAGAACGCTCAACAACAAAGAGATGCTGCTGCCGAATACGCTCAATTGTTGGCTCAACGTTTGCATGAACGTAAGGCTGAGAAGGCTGAAATCAAGAAGAGAAGAGCCTCCTCTTTAAAGGCTTAAGCTAGTACATGTAATTTAATTATCTATCTTTTTTGATTTTATACATAAAATCCTTGTTTACTGCGTATCTAATAAACCTGTATTGAGTATGCTATAACTATGTTTTATGGTCTATGACTTGTGGCTCCTTTAGTTTTTTGTTTTGCGATTCGTGTTCCGTACCTACAAGTTCTCTCTTCTTCATTAGTCTCTTTATATTGTCGTAAACTTCATCAGTTGATAAATTTGAAGCGTATGAAAAATTCTTCTTAAGAAAGTTTTCCTGTTGCTGCTTGTAGCGAGGGTCTCTCAAAAGTATCTTCAAGTGAGTGTCAAACTTAGACTGAGGAATAAGTTTGCCAGTAATAGGACATTTGATTGTTGGTTCTTTGCTAGCTTCCAGTCCTACCGCCATAGACTTGCTCTTCAATCTCGAAGTGCCTGCCGCCTTGATTTTCATGCCTTTTGGATGAGCTATCTCTTTATTTCTTTCCCTGGTATCCGGTTTCTGAAGAGGTGGGACATTAGGTGATTCATCACCTTCTTCTTCTGCCGAGTCAGTGGCAGTTAGGCGATTCTCTTCAGCAAATAAGGCTTGTTTCTTAGATTGTAAAGATCTATAAAGAAGTTCATCTCTGTTTATTGGGGCATCCAATTCCTTTACTTCATCTATGGCATCAAATTCCACCTTATCAACGAACACAAAGTCTTGCCAATCTATAGATGCGTATGCAATTTGCTTCTCTTCTTCTGCTTCTTTGTCCCTTTTCTTCTTGGTCTTATTTTGCTTGTTAAAAGCAGCCCTTTGAAATGATTTTTGTAAAAGGGCATCAGGTGATTGTAGATCTTCCCAGATTCTTTGAATATCTGCGTTCTTTTTATCATCAAATAAAGCTAAAATGATCTTGTACTGTTCAATGTATGTTCGAAATATTTTATATAATGAGTGATTCTTTTCAAGAAAGTCAAATTCGGGATCCACGCCTTTCTTTTTAGAATATAGAGCTTCTTCATACTCAGGACCATTTATTACAACGGCAAGAGCAGAAAGCTTGATAATCTCTAGGTCTAAAAGTGACAAAGGAGGTAGTTCAGTAAGAAAATGTAGCAGTCGTGGTGGAGTGACTGAGGCCAGAGTAGTTTCCTTACTGGCATGTTTGCTTTCGGGTTTCACTTCTTCACTTCCTTCTTTTGAATTACCTTCCAAACTTAACTTCCACTTATAGTATGGGTGGTACATATGGTCATCTAGTAGAAATGTGAACTTACTGCCCTTACTCTCATTTTTCTTCAATCTTTCCTCAAAGGCAGAACCATTTTTAATCACATAATCCACCGTCTTATCTATTACTTTCTTCAAGTCATCGGAAGGGACTTGAATATTCTCCGGTAGGCCTGGGTTGGTCATTTCACTATTTCTGATTAATTGGTTTCAATATGTTAGCTGTGTCAGATGCGATGTCTGTTATCATGGCTTTAATCACACAAAAATGACAGCCGTTTTTTGACAGATTCAGAAAGCTATAAGATTTTGAGTTGAATGACCAGCATTTACATATAGACCATTATGCCACCCGGTAACAGTAGTGAACATCATGAGGTTTACATGCATGATTCTAGCTCAGATGACTCCATAACTACAAATTTAGATCAAGTAGGTAAGCTAAATCTTAACTTATCATTAGACATTTCATCATACATCAATAAAGAAAACTTCAACTTGCCAACACTTCCATCTTTGGACTTAAAGCTACCTAGTTTCCAGATATTGTCAAATGATATTACTAATTTCATAAATTCCTATGTGAAAAGTTCCAATAATGAAGAAAGGGTCAATGAGGTAAAGGATGAACAGACGAAGCTTGATATAATCAAGACTGCCATCTCAACGAGAATTCAGATGAACAACTTTCTCCGTGACTTGAACCTAGGATTATCTTTATCTGCTGCTGTTGACCGCTTGCAACCCTTAACTGACATAATTCATGAAACAATATTTCTTCCAGCTGAGGATAGCGATGAGGAGGGCGAAAGCGCATCTGGTAAATCTCAAGGCAAAAGCTTGACGGAGCCTGTTGGGGTGGGATCTATAGTAAATAAACACCGAACCATTACTCATGAGATTGTTAAGCCGGATTCGAATACACAAAATCCGTCCGGAGGAACAAAGCACAAGAAGGCAAGTCGGAAATTGAAGAGATATTCTGCAGACGAGTACGACAGTACCACTTTCAACAGCGAAAATGATGATTTTGATGGCTTAACTACTGACGAGGTCCGGGACTTGACAGATCTTGACTCGTTTGATGATTTTTCCAAAGAAAACTTATTAAGAGGGAAAATACAGCGCATTCAAGGATTGAAGAATGTAAGCCAGGGACTGAAGAATAAGCTTGTCACAAGACTTATGATGGGGAATTATTATAAATACATGAAGATGAAGGATAATGCCAATGGCGAGGTTTTGAAAGATTTCAAAAAGCAAAAGTTAGTATTAAACACAACTAACCTTGAGTCTTCACCTCTTACGAAAAAGTCTGAAATGGCAAGCAATGACAAGCAAGATCAATCCGATGACATGGAATTCATTTCTGATAATGATGACGACGATGAGATAATAATAAGCGAAGATGATCAACATCCAACTTTTCATGACCCTCCATTCAACACTATAATGGGGTGTCCACATTACCAGCGGAATTGCAAAGTAGAATGCCCTGTTTGCTTAAGGTGGTTTCCATGTCGTTTTTGCCATGACCTGCAAGTTAAAGACCACAAGCTAGTAAGGGCCGATGTTAGGCATGTTTTGTGCATGAAATGTAATACGCCTCAAGTTCCACGCGACAGCTTTTGCACTTCTTGCGGTTCAGAGTTGGCATGCTATTTTTGTTCCGTGTGTAAATTATTCGATAATGATCCCAGCAAAGATATCTACCACTGTGATCGATGTGGAATTTGTCGCCTTGGATTAGGTTTGGGCAAAGATTATTTCCACTGTGATACGTGCAACATTTGTCTTTCGATAGACTTGAAGGATAAACACAAATGTGTAGCAAACACCACCCATTGCAACTGTCCTGTGTGCAATGAATATCTTTTTACATCCATTAATAAAGTTGTATTCATGAAATGTGGCCATCTGATTCATCAGCACTGTTACGACGAACTAAGCAAGCATACCTACAAATGCCCCCTTTGCAAGAAGACAATAGCCAACGTCGAAGCCCAGTTCAGGATTTTGGATCAGGAAATACAGCAGCAGCCACTTCCTGCCCCTTATAATCTTTGGCGATGCATCATCACCTGCAATGACTGCAAAGGGAAGTCTAACGTGCTGTTCCATATATTGGGTCTCAAATGCAAGTACTGTAAAAGCTACAACACTACTCAAATCAAACTCATAAAGCCGGAAGAAGAGGAAGAGCTGGATATTGAGCCGGAGAACGACAGTCTCCCGCTATTCGTGTCCAATGCCACCCGATTTGTAGAAGCAAGCCTTCTGAGCAACTTCAGTGTCGATGAGCAAAGTTTTTCTCAGGAAGAGGGTTACTTTGCTGATAGCAATCGTGAAACCGCTGAATGCGACCACCTGGACGAAGAAGATGGTCAAAACATGTTTGGATTGAAAAATTTGACTAATACCCTAAGCAATATGTCCTATTCTTCTGGAGAAGAAGAAGCGTCCCAATATAGCATTTCTAATATAACTTCACGTCTCCAAAGTTTCGTGAACAGTGTTACTACAACTAACTTATCACGGCCTGCAAGTCCCGACACAAGGTTGGGAGGAATCTTTCGCTCGATTGAAAACGAGCTTGATTCAAGCGATGCGGACACTATTGGAGGATTCTAATGTATAGGCGGTTTTTTTTTTTATCATGTCTCAAAAAAAAAATTTGGCTACTCGGTTGGGTACATGCTCAGTTCTTTGGGCTGAAGCGTCTATGCACGTCGCTAACTATTTTACTCTAACATGACTACCTACGTTAGCATCCCAGTTGTCTCTTGAAACCTGGAAAGGTAATGTCAGGTAAACCTTAAACGAACAATACCCAGTTCAATTCAGGCTTTAATATAGTATAAGTAGATAGCCAGCTTATTATTACGAATCAAAGTATAACTTATCATCCCATTGTGAAATATACATCATTTAATGGAACAGCAGTAGAGCATCTTAAACAATATTATTAGGTAGATGAGGAGTAGGTCTGCTAAGACTGTGATTTTTTGGTATCATGTGCCAAAGCGCTAATGACGACATATATATCAATACTCAACTTTTTACCGTATACGACATCCCAATATAGGAACGACTGTTGTGACAACGTCATATGGGCAATTAGTTTAAAAAAATAAAGGAGGACACAAGGAAGTAGAAATACCAACATCCAAGTACCTTAGTAAAGAATCATAGTGTAAGGTAATAGAGCTGAGGGAATTGGTAGGTGGTATAGAGAAGCAGTAGACTCAAATAGTGAGACGTGAAATACAGTGATACCGATTATGAACATATGAAGCGTATCATAAGGGCGGTATGAACTCAATCAAAATATTAGTGAATTCGCTCGACGGGTTTTATCCGAGTAAAGCCAATTTTGACATTAAGGAAGATGATGACGAGAAGGAGAAGCCGGCGGAGGATGTGAGATTGTACACCAGTGATGATGCTGATAGCAAAGCGAAATTGGACCAGTGTGACATCCTAGACGGGCAGCAGGATGGACAGGATGCCTCTGAGCATCGAGTGGAAGATCAGGAAAAAGTTTCAGATAATTCAAGTGGTACGAGCTCAAACTACTTCCTAGCTACGATATGGCACGTACTTCTCTTTTTGCCGATGCTATTGCTCCGAAGACCACTAGTTCTTATGTGGTACGTGATACTGTATCCGTTTAGCATCATTTTCAAGAGCTTCACTTGGGGTCTTCCGGAAGTGGAAACTGTCCCAGATCCACACTCAGCGCAAAGAATCAGCGAGAAAACAGCTTTGCTAAAGCAAGAAAATATATTAGCCAATAACGTTAAGTCACCTACTTTATCGTCCAAATACATAATGCCCCCTCCGCAAAGACTTTACCCACTCTCGAGAAATCCAGGCAAAAAACGCAAGCGGAAGACGTTGATCCTTGACTTGGACGAGACATTAATACATTCATTATCGCATGGATCGCCCCGATCATTCAGCAGCTCCAGTAGTTTGGCACATACTGTGGAGGTAAGACTTAACAACATCACGTCCTTGTATCATGTTCACAAGCGGCCCTTCTGCGACCAATTTCTCAAAGAGATTGCGAGATGGTTCGAATTACAGATATTTACTGCAAGCGTCAAGGAGTACGCAGATCCGATTATCAACTGGCTTGAAAGTGAGGTTGCCTCAAACTTTGTAAATAAACAAAACTACACTGATCACACTCCACCCAAAATCTTTACCAAGCGTTATTATAGAAGTGATTGTACTTACAGGGACGGTGTGGGCTACATTAAAAACTTATCGAAATTCTTTCCTCGTGAAGAAGACTTGAGGAACGTCATCCTTTTGGATAATTCACCAGTCAGTTATGCGCTCCATGAAGACAATGCAGTTATGATAGAAGGTTGGATTAATGACCAAGGAGATAGAGACCTAATGAACTTATTACCAATGTTGCATAGTTTAAGCTTGTGTATTGACGTCAGGTATGTCCTCAGCTTAAGGCAAGGAGAAAAAGCCTTCGAAAACTAGTTTTGATAAACTCATCACACTCTTTGAGGGTGTGATTGTTATTTTTAAAAATAAGATCTTTTCCATGGAAAAAAAAAGTAAAACAAAGGAAAGGTTGTTCTAATCTTAGTAATTAGCATTTACGTACTAGGTAAAATAATATGGCTATTTTCCACTTAACATAGCGTAGTCCCATATCTTTTAGATCTTCTAACCCTCACGAAGAGAAAAAAGCGTAAGAATCTTATATTTTTCGTATTACTGTTGAACGGAAATACAGCGCATCAGCAAGTTGAAAGTACTGACTGGGTGTAATTCAATGGCTCATGAGAGTGTATGTTAAAGATGCTGTTTGAGAAGGCTATTATGCTTTTAAAAGATGACACTCTCCAGAGTGATACGTACTATGAAACATTGAAATTTTTGGGTAACATGCTAAGAGACGAATCGGCTAGGCAAGATGATCGTGTCACACAAATTGTGCCTAGCATCGTCGAACACTTATCTAATGAATTTGGTGAGTTTTTAAAAGACGGTCTTGACCATTCTGCAAGCAGAATACCATCAGAGGAGTTGCGAGTATTGATTAATATGTTAGCAGATAGCGATACTAATAGGCAATTTATTACCCAGGATGAGCCTTTGTACTTAAAGTTCTGGCACCTTCTCCTCCAATACGTAAAGTATGAAAACGAAGTAGACAGGGATGATGAGCTATACGACCGTATATTGATCTTACTATCACAGTTTGCTCGTAATACAGCTCTTAGGAGCTATTTTGCCAACTACTTTCAAAAGCTCAACATTCATTCTATTTTATTACAAGCCATAGGGTCAAAGTGGTTGGAAAATCGTACTGATTTGCTTGAGGACGAGAACGTATTATTGCTTATTGAGATAGCAAGTAGCTTAACGGAGAATATTTCAAAGAACATTCCAAGCGAAAGCCAATGTGAGAGTGTTTTAACTCAATTGAACACATGTCTTGAAATATTGCAATTATGTCTAGATGAACTCTCAAGTGGCACTAATGCCGACAGACTGCGCTCTGAAGAGGCGCTAGTTCAATTGTGTGAACTCATTGTGAACTTAACTCTGTTTGAGGATATATCGGACATCAATAAGAGTCATATCAATGCAAAAATTTTGGGCTCGTTCTGCAAAGTTCCTGAAGACATTGTAGATTATGTTTCTGTTAAAAGGCATTTGTTCTCGGCAAGTGGAAACATATCCTCAATGTCAAGTTACGATAATTGGAATGATGTTGGTATTTGCATTGATGTTTTCTATAATGGAAACACCGATCCCTATTTGCTATCAGCTGCTTCCATTGTTCTAGGAAATGCAATATCAAATGCTTCTCAACAAAATCTTTTATTAGATGAAGTGGAGCTGAGGCACTCGTTGGAGCTGCTCGTTCACTCTTTCTTTTCCACTAAGTTCAATGATATCATACAGCTTCAGTCATTTCATTTGCTAAATAATATAATGTCCGAAAGGACTATAGGCTATATTATAGCTGAGAAGATTGCAATTTTCAGAGCATTCAAGGCCATGATGGATAATGAAAAGTACTATAAGGAAATAAGCAAGATTTGCTATCTATTTCTCAAAAAAATGCTCAGAACTCTCTTGAAGGATTCTGTAGCTTCGGCCGATCTGACTCGTTTCATTCTTGAGAGTAAAGATTTGTGGAACCTGCTCACATCATCAGAATCAGCGACAGACTGCGAGGAAGTTTATCTTCTTTTGGCAAGGTATCTAGTTCTACATATCGATGCTATTCAAGAAGATGATTACGACTTCGTACAAGGTATGTTAGCTTTTTCCACTAATGCAAAAAATCTTAATGGCAACGTCTCCTCAACGTATATCTCTGAAAAAATCAAAAACCTTTCAATCATTATTCAAGAACTTGCCAGAAACAACTTGCTTCGACAGACTATACAAAGCGTATATTGTGGTGACGTTAATCTTTTTAATAATAGATTCTTAAATCCTTTGCATGAACTATTGGTAAAACTTAGGGATTTTGCAAGACAAAGTGAAAGTGATAATACTCAGAATAAACAGTTGAATATAATAACTAATAACTTGAAGTTCCTTTGTGCATCCACCATGTCATTAATGTCCCTGCCTCTAGAGTTTTCTAGCAAGCTGGAAATAGAACACACATCATCCGATTTTCTTTATGATTTGGAGAAACTTCACTAATACATGGAGTTCTCGACTAAAAAGTAGTTTACTTAATCCTACAATTCATCTTCTATGTAAATCTCATTACCTCTTGAATACATAATAAAAATATATTATTGTCTGCCAGATTACTCTTCAGTTCTTTTTTCTTCAAAAGATGAGAAAATCCTTCTAAATTTATGCAAATATTGAAGTAATGTACATGAAGTTATATGCGATTGTTATATAAAGCCGTTAATATGACTTCCTCTTTTTTTTTGCGTTTTATGAATTAAAATTGCCTGTGATGTATTTTTTTGAGATGAGCCTTCAAGTTATCCTTTCTATTAAATCTCTTTCCACAATTTGGCTCATCACATTCATAGGGCTTTTCAGTAGAGTGACTCTTTAAATGCCTTTTAACATGCTCTGGTCTCTGGAATCTAGCATGGCACAAGGGGCATGCATGCTTTTTCTTCGGATCTATCACATCCGCCTTATCGGAAATTTTTATAGGTAGTTTTAAATCTCCTGGGAGATAGGTGTTTCCTTGTCCATGGATGTTTTTCAAATTGTTTGGAACTGAAAAGGTACTCATTTGAGGAAGACCGCCAGATAAGTTAGTCCTATTCGCCAGGAATGAATTGCTTCTATCTTTATAGTTGTTAGCTAAGTGCTGGCTATAATTGGTTGGCGTCGATGACGCCAAATCCACAGACACAGGATATGACTTTGAGAATGATGGCATCAAAGTCTGATTCTGAACCGCCGGAGTCTTTAGTTTGTCATGCACCAACGACATTTGAGGTTGTAACAAGTCAATTCCATGTCCCCTGTACTGCTGACTACCTGAATATATGTCGAGGGATTGAAAGTCGATATCGCCAGAAAACTCCATTGGTGGAAATGAATATATGTTGGACGGTTCGATATCATTTGTACTATAGAAGTTGGAGGAGCCACTTGAATTTTGACCTTCCGAAATGGAGGGAACAAAATTTTGCTCTAGGCTGAGTCCTAAGTTATTCGAATCCTTTAGCAGTAAGTCTGTCTCAGAATAGAAAGCTTCACCCTTTAGTGGCATTCCTGGGTCTGGTTTCTCCTGGAACGATTCCTGTAAGACATCAGGCGTTGCACTGAGAGACATGTTAGCCTCATTTCTATGAGCAGAAGACACTAATTTAGCTCTCCTCAATTGTTCTAATGCATTATCCTCTTGATCTTCTATCTTTATAGACTCTATTGGGTCACTTTTCCTTGCCCTTAGTGATATATTAGACACATTCTGGTCAGAAGCGATGGCACCTAGGTTGTTGTTTGCGGACGAGAAGTATGAAAACTGCTGGTATGATCCACCTTGTGATTTGGCTAGTACATTACTATTAGGTGTTTGTAATGGAGTACCGAATTCCTCACTGTCCTCGAATTTGTCCCCCAGTGGAGAGTTCGAAATCGGGGTATAATAGAATGGATTCATACTGGATGCGGAAGTTTGATTGGAAGAAGATGGCTTCAGACTGCCTGATGAATATGCAAGTAGCGTGTTATTGGCGGCTGAATCTAACGAAAGACGAGAACGCGATCTGCTGTGACCCTTACCTTTTGCTGAATAGGGAGTCTTGCTTACCTTACTTGATGTGCTCGTTGCTGCTAAGTTCACTGGGGACATCAAGGCCGTATTCACCCCTCTCATTGGAGTCGTATACAAATTCAAGTTGTTAGCAGAAGAGGCAGATAATGACTTTTTTCTACTTCTGATGGGAGTTGCCTGATGCTGAGAAGGTAATTGTTGCTGGTAAGAGTACTTCTGGTGTTGCTGTTGAACGAGATTTTGTACCGCAGAGACGTCCAGTAGAGATTGGCATGACACGGAGGTCGATAATGGCGGTATGGAATCGACAGAGTTTAGTGTGTTGGACGAAGAATACACTGGATTCACCGCTTGGTATGGTGGTTCTTGCGAAAGCGAGGCCACAGACGGAGTCGACTTGTGCAGCATGCGTCCCCTGCCGCGCAAGTCGTCGTCGACAGATACGCTCTTCATGTGCAGAAAACCCTTATAGCTGTTGTTAATACTGTTGTTTGATACCGGTACAACATCTGAAAGTGAGTCATTGCTACTATCTGAGCCGATACTATACATGAGATCCTTGTGATCCTCTGTCGGCCTGCTATCAACAACACCAAACTTCTCTTGCAGCTCAAAAATGTCTTCTGCGTTCAACGTGGCTAGCGGTTCGCTGCCTGTCTCCAGTCGCTGTGCTATCAGGTTAGGCGAGCTGACAATATACTTGTCCATGCTTGCTACGAATGCTTCGGTGGCTCTATATCAGCTGCTCCCTATAGTGCGTTCAATTCACCCTAGTGCCCTTGCGTTTATCGCTATGTTCTCTTTGTCCTGTTGGTTCTCTTCCTATTCTATCTGCTTTAGTAGTCTGCGCTCTTCCTTTTCCTTGTGACAGGCGCGATATTTCGGCGACGTCGAACGGCACAATATCAACTACGTCCACTTGCTTGTAAATCTACTGGCCACGTCCTCAATAGCACTGACCTTTTTCTAATCCGGCCCTGTTTGTTTTGTTTCTATCCCTTACCCAGTATTCTTCGCTTCCTGTCTGATTACAGTGATTGTCTGTGAATATTAGTCTAATTAGACCTTGGATTATGGCGGAGCTGGGTAGTCTATTTTTTCTTCTCCAGGCTCCAGTATCTAGATATGCCTATTCATAGAAGAACCTTCACGTTCCTCCAGTATCTATTCAAGTCAACCTATAGATCTGGTAGCTATACTGTTTTTTGCTAATTCCCACTATCCAGCTAACTAGCCTGGTGAAAATTAACTTGTCGAATCACGCTGACAAGAATTAAAGAACTAAGTGAAAAAAAAAAAAAATATCGTAATGTCTTTCCGGGGTAGTGTGACATTTCCGGTATCCCTGAATGATATCCGAGGGTGATAAGGCATAAAGGCTGAGACTATCGGGCGATCCCATTTTTAGACCAATGGAATCCGGCAGGCACTTCGTGGAATAAACAAAATCGCCTCTACATGCAACGTTGAAATAGAGGAGAGGTGGCGTATTACGGTGCGCTGCTTGGGATGCATTGTTCCACCGAGCGGTGATTAGTCGTCACCTAGGCTCTTGTCTGTTGAAGCAATATGCTTCATGAAACGCTCGCTGCTGGGAGCACAACAAAATATAATGATGGACGTTGGCTCGCCCTGGCGCAGTTTTGGCGCACCTATGTGCAAATGTATGTGAGCATATGTAGTTTGCACTTTTGTTCACACTTCCTTCTATGCATACTCTTTTACGGGAGTTATTCTCTGGCTTTTAAGCTTTTGCGCATACCTTGAAGGGAGCAAAGCGGAGCTTAGGATGTCCGTCTCCGTCGTAGACATGGGGGGCATGGTCCAACGCTTTCTGCACTGGATCATACACGCTGGCAACACCGAGGACATGGGTGCAACAGCGGACTGCGAAGGACTTACAGATCGAGCCCCTAGCATGAAACATTAAATTCTTGACCGAGTGGCCCTGCGATGCTACGCTACCGCGTAGCATCGCAGATTACTACTGTGCTGCTACTCAGGGACTCAACAGAAGAAACACTTGAGGTCCGTCGGCAAGAACAGAATCGCTGAAAACGTTGCCTTGTGGGGAGCACTTTTCGCCCAAGTCGGTCCTGGCATAGTAATAGTGCGAACGAATTGTGGGTTTTTTTTGGTACTGCCGCAAGATACACTTGGTGAAGGCTCCTAAGTTCGCTTGACGCACAAGTCAAGTTATCCAGATGTATAAGAGACAACAGTGAATTCGACAGGGCACGAAGCAGCTGCCATGAAACGGTATTGTCAGTTGGAATTTCCTTGATGTTGTAAAGCATTGCTGTAACAACGTACATTTCGCTATTGCGAGATGAAAAGGGCCAACGGTAGCTCGATCAATCCAACGGCACCTATCGACTTTCTCGTGAAAAGACACCTACTGAGATTGCCTTCCACGCCTCTGTATGGCTTCACCTCCTCTGTGAGCGTCTCCAAAGAAAGCGGACTGTTGCGTTCCTGGATTACCCCCACCTACACTCGCGGTCTTACTGATTGCGCACGGCGCGGCAGGCTAGTTAGGCAAGTCTGAGCGAACAAGGACGCGGCATACATCTTATTAGAAGCCGGAAACAGGAATAAAAAGCCAAAGAACATTTCACAGAACCCTGCCCAGCCGGCGTGTCTGAAAAGACAGTGGCCCTCCACTCTTGTGTGCTCTTCATACGAGCGATCATTACTCTTCGGCATGCTGCCTACTTCTCTGTCTACATATGTCAGAGCCTTGGATGACATTCTCAAGTCATCCAATGGCCTTAGGCTCCGACCTCCGCGGGTCCTCGTCCTCGGGCTTCCGACAAACTGCAATTATCGCTTACATAAAGAGTGGTTGTATTTTTTCGGCCGGGACCAAAATCACCATCCTATTATGTTTTTCCAGCTGCTGCGCCATAACCCATGCTTCCATTGATCATTTCAACCAAAATATGGCTCGCCTACAATATCCTATGCTACCTGAATTCCCCTTCTCAGATGCTGTTAACGTTGCCTTACTATCATTAGAATCAAGCTTGGCCATTGAACTCTTTCACTTGCTTCGGTCAGCAACAGAAGAATGTTCTTAGACATGTCTTGCCCCCGGTATTAACCTGTGAGGACAAGGTAGAAGTATTTTACGACCGGTGACCGGGTCGCAATACGCTTGTTGTACTTCCGGTTCTATGGACCTTCTTGATTAGGAAACATGTTGCAGATCACAGACTTCTTTGCTCTGCTTCGGCGATCTGTCGATGGTTCCAACGTAGTACGGATCTCAATGGTTGTTGCAGTGATATGAGATTGGTGGGATGTGGAGAGGACGACATGGGATTGAGAGAATTACAAATTATTTTTTAATGCTGCTCGCAGTTCTAGTCTTAGCACAAACCCCAATGCGCAAAAGAGAATAACCGCAGGCCGCACATTAGAGGCCGCTGTGGTACTTGGCGCTCGCAATTATACTAGCAGCACTGTGTATCGCTGTGTCTGCTATCCACTTGTCTTAATTCTGCTCTCTTTTACCACCAAAGTGTCACGCCAGTATGCCACTGCGTCGCCGCGAACAACGAGTAGTCTTAGGAGGGGCTATCTTCCATACAGGCAGGCTGCCCCTCAATGATGTGGGTGGATTAACGTAGCGCTTTCACTGCTTTTATACGGTTTGACAAATCAATGAAGATGCCAAACGATAAAAAAAAAATGCTAGCAGGCGCGCCAGGATGATGTGGGTTCGTCGGTTGTGGCATGGGTTACGGCCAATCGAAATGCGTTGAGAGTAGGGTCAATAAGAGAGGATATGCGGCGCTGGAGGTCGGAAGACCCTACAACAGGGTCCTGTGCTTGGTGCTTCGGAAGTTCCTGATGCAACTCAAATGCCTTAATATGCCAACGGTCGAATAGCGTCAAAATAGAGTTGCATATTAGTTTGGCGCTGTGTTCTCTGCCGTCCGACTCAGAGCGACTAAATGGCATTTTTGATAATAGGTGTGATTTCGCGGAAATCGCTGTGTATTGGCCCCTATAGAGCCTCTAAATGCAGCGCAGCAGTTCCGCTGCAAAATCGATTACGAAATGGAGGCGGTACACATCTGCCTTTCGAACGATTTTTTTTTGCCTTAATCAAGACGGTCCCTTATGTCACATGCAGCGGGACCAAGAAAAGATGAAAATGAGAAATAACGATGCCGTCCATGAGGTGACCTCGATCCCACCAGCGCCTTGTTCTGTGTAGAATAGCGAAGTGCTACAGTCACATGTTCTGCTAGACAGGCGGGAAACTCAAGGCTGGGCCGCAAAAGCTGTGCAGTTCTGCACAAGATAATATCGGTCCACTTTATTAATAGTAGCACTGTAAGACCGCTATTTGTATCCATGCCCCTCGCGAGCCGGTTGGGCTCCAATAGCTAAACTTCAGCTTTATATTACGAGGATAAATGCCGAGGGGTGAGGCCACCGCTTACTCCTAGATTGGCCGAGTGACTTTCCCAAGGATGTACGATAGCACTGATGCTCCTAGTGCGATGCCAGGCTCTACACTACACATGTGTACTGTGGCTTTCGTACATGTCAAGAGTAATGGGTAGCACTTCCGTCTCCGCTTAACTATTTCTGATTTCTTTTTCTTTACGTCATGTTCTATGTAATTCAGAATCAAAAGACCCCGGAAATACACCGTCAAAGATCGCAATTTGATACAAATGTAGCCAGTGGCCTCGTATCCCCTAGTAACAACCATACATATTAGCGCGCTTTGTTACCATTGCAACGGACATTAGTCGACGCCGCAACAAACTATAAGCTGTCATTAATCCGTCAACTTTAACGGACTCATCACCGGCCCCTGATCACTATTGCTGAGAATTGGCATAAAGTGTCAAATAGTGTGCAATATGCAGTTTACAAGTATCTACCATTGATTAGTCGAGCCTTATTTTAGTACTAGGCCAAGCGGAGAGAATTATCGCTACTTCGTAGAAATTGAATACATAACACTATTTAGCAAAAAAGGCTATTTATGGGTTTTGCTTAACGAAGTCAACTCCCTTCTGGATGTTTTTAATCAAGGTGTCCTTGGCGGCCTTGACCAACTCTTCCTCGTGGCTGCTTAAGTTACCCAATGGGTGAACGGTCTTGATACCACTTGGGCCCAAGGTCACCTTGGAAGAGAAGAAATCAACACCCTCATCCTTGAACAATGGCGAGTCGACAAAGGATGGCTCGACAACGTCAGTCTCACCGGCCAAACCGTCCAAGACGGAGCCCGCGAATCTGGCACCAGCCTGAGCCATGGACAAGGTGGCGGAACCAGCACCGTTCTTGGCCTTGACAACCTCGTCACCACCGAATTGGATTCTGTGGATTAAAGCGTCTCTAGTCTCAGTGTCCAAGTCCTTGTGGTTGGATTGGGAAAGCAAAGGAACGATGGTAACACCAGAGTGACCACCAACGACGGTGACCTTCTCGTTGACTGGGTTGGTGCCGGCAACCTCAGAGATGAATCTGGAAGCTCTCAAGACATCCAAGGTAGTGACACCAAACAACTTGGCTGGGTCATAGACACCCTTGGACTTCAATACCTCGGCAACAATGGGAACAGTCGAGTTGACTGGATTAGAAATAACCAAGATAGCGGCCTTGGGGCTGTGGTCAGCAATGGCCTTAGCCAAGTCCCTGACAATGGAGGCATTGGTGTTGAAGAGATCATCTCTTGTCATACCAGGCTTTCTTGGAACACCGGCTGGGATAACGACAACGTCGGATCCCTTCAAGGCCTCTGGCAAGGAATCTGGCTCGTATCCCTTGACAGTGGAGTTGGTTGGGATGTGGGAAACATCGGCAGCGACACCTGGTGCTCCCTTCAAGTCGTACAATGACAATTCAGTCACCTTGTGGTTCAACTTCAACAACAAGGACAATGGTTGACCAATACCACCGCCAGCTCCTAAAACTGAAACCTTGTAGGCAGAAGCTGCGCTAGATGCAAATGTTCTGGTAGCAATCTTTGAGATCATCTTAAGTATATCTTATTTATGGACTTGATTATAAGGGTAATTCTTATAATTACTTATTCTTTACCTCAAGCTAATTTTCCACTTTTATATGGCTTATTCTCCAGGTTTCGTCGGATGGTGTGTCCACGGGTAAATTGTGGAATTTTTCGATTGGCCAATCAGCTATTTCTTCCTCTTTTACCGAGTCCCGAGTTTTCTCCTACCCACTCCCTTCTTGCACTTACGTCCGCTATTTTGCACCCATTGACAGTGGACAGAGGGTCTTAGCCTAACAATACAGAATACATACGTCCCAATTATGGAGCTCATTCTCAATAAGAGGATCTCAAGGATGTGTGGAATGTTGTTTTAGAAGAAATTGGGGATTAAGACCTAACCTCATGGGTCATGAAGGAAGCAGAGAGCCTTGTAATTAATTATAGCCATTGAAATCAGCCTGGTCATGACAAGGCTGTAAATTATGTTCACTTTGTATATACAGAGAAGCAATAAAATTAGAAGTGTATAAGTTTTATGTTTTGCCGGTGATACCAGAGCAAATGACAAGTATATGCGAATTTTGCACTTCTAGTAAAATTTTACAACTTTAGTGGTTGGAGACAATCTTTATATTCAACAATATTTTATAGATACAAAAGATGTGTAAGGAACCTTTCATTGGGTCTTGTGCAAATATGATATTCTTTCATTATTATCTTCGGAGTCTACGGAATGAGACCGGAAGAGGCTAATGGAGAAGTTGGAAATGTGCCCTCAAATAGCTTCAGAAGGGGGAAAAAACATAAATTGGTTTCGTGGTCTAGTTGGTTATGGCATCTGCTTAACACGCAGAACGTCCCCAGTTCGATCCTGGGCGAAATCATTTTTTTTTGTTCAAATTGCTTGCTCCACATCTTGCCACGCAGAACTACATACAGGTATTTGATGGTTAGCTACTGGAAAGCATTACGAAAATGTGCTAATCGGCGAGACATTGTATACGAAAATAATTCATTTTTCCCACCTATGTGTGTTTAGGGTTGAAAATATTATCGGGAAACAATGAGCCCCAGTCCTCATTGAATAAGTCGGATGTCATCAAAACTGGCGGACCTCCGAAAAATTCGAGGGTCTCGTCAGTGAGTAAAGAGTCTATTATAGAGTCATGATGGCCATTTCTACCTCTTTGGATTTTTTCCAGATCTTCTTGAATATCTAAGCCACCGGAATTATTATTAAAGTTAGATTCTTCCAAATTGGTCTGGCTGTGAAAATCAGGTTTTTGAGAGTGCGACGATGTATTGTCATGAAAGAACGATCCTGAGTCTTTCGTTGCAGGTGTAGGGGCTTGGTCAAATATGAGAGGGTCGCGATGGGCCTCTTCCTTCGATATGTCAGACCCGGTATGCTCTGTGTTTGCGTTTATGACATTTTCGAACGCTGCTGGGTAGGAGTGTACATTTTCCGAGCTTGCATTGTGGCGTTGGCCAAAGCCTAAGCCCGTCGTAGTCCTAAGGGTTTGTGCTCCCATATTACTTATTGTTCTCTGGTTGACCTTGACTTGTCCTTCGTTTTGCGAAACAATTTCAGGAGCATTTAAGTCGTTATGCAACTTCAACTTGATGAGCTTGTATGATTTATCGGCTAGTTTCCACGTTCTAGAGCACCCTTGAAGTACACCCAAAAAAAAATCCACCATGTTTTGCTTTGATTCAGTAAGGGGCTCGCTTGAGCTTGTAAGCAATATAACAGACAATGATAAAATAGAGCAATAAACTATGAATATCGATGCTCTTCTTAAGCCATGAACGTTCTTGAATCGTTGAATTGCTACTAGAAGATCATCAATGGCCTCTGCGCATATTTCCGAAGGAAGAAAGTCTTCTTGTTTTGCCAAGTCTTTAGAAAAGCTGATAAACGGACGATTGAGACACAAGAGTAAGATATAGTAATAATATCTGATGCTCATGAAGGTAGGATTATCAGCTGTAGTTTCGAGCGTAGCTTTGTTCCATGCAATTTCAGGTGGCAATGACCTTTTCCAAAGTTTAATTTGTATATTATACTCTGTGAGTTTCTCCATTCGTGATTTAAGATTTAAATCATCATTATCTTTACTGTCATGATCGTCTTCGGTCTTCGTAAATATATCATTAAGAATGTTATCTGAAATATTTATCAAGTTTATAATGCTCCTCAAAGGATTTGAAATCTGGAAAATTTCTGTCTTAGTCTTGTGTTTATCCTTGGGATCTATGTACATATAGTCATCAATCCACTCAAGGTTTGGTAGATCGTTGCTTTCAGCTATGCTTGCATCGGACTTCTTTAGCAAGGATGGTCTTCCTAGTAATAAGCTTATAAAATGGTCAGCCACGTAACTACCCCAATAGACTCTACTTCTAATGGCAACGTCTAAAGGACTGAGATCATTATGAGGTTTCAAAAACCACACCTTGGGGTCAAGTTGAAATCCAAGATCGTACCCCATTCTAATAGCATTCCCCGATAACATCCAGCCAGAAGAATTTGAGCCATGACAAATGTCATAAAAGGCTAGAAGGAAAAAGCTTTGTAGTGACGTGATAGAAGGTCTATCGAGCTGAGATAATAATAATGACTTGGCTTCTTTATAAAAATGCACCGACCTAGAATATATCTTGTCATCTTCAGACATTTTAGATCCCAAGGCACAGATACTAAGCACCAACACGCGAGAGCAGTACATGCTATCCTGCGTGGGGTTGAAAAAGTCGATAAGGAACGCTTCTCTGAATATAAACATATTGTGGTCGGGATATTGCCACGTAAAGAATAGCTTGATACAATGCAATATTATGGGATCTTTGTTGAGCGCTCCTATTGGCATTTCTTCTAGCTTTTGCGATCCAAGCCTTTTGGATATCAAATCACTATCATAGACACTGGTAGGTCCATAAACAGAACTCGAATTATCTGCATCATGTATTGCTATATCATGTAGGTTGTCTAATTGATTTAATACTTCTTGCTTATCGCACCCATCAGATATTTCCGTTTCGGCTAGCTTATTTTCATCAATTGACGCAATTAAGTCTAGTGTCGCTTTAGAAGAATCTGCATTCTTTGCTTGGGTTATGAGACCTACTAATTCATTGAGTCTTTTTTCAAGACGATTAACATAAGTAGCCGGAAACCTCTTCTTTCTCATATCATCTATAGTCTTAACGCAATTAGTACCATTTTTGATGCAATTCGAACATGGATATTCGTAATTACATCTTATTTTCCTAGAGCGGCAACGTTGACATGAAAGTAGCCTAGGTTTTTTCTTGTAAGAAGTATTACCACCTGTAACGTCTTCAGTTTCGCCTCTTTTCAGTAGTATGGCCATGAAGAAATATATACCGACTCCCGTAAGCTCGATTCTTGGGAAAAAAAGTAACAGTCAAATAAATTTCAGTCCATCTATATCTCATTTCGCATTTTGTTTAAGTCAGTCTTTATCAGAAATATAATAAGGTCCATTTTAAAATTATCTTATAAGGTTCTATATGTAATATTCGAGAACTATATCAGAAATAGGATATCGTATGTAGTATATAAAACAGCGACAATACCCACCACTATGAGAGCGTAGTCGAATATTTTGATATATGCATTTTTACGCTTGCTAGCCGGTTCCTGATTTAATGCCTTTAAATGAATCAAAGGTGGATAAATGTATACCAAAGGTATACAAGCGAAGCACCCATTGAAAGATATAAACTTGTCTAAGTTGTTCGAGTTCAAGTAGGCTACTGTGCAGATCAACATGATGATGGCTGAGCGAAGAATATTTTTCAGCCACTTGATTGACTTATTATACTTTCCAGAGCTATGGTAGAGTTTACCATCACTATCAGTTCTCGAGGACGTATTGTTGTACCAAAGAAGATTGTTGAATATCAAAGACTCGATGATTTTCGTGACGGGGAAAAGCTGTAATGGTGCACTCAAAAAAACAGCCAAAGAATAAAGTAACGAGATCATCTGCACAGATACTTTGTCCTGAGGCAAACTCAAAATAATGATTGACTTGACTGTATCACCATATGCTGAATAACAAAGCATTCCAGTGAATACAAAAAAAATTGTAATCAACAACATACTTAATCCTAAGACCATTGGAAATTTTTCAGGATGGGCCATAGACGATTCAATAGGGAGCATTAAACCAATCCCTTCAAAAGCTGTAACAGACACTCCTATCAACAATGGCCAGCTGCTACTGTTAAAGTTTGTTATGTTGGGCCCCAAGCCACCTGTGAGTAACTGCAAACCAGAGAAATAATAAATAATGATTAGACCGATGATAATAAAACCAGACGAAACTAGTGATATTAATGACAACTTTGTCAAATTTCGAATGAGAACTAGCGGTACCAAGCAGACACACTGGGCAATCACGATGTGAGCGGTAGTGATTATCCCCTTGATGTTTAGGTAATTTTCGATGAATGATGTTAAGTTCTCTGAAGTAAATAAGACATACGTAGAGACAAAACCAATCTGTGAGATTATTATGGAAATAAGAATACAAAGCCTTAAAGGCCTACCATAAGTCTTGAAACCTAGCTCTCCGTAAGAATCTTTTTGAAATGTGTTTTTGCACTGAACCAATATAATGTAGCATAAGAAAGTGAGAAAGCCAAACAATGAAAGTACTACGGAAGAAAATAAGAGACCACCATTGTAAAATGCTTTTGGAAGAAATAAAACACCGGATCCAACCAAGGCTTTAAAAACCAAGAAGAAAGTCTTGAGTATACTTGCAGTTCCCTTTTTCTGCCTTTTAGGCTTATAAGATGGGATCGGTCGTATTTCATTCGACAACAACAGAGAGGTCTCATCTATGGCTTCTTCATCATTGTCGAAGTCTTCGTCGTCCAAGTTTTCTCCAGCAAAATGCCCATATATGCTCAAGAATTCAAGAAAATTTTTTGTCAACAAGTTTGGTGGCCTCAGGTTAGTCTGCAATGACTTATTAATCAAAAACTCTCTTCTAAAGCCTCCTGGCACATTTATGTCACTTGCAGTAGACTCTCTTCTCGACAGATCCAAGAATGCGGAGAATGACGATGACCTTGCACGAGTTTGTCTTTGGGCCTGTGGACTTTTTCCGTTCACATTTTCTAGTTGCTGATGTATATGGCGGGCAATGTCACCCCCTTGGAGCTTTAATGTATCGTCTAGACTGACCAAGTGTTTATTTACCGTTTTCATATCGACATCATGAGGATTCATGTTTGAAATTTGTTCATGATAAGATGCCAGATCTGAATTGGAAGAAGATGAGAGACATACTGGCGAAGAGTTTGACTCCCTAGAAGGCTCAGACTCAGAGTCTCTCATTCGTCCCTCTTTTAAAGAAGACGAACTATCAATTCCCCCGGATTTCATACTGTATTTGAGATGATAATATATGAATGCTTATAAAGTATATATTTTATATGATTTCTGTTCGGTTCGTGTGGCTCCCCATAAGAGCCGCACATTTCAAGTTGGATTTCCTAGAGCTGGATGGGAAATCAAGCCTCAGTAATTAAGGATATGAACTCTAGTAGCTGACTTATACTGCTATATGTAGCATGGAGAAAGGTGTCTAGGTGGTATTTAGCTTTCAAATGAGGCGATTGACAGCTATTCGCTGTGCAAACATCAGCTTGTCTATGCTTTCATCGTGGCATATCTTCTTCAACAGAGGACGTTCCTGATGGCTAGGGATACGAACAGTAAATGATAACAATGCTAACGAAGGAAAGGATGAGCTGTAGGATTAAGTTGTAGGATTGCAAATAAGTAGCTCATGCTCGAAAATAGATTATTTGTAACTAAAAGGCTCATTACTATCGCTGTACTGGATCACGCTATGGATATGGCAGCTCTTAATCATTGGTATTACTGTTATTGTTTCTATAGGTTTTGGCCTTGCTTTTCTTCTCCTGTTCATCAAGTTTTGTTTTGAAGTCAGATATCGTTTTTATGCTTTGTACACTTTGGACGTGTTGCAAGGTGAATTCATCGTGACTTTTCAAAACCCTGCTCATGGGATCTGCTAAAGCATTTAATGATCGAGAAAGTAGAGCATATGGGTCTCGTTTGTCTGCCATACTTATGCTGTAATGTGTACTAAGATAGCGGTATCTATTTTTTATGAATCGTGAGTTCCGCAGAACTTTTCTATTGTAAAGGCGTATAAAGTTAAATTTAGGCATGCTTGCCAAATATGATGAAGATGAAGACGATGATGTGTTCAATGATGATTCAAATGATCTTCATATGGCTCACTTAATTATGAACAAACATCCTTCATTTAACTCACTGAGTCAAGGGTCAGAATCTAGGGTACAGAGAACATTATTTGGAGATGAGGTCAGATCGGAGCCTTCTGATGTATCGGATAGTACAAGCAACAAGGTATTTCGGCCTACACATCATATATTGGACTATGAGGCATTGAAGACGTATATATATCCTACAAACTTCGAGATACGTGATTACCAGTTCAACATAGTGCAGAGGGTGTTTTATGCTAATACATTGGTAGCCTTACCAACAGGTTTGGGAAAGACATTCATTGCGAGCACAGTCATGCTCAATTTCTCTAGGTGGTTTCCGGAAGCCAAGATAATATTTATGGCTCCCACAAAGCCGTTGGTAGCCCAACAGATTAAAGCTTGTCTAGGAATAACGGGCTTATCTACGGACAAAGTCGCCATCTTGTTGGATAAAACTAGACGAGACAGACGAGATATATGGGATGAACACACGGTGTTCTTCACTACTCCTCAGGTTGTCGAAAACGATTTGACTAGCGGACTTGCTGATCCTAAACTGATTGTCCTTCTTGTGATCGATGAGGCACATAGGGCTAAGGGGAACTATGCATACAACAACGTTGTAAAATTCATTAACAGGTTTAATAGGTCATTTAGAATCTTAGGAATGACAGCTACACCGGCATCGGACGTCGAGGGAGTCCAAGAAATCATAAACAACTTGTCAATCTCCAAGTTAGAAGTTCGCACAGAGCAGAGTTTGGATATTTATAAGTACATCAAACACAAGAAGATAAGTAGAATAACGGTGTCTAATTCTCCACTTATTGAACGGTTCATCGGTCATCTTTGTACAGCTATAGCGCCCATTTTGAAGCTTGCTAATGAAAGGAAAATATATGACATCACGGATCCCCTGAAAATCAATGCCTATCAAGCCATAGATGCCTCACAGAGGCTAATAAAAAATCCTGCCATCCCTGAGGGATTGAAGTGGCTGAACTATTTTATTTTGCAAATTTTGAACGTAGTGGGTCAGAGTTTGAGGCGATTAAACATATACGGGATACGGTCTTTCTATAACTACTTCGGCGAGAAACACAAAGAGTTCACTACAAAGTTCAATAATAAGAAGTCTACAAACCAGACCGCCGCTAAATTCTATTATCATGATAGCATTAACCAGCTACTTATGGAATGTGAAGATGTATTATCTCAAGAGAATTTTATAGGGCACCCAAAACTCGAAATTGTCATTGATCAGATCAAAGAATTTTTCGATAATAATACTAGTGATTCTAAGGTGATCATATTTACCGAGTTTCGAGAGTCTGCCCTAGACATAGTCAATATCTTAGAAAAATCTGGGGATAATATAAAGCCTCATATTTTTATAGGCCAAGCGAAAGAGCGGGAGAAGTTCGATGAAGAGAAATTTTTGTCTAAAGGAAGGAAGAAAGCGAAGACAGCAAGCAGAAAAGGATCATCGAAGGATGAAAATGCTACGAAGGCACGTACAAGCTCCGAGGATGCACAAATGAAGGGAATGAATCAGAAATTACAAAAGGAGTTGATAAAAAAGTTTAAAGAGGGCATTTATAATGTTCTAGTTGCAACCTCTATCGGTGAAGAAGGATTGGATATAGGTGAAGTTGATTTAATTATTTGTTTTGATTCCACAAGCTCGCCAATTAAAAACATTCAACGTATGGGAAGAACTGGCCGGAAGCGTGATGGTAAAGTCATTCTATTATTCGCAGGATCTGAAGAACAGAAATTTGATAAGGCAATGAATGGGTATGAATTCATTCAAAATCACATAATGAAAAATAAGTTAATTTATCTTTCTCCAAGTGACAGGATTATTCCTAGCAGATATAAACCTACGGTCGAGACAAAATTCATAGATATACCCAAGCAGAATGCTCGCATTAAAACCGAAGATGATGAGGACGAAATCATAAAACTCGCCACCATGTATATGGATAAGAATAACAGAGGCAAAAAACGCAAAAAAACACCCAAAAAACCAGAGAAAAGGTTTTTCATACCAGACAATGTTGAAACTGGTTTCCGCTCAGTAACTAGTATGATTAAAAGTGCTTCCTTGGAAAATGAAAAAGGCGTGAGGAAGGAGAGAAGAGAGTCTCAATCTCATGAACTGCAATGCGAACTCAATTGCCTTGATACTGAAGGCAAGGATGAACCAAGTGTAGAGCTAAACGCAAAAAAAGATAGGTCCACAGAAGATGTCCTTCAAAAGCCTAAGAAAAGCAACAGGTTTGCTCCAAAGGACGATCATCCAGAGGATACTCCAAATAGAAACCCCATGGCGAGGCTGCTTGGAATCAAAAAGAGCCATACCTTATCGAAAGTGCTTGTGACCACTCCTGAACCGGAAGAAAAGGGAGATGAAAATAGACTGGATTTGGCAACGAAAATCCAAGGGTATATATCGACGTCGGAAGACTCTTTAGATGATGTGTTTGATGACGGCTTGGATGACCAACTCGTTTCCATAGCGCGTAACCCCAGCTCGGGTCTGTTTGTCGATAACCAAGGTAAAGTGTATACGAACAAATTTGATGAAGGCGATGGTTTATTAAATGAGCAGCAGAAACTCGAACTCTACACTTCCTACTACTCAGTGCTACCTCCTTCAGAGACCACGGACTTTTATAACCCATCCGAAGTCTTGAATTCTCAGGCAGGTAACAAGACGGGTGCAATTGGACACAGCAAAAAGTCGCAAAAGCTAATAGATGTCTTGAAAGGCGTCAACCAGGCCTCTAAATAAACGGTGTTAAGTACAAACAGATATGGTAGTAGACCCAAGTAGAGCTTGTATAATATAATTTGCAACCCGGAATGTTACCCGGAAAGCCTCACAACTATATAAGGCGATGGGATCTTCCCAGCTTTGCCAGTTCGCTTCTTTTTTCTTCATCTTTATGCAGGGGCATTACGTGTATCAGTGAGGATTCGTCCGAGATCATGTTTTTGCTGGTTGAAAACTAAACCTGACAGCTCCTTAATGTTGGGGCCTTGTGCCTTTTACGTTAAGGGAATTTTTGGAAAACTTTCGTGGAACCACCTCTTTGAGGGTTTCTTCAGACCGAACTCAAATATATACTTCTTTTATGGCGAGTAAAAGACAATGAGGACATTGTGCTTGTAATAAGAGAAAATAAGTGAGCCATCTACTTCAATGTGATGGCAGCCTTGTGCCGCGCTCGGCTAAATGCTTTCATCATTGGTCTTGAGCTGGATGCAACTTAGGAAGATATATGTCTTTTTTTAAAGTGCAATAGGCGAAAGCAAGCAAGGTTTATTTGAGTACGGTGGTATCAAGGTCGTTTGACCAAATGGTGGCACTGTAATTTAAAACCTTCACATGCGCTTTGTAGCGTTGTAGATGTGTTGTAGTGAATGCTATTAAGCGTGTGACAAGAATTCGTGTGCTGCCGATGAGCGTAGGCCGAGAAGAAAGTGGATGAGGTGAAAATGTTCGTAATAGAAGAACTCGATTACAAGACGAACTATAGTGGAAGAAGCGGTAATGTTTAAGAAATTCACAAAAGAAGACATCCACTCACGATCAAACATCAAGTCATCTGTACAGAGGGGTTTGAAATCCAAGTTTTTGGAGCAGTTTCCCAAGCTTGAACCTGCCATCGACAATGTCATACCGAAAAAATCTCAAGTTATACTTATCAAATGTGAAGACAAAATCCAGTTGTACTACGTCGACAACGAAGTAGTTTTATTCCAGCATTTCGATGATTTGGTTCCCTCATTGCGCACGGTACACAAGTATCCCGATTGCTTTCCAAAAGTCCAAGTTGACAGAGGAGCCATCAAGTTTGTCATGTCGGGAGCCAATGTAATGTGTCCTGGGTTGACATCTGCTGGAGCCAAGCTTCCTGAGGAGTCATTGCCAAAGGATTCAGTCGTCACCATATATGCAGAGGGTAAGGAGAACGCTTTGGCTATCGGAAAATTAACTATGAGTACGGATGACATCAAAAGTATAAATAAAGGTATCGGCATTGAATTGTTGCATTACTTAGGAGATGGGTTATGGAAGTTGGTAGAGTAGTTTTGTAATCAAATAACTTGAATAATTTAATATTTTATGTACTATTCAGAATTATCTACAGAAATTTTGAAGTAATGTAGAGTTTTTGGCCTTCGGTGAACTCATAGCTGTCTACAAGGGCGAGGTTATCTTCTAGAAACTCTCTGGAGCTGGTGTCCTCTGCACCAGAGCTATTTTTCAAACGGTAATACACTGCAAAGTCAAGAGGTGTTAAATTAAATAACTCTGAGATTACTCCCTTAACTCTAAGTATGGAATATGTTTTGAATATATGCTTTTCTTTAACAATACCTCTCTCTGTATGGACCAAAAATACTTTCAACCGATTCATAAAATAACCATTATTAGACTTTGAAACAGTGTTGGGAAGTATGTGGTATCTATTTAACAAGTCGAGCCACTTCTGGCTTTTCAAGTCGAATGGAATGTCACCGGAGCGAACTTTCGATACAAAGTATAGTTCAGAATTTCTTATATCATCAGATGTTATTTCGCTGCCATTTATCCTGAACAACCCATTATTGCTCATCAGATTCCTTTCTGTGGATAGTCTAGCTGTAAGGATTGTCATCATTTCGTCCACGCTCATTGTCGCAAATAACGGATTTCCTGCTAAATGAATCTCTTGGAGATTGGGAAACATAGAAGGTATGACGTCTATAGAATTCCAATCATTTAGCAAATTAGACTTTAAGAATAATTTCTTCACTTGATAAGATGACCACTGTGTCGTATGCAAAGTGGTTATCATGTTTTGGGATAAATTTATGTCATTAATCTTAGTTTTGGAAAACAATTCGGGAATACTCGATAAGTTATTAGATGTCAAGTCAATAAATCGTAAATTTTCAGGCAACTGCATGTCCCTCATGTCTTGATCATAGTATTCATTGTAAGCTAGAACTAGATTTTCTATTGAAGGAAACTTCTTGAAAAATATGTTTAACTGGCCAGGCTTTAAACATGTACTTGCCATTTTTAGTGATCTGAGTGTGGTATGTGGGACAAGAGCTTCATAATATTGCTCATCATCAGGCCATAGAAGGAGTCTATTGCCGCTCAAGTTCAACTCAGTGAGGCCTGGAAGATTATCAACAATATCCCACACTGTCTCAACTCGGTTAATCAAGTTAAAACTAATGTCCAACGTTGTAACATTACTTAACTTCGAAAGAATGTTTTTGGTGTCTGGTGTGTTCGTGAAACTAACAACTGAGTATCTATTCAAAGAAATATATGTGAGTTTTTCGAAGTCTGACCGTAGTTTGTCGAGTTTTTGTAAACCATAGCACTCAACTGCTTTTTTACCAAATTTAACTTCTTCGGTATTATGCGATGACACAACCCCATATCGATCTGTCAATGCTTCAAGAAATGACCTGCGCTCTTTGGCTAATTTCACGCTAGAAGCTTTCAAAAAGGACCCCGATTTTGCTTTATCAGTTGTGAAATATCTACGGCCATCGTAGCTTCCATCGTGCTTCCCTCTAGAAGGATCATCCCATTCAACCCCTAAGGCGATCTCTTCATCCCCCCATACCTTTTCAAGTTTGCCAACATACTTTACAGTAGCTAGATGTCCGTCTACCGTTGTAATCCGGTCTAATACATTGAACATGGATTTTAAATCAAGTTTTATTACTCTAGTAGGACGCGAATAATGCTTAAATACTATGAAAATTGAAATATAATATACACATTTGTGGGTGATCTACTCTTCAAGGCCAAAATTGTCACCTAACAATCCATCGAGGTCGAACTCCTTCGCCCAAGACGTTACTATTGTAGTCTCTACACCTTCACGACCCTTGGTGTTAGGCTGAGCGTCGGTGCTTTTGGCCGATCCTGAGTTTTCGATAGTAGAAAGAACAGAACTTTGAGATTTGGGGGCAGTCCATCCGAGAAGCCTTCCATCTTTCCAGTCATTCAAGACAGTCATAGCTGCGGCCTCTAGATTAGGAATACCGCCTTTTCCTAGTCTACCTCTTGATCTTGCCACATGAATCAAAAACTGCTTGACAAAAGTGTTCAAATCTGTAGAAGGTATAGGAGGAAGAGCATACAATTTTTTCAAACCCTCAGACATCTCGCTGTCCTTAGAGAATTTCTTCAACAAGAGTGTTACAGGAGGAATAGGATCGACAATTTGATTTGGGGGAAGAGCAGATAACATAGCGAGTCTAGCTTTCTCCTGAGTCGCATTCTTTTTCTTGTTACTGTCATCAGGGAATACAATACCAGGGGAGTCAAGAACCTTAAGCTTATTGTCTATTTTCACCTCTCTCAAGGAAGTGGTCACACCCGCCTGATTCCCAACCGGGCATGCCTTCGCATGATTTCCATGCCTGTTGGTCAACGCATTGATAATGGATGACTTTCCAACATTAGGGTAACCGATGACACCTACAATAATCGATCTTTTTAGGTTTGACTTGTTTGCATAGCTCTTTAAACATTTTAACAAAGTATCGGAAGTCATTGAATTCGTTAATTTTTTATTAAAAGAATTGTGGTTGGTTGCTCCGGCGGAAGCCTTCACAGGAATAGTCAAAAACTGCGCCTTGAGCACATTGAGCCACTCATTCAACACATGTGGAGGAATTAAATCAACTTTGTTCAAGATCAAAATTAACCTTTTACCAGGGTTTTCGAGCACAGCTTGCTCAATTTTTCTCGACCTTGTTGATTCAGGATCTCTCGCATCAAGTACATAGAGAACAACATCTGAGGCATCAACTACCTGTTTGAAAACCTTGTCGTAAAGCTTACGCGAATTGTCAACTTCTTCAGCATCTTCATTCTCCGACAACAGCAAGTCATATTCTACGTCATCAGAGTCGTCCATACTTTCCTCATCAGATCCCTCAATACCACCCATGCCGTCGTACTCTTTTGCTGCATTCTGAGCTGATTGTACCAATGCAGCAAGTCCATTTCCATCTTCCTCATCTTCTTCCACATCCATAATTTCCTCCACAGATTCGCCACGAGCCAACGCCGCCTCTCTCTCTCTTTCCTTCTCTAACCTACGCTCCTCCTTCTTTTGCTTTTCAATCCTTCTATTCTCTTCCAACTCTTCTATTATTTTATCTTTATAGGGGAAGCTGGCTGGGATACCAGGATCTTTCTTATGTCTGGATCTCCATGTTGGGTCCTTCTTCGACAACTTCCGGGTCTTTCTTCTCTGAGCAGATGCTTTCTTCTTGATACCTTCCCTTAATCGGGTAGATATTCTCTTAGATGTTGGCTTCTTTACTCTCATGATGTCGCTGTAAGAAGGGTATGTTGAACTACTTTCAAGATTTTTTTAGGGCATCTCAACTGTTCAAAAAAAAAAAAAAAAAAAAAAAAAAAAAACTACACTGGGACATCCATAATACGAGCCCCAAAACGTATTGCCATATTTTCCATAATATACATTATATAATTTATGAATAACAGTCCTTTTCAATGCATGTAGTATGAGGTGATACGAATCTATAACGCATCATTCTTTTCTATGATTTGGCCTTGCTGGATTAAAGAAGGGTTTGTGAACGAAATTGGTATAGCGAGAGTCGCTCTTCGAATTGAAATTTGTGTTGAAAGAAGGGTCTTTTTCCGCTTCATCCAAACTCATGACCGAACGAGTCCTCAACACGGAAGTGTAGGGGTTCCTAGGATAAGATGCTGAGGACATCAATCCTTCTTCGAGATCGACATTGTGATTCAAACCCGTCGAAAGTCTTCTTCCTAAATGTGTACCTCTAAAAAGCTTGCGGTATATCCTAGAGCCCCTGATAGAGGTGAGGGTAGCATTTGCCAGCTTCTTCAAGGAACTGAAATGTCCCAACCTCTTTGCCAGTATCGCACAGCCCTTATGACGGAGGAATATGATGAAGAAAGCCACGAGAAACACCAACAGAAAGATACTCTTATATGATATAGAGACAGGTTCTTGATTCTCGGCTCCTGTCGTTGGTTGTGAGGACTCCTCTATATTTCCACCTGGTAAAAATGGCTTTTTCGATATCTCACTAGGATAAATGCCAATGGCTGGTGCATCTTCATCAGAATCTATTTGGTCACTAGCGTAGAGTAATATCTTGCCCAACGTCCATGAAAGCTCGTCTCCGTTAACGGAGTCACAAGACTTGAAAGGCACATGCACATCACTTATTTTCTTAACTTCCTCCTTGGCATTTTCATCAATCTCCTTATCTGTGTCTATTTTCAACCTAGGGAGTCCAAATCCTTCATGTAGTATATTGAGAACCCAACTTGCTTTGAAACAAGCATCTTTTAGACTTTCATCAGGGTCCAAGTTAGAATAGTCCCCGTTCCGAGAATTTTCCAACACCGACTCCCACGAGCTCTCGCAGAACTCCTTTACTTTCTCATTGAAAGATAGAAAATTATACTCACCACCACTGTGAAATACGTCATTTGCGGTATACCAATATTCTGAGATACCAATGAATTTGTCTTTACTGAAGTCCATAGCTGGAGCATGTACTCCATTGAATAAACATGGCGCATCCTTACATGGCACGTTTTTCATGAGTAAGGGGTACAAGGTTTTCATGCATAAATCATAGTCACCTAATCCAATAACTCTATAATTTTGGTTGTCATAGTTGTATGTTACTTCAGCATTCTTTGGCATACACGGATCAGATATGAAATCTTGAGGGTTCAGAAAGGAAAGATTAATAAGTTGCTGCAAATACCTTTTTCGGGCCTCATTAGCACCAAATCCTAACCAGGTTTCGGAAAACACATTCCAAACCTGCGTCTTTCCGTTTATGTTTCTCAAAGTAACTTTGGAAAGGTCTTCCCTGTGCTTTTCTATCTCGTCCTTAGAAGAAGGAACAAAAGATATCTGGGTCGAAGCACCACCCATATCCATAAAACCTATCGAGCTATGTACATCGTCATCTTCTTTGTAGTCGTTAAGCTCATTCATGAGGTAATTCAAACTTATCCAGCCGTATATGCCTTCGGTTTCTCCATCTATCACTTGAACATTATTGGAACAGTTTTGAATACAAAAATCAGTATTTGCTTTTATGGACGAGCATACCTCATGAAGAATCATATTCTTTTCATCTTCTGGAAGAAGTCTCATTCCTGCTGTTGCCAACACGAATACTGGCGTTTCCTTATGCTTTTCTTTAGGTATAATTTGCTGCGCATGCTCCATTAATTTTGAAAAGTGTGACGGCCATATATCCTTGACCTTTTCTTCATCATTGAAAGTAGATATACCTGGGGTTATCTTGAACTTCCATTCAGGATCTTGATAGATTTTGGTCGGCGAGTTTAGAACCTTTTCGTCATCAGTAATTTTTCTGACTTTTTTGTAATCCTCCCATTTATATATTTGAATCCTAGAACCAGACGATCCAGAATCAACGACAATACCATACCTCTCCAGAGAGTCTGATGAAGAAATCCTCATCGTATACTGCTTTTAATTGGGTACAGTTTTGATCATTAGGTGTTATCTATTTATATTGTATATATGGTTTTTCCACGTAAGATAATGAGAATGCTATAAACTAAAAGATGTTAGTACTACCTGACACACCGATTCTACCTTTGCCGGTAGATACCAGGGATCAGAATTACAGTGAAATAGCAATTAAAAGGCAAGAGCTAGTTATTTTTGAAGAATCGAAAAGCGAACTCATTAAATTTGCTTTAAAACTCGAGGAATATCTTGAGGAGTTATTTAGGTTTGCAGTGGAGCAGTTGAACGCAAAAGATCTCACCGAAGTCATTGCACATGCTTCGCTGGTCACGATATTTAACGTGAAAAAAATACCATGGAGTAATATCGTTTCTCCTAGTGAAGGGAAACTATCAATTAGGAAAGCACATTCGAACTATTGCTGGACTCTCTTCAATGAGATTTTAGCAGCTATCACATCCATATCTACTGTGTACTTGAAATTGGGTGCACTCACTATAAACAGTGCTATCGAAGGAGACCCTGCTGCTTTGACCAATGAAGAAATAAACGAAATTTGGAAGCAGATAATCAATCGTTACAAATCGGCCATTGCTTTTTCAATGTTTGGAAGCCATATCACAAAAAACGGCGATAGCGACAGTGGTAATTTTCATCCCTACACATTTTTGCTTTTACAGAAGGTTGGTGATCTAAATATTCAGATGTCGATTTTGATCAAGTCGTCTTGGATCAACAGATACGATTTTTCCAAAGATGAAAGTATCAAGACAAAAAATAACGGAACACTATCCAGAGTTGCAATATTCATAACAGATGAGCTCAAGGTTTGCGAAGGAGTAATACAGAGCTTATCAAGTGAAAAGAAAAAGCTCGTTTTAAACTTTAAAAACTGGACGGAATACATAGGAATATTTGGGAAATACGTTGCAGCGTATGCTGGCATGTTTTTGGCTATTGAAAATTACCAGCAGAAGCGTTTGGGTCATGCTATTGGATTAATTGAATACAGTTTGGTGTGTCTTCAGAGCAAGGGATTTGACAGCCGAGCCAGCAACAAAAAATTAGTGTCTCGTCTAAAAGGAAAGGTTTCTGCAATGAAAAATGAACATTTTATCAAGGATATCCAGTCTGTATCTACTCTAAAAATCAACAATTCCGCATTTACCGATGCCTCAGGTGTTTTACTTGAGGATCTTTGCACTCTTTTTGATCAATTGGTACTTCTCCACCTTAAATTTATAAAACAGAACGACCACATTTATTTTGACAATGTAGTTGGATGGCAGAATATTAGAGAAGATTCAAAGTGGCCCATAGGATCCAGGGTTCCAATGACAGGTATCCAGTGTTTTGAGCCTAAGGCTTTACTGTTGAACAGTGTGGGAGACCGTCTACCAACTACTTCATCCAATCCCGATCGAGGAGCATACTACTGACTACGTCGTTAGTTAATTTCTTGAAGAATTAGATGATCCTAATATGATATCGACTTGAATATTTATCTACATATGATAAACATAATAATAAGTTCAGGAAAGTCTTAATGAGCGGAGGAGAATATCTGTTGTATTTCTTGCAGGGATACTGAAAACTCGATGTCCTTATCAAAATTGGATCTGAGTATATTATTTAATCTCCTGAAATAATCAACATATTGGTTTTCTAATTCCTTCCACAAGTTGTCTAATAATTCTTTTTCGAACATGTCATTTCCTGTGATAAAGTGCTTTTGTAACTTTTTATGCATCTCAGTAACCTTAAATACCAAATCTTTATGCGTATAACCAGTAAGTAATGTCTTCACATATTTTTTATTGTACTTCTTAGGTTTGGTGTTGTTCATGCGCGTGAGTGCTTCATAATTAGTAATGAATTCTATAAGCTTGCCGATGGATTTATGAAGGATCTTATCAAAGTAGGCAGCTAAGGTATCATGATAAACCAAATCGAGAGCATTTCTCATATCAATTATCGCCTTCGCTTCGAATGGGTGAATTTGTTCCTTAAGGTAGAAGATATTTTGCAAAATACTAACATTTCTATGTTCCCTATCCTTATCGTCCAAGTCGTGATTCTTTAGAAGTGGGTCGCTCTTAGAAAAAAGGTGAACAAGTGCTTCGGTCAATTTCAGATATGATTCATCGACGAATTGACGTATATGCTGTTTCTCCTCTTCATTCATGGTTCTCGATGGCTGATCAAGAGAAGATTCCGTGATAAGTACCAATTGTCCGATACTTTTAACAACAGGTAAGATTCCTCCTTTAGCTACTATGAAAGATTTATGAACCATATCAATTTGGCTTTTTATATATTTATTCCATATTGATAGAAATTTCTCAGCAACCTTTCTTAAAAAGTTATACGCCAAAAATTCCTGGTTTGGTTTGTCGCTTTCACTTAAAACTTTCTCCAATACAGACATTAATACCGGAACACTATGTTCAGTAGGAGTCACCTTTTTCATGAAGATATTGATATAGCGGCCAAATATGGAATTTAAATTCGTTATCAAATCATTAGTGTATGTCTTAGTATCAAAACTGGAGAAGGAATAATCACTAAATTCAACCTTTCTTGACTCCATAGGATTCAGTTCCAAGTAGTCTATATAATCCATTGCATTTGGATAATAGTGAAATGTTTTACCGATGAAGTATTGAGTGTAATATATCAATTCCTTCGATTCATTTATTAATTGAACAACCAGCTGAGTATCATCAATTTCCCTGCCACTTTTAGCACTTCTCCTTGTTCCATCAAGTTCTTTAGTCGAGCTTTCATGTGACGTTTTGTCCCTCCTGGTAGATAGACGGAAGGTACGACTTTTTTTCAAACTGTGTCCCACCTCAAAGTCGTGAATGAAATGAGGCGAGCTTGTCGTAGTTGTCCCAATCGTTTTAATTTTGAAGAGAAGCCAATGCTCAAGTAAGTCACCCAATGCCTGGTTGAAGGAGTTGTTAATTTCTTGAAAAACATAAGGTGAGATATCTTTGATGAAGTATGTCAAAGAACTGTAGCTTAATAGCTCGTTCAAGCTTTTGAATAAAACAAAAGGATGAAACCTTTCCAAATGAGTAGAGTGTTCTTCAACTATTATTCTTATCTCATTTTCAAAAAATTGCCTGAAATGTTTAACAAACCTTTCTGTTACATTACCATAGCTTACCTGATAGTCTCGCAAGGCTTTCATAGAGCTTAAGTTGATATTTTCGCTGGTATCTTGCCTCAACGTACCCAATGCCTTATACAAACGGAGAAGCTTGTTTTCTAACTTGACCAACTTATCGAGATTCTTAAAATCCTTGAAGGATTCTATTATCAAAAGATCATCTCTCTTCATGCTTATTTGTGAAAGAATTTCTCTTAAGTCATTATATAATAGCTTTTTATTCACAGATTTGACTTGGAGTCCTTTAGAATTTTTCTCTATAGTTTTGATATCATTCTCAAGAAATTTAAAATCAATTTCCATTTTTTTGAAGATATAAGACAAATTGTCTATTTCTGACATAGAGTTATCGATATCCTGTCTTAATATGTCTTTACCAAAGTCCAATGTGACAAGCTCCTTAACATTCTGGTATTTGACGTTGTTCAATTCCTTTGTTAACTTTTTTAAGAAATCGCTACTTTGGTCCATAATATTCCAATTAACTTCTTCCAATATCTCATCAACTTCGGGGTCCTTTTCGTAAAGCATATCAACGCTGTAATCGTCAATAAAGCTTGATTTTTCCTGTGAGATATTAGAAGCCTCATTAACTGAAAGACTTCTTATACTTTGTGATTCATCTTCCGAAGCAAACGAATCATCAGGTAAAACTTCTCTATTTTCGCTATGTAGTCCACTATCCAACGCTTTTGTTTGATCTTTTTGGCTGTCGTCATTAAAGTGCAACTGGGAGTCCATGTACTGTTCAATATCCTGAATGGAAGAGTCTAAAGTACGGTTTTCTTTTATTCCTATATTGGCCTCCTCCACCTTATTAGCTAATTCAGTTCCATTTTGAGTTATTGCCAAGCCTCTAACTGGCTCTGGATCACTTCTCTCTTCTTCAGCATCTTCCTCTACTTCTTCAATACCGAAATCAGGTGAATTAATATCCAATTTTGTTGACTCATCGTTAAATGATTTGGAAGTGTTGGCAAGGTCATTCAAAAGCTTGCCACTCGTTAAATCTTTAAGCTGATTTTCAAGTTCCAAACCCAATGCTGCAACAGGCTCCAAAGAATCACTGGTGTCATGCCCTGATACATCTTTTTGAGGCTTATATTTTCTTAGAGGTGATTCAGCACCTCCCCCATGCCCCATGGCATATTCATGTAGTTTTTCAGATGAGTACGAAGTATCATTATTCCTGAAAACAAAACTATGTAAATCATCACGATCATTCTCTTCTTTCTTTTCGTGTTGCTGATCGTGCATTGTTGGAGTTTTCGGAAAGCTACCGGTATTTCTGTGATAAGGATGCGATCCAGCGTTTTTCTTTGCTTGTACCTCCTTATTATCGTTGTCATTGTCATCAAATGTTATATAGTTTTCCACAAACTCGTCGCTTAATACATCACCCTCTTGCTCATCATCGCTTATGTTCTGATTCAACATCTTAGGGCGGTCAACATCCATGACTTTCATGGGTTTCATAGGGAGTTTGCCATTAACAGTGAAATCTATATTTTTGTACAAATTTTTTTCTTCAGAAGATGGATCAGTCTTTCTGTCTGGTCCTTGAGTAGGGAATTTATTATTTTTGAGCGAAGGGATTTTTTTAGGAATTGGATTATCTAGTGGCAGATTTCTAGTTAGATTCGGCGAGCTTCCTTGCCTATCAGGAGCTGCGTTTCTTCCAGTAAAGCTTTGCACAACAGATGGTTTTCTTTGTATTGGTCCTAACTTGAGCTCAGCTAAACTTATGCCTTTTAGTTCAGGATACCTACCCATGAACTCACCATATGCATTGGCAAGGTATCTCAAAAACTTCCAAGTTCTATCCGGGCCTTCATTCACAAACCAATAATAGTCCTTATTCAAGCTGAGTACGATCCCTGACGGACTGACTCGAGTGACTGTTCTCAATTCATCAAGATCCCATGTTCTTCCTATTTGATATATATTTTTGGCCTCGTTGAACTTACCCTTTTGTAATAGCACTCGTCCTGAGTGTCGGACACATAGTACTAATATTCGATTCTTGACATTTCCAACTTGATTTGCAGGAAGATTTGCAGGAGGAGGTCCCGATGCAAAAGAAGAATACTCCTTGATACTTATATGAGTCTGATAAGCTGTATCTACTACTACTCGACCGCTTTGGTCTCTAAATCGCTTCGAGTAACAGTCTGCGATTATCTTTTCCACTATCATATTCCTTTGAGCCTCTGGTCCACCAGGAGGTGGCTTTGAGCCACGCATACCTATATTTCCACTGTGGATTACCGAGGGAGGAGTGTTGACCCCACCTTGAGGCCTTTGTAATTCGTTTCTTATCCCTCTTGGATACATTCGGCGTTATACAAACTTCAAAACTATTGTATTTCTGATGGATCGATCAATATATAAATTGGACTAGTCTTCGATAATTCAACTTTTAATTGCATATACATGCCATGAGCGGCTCCAGTAAAGTTATTTTACTTTAACTAATTTTGAATGGTACTGTTACTATAATTCCAGTTGATACCCCAAAACAAACTTCAGTAGCAAAGTTACACTCGTTTTTGTGCGATGTGAATATTTCATCAGCTACTGCTAGATTAATTGACCTACAACTACCGTAGACTGCAAAGAAAGAAAGAGCGGTGTATCTATTAGCTTTAAAGATATATATAGCAAGCCCCCCCTTATGAATTATTTGAGAAGTGAGTAGATTTTAAGTATGGAAAAGCCAAGAAACGTAACTATTTGTTTTTACCTTTTGAAGACTTTTTCTTGTTTTTGCTTTTCTTCTCTGAGTTGTTAGAGTTATTCAGGACTTCTAGGTCTTGGCTGACATCAGCTGGAGAAGGCTTATTGTCTTTAGACGAAAGATCGCTATCTGCGTTGGAAATAGCCTGCTGATCGGTTTCTTTCGACACATTTCTGTCTGTATATTCCCACAACTCAGCTAGAGTAGCGTGTCTCTCGTCGAGTGCATTTAATCTTCTTCTCAATGCTTCGTTGAAGCATATTTCTTGACAAGTGGCGAAGAATTGCTGAGTCCATCCTTTTTTCATGTTTTCGACTTCGATAACAATATCTCTAATCTCAATCTCTTGCAATTTGGTCAGTATGGCGAAGCTCTTGAAAGTAGCATCACCGATGTGGCCTTCCTGGTATAATCTGTTAAAAATAGGTTCATTCTCTTTGAGCTTAAGTGATCTTCTGATAGCCTCGGCACCTCTCCTGAGAAGAGCGGCTTTCATCACTTTTAGGTGTGGCTTTGTATCACTGTTAGCATTTGGGTTGTTGTATTGCTCCTTGAGGAATTCGTAAAGGTTCTGGGCGTGGTTTTCAGAAAAGAGTGTATCCGCCAGTACCAATTTCTCCAATCTCCTCTTCCGATAGATTATCGAGAAAGCTATGAACGAAGACAATAGTACACCCACATATATAATTGGCGTAAATACAGATACCTTAATCTGTTCCAGGGTGGGTTGTTCGTCCATGTTGTTGAATAATAGGTGTGGTAACAGTACAGTCGTTTACACGTTTTTGAAAAAACTACTGAAAGTTCTTACATTAATGTTATGCAGGACCATCAAAACTTCAGGTAGTCGCTTGATACTGCTATATATCTAGACAGGATTGAGGGGCATTGATGGAGCGAATTGTAGAGCTGGGAATCAGTATGATGAGCCAGACACAGGTACTGTACACCAGGTACTGGAGCGGGTTTAGTCGTGGCACTTCGGTGTATGAGGACATGCTTACCACACATTATCGTGTTTTCGCACGAGCACTCCTAGGTATCTTGCCAAATGGTCAAAGACATCCTCGAAATCTTTGTCGGAGAGCTCATTGACTTTTTCGTCGATGGTTTTGCTGTTGGCTCCTGCCAAGATCTTTTTGGTGTCTTCTATGGACAAATTTTTTGAATTCAAGGCCTCCTCACTGGCAGTTTCGAAGCTCCATATATCGTAGAACTCGCAAAGCAAGATGGCTTCATACTTGCTAATCTTTTTGAACTCACCCAATGTTTTGGGGAACACGTCTTCTGGCGGCTCTTCGCCATCTTTGCTGGGGAGCGGCGCTATTATGGCGCCGTCACCCTTGGCATGAAGTTGCAGGTTCACGATTCTCCGGATGTTTCTTTCTTCCAAATAGTCGAGCTGATTTTGCAACTCGCCCACTAGTTGAACCAAATCTTCGTTGGTAGCAAAGTCATCCATATCAACTTTGTTTCCATTGCCACCACCGCCGCTCTGAGACACATTCTCTCTAAGCCCCTTGAGCTGCAACTTCATCACTTCTTCACCGGTCTTGGCAATCATCTTGGACTGCTTAGAGACCAACTCTGATAGAATTTCTACTTTTTGCTGTAAATCGGCTGCATTGGCTTCTGTGGACATTTCGGCTAATTTTATTTGGGTGACAGACAGAAAATATTCGATTTGACCACTTTATATATAGACTATGGAAGAAATACACCGAAGCCGTTAGATCGAGTTGTTCAATACTTCAAAAGGTCTTCCCTTCGCTTGCACTGGTGAACATGTGAATCCTTCAGCTGATATCGCTCATTTAGCCAGTGAGCAAATGGACGACCTGTAGATAAAAAAGCCTACACCAGGTACACCGGCAAGAGCAATCTTGAAAGAAAACGTAGGAACGATTGAAGAGAGAGTCTTTCTGACCAGGACTTTAAAGGCAAATAATTCGATTAAGCTTAAATAAGGTATTATCGATAAAATTGGCAGCGATGGATAAAATAGAGTTGATCACGCAGCCAGACTCGAAGCAGCAAGATGTGCTGCAGTCGAGCGAGGAGGCCAAGGAAAACGCTATCGGAAAGCTACAACAATTAGTACGAGAGAGGTCTGATAGCAGCGATGAAACGCAACCGAATGGTGAGGAGGCGGGCGCAGATATGACCCACAGAAGGACGCAAAAGCTACCAGACAGCAAACCGGACGCAACAGAAGGCGCAGACATCAAGGACGGCGGTGAGAACAAGGAGTTCGACCACGACGGATTCGAGATTCCTCGAGGAAAAATACCTCTTGACGGTCACTTTTCCACAAAGGAAATCGATATCCTCTTGAAGATGTCCAAGGAACTGGGCATCCTCCATAAGGATGTAAGCCTTGACGTGGTCAACGAAAACAAGCTCGTCGGCGATAGGGTGGTGCTCCACGAGCGAAGCCAAGACGAAAAGTCAAACTCCACCGAGACCCACAAAAGCCAGTAGATGGCTGGGCATCGGTTGTTTTAGGCCGTCCAGTATTTATTTCGACTATGTCGCCTCCATACTTTATGCAGAGGTAGAGCAAGTCAGCGACGCTCTTTTTTTTTTTTTTATGAAGACATGGAGGAGTCAGTCCATGGCTGACAGTGATTAAATGTGTTTCTCAGTTCTCTCAACATCTTAATATTACGATGTACCAGATACTTTTAGTTTAGAGGTTAACAGGTATAAATTTTATCGCGCAAAGTTAGTAGTATTAGTAAAATATTATAGACCCTGGCCAAACGTTACAAAAGACATGAAAGCTACGTCTAGGCGAAATGTGTTTTCAAGAGGGCACGTTTTCGTCGTAGCAGCCTTGTCTGGTATCTTGCTTTTATTTCTAACAGCGCTTGCATACACAGAGAACTTGACAGGATCCGATAGTCCATCATGTAGGATGGTCTTCATGGAGCCTTCGTACGCTAGAATTGAATCATTTGACGAAAGCCATACCAAATACGCATCTAAGTACTCATTATATCTTTATCGGGAGCTGGGCAAGGATCTGATCCCCAGCCAGGACAATAATTTCATGTTGAATGGTATACCTATCTTATTCATTCCAGGTAATGCTGGCAGCTACCGACAAGTGAGATCAGTTGCGGCAGAAACATCGAATATGTACTTCGAGGAGATGTCAGATGAAGAGAGGAAAAATAATCTCCACGTCAGGAACTACGATTTCTTTGCTGCAGACTTCAACGAAGACTTTACGGCGTTTCACGGCCGGACATTACTAGATCAAGCAGAGTACCTAAACGAAGCGGTAAGGTTCATACTAGGATTATATCAGAACCAGGAAAACCCACCAAGGTCTGTTGTTATTCTCGGCCATTCCATGGGCGGTGTAGTAGCACGAGCAATGCTTACTCTTCCGAACTACACCCCAGACTCAATAAACACTATAATTACATTGGCCTCACCTCATGCAGCAGCACCATTGACTTTTGATGGTGACATGCTAACTATATACTCTGCTATAGACAGATTTTGGTTCGATGGCTTTGCCGAGGAACAGAATAATCACATCGCAAAAGTCGCTCGCAGCAGATTGTCGAACATATCGTTGATTTCTATCACTGGCGGGCTTTTGGACACGATTTTACCCGCTGACTACACTACGCTAGGGTATATGTTACCGCCTTCAAATGGGTTTACTGTCTACACAACAGGGGTACCAGAGGTTTGGACTCCAATGGATCATTTAGCAATAGTCTGGTGTGCTCAATTAAGACGTAAAGTGCTGAGCCTCTTATTACAGATTGCCGACTTTCAATCACCTTTTAGAACGTATCCTTTAAAGACAAGAATCGAGGTTTTCAAGAAGGGATTACTATCGGGATTTGAAAACTATGCGTTTGAAGATTCAGATATTTACAGACGGACATCACCTTGGGTAAGCTTACGAATAGACACTAGTAATATTAAATGGTACAATTTAGGCGATATATTAAAAATAGATCAATCGGATGCATTGCGAAAAGCCGAGTTTTGGAAGGTGTTTTCAATTCCAAAAAATACTTCAAGTTCATTTTCTGTTGTTACCTCTAGCACCATTAGAGATTGGAAGACCCTCGATAGCGAGAAACCGAATGCCCATACTGTTCTACTCTGCAAGGTCAATGAAGATGAGAATGTTGACTCTGTCTACTTAGATTTTACGGAAGATTCGACTACAGACTTCAAGGAATTTTTTTGTTGGGATGCTTCTGCAAACGCACATAAAACCCCTTTCTCGTCTTCGGAAGTCGATGAAACCGCAAGTTCCTCGTTCGGTGGAAACTTTAGTCCTTTTGAGGCCTTGCAATTTAATCATTCTACTTTAAATGATTTTGATTTCATAATCATAACCACACCTCATGAATCACATCAAACTTCAGAACTAGGAAGCTTTTTCCTTGCAAGCCTCGAGGAACAAAAGGAATCGTACGCTTTATTGAGTAGAAGTGTACCTTCAATGGCTTTTCTAGGTTCAGGATTTCAGGAGAAAACAGCAACGACACCAATGCACAGGACAATAAAGATTTCAAATGCGTGGAGTAGCTTGATTGCATACAAATTGAAATTTATAATAAGCTCAAAAGAAGAAGTAGCTACTAAACCAGCCTTCGCTCCGTTTGTGAGGCAATGGAGTGACGATCCGTATGAAACTAAGTGGCATCTAAATGTGGCAAAAAATCATGAGATCTTACTTACTATGCATGGAATTGCTCCTTATACCCCATTCTTAATACGGTCGGATCATGATAGGGGTGTGAACTTGGACATATGGGTTGATCCAACGACTTCCAAATTTGATCAAGTGAGTCTCAGTATAGACTTTTACGACAGTCTCCGATTATTAGTACTAAGGTATAGGCTTGCGTTAGTCGCAATCAATGTCGGTACTATCTTTTTGGTGTTCATGTATCAAGTGCACCATTACCTGATATGTGATAAGTTTCCTTCTTTTATAGAAGGCATGCTAAATATATGCAATTTAAACACATTGAGCATCATTTTCATTTTCTTGCTGATACTAACTCCTTTGACACGAATAGGCTTTATTCAAAACATTTTGAATGTAATCGATCCTGTGGTACTTCGAGACAGAAATGAAATAAACCTAAGCTTGCATCATCGTTACAAACTAAACTCATTTTTCTTGGGACTCGAAGAAAACTACCTATTTTTCCTAGGCCCTATATTTTTGCTTATGTCAATAGGAATCACCACATTTGCATATCTCACGGTCTCTGTCATTTGTTCCTGTATTGTTTGGTTGATTAGGCTGTTCAGGAAAACTTTTTTCAAGACTACGGAACAAGAAGCGGTGCCAGGGCCTCGAAATGTTGTTCTTGATCGTCGTTCTGTGGGAATTATTGTTCTTCTGATTGCTGTCTCTTTTTACTATCCTTATCAGTTAGCATATCTTACTACTTGTATTGTCCAGGCATTGCAAGTGATAAGAGTTGCCACAAGAAACAAACATGATGACAATGAACTCAATTACCATCTCACATTCTTAATGATTATGTTGTGGGTGTTACCTATAAACATACCTGTCTTGGTACAGTATGTTCACGATTTCAACGTTGATTGGAAGATGCCGTTTTCGTCTCATCACAACTGTCTCTCGATATTGCCTATTTTATTGTTAACAAGAAGATACTCCGAAAACACTACTATTCCACAATTCAAAGGGGGCGCTTTCAAAGCAACGACTGCAATCGCGGCCTACATAATCTTTTATTCCCTTGTATATGGCATCCGTCACACATTCTGGATCCACCATCTTTTCAATTTGCTATGCTGCTGCATTCTTACAGTTCACTACATCAACACATAGTTGGATCAAGACCAATGATCATATTACACCATATCTCGTATTATGTAACCAAATACCTAATATACACTTAATTACACTATCCCTTAGTTCGTAGCAGAAGAGTACTTGGTCACTGACCTGGTACCTTCAGAAACGGCGTGCTTAGCCAACTCACCGGGCAAGATCAATCTCACGGCAGTCTGGATCTCTCTGGCAGAGATGGTAGATTTCTTGTTGTAAGCAGCCAATTTGGAAGCTTCGGAGGCAATTCTCTCAAAGATATCATTGACAAAGGAGTTCATGATGGACATGGCCTTCTGGGAGATACCAGTATCAGGGTGTGTTTGCTTCAAAACCTTGTATATGTACGATGAGTAAGTTTCCTTTCTAGCCTTGGTTCTCTTCTTTGGGTCAGAAGAAGCTGTCTTCTTAGCGGCAGGCTTCTTTTCAGCTGGAGCCTTAGAGGCGGGTTTCTTCTCTGCTTTTGGTGCCATTTTGACTTATTTACTATTAATTTAGATGTATCGTCCGAACTATCGAATATTAATGATGTGCGCCCCTACTGCCTTTATATATGTTTTGCCTTCAAAACACTCGATGTACGCTATGCTTCTGGTGATGGCATTTACCAATCACAGCGTAATTATCATCATTCAGGAACCACCTGGAGACATCGAGAATGTTAGTGACCTAATTTTCCCCAGGAGTGCGTAACGATGATCATGGCGCTCCGTGTTTGTTCTAGCGCGACGAAGACATTGACATCTGGGCGCGACTGTGGAAATAGCCAACAGTTGTTTGTATCCGGGAACCAAATTACTGCGCGAGCGCGCGCAGAGCATGACGCAAGTAAAATATGTGCCTGTGTTTACTGCGAATTTGCAAAATAAGCGTAGTTTACAGTCCGGATACTCGCCAGGAGACAACATATAATATGGATTGAAATCAAAAGTATAAATAGTGGCAAGGAGCGGGAAAAAGCCTGATACGAATTATCTATCATAGGTATTAACAACCATAGTAATTTAATTATGTCAGGAGGAAAAGGAAAAGCAGGAACATCAGAGAAGGCCAGTACTTCCAGATCTGCCAAGGCTGGATTGGTTTTCCCAGTCGGTAGAGTTCACAGATTGTTGAGAAAGGGTAACTACGCCCAAAGAGTTGGTTCTGGTGCTCCAGTTTACTTGACTTCGGTCTTAGAATACTTGTCTGCCGAAATCTTGGAGTTGGCTGGTAACGCTGCCAGAGACAACAAGAAGTCCAGAATCATCCCAAGACACTTGCAGTTGGCCATCAGAAATGATGAGGAGTTGAGCAAGTTGTTGGGTCACGTAACCATTGCCCAGGGTGGTGTTTTGCCAAACATCCACTCTTCCTTGTTGCCAGCTAAGAAGGCCAAGGCCGATGCTTCCCAGGAGTTGTGATTTTTGTTCTGAGGAAGTCGTTGATTGGAGGGTTGCTTTGCTCCAGTTCACTGCCTTCTACGTGTATATTAGATAGGACTAGCTACGATTGATTTCATGGACTAATTATGGAAATTGCTTATACCGTAGTATTCGTAGAGGACAATTTTGGGTTTATGGTGTGTGCGTGCTAGATGTTTCTTGGTGCTCGTCATCGCTATATTACTAGATAGAAAGCATTAAAGTGACTGAAATGGAGAAATTTTCACAATGGAGGGATAAGGGAACTGGTATATCCCCATTCATGCCTGAGCGTAGGCCATCGAACCCTTTCTTGACAGCCGTGAAAGTGGTGGTTTTCGTGCTCAAGTTCCCCGTATTCATTTTGTTATTGGGAGTATACTGGGTGTCTTCGTCGACATTCATTTTGCTGATGCTCCTCAAATTATTTATGGGATTCAGTAGATTTGAAGTATCCGTGGAAGGCTTGAAGAGGTCTAATACAGAAGGTATAAACTTGAAGAGGCCAACGATTAACGAATTAGTTATTCTGAATTATGTCTCACCACTTGATGGATTTATATTCGCTGCGATAAGTCAATTGCACTGGAACCAGATCGTGATATTGGTGCCTGACGAAGAGGGAGAGGCATTCATGCTCTCAGTGTGGTCATTATTTTGCCATGCTTTGAATCTTCCTGGGAAAGTTGCTGAGTCATCTCAAAAGTTGAAAAGCTTAAGTTACTTGAAAGATAAAGCTGTATTATGCTTACCAGAAGGTACTCCTTCAAACAACAGAGCAATCCTTCCCTTTAATAAATTAAAGAACGCTGCAGGGGCTTCAGATTTTGATGTCAAAACACTTGTTTTGAAATTGAGGCCAAGGTACCTTACGACACCGTTACCTACGAACTCCCGTTTGGGTTATTTATTCAATCTTGTTACAAATTTCGACAAAACATCTAGCATCATTGCCAAGATATATTGCCATGACCCCTCAAAAAAAGACAAAGAACCAGACTTGGATCATGCTAAATACTGCTTTCAGGTTTCCCAACTACATTCTGTTAGCAACGATCTCAGGATAAGTTCAAAGCTTAAGTTTTTTGAATACTATTCTACATACGATAATGATAAACCCAAAAAAGAGTGATAAACTCTCTATAGTCTCTTATAATAATACAAAATCTATTTTTAATACCGTCAGCCATAACAAAATGAAATAAGTTGAAACCATTATTCTCGTTTTTGTTTCTTTAAAGGCATTTGTTTTTCCTGTTTGCCCGGAGTAGAACTATGTTTTTCATTGTGCTTCTTATGCTTCTCAGAAGAGCGCTTTTTCGCCAAAAACTCTTCCATAGGATCTCTAAACTCATCATCAGGGTCCTCATATGTTGGATTGCCAGTTTTATTGATATCTGGTTTGCTACTATCTTTGTTGAACTTTTCCATAGGGTCCTGGAAGTCGTCATCAGATCTATTACTTTCAAAGGAAGGGAGCATCCTCCTCTCCTTTGTCTGCGACTTGTCTTCTAACTTTGCAAACTCTTTTTCGGCATCAGAGTAATCTATTAGAAAGTCGTCTTCTTTTTGTCCTTCTTTCAAGTAGTAATGTACATGGTCTACCTTGATACGCTTATTGAATATTTGCACCCCATTCAAATTATCCACTGCCAAAATGCAAGATCGGTAGTCTTCATATTTCAAGTAGCAAAACCCTCGAGATTTCCCTGTTTCTTTGTCTTTAACCAAATTTATATGCGTGGGAATTCCATACTGAGAAAAGATCTTGATAACATCATCTTCCTTCATTTCTTGAGGTAAAAACCCTATAAAAATGTACGATGAGTCTCTGAAATCAGCATGCCATGATGCAGAATCACTAATGTTATGCTCTAATTCCTTATAATTTATCTCATTAATTTTCTTTATTGCATTCATAGCAGTACTATCTTTACCGTTCCATTCGTCTCAACAGCATACCTCGAATAGGGCGCCAACTTTAATGAACTATCACGTGACTTTGAGATGAGTTCTAGGAAAATTTAAGAGTTGAGTAGGCGTAAAACTTTGAAGCAAACAGTGAAACAACCATGGCTAAAAAGTCACAAGCTTCTAAGAGTACCATTAGGGAAAATGGTGGTGGTAAAAAACGGAATTTAGAAGAGGATGTAGGAAGTGCTGAAGAAGAATCAGAAGAAGAATTTGACGTAGAAGGATTGATAGATGATGAGGCAAGTGAAGACGAAGGATCAGAAAGTGTCAGTGACGGTGAGGACAACGATGATGGAGAATCGGAAGAGGAGTCTCAAGATTCTGAGGCTGAGTTGAATGATTTATTGAAGGAAGACGAACAGGGTTCAGAAGGAGACGATGATTATGAGTCTGAGGAATTTTCTGATGAGCCTAAGGACGACTCTGAACTGATAAGTAATACGCTCTCCAAGATCCAACTTCTCAGGAGCCACGAAGATGGCCAAGGCGAAGTTCAAGCAAAGTTTTCAGACGGGCGCCCCAGAGTAATAAAACCGGAAATTGAACCTATTTATGACAGCGATGATACCGATGGGGAGAATTTCAACACTATAGGAAATATTCCTCTCACGGCATACGAAGAGTTCCCCCATATTGGATACGACATAAATGGTAAGAGAATCATGCGTCCTGCCAAAGGCTCTGCCTTGGATCAATTATTAGAAAGTATTGACTTGCCGGAAGGATGGACCGGTTTATTAGATCAGAATACGGGTGCAGCACTCAATTTGAGCAAGGAAGAATTGGAACTCATCAGAAAGATTCAGCAGCAAGAGAACACGGATGAGAACATAAATCCCTACGAGCCAGTTATAGAATGGTTCACATCAAAGACTGAAGTGATGCCTTTGACTGCTGTTCCTGAACCAAAAAGAAGATTTGTTCCTTCAAAGCATGAAGCAAAAAGAATCATGAAGATCGTAAGGGCCATAAGAGAGGGCCGTATAATTCCTCCAAATAAGGTAAAGGAGACAAAAGAAGAAGAGCAATATAATTTTGATCTTTGGAATGACAACGAGGAAGAAGTAAAGGAACATGTTATGACATTAAGGGCTCCTAAACTTTCTCCCCCAACAAATGAGGAGTCTTATAATCCACCAGAAGAATATTTGATGAACGAAGAGGAAAAGAAAAAATGGGAAGAAACTGATCCACAAGACAGAGATAAGAATTTCATCCCTCAGAAGTATTCCGCATTGCGTAAGGTTCCCGGTTACAATGAAGGTTTGAGAGAAACATTTGAAAGATGTCTTGATTTATATTTGGCTCCAAGAGTGCGTCATAACAAGTTGAACATTGACCCAGACTCATTAATTCCTGACCTTCCCTCTCCTAAAGACTTAAGACCTTTCCCTATTCGTTGCTCTACCATTTACGAAGGACACAGTGGCAGAATACGGACTTTATCAGTTAGTCCAAATGGATTGTGGCTTGCCACTGGATCTGATGATGGTACTGTAAGAGTATGGGAAGTCTTGACCGGTAGACAGGTACACCAAATCAATGTTATACCCGAGGAAGAAAATGAAGATCATGTTGAGGCCTTAGAATGGCATCCTGATAGTTCCACCGGTATATTGGTCATTGCTGCGGGTGACCAGTTGTACCTTGCCGTACCACCAATATTCGGATTTGATATTGAGAACAGCGGTAGAAATAGAATTGAGGCTGGTTGGGGCTTCGATACGTTTAACAACAAATCAAAGGCAAAAGATGGTACTATAAATGTAAACTCGGACGACGAAGAAGCCGATTCGAAATCTACCTCTAGTGCAAAGAAGGAAGTTGCTAAGTGGTTTACTCCAAGCAAGGAGCAAACAATTTCTGGAATTGCATGTATAATTCAATGTCGTAAGACCATCAAGAAGGTTTCTTGGCACAGAAAAGGGGACTATTTTGTCACTGTCTCTCCAGAGAGTGGAAATACATCCGTTTTAATTCACCAGTTATCTAAGCATTCGTCTCAATCGCCTTTCAGAAAGTCGAAGGGTATTATTATGGATGCCAAATTCCACCCCACAAGGCCCCAATTGTTTGTTGCCTCACAGCGTTATATCCGAGTATATGACTTAGCACAACAGGTCTTAATAAAGAAATTAATGCCTGGTGCTAGATGGTTATCTGGTATTGATATTCACCCTAGAGGAGAGAACTTATTAGCCTCAAGTTATGACAAGAGGGTATTATGGCACGATCTTGAACTTTCTGCCACTCCATACAAGACCTTACGTTATCACAATAAAGCAGTTAGGTCAGTAAAGTTCCACAAATCCAAATTGCCATTGTTTGCGTCTGCCTCGGACGACGGATCCATCCACGTCTTCCATGGAACTGTGTACGATGACTATATGACCAATCCTTTGTTGGTTCCTTTAAAGAAGTTAACTGGCCACAAGGTTACGAATAACTTGGGTGTCTTAGACTTAGTCTGGCATCCTAAAGAAGCATGGTTGTTCAGTAGTGGGGCCGACAATACAGCACGCCTTTGGACCACATAGTAGTTGCTTGCATGTATATTAGTTTGGATCTTGATCTTACCTATAACTTGAATCCCGATTGTTTATCATATATTTCAGGCTCCAAGCTAATGTAGAGGTAAGTGTCATCTACTATAAGTTTACTCGTATACCAAAATTGCGCATATAGAATTAATTAGTCAAGTATAAATATCCATAAGTTGGCCGTCTTCGTAGTACATTACTGAGTCGAGGGTGTTTTTGACGTACTTAGATACGTATAACGCCTTATCCGAAGCAGTGAATAGCGAGTTCAACATAAGTTTCACGTTATCCACTACACCAGTGTTTTCCTCGTGGAGAATCCAATCTAGTTCTTTCCAATCTAGTATTCCTTCATTGCAAAATTTCTTTGGTGCACCATACTCTTCCACTACTTTGCGATCCACGAAAGCAACAAACAAGTACATCCCTCCTAAGTCATTACCATCTCTTATCCAACGCATTATGCCCTTTGAATGGAAGCTTTGTATACGTAGCCCTGTTTCTTCCTCCGCTTCTCTTATGATGCATTGAAGAGGCGTCTCGCCTTCATCCAACTTTCCTCCAATCCCATTCCAACGCCCCATCCAAGGCGCCTTCTGTCTGTTAAGTAAAAGGACCTCCCTTGTTTCTTCACATACAACTATCGCCCATGTAAAAGCTATTTTTTTAAATGTCATCTGTACCGTAGGTAATGTGCTGAGACGCGTTATTAGTATCGATTTCGTTGCACCCAGTCGCTGCACGTACTAAAGGTTGCACACAACTTCTTTCTTAGCCTTTAGTGATACAAGTGAAGACCACAACAGAGGACTTGATCCAATATACTCATTACGTAGAATAGCACAAGGGTTGAGTTATACAAAGTGGTTGTGCATCATTAAAATGTGTATTCTTTGTAAAGCGATCAGATTAAATAATTACCGTAACTATGTCACTTGATACTTGTTTGAATTGATCTATATAGAGCCTTGTTTTCCAATAACTCTTTCATATACTTCATCGAGATCAAAGGTCTTGAATGCAGATTTGGTACAAAAGTCTAGTTCGTAATCATCTGATAGTGAAAGATGGTATAGCTTAATGCCCGTTTCATCTAGATACATGTTCTCGTAACACCAGCAGACGAAATCTCGAAAGACGCTTTCATAGCCAGATAGGTTGAAAGATGACAAACAGCACAAGGAAGCGAACACGTACAATAAATAAAGAGCATAATAATTTTTCGTCTTGACCAAGTGGCATAATTGTTCATCCACCAATAGCATCCAAACAAAGAGAGGGATAGGATATCTCATGGTGTCAGCTTGATACAAAGACAAGTTTAGTAGCGTTGCCCCACGCTTTATTGCTTGGTACTCCGCCATTTCAGGCGATCTGATGTCTATTTCATTGTCGTTAGAGGTGACAGAGCTGTAGCCCTCGTCTATCGTACTCAACAAGTGTTCCATGAGGGGAAACGTGTTGGACATCACTGTGACACTTTTGAACCTGGATACGCGGGCGAATATGCCACTGTACTGCGAGTCAAGCAAAACCTCGAATGTGCCTCGAAATATCTTGCTGAAGTTTAAACAGATAGAGATGAGATCAAGATCATAGGTATCGAGTTCAAAAGATACCAATGGTACAATGCGATGCGGATGAAGGCACAAGTACGTGAAAAGAAGGATACTAGATGTAACAACCTCAGCGGCACGGTCCCTGTCGCTAAAGAAGATAGCATCGTTCAGACCAGGCGATGCGGAGTACGTAATGCTCCGCAAGCTTTCCTTTATGCACTGCTGGAAGTAGTTGGTTGTTAGCTCTAGCAAACTTCCCTGTGGCACACCATCACTGTCGTAGCGATGGGCGAGGACCGAGTTCAACTTCAGCATAAGTTCGCCATACGAGCCACCATGTCCCCTTTCGAGCATCTGCGTGATCTGTGTGTCATCAAGAGGATCATACACATTCTGCCGGGGCCAAAGGTTGAGTGCTGCCAACAGATATATGCCGTTTCTGAGCATCTCAGATCCCAAGAAAAGTTTGGGAACCTCATGGCGCCATACATAATCCACGCCTGGCTCGACCCCGAAACTGAAGAGCGGAACGCAGTGCGTATTAAAAAAGCTCAATAACTTGAGCTCTATCATGCTCAATCCCATTAGTGCAGACGTTTGGTTGACTTTCTGTTGTCCTGCAAGCAGCCTCAGGCCCGTGGCCTGCCACATAGCCAAATGTCTTTTTTTCACCTTCTTCGACTCCACCAATGCATGCTTGTTGACGCATGTGTCAATATTAGCATAAGTGCACACTCTACCTGTGTGCTCGCAGTACTCGCATGTAGGTCGGGCTTCATTGCACTGTTTCTGTTAGCATTTCGTTGATTCAAGGAACCAGCCTCACCTTTCATCGCTCATGCCTTGCGTGCGCTTCTTTCAACGTACCTTGATTTTGAGCCTCTTGCAACTCAAGCACCCACTACGAGACCGTTTCCCCGGCTCTCTAGTTCTGCTGGTCCTACACGTGTCCGTTTTGGTCATACCTTCGGGTCCTTCTTACTTGACAGTCTTCAGTGCGCCGCCCCCCTTCTCCGTCACCCATCCATCATCTGTCAAACTAGCGATTATGTAAGCGCAAAACTTAGTTTCGTAAGCGCTTTTTTACGAGCTGCTGGCTATAGTAGATCATCGACCATGACAAGAGGCTGAAGCAAAAAGGATATTTAAAGAGGCCTTGTGTCCTCATGTATTAGAGTGTGATGTGTAGATCAAAGCCTTTGAACTAAGACAATTAGGCATTTCCGTTACAGGCATTTCATAGACTCAAACGAAAAAGCGTGCCGAAGATGCATTTTCCAGAAAACACCCAGTGGACCGCAGTCACCTACGTTCAGTTAGTGGTCTACATTATCATTCTCGCAGTTACTATTTTCTTCTTGTTGACCAAGGTCGGGTACCTCAAACACTACAAGCAATTCCGTTCTTCCGCATTTCTCGTGTTATACGATCTTTTTCAGATCGCCGGTGCGATTGCAGGCCTCACGATGCTATACTGCAAGCAGGTCAATAAGGCACAGTTCATTGTTACATATATATTTGACTCGTGTGCTTTGGGAATTTTGCTCCGCTGCTTGGTGATGTTGGTGGAGCTCGTCCGTGTGCAGGCAGGGCTGCGAATGATGTTTTACCCTCCAAGCAGAATAATCCAACTCATCATTTTGGCCGGTATTGTGTGTTCGATAGTGGGTGCCACCGGGCTATCATCTGGTAAGCCCAGCGATCAGCTGGAGGACCTCTTGAAAGCCGCGGGCTTTTTGTTCCTTGGTGTGACCGTAATTAGTGCGCTCAACGCCGCACGGTTGCTCAAATCTGCCGCTAAGAGACAAGTTACGTTGATTTTGGTTGCAGCTGCAGCCCTTGTGGTCAGATGCGTCTATACCCTAGTCGCTGCATTTGGGCACTTCACGATCACCCTTAATAACAGCTCCAAGTATACCCTATACGTTGGCAACTATGAGTATTACTGTTTTATGGGACTTCTCGTAGGAATACTAGTGGATTGTACCTTGCTTTTGACTATGGCTACAGTTTTCAGAGGCGAAATGAAACCATTTATAGAGCCCGAACAGAAGTCTTTTGATATTTCTGAAGCGAAGAGCTATTTACATAGGAAATGACAGTATTGTTTGTGCTGCAACCTCCGTACTTGATGTGCTATTTTAGATCCAATATACGTAAGTCAAATCGATACTGTATATAATATTGCGTCGCGCGGCTGACGCTGATCATACTCTGACAGCCGTTTCCATGGCGGGCGTTGTAGCAGAGGCGACGTGGCTAAGTCTAATAGAAGCTTGCTGGAAACAGAGCCTTGAAACCTACAGCTCTTGTTAGTAAGAACATACTATCCCTGCTTGGTAGGCTGGCGAGCGTGAAACATAGTAAAGGCGTAGATGTATTAGATTGAGTAAATAGCAAGATAAGGTAAATTGCGGATTTTTACTATATAGGCGAGCTTGAAAAATTTATTACAGATACGACTATACGGCTACCAGAGAAGCATTAGTCCACTGTACTGTCTACGTGGCTCATGCTATATATATCTCCCTCGCAGGTCCCTACGTGAGTACAGCATGATCATCTTCCACATAGCTATGAAGAGTACATAAGCGGTGCCGCCTGGGGAAGAGACTTTTAATACATGGCATGCGCGAGTACCATTAGCGGAGGCGTTGAACAACATCCACGTATCAGCGATCGGCATTCATAGAACGACTCCTGATGACGTGGTTGCTCCCCCGAGCAACCCACTCGTCCATCAGCACGCCGGTAAGATAACCAACAAGATCCACTATCATGGCGCACTCGGCACCTGCAACGCAGCAAATTTCCCCGTGACCACGCGGATCCACCATGATGTTAAGGTGTGCCACCTTGAATGCAGTGTCCATCAGTCATGTGATCATCTATACCATCGTGTCCATTCACAGAAGTAACCACTACCAGACCAGGGGCGGCAGGAGGGGCCGAGACACCTGATTCCACTTCGTGGATCGTAGTCATCATCGGTGGATGCAGCATACACACAAAAAAAGCAGAATGCTGAATCGGTCTTTGCGTGCCTTGGTAGCCTTATCCCGCTGCGCCTGTGGCTTTTCCAAAGACCGCAGAATGGGCTGCAAACGCCCCCCTCCGTGTTCGTCACCATATCTCTGTGAACCACTGCCCTGACACTACTATTGGCCTTCCGACGGCACCCCAAATAGAAAGCGCTTTCCTATTTGGTCGGTGTACAATACCAATCGGGACTAAATACTGGGCTCACAACACATCTATTCTACTTATATTTCGTGGCGCTACCATACCGTCCTGTGGAGGCATACTCTAGATAGCGCGCTACCTTACTGTCCGGCCTGAACCCGCGTGAATGCAAATACTAAATGGGCACCTCAAAACGTGGCACAGATACGGCCCCCGCCTTCGTAGATAAGACGCTATTGACAGAAACGCCCTCTACCGTGGACACAAGCGAGCGGTACGCGAATAACGGCTGACGTAGTCAAATCGCGTGCACCGTGTCCCATTGACTAAATGGTAACAGTAACAGCACATCGAAATGAAAGGGCCCATCCTGCATACAACGTAGGGCCCCTACCATTGTCAGGAACACTAGGTGTCAAACGGGCGGCGATTGCACCGATTGTTGGCGCAAAAAGAGTAGGAGCAACATCCCGTTTAGGCGAATATGGTGAAGGGCCACCAACAATATGGAATGGCTTCTTTGTAGTATGATGAAAAGGACCTCGCCATCGTTGACAATGGGTGCAAAGGAACAAGAAACCTGAAGAAAGGGAGCGAGCAACCGATATCAACGCCTCAGCACCTCGCTTGATGGCTGGAATATCCGGCTTTCATTTCATCACCAAGGAGAGCTAGGCACACCATCCCTCCCCCCTTACACCGGAAAAAATGTGGAGATTAGAGGCACAGTGAGCCATGATGCAGCTGCTAGCGCAAGCATGCGAGACCCTACCTTCAAACCATACTTGCTTTTATACGTGCGATGAAGCCTCAGTCGAGGTATAGGGCGAGCAGATACCGTGTCTGCTTTACAAGATTGGCCTCTTATTCTCAGGGATGGTGTCAGAGACTAATGCTTATGAAACGCACATCGCAGTACAGCCCTTGTCGCAGTGTTTACCATTCGCTGCAAGTGTCCTCGTTGGTGGTACCGCTTCAGCAAGAAACCCGCTACTGCCGTCCGTCATACAATACGCCTGTACCATGGGCGTGGCTGGCTTTTAATTTTTTTTTATTTTCGAAAAACAAACCCTGGAACAAAGCTTAAGGATTTTCGCAGTTAATTGAAGCCCAGCAACATCAAACACGATTGGTCGATGATGAAGTACATCACATAATTTAGTAATTGAAAAGAGCAATCCAAACAGTTATCTGCGGTAAATACGGGCGACGGTGATCTCTCCCATACGTTCTGAAAGGTATAAAAGGAGGAGGATTCTACCTTACGCTTATCTATTTTTCTCTTATAATTATCCACTGGAAGTTTATTCACTGGTTTTAATACTACAAAAATTCAAATTAATTCGCTAAAAATGAGATCTCAAGCTAACGTTATTGCCTTCGTTTCCGTTTTGTTGGTTGCCTTGGTTCCAGTTTTGGCTGCTAGCCACTTGTTCACTGACGTTGTCAGCAAGGTCGAAGGTATCGTCAGCGGTATTGAGCAGACTGTCGAGAAGACCGTCGACTCTGGATTAGTTAACAAGACCCTCGATGACATTGATAGTTTGGTTGATCCAGTCCTCAACAACCTTGCTAAGGGTCTTGACGACATCGTTAGCAAGGTTCTCGGTCAGTAAATAGGCTAAGCTGGTTTAGTTTATACGTTTTTTAGCTTCAATGTCAATTGAAATTATAATTTAGGCTGTCAGGATGTAGGCTTGAAGTGCTTAGTATGTTTTTGTCATTCATATTTGAACGGCTTGAAAGTTTTTGTATCGATCGGCCATGGCGACGCGCTATGTAGTTTTATCGGCTGGACACTGTGGCCCTTGGGAAATCTATCCCTGAGTAGGAAACGAAAACATGCGGCCCAAAGACGTTAAATTATTGTCTTGGGAGTCGAACGACAGCTCCACCGCCTCCAATGGCTCATTACATGAAATGCAATCCTAACACCTAGAGCAGCTAGGGCCAAGGAATAAGAAGTGAACAACCTCTGCTTGGTTTAAACTTCATGAATCTCACCACTTGCATTATCGAAGACCTGCTAGCAACCTATGAGGAACAGAGCTCCATTCACCACGGTGGCCGGGCTCTCAACTGGTAGAACCTGCCTTGATCGCATTCATCGACCATACACTCCTTTCTGAGACACATGACGTTATGTCTCTGAAACGGCCAGACAGGAAGCACTTGAGATACCCGAACCCTTAGGCGAGCTATTGCAGCAATCGTGCACTGACCAAACGTTATTGGAGCGTGTGAGACACAAGTCAAAGCACCGCGCTTTTTCATGTTTGGTCGATTGTCTTCTTATCTATAGCGTTTTCACATTCACATTTTAATAGAGATAAGTTCAACGAATTGTATTTGCTGAATACGCTACATAGAATAGCACAAGTTTCAGACGCGTAGACTAGCACAGCTGTTAGCCTATTTCAATGCGGAAACAGAGACAACCTGCACGTCCTAAGCCTAGTTATCGACAAGTAAGAACGGAGAGAATGCACGGTTATGAAACAAAAGCGAAGAAACAGCTATTCATAACTCTCCGTCAAGCAGTAAATGTTTGGAGCGTTTTTCCTCCATAGGTTTCGCTGACATTCGTATTTCGACGCGGTGGTGAAGGCGGGAGGGCCACATACCACCACTGCAACCGCATGTGCAAACAGCTCCTGTGGTATTGCCTCTCCCGTGATAAAACTGCTTCCGCTAGTGGACAGCCCATGAGCCGCTCCCACGCCGTATACACTCTCCACGTGATCACGGATCATCCAGGCTGCGTCGGGTCTGCTATACGTAACGGATGCGATGCTTGCGGCAGGGGCCTTGGGCCGAATGGACAACATATCTGAGTCAACTGACAAATCACGTGACAGAAACTTCTCTACCGGACTCTTTGTGTGCTTGTCTTCCGGCTCATGAGACGGACTTTCTCTAGTGACAAAGAAGTCAATTTTGATGTTTACAGAGGTCAGATAAACAGATAGTTGCTCTAAAATATCTTTGTACCATTCCAAATTCTTGAGGTAGCGGACACTCCACACTATGTGTATGCGAGGATGACGAGGTCTATGAAGGTAATCTCCCTGATGCTCACGGGTTGCAATAGACTGAATCAAATCTAGCGCTAAAGGTAGCGTGAAGGATGCTCCAGAACCAGCTGCGAGAAAAAGTACAGAGTCGAAAGATATGAGGGGCTGATGCTTGCCTCCATAAGGTCCGTATATCATGGTTTTCATTTTCACAGTGTTTAGGGCTGTTTGAGCTTCTGAGTCGGCTTCCTGCATCAGTCTTATTTTGTTGTAAAGCTTCTTGGTGAAGCCTTTTTGCTTTCTAATGATGAACTTCATATGGCCTGAATTTGGGAGACTGGCGATAGTGAAAGGATGGAATTGTAACTTGCTTACTCTTCCAACGTTGAGATATATATGCTGGCCCGCATCCCACGTACCTACACGGGGCAAGAAGCGAAAGAACCACTTTCTGTTCCTTTCTGCTTTCTCCTTCACGGGAAGCGTAATCTCGATTGTATCTTGATCGCAAATCTTGAATTCCGCCTCACCTTTGGTTGGACTGATTTTCCTATGCACAATGCTTAGAATACGTTGTAAGACTCTGTCAATCACAAGGATGTGAACCGCTACGATGACTTCGCCTCTACCTGCTGGGTTATGGAAAAAGGCAAACAAGAGCATAATGAACGCTAGGACTCTATGTTGTAGTAGAAAGAAGTCATATGACAACTTTCTGATAAATTTAATACTTGCCCAAGTCAAAAAGAACAACGCTCCATATGAGATCATGCCAAAGATTTGGGGTGGAATTTCTACCATGATCTCAAAATTGAGCTCAATCCAGTATTTGATGCACAACGCCATATGAATTGACACTATGACCCATACAAATCGTCCGATCCAGAGGTGGAAAAACAATAGCTTGTCATGGCTCAAGCCGGTTACCGCAGTAAGTATATCATGCTTTAAAAGAAACACATTAAGAAGGGGTAAGTTTCCGGTTGCCAATTTTCCCATTCGCTTACTCACAATATAGAATTGAGGACGATAGTTCAAATCTTTAGTTTGTACGAAGCAGAAACATCCCATAATGGCTAGATATGCCAGAAATAGGACAGTGAGACTTGGTTGAAAGTAGTATACTTGCCGTCCCCAGGGATATAGGCGAAAACCTATGCTGCTATTAAAAGTGTCCCACATCCTTGTCATCTTCAATACTCCCCTATATTTTAACTTGCCGGTATCCCGCTTGCTACGTATCCAGCGTGGGATCCAGTGAAATAATAAGCCGTATAGCACTACTGTTGCTAATCCTAATCCGAAGGACAACCAGGCAAATTTATTGTTCCTCTCTTTTTCCACATCATACTGGCTATAATATGGTATTTCTGACACCATGTTTGACTGTCAAAACAACCATCAAGATGTACGTAAGGGCTAGTCACAGGTATAGCTATATCGTGATGGTGGCTAAAGGAATCTAAGTTGCAAAACAAATTCTTTTATTCAATCTAAGTAGTTGCAAGGGGCGGGCCCATCCTGACTCCCAAGTAAATGAGATGCAAGGAAAGTGACTCGTAAAAGCAATACATTCTAGAAATGCTCATTATCATTGTACGAGATTCGGACATATCGCTCTACACCTACTCTGAGATCTTTGGAGACGCCTGATTGAAGCCTCGCCGATTCGGACTGCTGACCTGCTGGGGTATCCTTAATAGAGTAATACTGTTTTGGGCTAATAAAGGTATTTCAACAGGAAAGGAGTATTTAAACAGACTTTCGAGGGTAGTATTTCGAGCTGCATGATTTTATTTTTTAAAGAAAATGCAAATCCAAGAATACTCATGGACATATGTCGCAAATAGTGACTTGGGGGTCTCCATCGCGGATGGAGCCACAAAGAGTTGGCAGAGGATTGACATGCAGATTGATTGACCACTGTATTTTAGAAGAGATAGTTCCTAATCGTTTGAACCAACAAAAAATTTGCATCCTATATCCAGCATAGACTAAAGATGGTGACTGCTTATTATATTATTTTGACTACGTTGTTGGTTTTCAGTGTAGCCAACAATTGGGCAACCTATCCTCAGGTTCCCAAGACTGCGAGCATCAATGGATTCGCGGATCCCATATATGGGAAGCTCCCAGATTGCGCCCAGCCCTGTGTTAAGAAGGGGACAGGGAATACTCCGTGTCCATACTGGGACACGGGGTGCTTTTGTGTTATGCCTCAATGGTCTGGCCAGGTTGCTGAGTGCATTGCTTCCCAGTGCAAAGGAGAGGAGGTGAGCAGTGCGACTAGCTTGGCTGTTTCGTTGTGCTCTAGCGTGGGTGCAAACACCTGGATGATGCCAGGGACTGTGTCGCTGGCTTTGAAGCAGGCGGCAGGAAGGGATAACAGTATCGCTTCTGCTACGACGCTGGACACGGGATATTCTTCAGGCTCAAGCTCACCCTCGGGCCCGGTCTCTTCCACTGTGTCACAAACCACACACTCGAGCGGTCAGTCAACGTCCTCGAAAGGCTCGAAGAGCAGTGGCTCCATCACTTCGGCGCTGCTGCTGGCAATGAAGACCTCATCGGCCTCGTCAGACAACAGCTCTAGTCAGAACACCAGTAGATCGAAAGCCGCTGCATCCTCGGCTACTTGCACTGCACTCTGGTTGGCACTCGCACACATGCTCTCATTCTTGTTCACCTAGAAACTTACAGAGTAGCTATTTTTGTCTTATAGCGACCTTAATATGGTCATCGATTGTATATGAAACCAAATTTCGAAAATAAAGACCGTTATAAATGTCGTTCCAGCACTGTTTTCTAAAAAAAGCGTTATAACCGTTTCGAGTGCATTGTACACTACGATCGGCACTCAGCAAGTGCGGCCATTTCCTTGAGCGTCTGCACAAGGTAGTGATACCATCTGCCAACCTTGTGGCCGGGCGTATGCGTAATATCTTTGAAATCTTGGCTCGGCAGACATGTAAGAGGCCCATAGCGCACGCGGCGCTCTAGAATTCTACGCTCTCTTCACAGCGACGCAGTGCACTCAAATCGAACATATCTCAAATGACCTACGCTAATCATGCTGCCTTCCGTATTGTATCATACATTTAGCCGATCATCGGACAATCAGTGTCATTTTGGATATACGCAGAAGCCCACATATCTCGATGCATTACATGTTAGATATATTTTCGCGCGACTAACCGGTCCTCTTCTAGTGGGCGGCTCACAAAGAACGGTATGTTTTAACTCTAACACAGTGGTACCAGCTTGGTGGAGAGTAGCAGAACTCCAGCGGGGACGTGTGCACGAGGGAAGCCAGTTTTGCCGGTCTTGCTGTTGCAAGACACAACCGGAAGTACATCCTATGCAGAGGTCTGCCAGATGTCTTGGCCAAACATCATCCTCGGAGCTCCCTTTCTATGTTGTTAGGGTCTCTGCAGAATGCCACTTCAAGAATCTACCGGATGTAAGAAGTCAGTGCATCGGTGGCGATCGCGATGTCCAGGCTAAGTATCTACTCTGACAAATCTCGCAGCGTGCAACAAACTGCAACCGTGGAAGTAACCTGAAGTATCGTTGGATTTACCTCTAACTAACCTTCAAGAACCCCGCAAATCAGACCAGACCAAGTCAGACTCTTCCGTTGAATAACCACGCCGGCCACAGAGAAAATTGCGGAACCATCAACTCTCAAAGAAACAACCACAGCGCATATGGTGAAAAGTACATATCTTGAGGCTGTCTAAATTACCGTGCGTGAAATTCCACAATACTTTCTAATTGTCCGAAGTCTCGTAGTCAGCGAACTGGATATTCCCGAACTTTCGTTTATGCATGTCGCAGATGCGGCACTTGTCCTCGCGCATGCATAAGAAAAGCTTTCGAATACCGAATCTTATCTGATAGGATCAGTTAGCATCAGTAAAGAGCAGTGGAGAGAGCTAATTCGGGCAAGCAAGAAACACACTCGAGGACCAAGTACGAAACTGGTATAGGATTTAGCAAATTTGGGTGAAGTATACCCGCTTGGTTTGATGAAACTGATTCTAGATGGGTTCGCAACAGGGTAGCAGTCTAGAGTCATACACCGTAGTACGGATTAAGACATACGGATAGTACGAGAAAATTCCGTACTGTAGAGCCCCAAGGATTATAAAAGAGATATCTTGGCTGCTGCTAAGGTCAGACCAATATTTGAAAAGTAATACAATTGCAAAATAACCACAGAACTTTAAGCAATCGGCCCATATTAGTTGAAAATGTTAAGCACAAAGACATTGACAATCGTTTTATCAGCACTCTACTTAGTCTCTGCAGCTGACTCGGATAATCCTTATGCTACCTATCCACTGGTAGCTCACACAGCTAGTATCAACGGGTTTGCAGACAAAATCTACGGCAGCCTTCCATCCTGCGCGCAGCCATGTGTCAAGGAAGACACCGGCAGTACACCATGTCCTTACTGGGACACCGGATGTCTCTGCGTGATGCAGAACTGGTCTGGTGAGGTAGCAGACTGTATCGCTGAGAACTGCAAGGGTAAAGAGGTCGAGATAGCCACCAGCTTGGCTACGTCATTATGCTCCAATGCTGGTGTTTGGAGTCCTTACTGGATGATTCCTTCATCCGCTTCGGAGGCATTAGCCAAGGCAGCCGAGGCTACCACAACAGCGGATGCTTCTAGTTTGTCCACTTCTGAGGCTAAGGCGTCTAGCTCATCAACTTCCGTGACTGCTACAAGCTCTAGCGCGCCGGAACAGCTGTCTTCCGCCAACAACCAGGGCAGTAAAGTGACCTCAGCTGCCACGAGCTCAGTTTCTCCTATTTCTGTCCCTAGTAGTGCAGCACCTTCTAGTTCTGCCGATACTGGTGCTGAAGGCGACAGTACTACCTCTGGCGCAGAGCCCAGCTCAGCAAAGAGTTTTGCAGCAAACCTGTCTATTGAGCCACAGGGGTCTTCTGAGCAAGGACAAAAACCTTCAGCCTCTGCACCACAGTCTTCTCAGTCCCTGGAGGAGAAGGCTTCTTCACTGTCGGCCTCAAATAGCCTGTCTTCGGTTGTTCCTCAGCAGGAAAATGCAGCTGTTGCTGGTTACAAGGCTTCCACTACTTTGGTAGCTGCATTAGCAGCTGGACTTATTGGGGCACTCAACATGTGAATGGACAAAGTTACGTGGCTACAGAATTGGTAAATTCTTCTACATTAGGTTTATATTTCGGTCAAAAATGTTTTCATACCTTTATGTTACATAATCTAACCCCTATAATGATTGTAGGTTTTCTATCATAATAGTACTAGCTTAGATCTAGTCGTGGTCATATATAAGCTTTAAAATATCAAAAACGGCTAAAAACATAGCATTAACCTCCTAAAGACCAAAAAAGTCTTTTAAGCTGCTGCCAGCGCCATTGAAAGGCAACAAGTTAGGACTGGCTGCATCAAGTCCCTTAAGCACATTGGATGTTGCATACTTCAAAAACTTTGACTTCAAGAGCAATGGGTCAAAATCTGTCGCATAGTCAGAGTCAACTTCTGGGTACAAAGACAAGAAGTATGCCAAAAGACCAGTCACATGGGGCGTAGCCTGCGACGTTCCAGACATCATTGCAGATTTGCTCCATGTAAAAGTAGACAATATATCTTCGCCCGGTGCAAAGATATCAACACAGCTCCCGTAGTTAGAGAAACTGGCTTTTTCGTCTTTAGCATTAACTGCTCCCACGGTAATGGGGCCAATAGCTCTAGCAGGAGAATAAGAGCATGCATCTTGATTGTCATTGCCTGCAGCAACAGCAACGTGTAAACCAGCCTTGATGGCACTGTTCACGGCGAGGTCCAAAGCTTCCAGGACGCCACCCCCAATAGACATGTTAATGACAGAGCCCTTAAATCCCTTCTTCTTATGCTTTATGTTAGCCTTGTGGTCGTTAACAGCGAACTCTAATCCTTTCAAGATGTCTGATGTAGAGCCAGATCCAAGGAAATTCATGACGCTTACAGCAACAAGATCAACCTTCTTGGCTATACCGTAGGACTTACTTCCAATTATTCCGGCACAGTGTGTTCCATGACCATGACCGTCGACCTTCAACTTCGGCAAAGCCACTGTCGCTCCCCATTTAGCACGACCTTCAAACTCTTCATGCTCAACCTTTATACCCGTATCAATCACGTACGCCGTCACTCCCTTACCTGCGTCATCATCGTATAGGTATTCCTGAGAGGACTCACGCCCACGGTGGCATACTCTCGAAAGCCCCCAGGGTGCTTCTGCCTGGCGTGCTTTTTCACTAACGTGAAACATCACGTCTTCCTCAATAAACCGGACCACTTCGCTACGCTGAATCATCTTCACAACTTCTTCCGTGAAAAACCCAGAGTATCCACTCACTTTGTCACTTATACGAAAAAAAATAGGTTCCTTTTGCATTTTGACAAGTGCAGCCCGTAGCCCTCCATCCTTAGCATCTTCCGCAGTTTCGGAAATATGCTTCAGCTGCTCAATAATCCACTCCTTATGACAATCAATGTCCTTTTCCCTCACGCCAGGGTTGAATATTATCACATACTTGTGTGGAATTATCTTTTGCTTGCCTAAACGGTTCATTATAGGTGCTATGCTCTCTTCTGCCCATCCCAGCAACTTCTCTTCTTCTCCCCAGCTTACCACGTTTTCGTCAAAATTCAACCGTGACTGGGCATTAGGGATAACCAACCCCCAGACCAGGCTCAAAAATGTTAAAAATACAACTTTTACTCCTAGATTTATCATATTAGGATTGTTGCTTGTAATATGATTCTTCCTTCAGGATTCCCGTGGCTTATACATATATATAGATAATGTTCGCGTGATTACCGTTCACATGTTTGAAGTTGCTGATAAGACGTGCCTTTGAGTTTACTCTGATTAGGTTAGTGGTTTTTCATGAGAACAACTACAAATTATATTGTAAGACTCAGGGCTGTATGCCAAGTCTATAGCACTGCGTTTCAGCGGTCGTAAATATGAAGAGTTTTCAAAGAGTTAGCCCTGATGATGCGCAGTAGATGTGACTCCCTGCGATGCTTGAAGAGTCACAGCACAACAGTTTTCCTGCGACAAACATGAGCCTAAATAAGACTATAACATATGTGAGCCAAATTATTATCCTTGTCCACCCCAACTATTGGGGCCAGTATTATTGCTTGTTGTATTCCTAATATAAAATTTCAGCCGCAAAACGAAGACCCGGTAAGGTATATTTAGTCATTATGGTTAAAAACAAATATAGTAATGTTAACGGTGGTTTTCAAATGTTCCATGTACTGTGTGGCTTGGCTACAAAAAGATGTCTCTGCTTAGTTGTTCTAGTTATGTTCCTATATAAAACTTGTATGCTCAGATATGCTTGCAAGCATTAAACAATTGCACCACCATACAAGAAGACAGCTGCTGTCTGTAAAGACCGCAAACAAACAAACAGGAGATGGTTAGAACTAAGCAGTTGTGGAGTACTCTCTTGCTTATGAATTTGGCCCTGTTAATTGAATGCGAAAAGTATGAGAGCATGGTCACATCCAGCGAATCTGAGAGCCCTACAGAGGTATGGATCACTGTTCCCACAGGTGATGGGTTTGCTACCATTGAAGTGGCTTATTCGCAGCTGTTTTCGCGACTCTTCACATCGTCGTACGTGGTAAGGCCTGGAACCATAGGAATGGGTCTGCAAAGCAAGCCATATGGCGTAGGGAGAAGCTATGCTGAAATAACTGTTAATGAAAACGAGGCTTCATGCTTGACCAGATGCTACAGGTCGGGGTTGATGAGCTTAATGCTCATTCTCCATTCCTTGATTTGAGATGAGGTCCTATAAGGACCTCAGTGCATATTGAAATTATTCTATTAATTATATACTAGATAAATTGAATGCTATTACAAATATGATCAGTGTTCGCTTTGAACCCATTAACCAAACAACTTAATGGATTCTTCACCGTTTTCCACTATCTCGTTCTCATCTGAGCTGCTCTCCGGCTCAGATTCGGACTCATTCATGTTGATTTTATGACCCAAAAGTGAAGCGAAGAACTCATCTATCTGGTAGTCATCCCATTTCCATGAGCCTCTAGGTACCTCGAAATTTGCAATGGGCTCTTGTATGTTGTATCGTAACTTACGCCCTTTCGAAGCTTTTGTGTCTACGTTCTTCTTCATTTTCTGAGCCAGTTGCAGGCTTTTCAAAGCTATTGTCAAACCAGAGGTGGCGTTGCTATTCTGAATTTTCTTATCTATCAAATCATTGAGCAACGTACGGTAGAAATCCTCATCGTCAAAAATGTGGTCAATCTCTGCCGTTCTAGTCTTGTGGTCGGAACTGGACTGCTTGGGTATATCAGGGTCACTTTCTTCACCGTCATCTTCAATCGTAGCCTGGTTAAGAATGCTTTCGTATCCCAAGGGCAATATTTGACGTCTGTTAAGTTTAGTCTTTTTCACCAACCTGTCCATATCCGTCAAATTGTTTTTTACCTGCTGCTCTGCAGACTGGTTGAAACTTTTGAACTTTCCAGCTGTTATGGCACTTGATCCAGATGTGTTGTGTATTTTTGCGGACCACTTGGTCAAAACAGAGGAGCGGTACTTCTCAAGCAAGCTATCGTAAGAAGTTGCAACACCCATATAATCAGAGAGCTTACGTTTTCTGCTACTTTTAACCTTTTTTAACTCTTCATCGCAGGCAACAGAATCCTTTTTCATGAGCGTCTTTCTCAAATCAAACAACGTATCTAATAAGTCGTAGCACGCTTCTTCAGCGTCCGCAATCTTATCCTCAGATTTCTTTGTCGCATAATCTTTCATGATGGAACTGTTGACTGGCAAAAGATTAGCATTTGTAGTCGCTTTTTGGACCTTCATACGGAGGTTTAATATCGAGTCAAAAAGTTTATTTTGACGTGTTATAGCGTATCCTTTCAAGGCGTCATTTACAGCAGACTGTGACATTCTACCCACGAGATGCTTCTGTTCTCTAGAAAGCAATTCTTTGACCTTACTTTTATCATATTTTCTACTAAACCCGCCGTCCAGCTCATCCGAGTCGTCTTCTGAACTCTCAGAAACTGAAGAACCGCCTTCAGGCGAATCTTCACTAGCAGAACCATTGTGATTTTCATCTGCAACATCTTCAAGGTTTTGGTCTTCCAGGGAGGCGCCCTCTTGATCATCATCGTCAATTTCGCTATCCTCATCGCTTTCTCTAGATTCACTTTCGCTCCTTTCCTGTGCATCTTCGCTGTCAGAGTCACCATACAAGTCATTTCTACTACTAGGCTTACCACCATATTTCAGACTGATCTGGATTCCGTCATTTCTAAGCTTTGACTTGCCCGTGCTAACATAGTGCTCTCTGGCATGGTCGTCATCACTTCCCGAATCATCAGATCTTCTATCGCTATCATCAGAATGACCCTCCTGCAAGTCATGACTCTCTATGTCAAAGCTCGTAGTTGGCTGACTGAGCTCTAGTATCTTATCTGACAAGCTTTTCTTAACCATGTGTGCTTCAAAGTGTAGAATTCATCTACATAAGGTGAAAAATCCACTCATCATGACAAGGCATCACGCTTACGTAATCTTTTTTATAATCTAATTTTCACCACTCTATTTCCTTCGAAGCAAAGGTATGCCTGGTGCCGTCTTTGCAGCCTCAACATGAAGCTTTCATCATGGAGACAACCCCTGACCACTCAGTTGAACGTTTATCTCCGGTACTTGGTTGGTTAAAAAAGAGATATCCTACTCTCTTCGAGAGACGAATGGAAGCCTAAGCAGCACATTTAGCACTTCCGTCCTATCAAGATGGAAGCTAGGTGGATCTACTGCACTGGGACTCAAGCAGAAAAAACAGGAGCTCAATCATTACCTGAGATGACGAGCAGCTAAGCGATCTACATCGTACAATTTAAAATAGTATCGCAGACACTCATCTCCAGAAAGCCTTAACAACCGCAAGACTTTATGACAGATAGGCGCTAACGTTTCGAAGTTACTGATGCGCGTAGACAATCTATGCAAGTAAAATCTAGGTACACCATAACTTTATATGGAGTAAATGTTCCCTGGAACACTAGGCGGAGAGGCTATGTGATCACGTGACCAAAGTTGATTAACCTAGATTTGGTCGAGGATATACAAGACCATAAGGTCTATTTCACTCGTAGGGAAAACAGAAGATCTAGAGTTGTTCTGAGAACTAGAGAGTCATACACAAATTGAACTATCATCAGAACACTCACAATGAAGTTTTACAGTTTATATGCTTATGTTTTTCTTGTGTTGTTTGGAATTGTTGCTAGCAAGGAGACCACTACGTCTTATACTACGGCCCCTATGACTTTCACGAAAAACGGAAAGAAAACTGTCATTATGACCACCTACCAGCAGTCGTTTCATTCAGTGGCCTCAGATGATGTACCCTCGGTCAAGTCGGGACAAGTAGGGCTTGGCTCGAAGAGCGGAAAGGTTGGTGGGGTTCGAAGCTACACAGTGAAGACAGTTAAGCCATCGAACGCGGGCTCTGGTCTCTACAAGACCGAAAACTTATACGGAGGGGTTGCTGGTGTTGCGTTGTTGGTATTTGGCGCGTTGCTTTAAGACCACAGACGCATGAAAATTGAGGAAGCAGCCTTTTTTTCACTCATATCCCAATGGTACAGCTTACGCGCAGATCCCTTCTCTGGCAGACAGATGCAAGAAGTGATGACCAGGTGTGTTCCAAGCTAAACGTCAATTGAGATCACGTTAAAAATCAATATCTATTATTCATGAGCTGTATTCAACCTGTACCATAGTAGTGTTTTGCTTCAGAACCGAAAAAGCTGACAAAAACTAGAAAAAAAAGTTGCACGCAAATAAAGCACAAACACTCGTTCATATCGGACTGCCCCACACTATCACTTAGTTATCTGAATCTTAACGTCTAAGTAGTTTATGTTTTAATGCCAACTGTTCTGTAAAATACACCAGAAAGCTGAAAAGAGCGCGCATTCCGTTCTCAAATGTACACCATACAATTTTTTTTCTTTGTCCATCGTCAACTTTGTGCTTAAAAAATACTGATTTTCAAATAAGACAGTGAAATCTGGTTAAAATTGGTAAGAGAATGTAAGTAGACATTCGCCTTCATAGGCCAGGAATTGGACTGAGTGGCGATGAGAGCCAAGATGGAATAGAAAATGGTTTAATCTCATCACCCACTGTTACGAAAACTGTTTAAGTAAACGGATACCCAGTGAAAGCCTAAAAAAGCAGCCCAAGAGAATCTATACTAACAATCTAGTGAAGATGTCTGAAGAGTTATCAAAGAAGGCGGAAGGATTGTCTTTGGATGACAAGGAAACAGTTTTGACAAACAAAACCGAATTCAACGTGAAGCACCCATTGAACAGCAAATGGACGTTGTGGTACACTAAGCCTCAGGTTAACAAGTCTGAACACTGGCACGATTTATTGAAGCCTGTTATCACATTCTCCTCTGTGGAAGAGTTTTGGGGTATTTACAATTCTATTCCACAAGCAAACCAATTACCTTTAAAGTCCGACTATCACTTGTTCAAAGAAGGAATCAAGCCTGAATGGGAAGATGAGCAAAACTCCAAGGGGGGTAAATGGCAATATGCTTTTAGCAATAAGCGTGACAGTATAACTGACATCAATGACTTGTGGTTGAGAGGATTATTGTCCGTTATTGGCGAAACTATTGAGGACGATGAAGATGAAGTGAATGGAATTGTTTTAAATGTCAGAAAGCAGGTTATTAGGATCGGACTCTGGACAAGAGATTGCGACGAGGCCAAATTGACAAAGATTGGTGAAAGATTGAAGAAGGTGCTCAAGTTAGCAGACGAGCAGAAAATTGATTTTATGTCCCATGAGGCCTCGGGAAAGAAGGGAGCTGAGCCTTTGATCACTTTATAATGAATAATCTTCAAACATACTGCAACATTGAACAAAGATATCGCTTTTATTTTGCTATGTCAGCATATACTACACTATAGGGTCACTAAGAATGTGATCTCATAAGAGTGTAAATGTTATTCGGTTTGTATACATATTAATTTACGATCTTTCGACTACCTATGTAATCAATATCCTACTGGATTAACTTTGTTTTTTATGAACTCATGCACAATGTCCCAGTAGCCTACTTGTATAACCGTATCGTTATGCTGTGAATCCTCGAACTTGTGCAACATTTTGTCTTCACTTTTAGAAAGGGCAAACAATTGATCCATGTGCAGAGGAGGAACGATTTCATCCTTTCTAGCACTCAAGAATAACACTGGTATATCGGGTGGTATGTTACCTATAATTTTTTCCAGATCCCATTTCTGGTGCACAAATGTCGTAAAGTATTTTAGTACTGGGAAGATGTGTGGAATGGTCTTCCTTATGGACAAAAACGTATTATCCAAAATAATTCCTTCCACACAAGACGACATGAAAGCCCCAATGTAAATAGCAACAGCCCCTCCAAGCGACCGACCATACAAGATTATGGACGAATTTTGATATTGCTTGTCTTCGGTGGTCAAGAATTTCATCACTCTTTGTGCATCGATCTTTAGACCTTTCTCGGATGGCTTGCCCGTAGACCTACCATATCCTCTATATGAGTAGATAAACACATTATAGCCAAATTGCTTGTAAAATATCGACACAATTGGCAACGCATGTCCAATGTTTCCTGCGTTAGGTGACAAGATTAATATAGTTTTATTACTGTAATTTGGCGAGTTTGGATCTTGCTTAATCAGGTAGCACTGCAATTCCTCTCCATCATCTGTCATAAGTTTTACTAGCTCATAGTCATCCATGTCATACTCGTCTGGGGTGGAGCAGTATCCATGCCCGTCATCTAAGCCGGCAGGGTAGATCAAATTATTCTGGTACGCATATAGTCCTAGTAACACCAATATTCCCGCAGATAGTGCCACCTGGCTGAATGCCTTAACCACGACGAAGGCTTTAGGTAAAGAGAAGAACAGCATATCCACCATCAGACTGGGAAACCTTAACCGACTGTGATAGATAAAGCTACAATTATTACTAGATTAGCGCGAAAGATTATTAGCACCATTGATATTAGAAGGTACCCTGATAGAGTATGCTATTATGACAAGTGGATATAGTATTGGGCAATTCTACCAGGGAATTCAGAGACATGGACCTAATTCAATAGGAAAGACTATATTAGGCGACGTTCAATCTGGTTCCCAGTTTCATAGGTCGAAAACGCAAGATAAAATATCGTTCAGCATTGAGAAAGATATATCAAGTGTGACACAATTAAGTCAGAATTTTACGCTAGGAGAAGAAGCAGGAAGCGTTACCGGTCAACATTTAGTTATAGGTGGAAAAAACTACTTGAAATTGTTTACATTAGATTCAGATGAGAAAGATGTGGTAGGCGAGATAGACTTATTAGACCAACAGTTGTCCAAGGGTTCTGGTTTCAAGAATCCCCTAAACAAAAAAATGAATAATATCAATGTTGTGGAAACAGTAGATGATACAATAGCCTACGGGTTGTCTAATGGACACATGGTGGTCTGCAAGCTTCTAAATAACGGAACATGTGCCTTATTAAACAAGTACACAGAACACAAAAGATCTATTAACTCCATGGATTTCATTACTAGCTCTGCGGCAAGAAGCTACCCATTTCAGATTTTATCGGGATCGCAAGATGGTGTTATAAAGGTGTGGGATATAAGAGTGGGCAACTCGAAACCTGCTCTCAGTCTTTCTTCGGGATCACATTCCGACCCTGTCAGAGCCTGTAAATACTCCCGACCTTCTTTCTCACGGGGTAAGTCCTACGTACTTTCCGTTCATGATTCTGGAACTTTATGTCGATTTGATCTCAGGTCAGGAAACAATAGCATTCGACAACTTATCAGTCCAGATAAGAAGTGGACGTTTCATTCAGGACCCGCTTTGTCTCTACATATTCATCCAGAAAGAGAAGTCGTAATAACCGGCGGCAGGGATCAGAAGATCTGTATTTGGAACTATACTGATTCCTACAACAACCAGAATAAGCTGTCCCCAGATTACATTCTTAGCACATACAGTCCAGTTATGAAAGTAAGATGGTCAAATTTTCCTTCACAACGTCCAATGAACTTTAAGTCAGCCTTTGATACAGATGCAAGAGAATTTTTGAAGAGTGAACTGAAACATAGCAATCACGACAAGGACTACCATGGGGGGCTGAAGTCTGATGATATTTTCAAATATGATTTTGCTTGCCTGTTTTTGAATGATGATCCTACTATAAATATCTATAACCTATCAAGAAAATTTATACCCCGAGAAGTTATAACTCATCTGGGGAAGAAAGGTTTCCTGAGTTTTTCATGGTCCCAGAACCCTAGATATTCAAAAAAAATTTGGACAATAACAAAATCCAACAGTTTAACTTCATACGACTTAAACTCATGTGATGATGATTATGAAGTATCGTGCCCCCTTGAAGGACTCTCTACCACTAACGCTGCATGGGGAAATAGTATGGGTGACTTGTGCTTGGTTAATCAGGATCGAAATGATTTTGAGTCAACTTTCTTAGAAAGTGAATTAGATTCAGAGAATGAGATCAGGCAAAGTAATACAGAGTCATTATACCATCTGGAAGGTAGCGAAACGGCTTCTGAAACTCAAAGTATTCATGAGGAAATACTTATTGATGAAGTGATTGTCAAACCTAATAAGGCAAATGCTGATTTGCAAATTAACGAATCGCTGAATGGCTCAAAATCGGCATCAACGTCCGCTCCAGCCATCAGTCACATTGGGTCTTCTTCAAGACCTCTGTTAATTTATGACCAGAGGCCAAAGCAACTTTTCAGAGGCGGAAATGCTTCACCTCCTCTAGAACGAAATTTTACGAGTACAGGAAAGCATCCGGGTATAGACACACTCATAGATAGCTCACCCACCAATTCTAGTACCAGAAGTTCATTTCAGTTATCGACAAGGCCGTCTTTAAGAAGGAATATGTCACAGTCCACTCAAGACTCAAGTGCTTCTGTATTATCGGGGTCGGCTCACAACAATTCTGGAATACGTAAATCAATACCGGTGAAATACGTTTCTCCATATATAATTCCAATATCGATAGAAATTTCCATGAATGACAAACTTGCATTTGAGACCTTATCAGAAAATTACTTAATATCCTTACCAGATGGCTTTAGTATAGTTGATGCGTGCAATTTTAATGCAGCTGTTGCTAGAAGTGTGAACAAATTAAGAGATGCACAGACCTGGAGGATATTAGCAACGCTGATGATTGATGAGTATGAAGAGGATTTGAAACCTGCAGAAGTACCTATGAGTGACACAGCTGTGAGAAATATTACTAGAGCGGAAAGTTCTAAAGCAGAAGATGGAGAATATCGAGTATTATATAATAGTCACGACAATCGTTCATTCCTGTCAGAACTTGGGAACTTTGTTGGCTCATATAACTCTAATTCGACAATGAATACAAACACGGAGCAGGATAGCAAAAACGAAGAAGCTGCTAGTCAACGAAGATATTCTATCAAAGACCAGAATCTGACGAACGAAGCAAATGCAAAAGAATCACGTAATCCTGGTAGTCCAATAAAAGAAAAGGCTTACTCAAACCAAGGCGAAAAAAAACTTGATATAGATAGCGACAAACCAGGTACTATAGGGATTACCAATAGCAAAGATATATCTGAGAACATAGATGAGGATAAAAATTCGAATATTTATAATTCATCGCTCAGAAATCGGTCTGAGGATAATCAAATCTTCAGGAAGGATTATCAAGCTACTACATCCAGTCAGAAGTTGAGAAAACAGAATTCTTTCACTGCTTTTGATCTTTCTAGACGGGGATCAGATATCAAAGATTATGCGTTGAAGATTGACGAAAAAGGCGGTGATGTGAGAAGGAGACCGCTAGGCTCTTACACCAAGTACTTTCCACTACCTGGACGTAGATCAATTGACTTAGACGACGAGAATTTGAATTTCATTCTGAATGCGCAGGGTGCGATAAACAGCTCTGTGTCTTCTGGTGTATCTTCGCAATTGAATGAGTCCTCTAATAGACATAGTTATGTTGACGGTGCAAGTTACGGATCACAAAAGAATGGTGGTATTGCAACTTCACATGGCTCAGCTGGAAACGTGAGACTGTCCCCTGAGAAAAGGTTATCTTTTGGAAACATTGATACGCGGAACGAAAGACGGGCAACTCTCGCTTTCAATAAATCAGACATGTTCAATATCAATGAATCTGACGTCTTCACGGAAACAAAGGAATCAAAGTCTCGATTAACCGAGGCTCTCGGGTCTAATAAGAAAGAAAACCTGATCTTAGATAAACCTTGGGGAAAATCAAAGCTCTTGGAAAAAGCTATAGAGTATGCTTCCTTCAATGGGGATGTGATCATGTGTTCGACATTATCTCTCTTGTTTTACGAATATATAAAAGAAAGAGAAATTTCCACTACAATCACCAGTGAACGAGTCTTGGAATGGGTTACACTTTACATCGACATCTTGAGGAGCAAATGCTTGTTCGTCACAGCAACAAAAGTCATAAACCTTGCACCCAAAGATATATTAGTTAACTTGCCCGCTTCCACATTGAGAGATACCAATATGAGATTTTTTTGTTGTTGGTGTGGATCACTACTTGTGAATGAGAAGCTCAAACAATCGTCAATTAATAATCTATGGTACTGTGCTGAATGCTATAAACAGCAGCTGAACTGTATATATTGCAATGAGCCATGCAAAGGGTTGAATGTCGTAACTGCGTTGAAGTGCGGTCACAGAGGTCATTTTGGTTGTATGAAAGAGTGGTTTGTCATCGAGGGCAACGTAGAATGCCCCGGCTGCGACGAAATTGTCACTTGAACAAATTACTAATAATATAGCTAAATCAAAACCACATCTCCAATCTCCACATATGGCTTGATAAATTTGTACTTTACCACATATATACCGTTTTCAGTAAGCTCCAAATCTTCGTCCTCATCCAAGGTAATAACAAATGGTTTCTTTGAGACCAGCTTTACAAACACATGATTATTCACTGGCGGTCTTGTTATCATAGACTGCCCACCGCTTGTATCGTCTAAATATGTTAAAAAATGTGGCATTTTTTTCAAGAAACTGTTGTTGTAGAGCTGTGTCAAAATCTTGAAGTGCTGATGCATATACTCCATTTCTTGCTTAGAGACTAAAAGATTATCTTCTTGGCTACCTTCTTCGCGCCTCGATGTTTCACTAATATAATGTATAGTATATTTATCGATTTTACGTAACCGAGTCCTCAAGTAAAGTCTTAGCATGTAACTTAATCGTTCTATCTCAGTTTCTATTATCATTAATTGGAGTTTAAAGTCACCATCCACAATTCCAGAACTTGCATTTGTATCTCCATACTCATGCGAATCAGAAAGATACTGCTGTTGGTTTGACAACCTCGTTAAAACTTCGTTTATGAGCTTATGCTGGTAAGGTAATAAATCTGGTGCCATTCTTTCATTTAGCATAGCTTTGACTAGCTCGTCGTAAATATTAACATTCGCACCGATCGCTTTGTCTGAGCTCTTAAACCTCTTTGCGGTGTGACGGTTCTGCTGCGCAAAATCCTCTATGATATCATCTATGTTAGTTGTGCTCATATCTGTAGCAAGAAGTATCTTTTCATATGTCAGTTGATATGAATCAAAACGCGGATACTAAATTTCGCATAATTTCGCATTGTAAGAGAAGAGTACCCCATTTAGCTTATGTTTATCGAAATATGGACAGGAAAGCGGCCCTAGAACAGAAAAAGAAGAGACTTCGAGAGCTCAAACAGCGAAGGTTAGAGCATGACTTGTCAAAGAGTATAGGCTATAACGAGGAGGATATAGAGCTGGTCAAGAAGACAAAGGCTCAAGGGTCAAGAGTAAGCGTTGCAATCCAAACTGATCTCGTATTTGAAACGGAGCAAAACACCATTGAGCAACGCGTTGCTTTACCCAACGATGTTGTGGACAAAGAAGTGTTCAGACCCGAAAAAGGAGTGCAGGTTGATGGGCCATTAGAGCATACCTTCTCTACCACTATACCCAACGACATTGATTCATCTCAAAGCGAGGCCGGCGAGGCCGGCGAGGCCAGCGATGACAGTACAGAGACTTCAAATTTAGAAGTGGATGAGAATGCCATTAATTTGCAAGTTAAGGATGCCTTTAAGAAATTAGGCCATATTTTAGTAGAAACTGAGCATGATATTGGATATGAATTAAGCTTTAAAGATAGAGTTCGTGAAGAGATGGAGAAGACCAAGAGTTCACAAACAGAAATGGCAAATCCTATGAAGCTATTATATAAGGTCTCTGCCACTCAACTTAGAAGTGCTAGGTATATTGAGATATCTCCACATTTTAATGATTTGATAGCGGTATGCTATGGTACGAGCAAGTTGCCCAAGCGAGACATCATACGACAGGGAAAAAGGCATCTGCTTTCAGCATATACTAACATGGATGGATTAGTAATTATATACAAGGTCAAGAGTTCGAAAATGATCCCTGAGTTTTATCTACTTGCCAATGCTGCTGTAAGTATAATTAGCTTTTCCAGAAGAGATCCTCAAAAGATAATCGGGGGATTAAGTAACGGACAAGTTGTTATCTGGAATTTAATTGATAGTAAGCATAAGCATGCTCAAGTTGCTACCCTACCACTGCTAATCAGTCCAGTTTATTCTACCATCAGCACGGTAAAATCTATCAATAATGATATTAAGTTCATACCGCACACGTCACTGATATGCTCCATTGAACAATCCGACTTGAAACAGGACCAGTTTGTCACAATCTGCTCGGAAGGAATTGTCAATATCTGGTCAATAAATCTTTTAGCATGCCCCAGATTCAATTCGTTACAAATAAAGAAAATAGATCACACGGGAACTGAGTTCTCAAAAGATAGCATATTACACATCCTGAAAGGAATCTACACTTATGGAGTGGCACCAAGTGTTACATCCCATCAAACTGACGATCTATCTAATACTTTGATGGAGTACAAGGTTTTGAATAATATATTCCTTGGTTGTTTAAATGGTGAATTAGTGAAGTTGTCTAACAAGACAGAGAATTTTATCGACTTCATCCTCAGAAGTGATAATAAAGAAAATAGCAACAGTGATATTCTCGCTTCACCTACGGTGTTATCGCTAAAACATATTAAGCTTGATGAAAATTTTCTGTTCCTCATATCTTCTGCATTAGACATGACTATAAAAATATGGGACCTTAAACACAAGACCACATTAGTCTCAATCCCTATAACGTATCTTGCCTTTGAAATTGCTATAAATCCTTTTAGAATGGCTCAATTTGTCACCGTTGGATTGTTTGAAGATACGAATAACAACCTGACTGTACCTGTACTCGAGTTCTGGGACCTAAAGTCCAAGGTAATGAGCGCTATTTATAGGTTGACGCTACCGGCCGGCGAAAGCTCATTGCCTGACGCTAGTCTCTATGCTGTGTCTGCTTCGTTCAGAAGCGAAAATGAGTTGATTGTTGGATTGAACAATGGTGAAGTCATTTATTACTCAATCGATCAGCGACTTTTTCTGGCAGGAAGTGAGGAAGCAAGGCATAACGAGATTCATAATGGAATTTATCGCTACTTGATCGGCTTATAGAATGGCTCGTAAAAATTAACATGCATTATGTATTATATAAATCTATTGAAAAGTCCGTCCTTGGATTCCATTAATAAGTCTTTTCCTAGGTGAGTGTCATCATGCTCTTGCTTTATACTAATACAATCGTTTGTGGCTAAAACAAGAAGCTCGAAAAAGCATTTGGTAACTTCCCTTCTCTTATTTATTTTGATATTATCATTGTCCTTCACTGCAAATCCAAGAGGAACATACTCTTCTGACTTATCTTTCATATTAATGTCTTTCTTATAGAGCTGCAGTAAAGAGACCAGCGCATGATTTTGATTGAACATTTCTCTCAAATGACCCGCTACTTGAGTTGTTGACTGAGTTGTGCTAACCTGATAGTTCGAGTCTAGTTGTTTTGATTCATCATTCTGTGCCATACCATCATCATTTAACATGGAGTCAATTTCCGGCAAGGAAAGGTCAAAATTAAGATCATAATGAGAATGATCCTCGACTTCAGATTCCAGTCTGTTGTCAGTCTCATCAGTCTGGGGAGCTGTCTTTTCACTTATGCCTAAATCCCATAACTTTCTTCTTTTATTTGACGATAGTAAGGGAGAAGCCAAGTTGTGAATTATGCTTATTTTTAAATTATTTGAAAGAGATGGAAGGAAATAGTCCAATGGAACATCCATTAACTGCACTTGCTGATTCTTTTTTAGCTCCTGTAAGGATATTCCGGTTTCTAATGCCTCTATAGAGTCCACTTGTAATTTACGTTTTGTTGTTCTGATACGTCCATCCTCAGTCAAACCTACAATCTTACCACGATGCCTGACGGTATTAGATTTTGACTGTTCCACAATAGCTGATTTATGCTCATTGTTCCCCTCGTCCTCAAAATTTTGAGGTTTTGATATGTTGTCATCCTCAATCACCTCTAATGGATCATCCAAGTCCATATTGAAACTCAAGTTGTCTCCCAAGGTATCCGTATCTTTCAAGTCCGAGAGTATGGAAGGCTGAATAGTTTGGTCATCTGCCTGTATATTCCTCCCAACTTCTATGGAACGGTCTTCAAATGAGTCGTCAGACTGAGGAAGATCGAAGTTTAACTCGAAGCCGTCATCGTCATCATCATTGAGAGTGATATTTTGTTCTGCAATTCTAGGTAATTCCACAGAGCGGTCAAATGAGGTCTCGTCAACCCCGTCTTTACTCGCAGCGCCAAAAAAAGCATTTCCCAATCTGCCCTCAACGTCTTCCAAGTTCAAGTCATCCTGGTACAACAAATCAAACTCGGTGATATTGTCTGGTAACGTGATGCTGGCGACATTGTTGATAATAGTCTTCTCTGCTGGTAAGTTGACCACATCTCTTTGGCCATCTGGTCCCAAAGACATGCCGCCACTAGCATATTTGAAAGATGTTTTCAACCGGAAAAGAATGTCATTCACGTCATCGAGAAGATACTTAGTCTTCCTCGAATATATGCGAACAATCCCATACAACAACTGACCTGACATACGTAGCGTGATTGCTCCCTTGTCACCAGTCTCGATGGTCTGCGTAGTCTGGAAGCTAATGGGCCTTGACAAGAGAAGACTTGACGACTGAACTATGTTGGTACTCAAGAGCTGTTGTTTGGAAAGTTTCTTGTCATAGTTTGCCGCAAGCCAAACGTGGGCAAAGGGACTTTCTTTGGATAGCAAATAATCTGTATGCATCATTACTCGTCATATAGCAGTCCCCTGTTCACTCTTACGCCTTTTTGGTCCTTTCAAAACAACTACTTTCAACCTAATCTTCAGATAGGACCGTAAACTAAATCCCATATTACGCGACCCTCGCGTTTTTGTGTATGTTACACAAAAGTGAAATGATTGAGCCTCAGCAGAAGCAGAATGAAGGAAAGAAAAGAGTCGAGGGGGGACCACTGGAAATGAACTTGGAGGAGAAGCTAAATGACACGCTTAATGAGATATTGAAGACATCTGGATATGTGTTTGAGATTATCAGCAGCAACAAACGGCAGAGTAATATAATAACGGGAACAAATAATCAGCTAATTTCGCCCGCGGTTATCAGCCAGTTGAGCAATAGCATAGCGAGATTCGATGACATACTAGACGACACAACCTCAAAATTCAACGATGCCAAATGGTGTATAGAGTCGATACTTGAGACCCGACAGAAGGAGGAGTTGAAGATACGGATGGAGGAGGAAAAGCAGAAGAAGATCCGGGAGCAAGAAGAGAAGAAACGGCAGGACGAAGAGCTAGCGCGAAAAAGACGAGAGCAGGAGGAGGAGCGGAATCGCATAGAGCGCGAGAAGGAGGAGAAGATGAAGGAGGAGGCCATGAAGCGGGAGAAGGAGCTCGAAGAGAAGAGGAAGGCCGAGCACGAGCGGGAGTTAGAGAAACAGCGCGAGCAGAAGGCCGCCTCCGCGGGGGTCGATCCCATCTCAAACTTCATGTCACCCAGCTTCGACTTCAACTTAGACGACAACGTGGGCGGCGGGGGCGCCCACTCCAAGGATGTACATATACCTAATCCCACTGATATATTATCGTCTATAAACTACGACAGCTTTCCAATGAACGACAAGGACATTGACTTCAACCAGATAGGGACGTCAGGCGACGCAAACGACTTGGTCGCCAACAGAGACAAGAGTAACGGCAATGAGCTTGAGATGAACAACATCTTGGAGAACGACGAGCTGATTCTCGATGGATTGAACATGTCGCTCTTTGAGCAAGGTGCCGACGGACAAAACAACGCGGGAGGAAACGCCGTGGAAGAGGAGTTTGACGTAGAAAATTTCTTAAACCAGTTCGGTGACGGGGAGTAAGTGTATTATAGTTAGGGCCATATTTCACATAGCATGTAGTGCCATACTTAATGTAAATCGCAGCACTCACTTTTCACCGTAGTCATTTTCAACACTTACTTCCAATTTTGGAAATCTACGATCCACCAATAAAAATCCGTAATTTCGCAGCGAGCTATTCAACTCGGACTAAGTCTGAAAACTTAACTTGACTAGCGAATTAGTCTTTGTTGTTTAATATAGAACAAATATGTTTAGACAAGCTTTACGTCAAGTCTCTAGACAAGCATCTTCTGCTACTAGAAGAACCTATGCAACCGAGGCAGCCAGCTCTGGTGCTTTAAAGCTTTCTTTGGCTTTACCACACCAAACCTTATACACTGAGAACGAAGTCGAGCAGGTTAATGTCCCTTCAATCAACGGTGATTTGGGTATCTTGGCCAACCACATTCCAATTGTTGAACAATTGAGACCAGGTTTATTGGAGATCATCTCTAAGGGTGGTCAGACTGAACAATACTTCGTGAGTGGGGGAATTGCCGCTGTCCAGCCGGGCAACAAGTTAACCATCAGTGCCATAGAGGCATTCAAGCCAGAGCAATTTGATCCCGAGGCTGTCAAGTCTTTGATTGCTGATGCTCAAAAGAGAGCCGCTTCCTCTGACGAGGTCGTCGCTGCTGAGGCGAACATCGAATTGGAAGTTTTGGAGGCCTTGCAGGGTGTAGCTAAATAAAAATGATTTGAGTTACACGCGTGGTGAGTATGGAGTCACTTTCCTGAAGGAAAATGCTATAGCTTTGTGGTAATGACAGCTAGAGTAACATTACATATATATCAAAACCAACAGCAATATCTATCTTGCAATAAAACGATTCTTTAGAAATTCCTGTAGATCACCCACTATCAGTATGCTCTCAGTAGTATTCCTTTTCGATACAAGCTAAAATTAGGTGGTTTTGTGTGTTGCTTAGGAGTATACATAATTTAGGTGGGGTGAGTATGTGGGTAATCAAGCGAACTCGGCAAAAAATTTATCAAAGGTATCCTACGTAAACCACAAGTCGTAAATATCTATCTCTCAAAGTCGGATTATAAAGGGGTAGAGTATAATCGAAATGACAGCAAACATTTCCTTGGTTTTGAAGAAGGTCAATGAAATTGACTTCGAAACGCACGAAGCACCAGTGATAACCGAAGACAATGATGTGATCGTCGAGATTAAAAAGACGGGTATATGTGGATCAGACATTCACTACTACACTCACGGGAGAATTGGTGATTTCGTATTGAAAAAACCTATGGTTCTAGGACATGAATCTTCTGGTGTTGTTGCACAAGTTGGCAAAGGCGTGACATCTTTGAAGGTGGGCGATAGGGTTGCTATTGAGCCAGGTGTGCCATCAAGATACAGCGAAGAGTACAAGAGTGGGCATTACAATCTATGCCCTCATATGGTTTTTGCTGCTACTCCTAACTCGGACGAAAATGGTGTTAATCCTCCTGGAACTCTTTGCAAGTATTTCAAGAGCCCTGAAGATTTCCTAGTGAAATTGCCTGACCACGTTTCGCTTGAGTTGGCAGCATTGGTCGAGCCAATGAGTGTAGCAGTTCATGCTGCCAGACTAACTAAGTTGTCCTTCGGCGATAATGTTGTCGTTTACGGAGCTGGTCCAGTTGGTCTTTTGGCTGCGAGTGTTGCGTTGAAATTTGGTGCATCCCGAGTGGCTGTAGTCGACGTGGTCGATAGTAAATTAGAAATGGCCAAGAAGATTGGTGTGGCAACGCATACGTTTAATGCCTCCTCAGGTGGCATAGACGAACTTTTAGCTGCCATAGGTAACGAAAGGCCCAACGTTGTTATGGAATGCACAGGCGCTGAGAAATGTATACAATCCGCTATCGAAGTTTTAAAAGTTGGTGGTCGCTACGTACAGATAGGAAATAGCTCTAAACCTATCTCCTTCAACATGACTGCCGTGGTTAACAAGGAACTCACTGTGTTAGGCTCTTTCCGCTACGGTTTCAATGACTACAAGACCAGTGTTGCCATCTTAGACAATAACTACAGAAACGGAAAAGAGAAGGCCGCGGTAGACTTTGAAAGCTTGATAACCCATAGATTCAAGTTCAAGGATGCTATCAAGGCGTATGACTTAGTCAAAGGCGGCAATGGCTGTATTAAATGCGTTATTGACGGGCCAGAATAGGGTAGATACTATAACTTTATATACAGGATTTACAACAAGCTCGAAAAATTTGTAGGCAATACGGAAAGACAGGATTGTGATAGTTTTACAAAAGAATCGATCGTAACATACCAGCATGTCATTAACAGCTAAAGAGGCCTTCAAGAAGCTTCCAGAGAAGCTTCATAATTTTTTTATAAAATATCCGCCTAGACCTTTTGCCGAATACTCGTCGAAACCACTGACGATCAACGATCCAAATATGAATCCTTTTCTTCCGAACAAAAACGAAGAGACTGGAAAATGGCACGAGCCCAGGTTCTCTTTGAGGAGGTCTGCAGACCTTTTCAAAATGGCATACAAGTTTGGTATACATGATCTCCTTCCTCCTATCCCTCACAAAAGATTCTATGCCGATAAGTACTACAATAAGAACTGGATGAGAGGAGTTTTGTTCCAAAAGAAACATAAATGGGAGAGAGAATTGCCTGAAAAACTCAAGGAGAGACAAGAAGCCATTGCCAAGATGGACGAGATCATCGCTGAAAAGAGACCTGGCTACAAAAAGCAGATCGCTAAGAGAAATAGTAAGAAAGTTTGGTGGTGATGTGGAATGTTACGACATTTGGAATACTGTATTAAGCATGTACATAGATTATAAATGTAATGATATATTCGTTATCTCTAAGCGTTAGGATTTCACATGGCTCTTGGTCTGGCCCTAGCCCCGCCGCGAGGTGTTCTTTTGTTTCTCGCCAAGGCGCCTTTGGAGCCTATTCCATTTGTAGTCTGGCTTCCAGGTCCCGCACCCAGTCCTTTTATGGTTACGGCGCTCTTCGCCAAGACACTGTCTATGTTCAAATCATCGGGTAGTATAACAAGTCTTATTTGGTTTCCTCTGATATTCATATATTGTAATAACTGGGGATCTTGGTGCGGTCTTATGAGCTTCACGTTCTTCATTGATATATTCATCAGAGGTGAACACGATAATATTTGTCCATTTATTGAGCTTCCATTTTTGAGTTCAAGAGTAACAGGTTGACTCGTATAGTTCGAAAGGTTCATAAGAAACCTTACAAGCTTCATGACTTCAGAGTATTGTTATTTACAGTCACTAGTAGTCTTCATGGGCTGAAGAAATCTGCGAATTTCCTCGTTTCATTTACCTGCATATACTACGGTATCGCTATATCATAAAAGGCACTTCGTGATGTTAATCTTTGGTGGCAGTCAAACTACAGCTTAGACAGAGCCTTTTAAACAGAGTATTAGAAACAACTTTCAACGCCCTTATTTTTATTTTGCTCATAAAGTCCTGTGGACAATTAGCATAAAGGTGAATAAAGGTAGAGACAGACAGAATATGGCAAACGAATCAAGCTCGTTGGCAGACAACATCAAAAATATACCACCAGTGACAAGGTTTTTTACTATTGTCACGGTGGTTATATGTGTTCTTAACTCATTGAGATTAATCCATCCATTTCAACTCGTGTGTTATTTGCCGATAATCGTGGAAAAGACTGAAATGATCAGAAGGTACACTAGCCATGCCAACGTATTCTTCAAGAACATGTATATTGTTGGGGTTTTGTTCCAGTCGTACCGGTTTTTCACTACTTTATTTCTTCCAGTGGGCATGATTGCAGACCAGCCTTTCAATGCCATTTTGGACATATACTTTTTCTACACTTTTTCAAACCATTTGGAGTCTCCGTCAGGAAAGTTCCGGGGTAACTTTCCCGACTATCTTTGGTTTACCATAATAACCAGCACAATTTGTGTCACCATGTCGATCGCGTACAACTATCTTATTGACATAACGCACTTTCCCGTCCACCACCAAATGATGTTGTCCGCAGTGACTTATATGTGGTCGAGGTACCTGAAAAATCTGATTATCAACTTTTTAGGTTTAGTACCTATCAAGGCTTATTATCTTCCTCTTTTCAATCTTTTTTTTAAGTTGATGATCAGCGGATACTCCTCATTCTGGGACTCTGTTGTGGGAATTTTCAGTGCATATGTTTACCAATGTGTGATGTCAGACACCCTTCCAGTGTACAATTTGTTCCCCAATGCCTATTCTAGCTTCTTCGAGGGCACTGTTTCTCGAGGCAGAAGAGTAGGAACGATACACATGAACTTTGATGACCACGACCGTCCGGTTACAAACCAGTCCGGCGACTTTATCGGCGACTCCATATTCGATAAAGGATATTTAAAGGCCCCCTTATGGCTCTATAAGTTACTAAATTATCCTACAAATAATTCTAAACGCATGACAGCTTTCGAGTCAGAGAGAACTTTTACGTCTAATATTCGCCCTCAAAATCAAAATGTCAAAGGTACAAACGATTCAGCCTCCAGTTCAGGATTCTCATTCTTCAAGTATAGTAATAGCCCATTCAAGGGTACAGGCCATAGATTAGGTAGCTGAAAAGCAGCAAAAAAAAAAAAAAACAAACTGGTAGCGACACGGGGTACTGTTTTTTATTATCTAAGAATAAATAGCTTCATATAATTACTAGCATCATCATAATAAATAGTACCATGATAGGACAGAACACATCAGCTCTGAGTAGTGGCCTACAGCCTCAGCATGCTTTGAGTGCTTCTCTGAGCGAACATGTAAAATCCAGAAATAATAGTACGTCAAGTCTCAAGGGTACCAGCTCGAGACCTAAACAGGCCCATAAAACCAAGAAGAGCAAATCAAAGAACCCTTTGAAAGGTACGAAGGGCGAGAGTGCAACGCCGAAGTTGGTATTCTCTGTAGATGATGATGTCAATGAAGCTGTTGAAAGAAATGAAGCACTAGATTCGACGTCTCAGAGAGATTTGGACTATATTGAAGGGTACAACGATGCATTGAAGGCATTGTATCGCAGATCGTCTAAAGCAGCCCTCCAGAAGAAGACACACAGCACGAGTCACATCAATGAAGAAGACCGTGAAATTCGCTCGTCAATTGTAGATGCAATGCTTGACAAATCACAAAATACCGAGGGAGATAGGACGTTTACCGTATTCCCCGGAGAGGAAAGTTTAAAGGCTTCCAAGTCAGCTGAGGACAACAAGGATAGAAAAGTGACGCATGAAGAGAATAATTTAGAGAGTGAAGAGGAAGAAGGGTCTGATATTGATGATGAGTCGGTGAAGTCTTCCTCATCTTCACAGACAATAGAGTCTCTCAATTTGAGAGAAAGGCAGAATGCCATTAATTCTACACATCCTTTTGGTATCAAAATTTGGAAGCCATCGTTGTACAAGAAGAACAGATCGGTTGCCACAAGGGCGGATGAGGATATTCATGATTATGTTCCAGATATTTCTAGCTACAAGATCTCTTGGGGAGTTAGATTATGCAATGTTTTGTGGTCTTGTACTTTTGGTCTAATATTGTATTGCATGTGCTTAATAGGTGCACTCACAGTGTTTTTCTTTTCGGGGTTTGCCTTGCATCATCACCTGAGACCATATGTTAAACTTCTTTTCAGGTTGGGAAAATATTGGCTATATCCCTTCGGCAAATTTGTTCTCTTGAACAAGGACGATAATTATCTAGACGAGGATCAATTGGAGGGTAGAACTGTATCCGAATATCAAAAATGGAGATCTCAAGAAGAAGGCCGTTTGTTTTTCGCCCCTCCTCGTCGGTACACAAATGCTAACGAATCCAGGCCATTAATAAAGGATCATAAGGGAAGACCTCTTCGGGATATTTATGGCTCAATTGATGATTCACATCCTCTGGACCATAATGTTGATCATGATTTGGAAGCTGGAGATGATGATCCAAATCAGGACGTCGAGGTTGGTGATATCAAACGAAGATTTTTTGGAAGAGGTGGATGGTCCTCTGGACGAATTTTATTTTATCTTTACTTCTATATCATATTGCAACCATTAATTGCAACTATTGCAGCATTCTGCTGGCTCATAGTGTTTACTATTCCTATGTTTAACTTATCCAGCATTTTATGTGACCATTTGAGAAGACATCCATTGGCATTGCGCTTTGAGTTGGAAGAGCGCTTTTATAATGAAAGAACAGTAGAAAACATCAAGAAGAAGTACAAGAATCTGCTGATTATTCTTTGCACGTACCGTAGTTGTGGTTTTCATTATTACAAGTATACTTTTGACGGCACGAACATCTTTTTCATTAATTTACTAGCATCCGTCTTTTTTGTAATATTTGATTACTATATTTTGAAAGAACAGTTAGGGTGGGATACTTGGTTCACTAATTCCAATTTTTTATTCTCTGCTTGCTTATTTTCAGTGATTCCTTTGGCCTACTTTATAGGACAGGCCGTTGCATCGGTTTCAGCACAATCTTCTATGGGTGTTGCAGCTGTTATTAACGCTTTTTTCTCTTCCGTTGTTGAAATATTTCTTTACTGTGTGGCTTTGAGTCAGTCAAAATCGAAATTAGTCGAGGGATCAATGATAGGTTCGATTTTGGGCGCCGTCCTCCTCTTGCCAGGCTTATCTATGTGCGGTGGGGCTTTGAAACGTAAAACACAAAGGTATAATCCTCATTCTGCTGGTGTGTCATCTACTATGTTACTATTTGCTGTGGTTACAATGTTTGCACCATCGCTTTTTTATCAAATATATGGTTCATACGAAATCAAATGCAAGAAATTCGAAGATAGCCGTGAACCAGAAAAACAATTTGATAAGTGTCGTTTTATACAACCAACCTTTTCAATGGACGAATTATACTACTCTATTATCAAACCATTCTCTCTATTAGTTGCTTTGGCATTGTTTTCGGCATATGTATGTGGTTTGTTTTTTACATTGAGAACTCATGCATCCTTGATTTGGGTAACCACATCACACGAGACCGGTAGTAAAAGAGAAGGAATGGATAGATCTACAAGTATCCCTAGTATTGAAGGGCTCAGGACAAAAATGGCAAATGCTCAAAATAATTCAATTGTACCGATCGACAGTTCAAGAGATAACGATGACCGAGCCACTAGTACAAGAGTGAATATAAATAATTCAGACCAAACAATAGGGCCTAGATGCTCGAAGACAAAGAATAACAGAGAGATGGAGGACAATAGTACTATAAGATCAACCGCTGCTTCTAAACCTAATATATCAGACACAAATTCACTGGGACACGATGCTCCAAACTGGTCTCGCCAAAAATCTGTTGTGATTCTTCTTGCAGCCACACTTCTTTATTCAGTCATAGCTGAGATATTGGTAGACAATGTTGACGAAGTGCTTAAAAATTACCCGATAGATCCTAAATTTCTAGGATTGACAGTGTTCGCGTTAATTCCCAATACCACAGAATTCATGAATGCTATATCGTTTGCAGTGGGAGGCAACGTTGCCTTGTCCATGGAGATAGGAAGTGCATACGCATTACAGGTTGTTTTAATACAAATTCCAAGTCTTGTTTTGTTTTCAATTTACAATAACTTCGACACTGCATTGAAAATGTTTTCTTTGGTATTTCCAAGGTGGGATATCATAGCAACGTTAATATCCATCTACTTGTTCACGTATGTGTACGCGGAAGGCAAGTCTAATTATTTCAAAGGTGTTATTTTGATACTCATTTATATCGTGGTCTTGAGTGGATTCTGGTTCAATGACAAAATCGAACAGCTAGATGATGACTACGTAAGCTCTTCAGTTTTATCTGCACTATATGTACAATAATTCTTATCATACCCAGAATACGCTACAATTGTTCGGATGATATACCCAGATTTATCTTTTGATCTTACCAGGCTTTCGCAGTTCGGTGCTTTTCGACTTAAAAAAAGATAATATATTGTAGCTGGTATTTAACCATATTTAATAGGTGTTGATAGGCGCTTTACTTCTAACTGTACCACTTGCATCAAATAGAAGCAGCATTTAGTATGAACACTATATTGGTTCTTTTTTTTCAAATCTCATTTTCACTCTGAGTCAAGTTTTCGCATAGCAGAGTATAGCGTAGTAGAGACAAAGACAGTTACAGCCAGAAGAATGGAGGAAGACAGGAAATACACCATAGTTGTGAAGATTGGGAGTTCTTCACTCGTGGATGTTTCCACCAAAGAGCCTAGGATTGCAAATATGTCCTCGATAGTAGAAACAATTGTGAAGCTTCGTCGTCAGGGACATAAAATCATTATTGTATCTTCCGGAGCTATTGCATTTGGAATGAAGAAGACAGGATTGAAGACGAAACCAACTAAGCTTTCTGCAATACAGGCGTTAGCATCTATAGGCCAAGGTAGTCTCATTGGTCTTTTTGATGACTTATTTGGACAATTAGATCAGCCAATTGCGCAGATCCTTATAACAAGGAATGATATTATGGACTTTACTCAGTATAGAAATGCAACAAATACCCTTAATGAGTTGCTAGATATGGGAGTGATTCCAGTAGTGAATGAAAATGACACATTGTCCGTTGCTGAAATCAAATTTGGTGACAATGATACGTTATCTGCTATCACAGCTGGCATGATACATGCAGATTACTTGTTTTTGATGACGGATGTGGAGTGTCTCTATACTGATAATCCCAGAGCAAACCCCAATGCAAATCCTATATTTTTGGTGGATAAAGTCGAAAACTTGAACGTGGAGACAGGAACAGAAGCGAAAGGCGGAACATCAGTAGGAACGGGAGGCATGACAACTAAGCTCATTGCAGCGGAATTGGCCACTAATGCCGGAGTAGACACTATTATATCCCTTTCGAGTAAACCAGACTACATTTCTAATATTGTTTCTCACATTCAGAACAGTAACACCAAAGACCTTAGCATAGAGGAACAGGAAAAACAGATCAAAGAGGACATAGCCGCGAAGAAGATCCCATTGCATACCAGGTTTTTGGGGCTTGATAGAGAGAGCAAAATAAAGTCCGATAGACGCTTCTGGCTATTACATGGTCTCAAAACCAAGGGTGTTTTGTATATTGACCAAGGGTGTTTCGAAGCTTTAACAAGAAAAGATAGAGCAGGCCTTCTTCCTGCCGGTATAGTGGATGTGGAAGGAAACTTTCACGAAAGTGAGTGCGTCTCTATCAAGGTCATACCAACTAAAAATTCACCACTTACTGAAGGAATAGAGGTGGGTCGCTGTAGGGTTAATTACAGCTCTGCGGAGATTAAGTTGATCAAAGGTTTGAAAAGTAGTGAGATAGAGTCTAAGTTAGGCTTCGCCGATAGTGAATATGTAGCACACAGAGATAATTTAGCATTCCCCCCATTAATATCTTCTGAAATTTAGTACATAGAGCTGCCATAATATATTATAAACCTAAAGTATAAAAAATTAAAGTGCGAGCTAAGATAATTGAAATTCTACAACTTGTTCAAGGACATGAGCAACGAGGACGAAGGAACCACATATGATACCATAGAATCGCCAGAGTATATATTCCAGCCAGTTGTTCATGAAATCGAAAAAAATTTGAGCAATGGTGATGAGATCAGTTGCTTAGCCACTTATCAAGCCAATTTGTACATAGGTACGACAAAAGGACGGTTATTACATTATCATAAGTTTGAAGATGCCGATGACTACATGGTTATATCTCAATTACAAGTATCTAATAATAGAGCGGTACGACAAATACTTCTTTTCACGTCAGTGGAAAAGGCATTGGTTCTAAGCGCTGATAAAGTAGCCATGTATACCTTACCAGAATTCAGTCCATTAAACATAGGCAAATTGAAGGGAATAACCGGCATGCTGAAAATTAATAGAATGAATGGGAATGATAAGGAGGGATCGGAAACGTCTTTGTTGTGGACAAAGGATAAAATCCGCATAATTTCAGTCACTAAACAACTGATCAAGCTACTCAAGGATATCAATTACTCGAATACCTTGGCATGTGTTTCCACCTATGTGGAAAATGGGAAATATGTAATTGCTGCAAATGAATCAACTTACGTTATTTTGGATTTAGAGAATACTCGTCAAATACCTTTGTTCGAGCATAATTCAGCATCTGGAAGCGAATTTACTCCACAGATAATACCGTTCGGTTCAGATGATAGCACAGGGCACGAGTTTTTACTTTTGATCAAATCTGATGAGGAGAGTATGATGGGAATGTTTATGAATGCAAACGGAGAAGTAACAAGAGGAACTATTTTATGGGAAAACACTGGATACCCTTTCGGAACTATTTGCATAGACCCCCCATATATCCTAGCTCTTTTCAAACCACACAACTCGTCTTATCAAATTGTTACGAGCTCATTAACAACTCTACTGGAAGTGAAAACACAAAACTTAGAACACATCTTAACTAAGAAACAAATGAACGACATGATAAAAGAATCAGATCACGAAGAGTCACGACAAGGAGAATCGGTAATTAACAAACCATCTTGGTACTTCTGTCTAAAAGAAGTAGATGATGATTTGATTACTAGAAGTTCTGATCTATCCAAATCACTTACAAAAGAAAGTATACCTGCTGGGTCTGCAACTCAATCTTTTATTACAATTAAGTCTAGGCTAGTCTTAGCATCTAAACGGTCTCTATTAGTAGCATCGAAATACCCCACTACGATTCTTCTTGCAAAACGCTTTTGCAAATTGGCAGCAAATGATTGGAATATCGATTCATTTTACGAGATATATAATGAATTAAAAGATCTAAAGCAGGAGAACGACGACTTATCGCTATTGTCGGAACAGTTACGATGTCTTATTTTGCTTATCATCGATCGAGATGAGTTTCTTGATATGGTCACGCGTACAGGGAAAGGGAAGGGAGGAAAAAAGATGCTCTTTGACCCGTTATTTGTGTTACATCTAATAAGCGAAAAAGATTGGCTTAGTACAGTAAACCTAAGCACAACTGTTTTTAGTATGTTCACTGATATTATTTCGCCCATTAAAGATCGATTGGGAATTCTAGAAGAACTCAGAGCAAGATATATACTTAAAGTACTCAAAATTATGAATGAAGATCCAACCGTCATAGATAGTGATATTTCTGATATATTTCATTATGAGTTATACTCAAAACACCTAGACACTTTGGAACAAGTGTCCACAACTATTGCTGAAGATCTTAACTATTGGAATGAAATAAATCTCGATAACAGTATCGTCAAGCATCTCGAGGAAAACAATGTCATAATCTTGATTGAGATATACAAGTCTTTATTGGAGAATTTAAGACAGAGCTCTAACAGAGATAAGGTTGCCGAGAGATTGTGCTCATCATGCCTCTCATTGATTTCAGACACTGAAAAGTTATCAAGGTCCTACGGTGAACGGGAGATCGATTTGACAAGGGAAAAGGAGTCTTTAATAGACCTCACATTGCACTCATTGAAGGAAGATATAAGGGATCCTAAGATATACGGAAAATATCTATTCGAAATTTTAAAAGTAGCTCCACAGAAGGGTCTAACATTTATCAAAAACAATAGATGTGAGAAATATAAAAACATTCATAAGCAAATCATGAATCAAGTTAACTCAAATAATGAAGCTGACTCTTATTCCTTTGATTTAACTCATATAAAGTTTGAATACGCGGAATCAACATTTATTGATGAGCTTAAGCGTTTCAAAGAGTCTCTAAAGCTCGAAGTGATAGATGAATTCTTAAGAGAAATTTTAGTCATATATACTTCTAAAGATTTGTTAAATCAAAACAATCTTGAAGCTCTACATAAGTTGAAAGGCGAATATGCACTGAAGAGGGAAGATATTGGTGCAGAGCCATGGCCTAAGGTCAACTGGATTGATTTTCTTTTAGTAAAAACCAGTCAGTTAGAGGAAAAACTTTTCTTTGAGCTATATGCTAAGATATACGAACTTATTTTAATACGGTGCAGATTAAAGAGTTTTGATATAGCTGAGTTCCGAAACGACTTCGAGGAGATATTTAAAAATAACGCCAGTCTACAATATCTTCTTATCATGTCTTTGGATGGACAAAGAAAGATTGAAAAGTTGTTGGATTTTTCAGACTATCAGAATGCTGAATATGCCGCAATTAAAGACATTCTCGTATTTCCTGCTAGAAGTTCCTACCTTCCTCACATTCCCGTGAAGCTCCCGAGAAGGGAAGAGCCGACATATCACTGCATCAAGAAGAATTTAATTACCATATTTAAGTTCTACTCCAATAATTTCGTCGAAGATAAAAGATTATTATCAATCGTTCATTTTCTTAATAATTATGAGAGGTATTTTACTCCACTAGAGGCAATAGGGATGATCCCGAAAGATATCCCGATTATATATCTCAAAGAATACCTAGACAGAATATTCGTGGACTATAACATTAAGCATATGGATGTCTTATTTCACAAGGCTGTCGGTAAAGCTGATTTAAAATTTATCAAGAAACTCAGCGAGAATCATGCAAAACAAGATAGCATCTGACTAGTATCAGATACTAAAGTATTATATAATTCCTAATAATAAGAGTACATAATCAAGTAGAATTCCAAACCAAAGTATGGCACCAGTTGTAATGTTACTAGTAAAGGCATTCCAACAGCTTTTTGGATTATCTAAATCAACCGTTTTGATTTTGTTAAATAATCTAGAAAATCCCCAAACAGCTGCAGCATAAAACCCAGGACCAAGTCCGCACATTACTCCCGCAACTCCGTAGGTAGCAACTTGAGCTACAGTATTCGCATATAGTATAGGTTTCGTCTTGTCACCCCAGGCTAAAGCAGTAGATTTGATACCTGCCTTCTTGTCGAATTCTTTATCTTGATGAGCATATATAGTGTCATACGTCATGCACCATAAAAAGTTAGAAATGAAAAGTGGAACTGCGATGTAAGGGTTTAATGCAGCACCAACTGCAGGAAATCCTAAAAGACAACCCCAACTAAAACATATGGATAGCATAACTTGAGGGTAATATGTAAACCTTTTAAACAAAGGATATGCAGCCACAAAAGGAAGAGAAAAGGCTCCCAATATAAAGCACTCAGCAGGCAAGGAAAGTAAAACTGCTAAGCCACCAAAACATTGGACGGATAGCCAAGTAACTGCTTGTGGTATACTCACCCTTCCGCTCGCCAAGGGTCTCTCTATAGTTCTTGCTACCTGTTTGTCTAAATTTCTGTCAAGTATATCGTTGATTGTACAACCCGCTCCTCTCATGATAAGAGCCCCGATTGAAAATAGGGCCACGGCCTTGAAGGCCACGAAAAAAGGAGCCTGTATTGAAAAAGCAGCCATTGTGATTCCCCAGAATGAGGGAAGCAAGAGAAGTAATGTCCCCACTGGCTTCTCTAACCGCATCAATTCGACATAAGGGATCCACTTCTCAGGGAGCTTCGAGATCCATGGTCCAAGAGCAGCCTGTCTAGCCAAGCGGGCTGCTTCCAACTCCTCGGGGGTAAAAATACTACTTCTAGCGTTGGGCGACTCGGGACGAGTAGCGTCTGATGTTACTGCCTTTGGAATGATGGACTTGTGTAATCTTTGGACATAACTATTTGATACATTTCTGATCAGTACCAAGCCATTATAAACCCTCCTATGTCTCAAGATAGATGTGTGGGCATTGAGCTTTAATGTAGAATGACCCAACGCTCTGTGTAGCGACCCGTTGAGAATGTTGATCATTGGGGCGAGTTAGTTGTAGGTTTTTGATTATTGTATTTTTTTCCAAGAACCCGCGAGCAAGAAAGTGCTCGAAACTTACACCGAAGCCGCTTTTGAGGACCATCAGCAGAATCTATCACTCGTCTGCTGTGAGGGGTGGATCGTGAATGTACCTCACCTGGCAAAGTAACTTTATCCCCTCCTTCGTGAAAGTTCAAAAAATCCCATATCTTTCCACAACGAGGCCATCACTCACTCATTTGTAAATCTTCGCCTCTGTAGGACTCAAAATCTTGGTCACTTGTACTTTGTAATCCCTCCCTGAGAGCCCGATGACCATCAATGAGTGTTTGTAAGTTAGAATACTCGTCCGTTATGTTAACCAATTTGTCTTTCTTTGGCACAAATATCTGTCTGCACATCGGACAAAGGCCTTTGGACGAATCTTGTTCAAGCCAGCGAAGTATGCAATGCAAGTGAAAGTTATGGGGACACCCATCGCCTAGCACTATGGGACACTCATCACCAGGGTATTTGCAGTTAGGACAAGTTCCATCAAATGCAACTCTACATATACCACAAAGTTCATCCAGATAGTTGGTTTGTCCACTAGCGCTATCTGAACTTTCTAGTTTCCAGTGCCAAATGGTAACCGCATGCCAATCAACAATCTTGACCTTCATCTTGCCGCGTGCACAAACTTCTGACTATCTGACTTGATGTTGATCAGCTATCAATAAACTATATGTGTAAACATCGTACTGCACATAAATAGAACATAATTGACTATGGAGTCTGGCTTGTATTAAGTTTTCTACTTTCTATACACCAAGCCTTTGAATATGTCAAAGGAGTTTCCGTCTGGCTGCAAGTAAAGAGTTTCACCGGAATTTATATCATCGGCTACAAGTAACCCATAATCTGGGGTTATTCCTTTTATTATGCATGTTTTGGTGGGGCGAACACTATCGCCTTGGACCTCAACTTTCTGCGATGAGTGTAGCCATCTTTTGTAGTATAAGGGTAAGAAAGGCTCCAATCCGGAAGAAACAAATACTTCATAGAATCTGTCAAGGTTATGAAGTATTTTTGCCAACAAAATTTCGTGCTGGTACGGAGGAAGAGGAGGCAAGCCCTTTTGTTCTCTTAATTTATTGAGTTTCGCCAACACATTGTTTAGGGACGTAGTAGGAGCTGAATTGGACACATTGACACCCACACCCCATACAAGGTAGTAGTTTCCGTTGAGATACTGCGAGTTAACGAGAGCGCCGGATATCTTTGTGAATTTTTCGTCGGTTCCCTCCACTGTTTCGCTGATCCGGTGATCTTCAAATGAGCTCAAATACTCGGGCTTCAAAACGAAAAGATCGTTGGGCCATTTTATGCGGACAGGCATTTTTTCATAGCCCCCACCCATTCCTGTATCTATGCTACCGTAGCCCAAAATCAGCTCGATTAATGCAAGGCTGCATAAATATTGAACTGTTACCAAGCTTTTCGCAACCGGGCTTGACGTAGGTATTTTGAAAAGAATCGACAGCGCCATGACTCCCTTGGGATTAACCCAAACGTTACCACCTCTTCCTCTTCCAGCAATCTGCGTGGTAGCAGTGAGAGCGAACCCGTTAGGAAGCTGTGACAAAAAACGAGGATTGGAGTCAAGCATTGTATTTGTTGAAGTGACTACTTCACTGTATCCAATTATAGATCCGAACTCGTTTTTACTCTTCTCCCTGCTTCTGAGGGTATTCAAATGCTGGAAATAAAGGCGCATGTTAAAATACGGAGTTTCTTTCGGGTCTGGTAAGTTTTCAGAAGCAAACACTTTAAAGTGCTTTATAACTGCATTGGGGTCTTGAAATGAAGAATTTTCCTCAGTAAAATAATCGTTATTTTCAGTTTCATCATGAAAGCAAAATGTATCAGTATTATCCTCTAAGATATTATTGTTGAAAAGCTCAAGATTATGCTTTAGGTTAAAGACAAGTTGAACGGCAAGTGAGGGCTTTAAATAGGACGATAAAAACACTGGACTTATCTTAGGAATCGAAAAATTCACGTCGTCGTTCACACGAAGGCCGAGTTTGATCAAACACTCTTTCAAGAAAAGTTTGCGACTGTAGTCGCCATCGCTTAGAGCGCCTGCTATTTGCAGGTGTTTTTTGTCATTGCTATTATGCATCATTAGCAGAGGGGAATACTCTGGGTGTGAACCTGACAACAAAACAGCCCCGTTTCCGACTTTGCGGTAAATTACCGCAGCTCGATCCTCATCGTCAGCAATATCTGTCTGGTCTGCGTATCTGGCCAAAATTTCGACATCGTTATACTGAGATGCACCAAAGAAAACACAACCTCCGTTATAGTAATTCAAAACTTCTAAAGGCGAGTTGGGCAATATCTTTGAATTCACTACCAACTTAGATGCAAGGGCTCCTTCGTGCGTATCATATACAAAACCTTTGAAGGCACATCCTTTGGCAGTGCCTGGGTAGAACTTGAGTTCTCTTGGTCCGGAAACTTCCATTTCCAAATTGCCCACCTCAAACTCAACTCGACTTGATGAGAAGTAAGCGCCAGCACAAAATCCTATGAACTTTCCGCCTTTCTTCACAAATTGAGATATCTTGTGGGTACCTTCGCCATGCAATGATTTACAAAATGGCAAGTCAGCTCCTCCTGGAAGAACTAAAAGTGAAGTTTTCCACATCCATGGTTCCTTGAGTAAGGCCGCTTCAGAAATTGTCACAACAGCATAGTGTGGAGATAAGTGAAGTCTCAACGACTCTAAGCAATGCTTAACACTCTCTGATGTTGTTCCAGGGCCCGCGTACACTAAAGCATTCATGTCTTTGGCACCTAATATAGAATAAGTACAGCGTTGATGAGATGATTATCGAGACATGATTCGTTATATACAGGAAGCCATGGAGTGAGTAAGATCGAGCTCATCTACCAGATGAATTGCTGAGTGCTCAACTTTACATTCATGGAACGTACTTTCAATTGAACATCGTAAGGAAAATTTAGGGTACAAGTAATCACGTTCCTCATCCTGAACGCTTGTCAAAAATTTTCATTTTATAACAAAGATTTAAGAGAAACACTTTGAGCGATGGAGTCAACAGATCTGAAAAAAGACAACATCATCCTTCATCCCACAGGAGGATTTGTTATCAAGAGTCGTATCGAGTCTGCCACAAACCTTGGAAAATACAGCTTGGGTACTAAAGTTTTCATCAATGTTTGCCACGATCAGGCAGTTCCTCGACCGCCCATAGATTTTGAGCCTGCCGTGATATTTCCTTTGATCATTAACAATGAATGGGAAATACCTATGATCGTATCGATCGAAAAAACATCCACAGATAAGAAAGGAGTACCGTCCTTTGTTTATGATTGTTGCGTGAATACGACTTGCTTTCAGTGGTGCCAGATCAATGGGGAACTACGCAGCATTTTGATAGAATGGTGCCTTGAGTCGATTGAATTGATGTACGAGTTATCACTTTCTCGAGATTATAGCATACCCAAGATGTTACAGAAGGGCGAGCTTTCTGAAACAGAGGTATTGGCTAGCGATATAGACGGGTCAGGTTTGAAAAAAAAATTGCAGGACCTTCATAATAACGAGACCTTGGGTCTAATAGAGGAAATTAACTGGCAAAAAGAGCAAGATGAAGAAGAGAAAAACTTGCCAAATTTAATGGATATAAAAAACCTAGTGTCCGGCCTGAAAGAAGCAAAGCCCCTAATTGAAGAGGTTGAAGATATCAGCGTAGCTGGAACTAAGAGGAGACCACCGCGTGATGGTATTGCAAATCGCATACAGCCAACAGAACACCCTACAGCACAGAAAATAGACTATACCGTTACCATGTCCAAAGTTTCAAGCCCATACAAGCTCTTGATAAAGGTTGAGGTCAGAAATGTCGCGAGCTCAAAACTGTTTGATGTAAATTTTTGCTCGAATTCTAAAGCTTTGCGTATAACTAACTTGGACAAGCTACTTTATTTCAATGACTCCAAAGATGAAACTAGGAAAAATACTCTAGATATACCAATTCCTTCTGAATACAGCGGTGATGGGGGCGACATACAATGTTTCTACGTAAAACCACAGAAGACTTTTTACTTTTATCTATAAATGTCGTCGTTTCCAATTACCTATTGAGGAAGGTGCGTTAATCGCTACTCAGATGATAAAATATATAATAGAAGAATCTCCGAATGCTATGTTCATATGAAGTGGGCACTTGAGCATTCAAGAATGAGCAGCCATGAGCAGATACTCATAAGTGGAGACAATGAACTTTATGGCTCGATCGAAAGTTGTGATATAGTAAAAAGAGAGTCAAGTCTGAATGAAAAAGATGAGGCAAGGTACATTCTAAATTCATCCACACCATTGATAGTGGCCAACTTTTTGCAATACTTTCTTTCCGTCATCGCAGTTTTTTCTGCGGGAAAAATAGGGCCTAAGGAACTTGCCGCTGCATCGTTGGGGCTCTGTACGTTCAATATAACTGGACTTGCGTTATACCAAGGGATTGCTACTGCGTTAGATTCTTTTTGTTCACAGGCATTTGGCTCAGGTAGACCCCAGCTTGTGGGACTCTACTTCCAAAGATGTTCAGCGATGATGATATCTCTCACTTTTCTTCTAGGTTTTATCTGGTGGTTCTCGGGGAGTATTTTGCATTTGTTCATAGATGACGGCGAACTCGTTAATATGACACAGACATATTTGAGAGTTGCTCTGTTTGGGGCGCCTGGATTGGTCTTTTTCGAAACGGGGAAGCGGTTTTTACAAGCACAAAATATTTTCAATGCTAGTACGATGGTTATGCTTGTGACTGCGCCTTTAAGCTATTTTTTAAGCTGGATTTTAGTATGGAACTCAACTTACGGATTGGGATTTATTGGTGCGCCCTTAACCACTTGCATAATATATTGGTTGAATGCTGTCCTCTTGCTCCTCTATACTATCTTGGTAGACGGAAAGAAATGCTGGAATGGCTTTGTTGCTTCTCAGGCATTCCGGGGGTGGTACCCTATGATAAAATTAGCCATTCCTGGTGTCGTCATGGTGGAAGCAGAATACTTAGCATTCGAGATTCTAACTATTTTTGCGGCATCTTTTGGAACAACTCAGTTGGCTGCTCAATCAATTGCCTCGAATGTGGGGACAATGGCATTCCAATTGTCATTTGCTGTTGCCGTAGCTGTTACTACTAGAATAGGAAACTTGGTCGGTTGCAATGATATATCATGCGCTAAAATAACGATAAGAGTATCATACTTAGTATCTGGAATTGTTGCTTTTATCAATTTTTCAACCATATACTTTGGAAAGGAGTTTTTGGGGCGTATATTCAGCGATTCGGATATTGTCATTCGTGCCAGTAATAGAGTCATGTGTTTCGTTGCTGTCAATCAGTTGGCAGACCCATTTAATGTTATTGCTGCGGGTGTTTTGAGAGGGCAAGGTCGTCAGAATATAGGGTCAATCTTGAATTTGGTCTCTTACTATGTTGTAGCCTTGCCTGTCGGTTACGTTTTAGGTTTCAAGTATAATATGGAATTGGCGGGCTTGTGGACTGGATTAGTGACTGGTGTGCTCATATTGACACTTTCTGAAGTATTTTGCATAGCGACTAGTGACTGGTATAGGATACTTAAGGACTGCCATTCTAGACATACCCATTAGCCTTCGAATGATTTTTCTATTTGCATTTAGTAATATATGATGTAGATAAAGTTAAATGCAGGAACGCATCGATTATAATCAGAATACAATTTTTTTCATTTTCATTTCTAGTCTTTTGATTTCAGAAGTAGTTTACAGGTTCTAAAGTTTAGGTATGCCAAGGAGAAAGTTTGATAAGAAGTCGGCTAAGACCTTTAGTATTGTCCATAGAGCTCATGATGATGCTCTTTTTTATGATAACGACGCTTCTAAACACGTTTTAGTGCCCGCACCTACTAAGCGTGATAATAAGACACACAGACCCAAAAAGATATTTACCACTAGCGACTTGGAAGGCCAGCTTACTCCTGAAGAAATACAAAACATTCGTGCGAACGAAGGTTTGGCAGCACAATACGGGATTTTTTTTGATGACTCTAAATATGATTACATGCAGCATCTTAAGCCAATCGGCCAAGGTAATGATGGTGTATTCATAGAAAGGCAGGACAAAAAGGATACTAAGGAGAAGAAGATTGACCCCGAGAAGTTGTTCAGAGACCAGCTACCTTCCGAGAAGCAGGTGAAACATGATTACGCATTACAGAACATTCCGTACGAGTTACAAGGCTTTAATCCTAATTTGGATCCCAGAATAAGAGAAGTCCTTGAAGCTTTGGAAGATGAGGCTTACATAGAAGATCAGAAATCTTCCATCCAGGATAGCGACGAGGATGTTTTTGCGACCCTTTTGAAATCAGGTGAGGTAGAGGGTGACGAGTTGTATGATGAATTTGATGGCGATTCAGATGCTTATGATGAATGGGACATGGATAATTATGAAGAAGAATACTCTGAGAAGTACAATTCCGATAACTTCGAAGAACAAGAGTTGCCTTACAACAAGGAGGAGGCCCCTGAAGATGCCCTCGACTCAATTCAAAACCAAGTACTCATTAATAACAATTGGCAGAAGGATTTTGAGCGCTTCAGGAAAGAATCCAATAACCGCAAGAATGATTGGGACTCTGACGATGATTTCGAAAGTGAAGCAGAAGAGACAATCGCTGATTTACCAAATATCAAAAGCTCGAACGAATGCTCGAAGAAATCAAATACTAAGCTAAGAAAGAAGAAGGGGGCCATGACAGATTGCAGTTCATTCTCCATGTCATCATCCGCTCTCTTTCGTACCGAGGGCCTTACGTTACTTGATGATAGATACGAGCAGTATGCGAAAAAGTATTCTGCTGACAATGATGAAAACTACGAAGAATTTCAAATAGAAAATGAGCGAGGTGATTTTGAGGAGTTGCTAGACGACTTTTTAAATAACTACGAGCTTGAATCTGGAGGACGAAAGTTGGTGAAAAAGAACGAAGAAAAGAGCAAAATACAAGAAAGCGCTGATTCTATTTCAAAGAGTAAAGTTGCCGCAAGAAGGAACAAGGAAAGAAACAATACAAACTCAATTTCAAAGCTAGGAGACAGCTTCCGTGATATCAGAATATAATGCTAGAATATTTATTTCTTTATAGATAATGCATTTGGGTTATAATAATAAGTTGTTATGGCGTTTCGTAGGGCCATTACGTTGCCTAGATTCCATCTCAAAATCACGTGATGGGGAAGTTTTTTATTATTGAAGGTCAATAAATGAGCAAAAGGCACAGATAGTCGAACGCCGTCGGCAAGTCACTCGTATTGCGTTTCGATATATATTAGAAAGTTTTCTCGGTCATATTAGGAACGAAGAGGAAGCAAATTATTCGAGTACAGCCAAGATTTTTTCTCGAAGTAAATATTACGTCCGACTCTTTATTTTCATTTTAATTCTCCTATACATCTTCGGTCTTGGAGAGAAGAGTTCGCTAGAATTTAATGAAAACATGGCTTCTTCTGAAGTTGTACCTTCTGTTTCTAAGGTTTACACTGATGTATTAGCATCAAAACCTCAGTCTTACTGGGACTATGAGAATGTAAATATAAAGTGGGAGTCACAAGACGATTATGAAATAATTAAGAAATTAGGAAGAGGAAAGTATTCTGAAGTCTTTTTAGGGATTGATTTATCCAAAGGCGAGAAGTGTGTCATCAAGGTTTTGAAGCCAGTTAAAAGAAAGAAGATCAAGAGAGAGATCTCGATTTTGAAAAATTTGGTTGGCGGACCAAACATAATAGCATTGTTAGACACGGTCAGAGAACCACAGCTGAAGACACCGGCGTTGATTTTTGAGTATGTTAATAACGTCGACTTCCGTGTGCTTTATCCAAAGTTCACAGACTTGGATATCAGGTTTTACATGTTTGAGCTTTTGAAAGCGTTAGATTACTCTCATTCGATGGGCATTATGCATAGAGATGTGAAACCTCACAATGTTATGATTGACCATGACAGAAAGACTTTGAGACTTATAGATTGGGGATTGGCTGAATACTACCACCCGGGTACTGAGTACAATGTGAGAGTTGCTAGTAGATATTTCAAAGGACCTGAATTATTGGTGGATTTTAGACTATATGACTACTCCCTTGATCTATGGTCTTATGGTTGTATGTTGGCTTCCATGGTTTTCAAAAAAGAACCATTCTTCCACGGAAAATCTAACACCGACCAATTAGTCCAAATTGTTAGAGTTCTAGGGTCTGATGATTTAAATGCATACTTGAAAAAGTATAATCTCACGTTGAGCGATGAGTACGAAGATTTAGGCTACTACAATAGAAGACCCTGGAAGCGTTTTATAAATGAGAATAACCTGCACCTTGTTTCTGACGAATTCATCGATTTCCTCGACAACTTGCTCCGCTACGACCATCAAGAGAGATTAACAGCACAGGAGGCAATGGCACATCCGTACTTTGATCCTGTGAGACCAAAATAGTGCATTTTCTGAAATACATGCGATGTATGTTTGACGATTCATGATGTTCGCACCCGTATAGGATTACGGATAACTGATCAATTACTCATACCTCTTCTGCGTATGCGTTGTCTCTCGTTTTCATGCTCTCTTTGAGCGACTGGCGGCCTATGAAACATTTATCTGGTTATACATCCTAGCTTTTTGAATTTTTGTGATTATTAGATAGGTATCGGTTGAATATAATATATTAATTTTTTCCAAATTGTCTTGTAATCATTATTGCTCAACACGATATAACGTATGAAACGGATTATGACTCTTGATTTTCCATCCAAGCTGGCGACTACCAGAATGGGCCATTCGTTGCTAGGCTATCGGCTTTCTAAATCTCAAAGGGTCCCTTTGCAACCATCCTGCTATGCTATCTGCCATACAGGATTTTTTCTTTTCATTTCTAGAAACTTAATACGACTGAGATATATACTGGTAATTTTTACGACCTAGTTATTCAATTGAAAGCACAAAATGGCAAGTGACAAGCAGGGATCTAAGGTTTTCTTCGATATTAGTCTGAATGGCGAGCAGAAAGGGAGAATTGTCTTCAACTTGTATAGTAGTATAGTCCCAAAAACGGCTGAAAATTTCAGAGCATTATGTACTGGCGAAAAGGGAACATCAGAGAAATCAGGCAAACCACTTCACTATAAAGGTTCTATATTCCATAGAGTGATTGAGAAGTTCATGTGCCAAGGTGGAGACTTCACACATGGTACAGGCATTGGTGGTGAGTCGATTTATGGTGAAAAATTTGAGGACGAGAACTTCGAACTTAAGCACGACAAGCCATTCTTATTGTCCATGGCTAACGCTGGCCCTAACACTAACGGATCACAGTTCTTCATTACCACTGTTCCTACTCCACACTTAGATGGAAAGCATGTTGTGTTTGGAGAGGTCATAGAGGGAAAATCAGTTGTGCGCCAAATCGAGAGGTGCGAAAAAGGACCTCAAGACAAGCCTGTAAATGACTGGGTGATAGCCGATTGCGGTGAGTTGCCCTCAGACTATGTTCCACAAGCTGTAGGTGTCGACGATGGCACCGGTGATGTGTATGAGGAAGTACTTGGTGATAACGATAATATCGACCAAAGCAACCCCGACTCTGTCTTCGGTGCCGTCGAAGTTCTCAAAACAATAGGCACAAACTTGCTTAAAAAAGGGGATTACGCTAAAGCGTTAAAAAAATATTGCAAGGCTTCTGGGTTCTTGGACGAGTATTTCCCAGACGACTTATCTGAAGAAAATGAAAAACGACTCAACTCGTTGAAGTTGTCACTCTATTTGAACACGGCATTGGCAGCCTTGAAATCAAATGATGGTAAGATGGCGGTAGCATCATCTAGCAATGCGCTCGAAACAGAGAATATCGATGAAAAGTCGAGATCCAAAGCCTTGTATAGAAAAGGTATGGGCTACTTATTGCTCAAGGATGAAGATTCGGCTAAACAAACTTTGGAAGAGGCATTGAAGTCGGCTCCTGAAGACCCAGCCATATTGGAAGGTCTCAGGAAAGTCAAAGAGACCCAAAGAGTGCGCCGTGAGAAGCAAAAGAAAGCCATGTCTAAATTTTTCTCTTGAAGTGTATTATAAATCAGTCGCAAAACGGTTCTGAAATATACGCTGTAAATTTTTATCTGTACATTTATGTAGTAAATTTGAGAACGTGAAATTTTTTATCGCCACTTCCATAGTGAAAATGAATACAAGGCGGTATATATTAGTTTTTGTTTCATTGCTTAACATCCATCCCTTACAACTTACCTACCTCTATTTTTAATTGATAGAGAACTTAGTATTGGCATACTGGTTGATTTGATAGGTGAAGGTTCAGTTTGGTAATAGAAGGATTGTGATACCTTTTCGGATTGCATTTCTCCAATACGAGATTCATAAAGGTATTTAACATTTCCATCGTGTTTTTTTATTTTTGATTGACTTATTATCTACAACAGAAGGAAGCATAACTTAAGGACATTAATATATTTGTTGCAAAAGGATATTATTGCTTATACTAGACATAATTTTTTCAATTCAAAACATTAAACATCTTTACTGAAAATTTTGAAAAAAAAAACAAGGTAGATTAAACAAACTTAACCGACCTACAAATAATACTCGGTCTTATATATATAATATGAGCCGGCAGTTTCCATATTCAAGTGCCCCACTTCGTGCGGTTAAGGAGGTGCAATTTGGTTTGTTATCCCCTGAAGAGGTCCGTGCAATTTCGGTGGCCAAGATCGAATTCCCGGAAACAATCGATCAGACTACAAAGAGACCAAGGGAAGGGGGTCTTAACGATCCCAGGCTTGGATCTATTGATAGAAATTTCAAATGTCAAACATGTAGTGAGGATATGACCGAATGCCCAGGCCATTTTGGTCATATTGAGCTTGCCAAGCCTGTTTTTCATATTGGTTTCATCGCTAAAATAAAAAAGGTTTGCGAATGTATCTGTATGCATTGTGGTAAGTTGTTGTTGGATGAGACAAATCCTGCCATGGCACAAGCTATAAAAATCAGGGATCCTAAGAAAAGATTCAACGCCGTCTGGTCTTTATGTAAGTCTAAAATGATATGTGAGGCCGACGTCTTATCTAATGAAAACGATCCTAATTCGCCACCTGTTACACAGGGCCGTGGTGGATGTGGTCATACACAACCAACCATTCGTAGGGATGGATTAAAATTATGGGGAACATGGAAGCAGAACAAAAATTTCGAAGAAAATGAGCAGCCAGAGCGTCGTCTACTTACTCCATCTGAAATTCTAAGTGTATTCAAGCATATAAGTCCAGAAGATTGTTTCAGATTAGGCTTTAACGAGGATTACGCTAGACCAGAATGGATGCTCATTACTGTGTTGGCTGTACCCCCTCCTCCAGTGAGACCTTCTATTGCTTTTAATGACACTGCCAGAGGTGAAGATGACTTGACTTTCAAGTTAGCTGACATTTTGAAAGCCAACATTAATGTCCAAAGACTCGAAATGGATGGATCACCTCAGCATGTCATTAGCGAATTCGAAGCCTTATTGCAATTTCATGTAGCGACTTATATGGATAATGATATTGCTGGTCAGCCTCAAGCACTTCAGAAAACCGGTCGTCCAATTAAATCTATAAGAGCAAGACTTAAGGGTAAAGAGGGAAGATTGAGAGGAAACCTTATGGGTAAACGTGTAGACTTCTCAGCCAGAACTGTTATTTCAGGTGATCCCAATCTTGATTTGGATCAAGTCGGAGTACCCATTTCAATTGCTAAAACGTTGTCTTATCCAGAGATTGTGACTCCGTACAATATTCACCGTTTGACAGAATATGTTCGTAACGGACCTAACGAACACCCAGGAGCAAAGTACGTTATTAGAGATACGGGAGATCGTATTGATTTACGGTACAACAAGAGAGCGGGTGATATTGCTTTACAGTACGGCTGGAAAGTTGAGCGTCACTTAATGGATAATGACCCAGTTTTATTTAATCGTCAGCCATCTTTGCACAAAATGTCTATGATGGCACACAGAGTTAAGGTTATGCCTTACTCAACATTCAGACTTAATTTATCTGTCACTTCTCCGTATAATGCTGACTTTGATGGCGATGAAATGAATTTGCACGTTCCTCAGTCTCCCGAAACCAGAGCAGAATTATCAGAAATTTGTGCTGTTCCTTTGCAAATTGTATCACCACAGTCAAATAAACCTGTTATGGGTATTGTTCAGGATACATTATGTGGTGTACGTAAAATGACGTTACGTGATACATTTATTGAATACGATCAAGTTATGAATATGTTGTATTGGATTCCAGTTTGGGATGGTGTTATTCCACCTCCCGCTATCGTAAAACCAAAGCCATTGTGGACAGGTAAGCAACTACTCTCTATGGCAATTCCCAAAGGTATCCATTTGCAAAGGTTTGATGACGGAAAGAATTTATTAAGCCCCAAAGATAGCGGTATGTTGATTGTTGACGGAGAAATCATGTTCGGTGTAGTCGATAAGAAAACTGTTGGATCTACTGGAGGTGGTTTAATTCATACGGTTATGAGAGAAAAGGGACCACAAGTCTGCGCTCAATTATTCGGTTCAATTCAAAAAGTTGTAAACTACTGGCTTTTACATAACGGATTTTCTATTGGTATTGGTGACACCATTGCAGATGCTAGCACTATGAAAAATGTCACAACTACCATCGAAGACGCTAAGAAAAAAGTCCAGGAAATTATCAATGATGCACAGCAAAATAAATTAGACCCTGAACCAGGTATGACTTTGCGTGAATCATTCGAGCATAATGTTTCCAGAGTGCTCAATCAAGCACGTGACACAGCTGGTAGATCTGCTGAAATGAACTTGAAGGACTTGAATAATGTTAAGCAAATGGTGGTCTCTGGCTCCAAAGGCTCTTTCATTAATATTTCACAGATGTCTGCATGTGTGGGTCAGCAGATTGTAGAAGGTAAACGTATTCCTTTCGGATTTGCTGATAGAACATTGCCTCATTTCACTAAGGATGACTACTCCCCTGAATCTAAAGGGTTTGTTGAAAATTCCTACCTTAGAGGATTAACACCTCAAGAATTTTTCTTCCATGCTATGGCTGGTAGAGAAGGTCTTATTGATACTGCTGTTAAAACAGCTGAAACTGGTTACATTCAACGTCGTTTAGTCAAAGCATTAGAAGATATCATGGTTCATTACGATGGTACTACTCGTAACTCGTTAGGTGATATTATTCAATTTATCTACGGTGAAGATGGAATTGATGGTACCCAGGTTGAAAAGCAGGCAATCGATAGTATTCCAGGATCCGACGAATCTTTCGAAAGAAGATATAGGATTGATGTCCTTGACCCTAACAGAAGCATTAAAGAATCCTTACTTGAGACAGGCAAGGAAATAAGGGGGGATGTCAAACTTCAAAAAATTCTTGATGAGGAATATAATCAGCTCTTAAGTGATCGTCAGTATTTAAGAGATGTGTGCTTTCCAGGAGGTGATTTTAACTGGCCCCTCCCAGTGAATTTGCGTCGTATTATACAAAATGCACAGCAAATATTCCATAATGGGCGCCACAAGGCTTCTGACTTGAAGTTGGATGAAATCGTCAGATCTGTTCAAGATTTGTGCTCTAAACTTCTAGTTGTTAGGGGAGACAAAGCATTGGTTAAAGAGGCTCAAAATAATGCAACTTTGTTATTCCAATGTTTACTTCGTTCAAGATTAGCTTCGCGTCGTGTCATAGAAGAGTACAAGTTGAACAAAATATCTTTCGAATGGGTTCTTGGTGAAATCGAAGCCCAGTTTCAAAAGTCTATTGTTCACCCTGGTGAAATGGTTGGTGTTATCGCTGCACAATCAATTGGTGAGCCTGCTACTCAAATGACACTTAATACTTTTCATTATGCAGGTGTCTCTTCAAAGAATGTCACATTGGGTGTTCCTCGTTTGAAGGAAATTCTTAATGTTGCAAAGAATATTAAGACACCTGCTTTGACCGTGTATTTGGAGAAGGAGATTGCTGCTGACATTGAAAAGGCTAAAGTTGTGCAATCCGCTATTGAACACACTACATTAAAGAATGTAACATCTGCTACTGAAATCTTCTATGACCCAGATCCTAGAAGTACAGTAATAGAAGAAGATTATGACACTGTGGAGGCATACTTTGCTATTCCCGATGAAAAGGTGGAAGAATCCATTGAAAAGCAGTCTCCGTGGTTGCTTCGTTTAGAGCTTGATCGTGCAAAGATGTTAGATAAACAATTAACTATGTCCCAAGTTGCGGAAAAAATTTCTCAAAATTTTGGGGAAGATTTGTTCGTAATTTGGTCTGATGATACGGCAGATAAGTTGATTATTCGTTGTCGTGTAGTTAGGGATCCAAAGACTTTAGATGAAGATGCTGATGCGGAGGAGGATCAAATCTTGAAACGTATCGAAGCACACATGCTTGAGTCGATTTCTTTGAGAGGTATTCCAGGCATTACGAGAGTGTTTATGATGCAACATAAGGTAAGCTCTCCTGATGAGTCGGGTGAATATAAGCAGGGTCAAGAATGGGTTCTTGAAACAGATGGTGTAAATTTGGCTGATGTTATGGCTGTACCCGGCGTTGACGCTACTAGAACGTATTCGAATAATTTCATTGAAATCCTTTCCGTGTTGGGTATTGAGGCTACTCGCACGGCATTGTTTAAGGAGATCTTGAATGTCATTGCTTTTGATGGTTCTTATGTGAACTATAGACACATGGCATTGCTAGTTGATGTCATGACCTCTAGAGGTCATTTAATGGCTATTACTCGTCATGGTATCAACAGATCTGATACAGGTGCATTGATGCGTTGTTCTTTCGAAGAGACTGTCGAAATCTTGCTTGAAGCTGCTTCGTCAGCAGAGTTAGATGACTGTAGAGGAATATCGGAAAATGTTATGTTAGGACAAATGGCACCTCTCGGTACAGGTTCATTTGATGTCATGGTTGATGATAAAATGCTTCAACTTGCACCATCCAACTTATCGAATGTCGGTGAAACGGGTGCTTATGGTGAAGAAGGTGGTGCAACACCATACCGTGAGTATGAAATGGAAGATGATAAGATTCAATTCGAGGAGGGCGCTGGCTTTTCTCCTATCCATACTGCGCCTGTGTCGGATGGATCTGGTGCTCTCACGTCATATGGTGGTCAACTCACTTCTCCTGGTCCATCATCTCCGTTCTCGTATGGAGCTACGTCCCCAGGATATGGAGGAACTTCACCTACGTACTCACCAACGTCACCTACGTACTCACCAACGTCACCAAGTTACTCACCTACTTCGCCAAGTTACTCACCTACTTCGCCAAGTTATTCACCAACGTCACCAAGTTATTCACCTACTTCGCCAAGTTATTCACCTACCTCACCAAGTTATTCACCTACCTCACCAAGTTACTCACCAACTTCGCCAAGTTATTCACCTACTTCGCCAAGTTACTCACCAACGTCACCAAGTTACTCACCAACGTCACCAAGTTACTCACCTACCTCACCAAGTTACTCACCAACGTCGCCAAGTTATTCACCTACGTCACCAAGTTACTCACCAACCTCACCAAGTTACTCACCAACGTCGCCAAGTTATTCACCTACTTCGCCAAGTTATTCACCTACCTCACCAAGTTACTCACCAACCTCACCAAGTTACTCACCAACCTCACCAAGTTACTCACCAACGTCGCCAAGTTATTCACCTACTTCGCCAAGTTATTCACCTACCTCACCAAGTTACTCACCAACTTCGCCATCATATTCGCCAACCTCGCCAAGTTACTCACCAACCTCACCAAGTTATTCGCCAACGTCACCACAATACTCACCTACTTCACCTTCTTATTCACCAGGTTCACCTCTGTACTCTCCAGAGTCTAAGGAAGGTGATAAAAAAGAAAAAGATAAACATTAAACTAAAATCCAATATATTTATGTCGTATTCACATGTATATTGTTTTATTAAAAAATTTACGAATGCTGTAATATCAAGCTCGACTTTCACGTAGGTACCATAGTAGGATACTCTTGACTACCTACTCCTTCGAAAAAAGACTAGACAAGCCCATCAAACCTAATAACCCGAATTTGAAATACACATTTTCAGTTAGCAAGATTGTCACATATCCAACCTTGGGCAAATACCCCTTAACCGTACCAATAGTATCCTTCTTTTGGTCTAAGTATTGCATTCTCTTCGCATATAACCCAAGATCATCAACGGCGTTGTTGTCACCCTTCGTCAATAACAATTGTTTACCCTGAGCATTGTGGTGTTCTCTCAATACACGATGCACAATTGGAATAGATTTACCTGCTATTTCATATACCACAACATCTCCAACATTTGACATCTTATCTCTATTCCACAAAAATAATATATCTCCTCTCTGAAATGCGGGCTCCATAGAGCCTGAAAGTACAACAACTATTGGTGACTTAGAGTTTGTGAGTATTGCCAAAGATTTCCATGCCATAAAAGCGGATGAAAGCACAAAAGCTAAATTCAAAAATTGAAATAGCTGCTGACGAATCTTCATTGTGTCCAATTATATGCCCGTAAGTGCCTTGGAATAACGCTAGTCCAACTCTGATAACCTTAAAAAGCACACGAAGCGTAAGTTGACGAAGTGTAATTCATATCAAAACCAACATAAATGTCGTATATCGCTAAATGTCGTCAGGTAAACCTTTTATTGAAACTCGAAATGTTTATACAGAATATTTATTGGCCCATTTTCAGATAGCATGAATCACGAATCTGAGATTCAGGCTAGGACTAAGGATGATGAGTCTGCTAAGGCTCGGCAGACAGTGTCGTTTGGTGATTTGGAGAGCCAGGAGAGAGCGCGAAGATTCACTATATCGTCGCAACCATCCTCTTGTGCCACTGGGCAAAATGAGCTCTCAGCGGGTTCTAAAACCTTGGGAGATGCAGTTACTCAAGGTGGTCTCAAATTTGCCAATGTAATCAGTTCTGCAGAAACATCCCAGAATATTAAGGCGGACAAGGGTGCTGTACCAGACATAGGTGGTGAAAATACTGGTGCTTCTCGAAAAGTCACATCGACTGACTCACCCAAGTTGGAACCTCTTCCTTCATTTGATGAGAACTTGGGTAGCTTGAGTAACATCGCGAAGTATGACAGAAAGAAGTCGCCAACGCCGTCCGCATTGACTGCAGAGAGATATCCACGTCCTGACCAATCACCAAAGGCTCTGTCGCAGCCCATCAATCTTCCACTGATCAATCTTTCCCGGAAGAACTCAGCCAAGAAAAATACGAAAACAATAGTTTCATCTCCAGTTGGACCGCCAGTACCATTTCAGGAATATCTTTTGAAAGAGGATGATGGGAAGATTCATGTGCTTCTTGGGTGTACTGGCTCAGTGGCAACAATAAAAGTGCCTATGATTATTGACAAGCTTTTTCAGATTTACGGTACGTCTAAAATATCAATTCAACTAGTTGTGACAAAATGTGCTGGGCATTTCTTGAAAGGGCTCAAGATTCGTAGTGATGTAAAGATCTGGAGAGATGAAGACGAATGGGCTAATTTCAATGCCAACGCTTTGACACAGCAGTCAAACACGTCGCAGCATTTGTCTGTTGCAAAAAAACCTAAGAATGCATATGAAAAATTAATATTGCATAACGAGTTAAGAAAGTGGGCAGATATTTTCTTGATAGCTCCTTTGTCAGGTAATACATTGGCTAAAATAGCAAATGGAATTTCTGACAATCTTTTGACATCCATTGTTCGTTCATGGGGTCCAACCAAGTCTCTGTCTTCAATAAATAGCAATTCGCCTCCGGATGCCATAAAGAAACCTATTTTTGTTGCTCCTGCTATGAATACCTTCATGTACATGCATCCTATTACTGCGAAACAGATATTAATCTTGTCATCTCCGGATTACGGATTTGGTTTTGAGGTCTTGAAACCTGTTGAAAAAGTTTTAATCTGCGGCGATATTGGTATGGGTGGAATGAGGGAATGGCAAGAAATTGTCGAGATACTTCGAAGAAAAATCAACTCTTTGAAGAGCATAGTAGACAAAAATGATCTTGTAGAAGAAGAGGAAGAAGAAGGTTTGGATAATGCGACTTCAGATCATGATGAGGAGGAGGATGACGACGATGACGACGACGACGACGACGATGATGACGACGATGATGATGATGACGACTATGACAATAAGCTCGAATACAAAGATCTTGATGCTGCTAGCAATATTAGCGAGCAAGCAGACTCATCAAAGAGGATTGATCTGGACTATTCTATCGATGCTAAAAATACAAAAGAACAATTATATAAAGATGATGATCGCAATATGATTTTTGACCTTTCAACGGAATAGTTGATGCTCAAATGTTGAATTCACTATACATAAATTTTTCTTGTGCATTGGGAAGACAGTTTAAAAAAACCTTATTTCCGAAGTTTTTCTGACCCGTTTTTTTTGGTGTTTATATTAGCAGAGGATAACAGATTTTTTATGAGATCCACATGTTGTGCGGTTGTTTGGGCAACATAAGTTTCGATACATTTTCCTTGCTCAATGTATTCCGAAAGTTCATGCAGACTTTGTAAATTCTTATATATGGTGAGGCCATAAAGTAGGCTATCAACTAGATCATCTATCTTGTTGTCTTTTTCGGGTAAATTTAAGTTCGACAAAATTTGTCTAGACTTTTGTACGTTCGACATACTTCTGAAATTATCTGCTAATTTTAAGTCATGTACGAAGGGAGACCTTCCTTCGTCATTATCCAACCAGTCGAAGAAAAGTTCCAATCTTATTGATTTCGTCTTGGAACTGGAAACACTGTCCGAGACGAATCTCTTGAGCCAAAAGTGGACCATTTTGTTGGCTGTCATGGGGATTATTGTCATTTCACTGAGCCACGCATTATTTCTCTGTAATGTATAGAGAGTAGAATACATCATATTTTCCAATGTGTAATTGAGCAAAACGTTCGGTAAAGTAGCATTTAAGCTATTAGAGCGTGTTCTTTGAGTCTCTATAACTACAATATGCGGCCTGAATTGAGGCCTAAGTATAATATCTTCAATTACGCTATAGCTCAAAAAACTGAGATATCTTTTCGTTTCCAACAAGCTATCTCTGTCACCATGAAGTGAGGCATAATGATTTCCAAACACGTTATGTAAGTCGTATTTTTTCCAACTGCCTCTTCGAAGTAGTGGTTGCTTCTTACTGGTAATGTCTATACCGTGAAACATGCAATACGAAAAGTTCTTGAGACCCATATCAACTGCCAAAATATTCACCTTTCTTGGAAACTTCCGTAAAAGCTCTAATCCATGCACTATCAGCATAACTTGGTCTTCTTTCTTGCTCTTCACGCTGAACCCACATGCCAAGCATACCTCTTTGAGCACCAGATTCTTGCAACGCGAAAGCTGCTGGATCAAGCTGGCCCTTTTCGCTAACATTTTGCGGCACCCATTTAAAAATGGCCTTTCGTGATGGTATATAAAGTTCTAATCTCACTGTTGGTGCCTACTTGCAAGGTTGTAATAGCTTACGGTCATACTTACGCGTTTGGATCATACTACATGTGTGTCTATTGGCATCAGCACAAACAAATGTCGCCAATGTCGCCAATATTATGAATGTTCTTGTGATCGCAATGCTGATACTTCAAAATTAAACATATCGCTGCTTTGATTGTAGCCACACACCAGGCACTTTGTAGAGCATAATGTATTTCACGGGCACCTTCTGATACTATAAACTTAAGGACAGTACACAAACCCATGCCTGGCAGAAAACTGTTTTTTTTACATGCCATTGTGTGGCATAGCTCGCAGTACAGTAACTTATGATAAAGGACGATCCACAAAGAGAGACACAACAGGCATCCAACACAAGTATGATATGGCATACCGGATTGTGTTACAGAGAGAAAGAAATATAAATAGAGGTGTAATGCCAGCATTTGTGAAATAACAAAAATTTAGAGAAAGTACTTCTTTTTTCTTAAGTCAAAGAGAGTTACTAGAGTCTGATACAATCTAATAAACACAACACATCACAACAAAAATGCAAGTCAAGAGTGCAGTTATCGCTTTACTTGGAGCTACCATGGTGAGTGCCGCCACCAGTAATCTGACACATGGTGCCGGATTAGTTAACAGCACATCAGTGGGCTCGAATGGAACAGTTGGTGCGTCGGGAAAAAACAGCACGGGAATCAGAAGCGACTCTGGTGCCAGTCTGATCAGAGGCCAAGTATTGGGAGCGGTTATTGCTGCTGCGGGTGCTTCTTTATTGTTTTAAGAAGGCCGATCTCCCTTGGTTCTCAGAAAGTCGCTGTTATCGAATGAAGCGCTCTCTTTTGCAGCCACGATGGTGCAAAAATTTACACTTTTCACAAAGGCTGCAAAATAGGTGACAAATGCTTTTTGGGCACCCAGGTCACATTGACGTCTTTCAATTTACACATTATGCTCCAGAAAAATCAGGAAAAATATATTAAGTCGAATTAACAACATTTATTATAGGCCACATCATTGACTACCTTTAGTGGACCCGTCGTTGAACTATGACAAGATCAAAGCTTCAGGGGTTTGAAGTACAGGGGGGACCGATAGTGAGATTGTAATATAATAAGTATTGGTTTATAATAATGAGTGGGTGTTATTTTATTTAAAGAGACCATATTCTTTCGTAGGGAACTTGCCATGTAAAGTACATTGACGGAACAAAGCGAGTATGTGGAGACCAGAAGATAATGTGGCCGCATATAATTAGTATGAACTTGGAAATCGCACAAACATATGCGATATTGTGTGCTAATCGCCTCAAAATCACGTGATGGTCCCAGCGGTCAGTACGATCTGCGCTTTCGTGTTGGCGGAACAGGCTAAGGAGTGTTATTGTTTTCGTTATCTACTTGTGCCCTTACCACATTATGACCCCAAAGAGTAGTCCTTCATAATTGTTGATTACACATATAATTCATGTTTTTAATCTTATATAGCTAGGTATCCTAATTTGACAATTTTTGCGAACACGGGATGCTTTGGGACCTAGGACCTAGATTTGTGATTTTTCTGCAATTCTTTTGTGTCTTCTAGCAAATTGCGGTGCTATACATTTCTATAAGTCGTTCTGTGTCTTTCTGGTACTCATTTGCTCTTTGAAGATGCCTTGTTAGCCACAAAGGTCCGAATGCGTTATACTATGCTGAAACTATTTTATTCAACTCGTGAGTTTGGTCTATAATGCAATCTGAGTCTAATATACAGTTGAATCTATATACATATTAATAACATTAATTTCCTGGTCTTGCTTTGGGGCCCCAGTTCTTAGTAGGGTTTTCTTGATAACGAACCAATTTAGCGCTTCTGATAACATGTACACTTTTGCTAAATTCATTTTCCTTATCGAATTCTGGAATGATAGACTTGCATTTAAGCTTTTCCAATATCCTGTAGCCAACCATTCCAGAGGTCAACTTAGGATTACGATCGATATGTTCCTCGTAAAACTTGACTTTTTCTTTGATTTTTTCATTGTCAGGATCGTCATTTAAGCGTTTTCTGAACGTCTCTAGCAAGGTTTCATTGCTTTTTACAAGCCATGCTTTGATGATAAGTAATATGTCTTGGGTAGGAGCGTCTGTCTTGAGACAGTTTTTCTTTGCGTGTGTTAAGGAGACGTTGTATCCCATGTTACCAACCGCATTACAGAACTTCTCAATGGGTATAGGAGGGGCTTTGAGTAACGATGTGAGCTGGTTCAAGTTGAAATAAAATGGAGTAGATAGTTCATGTTTTGCCAAAGTTAACATACCCTTAATACGGTCACAAGTGGCATACACACCAGTATCACAGTTTGCATTTACATCTAAAAGCTCGTCAATAAATCTTGAATCATGTAGCGAGCCTCCCCACATCGGGCCCGCTAGATGGTACGTACCGTCACAGTGCTCACATTTGGAGCCTACCGTCACCAACTTGGGAACCTGGTACTTCTTCTTTGAATCTTTTTCGATGCATCTGCCCAAGTATTGATGGTGCTTGGCACCACAGTTCGTACAGTAAATGCTCAACATTGTTTTAGTCGATAGCTCTTTCACTTCGATAGGACGGGTACTAATCTTGACAAAAACTCTAAAATAGAAATCAATAGACAAGGAAAGAAGGGGGTGGATAGTTTTCTTGTACTTGGCAGCAGTGTTGGAAAGCATTCCAAGAATGAGCCTTAAGCCAGCTTCATGGTTTGCCTCGCCGCTCACATGCGAATTTCCAAAGTTATGCCCTCCGTACAACGAAAAACACTTCTCAGGATAACCAGCACCAGCCAAAACTCCAGCGTCGGTGCAGGTGATCAAGAGTAACCCATCGTCTTTCACTGCTTGAATTGCGCTGTCAATAAATGGTGCAGCTGTTCCGTAGGGATCCAAATCAATAACGTGGAATTTTTCATATGTGCTTGCCATCACTTTAATAGCGTCGCCCTGATTGGGGTGCACCTTGTCCAATACTTGATTGTACTCTGCATTACGCCTTATAGATTGCACAGCTTCAGGCAACAAGTCGTTGGCTACTACTTTGGTCACTTCAGGTATTTCTTTAGCATAACGAAGAGCACGAAGTCCTGTTGCAGATAATGCTTCCATAATCTTTAAGCTGGTCTTTTTATCTACGGCATGTACGGAAGGTTCTCTTGCCCCAATATCATTGCAGTCTACCTTTCGCTTCTTTGTTTTCAGCTCTCCATTGTGGTCCTCATTGTAAATTTTGTTCCACGCTTTAATTCCCATCACAGACAAATCTCTATTGAACTGTTGTATTGGGTTGTAGAACACCTTCTCTTCCTTAGGAACCAAAACAGAAGCACTGCCTTCTTTGATAGTTATAAAATCCTCAATATTCATTCTTCGCTTGCCAAGTAGCCTTACTTTATGGTAAATACTTTTTAACATATGAAGTAGATGGTATCAAATTTTTCATACAGAGCTCTTTTTTTTTTCGTACAGCCGTTGAGTGTTTAATATTTACAATCATCTTCTACAAATTTTCAAAGAAGCACCGACATGGCGGAACCAGTTTTACAAGTAGAGCATGACAGTGAATATGAATACGACTACCATAGTGATGATTCGTATAGTTCTGGCTATTCAAGCTCGGAATATGAGTTGACAGCGCAGGAACAATGGGAGGAGAGCTTAAGGCAAATAAGCAGTTTAATGAATTTGATTATTTTCCCATTGGTGGGAAAAATAGTAGGGAGAAGAGTATCTCATACTATATGGTCTAAGTTTGCTGATTGGTGGTTTGATTGAGTGTATTCCTGATGAGAAAACATGATTTTAAGAAATTATGTAAATAGATTATGATACACACAGAAGCAAAGAGTTTATTTCGTTTTTCAAAGTCGGTGTCATTACGTTAGATATAATCAGATTGATGAAGGGGTCGATGAGGCCATTGGATATTCTGGCTAAGCAGTGAACTATCAATCTGCTATAATCGTTTTGCAGTAGGGATGCATCCGACGCAGTTGAGGTCGAGGAGAATATAGAAGAATTCTCGGTGCCGGGCAGTCTTATGCCCTGTTCCTCAAAATTACCGTAAGGTGTCCCACTGTCACTTGCGTTTTTATTCAAGATTGCCTGAAGATGTTTCTCCAAGTTCTGGTTAACGCGGAGTAATATCTGGAAGATCATTTTGTAGACGAATAACCCATCTAGCTTAATATTAATTTCCAATTTTTCTATAAGCAACTGTCTTGAGTTTATCTTGATGGGAGATCCTGCTGCAGATTTGCTCATTGTAGAATGTGAGCTCTGGGACGTTACCAGGTGTAATCTCATGTTGACTTGGTTCATCGAATTATTGCTTCCAATATCAAAATTCTTCAAAATATTGAACAAGTTGCGGATGAATTTGATATAATGAACTGGTATTGGCGACAGAATAGTGAGATTCTCCATCAAAAAGGGATTCTGGAGATCAGTAGCCGCGTTTGACTTGCTACTTCTATTCCTGGCGTTCGCTTTATTTTGGTGCTGTTCCTGCTGTCTGTAGCTTTCATCATCTTGCTGTAAGCTTCTAAGTAGGTTTCCTAGCGATATACCCAACTTTAAAAGCTTTTCTGCGTCAATGGGGAACTTTTCTTCCTCAGTTAGCCTGTATAATTCATCGTGATTTAAACGGTAAACATTCAAAAAATACTTTGTTGAACGCTCTTTGTCAACACCAAAGGGAACGGTGCTTAAAATTTTCTGAAGACTCTCCCTTTGATTAAGTAGTGTCTCCATGTAGTTCATCAGAGGATTTTCAATGGTTTAATCGACTATACAACTTGAATTCGTGTTGATAAAAGAGATATCAGTGCGAAATACATCATTACTAAATAATTTCATCTTATTCAAGCAGCCTCGTTTAACTGGAGAACTGAAAATTGACATGAGCAATTCGCTTTTGCTTATTGTTATAATAGCATTCATTGCTATTTCGGTGGCCTCTTTATTCAAAAATATACCGGGTAGTTATTGGCAAAATTGGGAAATTCTTAAACTAAGAACGCTTAAGGTCAATCGGTTTGTGATAGAGAAAATTGGGACTAGCTCTAAAATAGACCATGCGATAAAAGGAAGCAGAAAGCTTGTTCCTATAGGATACGTTCTGGTCATCTCGTTGTGCCTATACTTGTTTTTCAAGCATGTATTTTTTTTTTTACCTTCTAGTGTAAAACACAGCTTCTTCCATCAGAGTCTAATAAGTGCATCTATTGCTTCAATATACTTCATTACGATTGTGGTCGTATTTCTTAACCCAGGGGTTATAAAGAAGCATAACGTATCTAGAGTAAATTCTCATTTTGAAAACAATAACTTGATATTTTTCAGTAATAAATTTTGCAGTACTTGCAACATCATAAAGCCCGCTAGATCTAAACATTGCTCGGTATGTGACCATTGTGTCATGTTTTTTGATCACCATTGTCTTTGGCTCGATAAGTGCATTGGATACTACAACTATAAATGGTTTCTTGCCTATTTATTCTCAAACATCGAATTTTTGAGTTATGGAGCATATTTATGCTATCTAGCCATTGTGAATCAATGGCCAAATGGTCGCAGATGGTCATGGAAGATAATTCTAGACTCTACGCTCGACAAAACTTCCCGAACGTTATTTTTATTGGCTGTAATTTATACCGTCATAACTATAGTTTTTACTTCCTTTCACATTAGGTATTTATATTTGGGAGTGACGACGAATGAATGCGAAAAATGGTCTGATATCGAATATCTAGTTGATAGAGGACTTCTATATCAAGTGCTTGACGACCAAGCAGAGGAGAAATTTGTTGAACAATGTATCTCACGAAATATGGAAGACAATACGTACGAGACAGTTTACATCAGCTTAAAAGACGAAAGGATTCTTTTTGAACAACACACCAAGTTGCCTCTCAAAAGGATTGTTTCTGTTGCCAACGAACTCGATAATATTTATGATAAAGGATTTATAAACAATGCAAAAGAACGAATTTTCACCATAGATCTTGGTTAGCCAGTATCACCTATATCTAGACGCTTCAAAACGAGTGAAGGTATCTCTATGCTTTCGAATTTTCTGCATTCACCACCCCTATCATCATGCTCAATGAAGACATCTTTGGTGAATTTATTATTGAGATTATAATCTAGTTCTCTTACATGCATCAACTTTCTTAAAGTCTCCTTATAATGTACAATACGTAAATTATCTTCCAGGGCTCTCGCAAAATATTCGTCTTGGTCATGATACAGTGCATATACGAATAGACGGAAGAGGTTTATATGAGTATTCGTATTCGTTTCAAAAAAATCTTCTATGTTTAATGTCTCGAAGTTCTCGAGTATTAAAAGGAGAACTTCTTTCTCTTTATTTTCTGAGTCAATATTACATTTTACGGATTCGCTATCTTGAAGCTCACGCAAATCCTTTTTCATCGCTTTGTTGACGTAACGAACTTTTGAATCCAATGTGGGGAGCCTATTGGATGGCTGTTCGATCCCAGATACATCTGTACGATCATAATTAAGTATATCATCATCCCCGAAATCAAATGACACTATCACCTTTTTCGCCTTCTTTCTTCTTGGAGATGTGCTTTTTTTAGCTTTCAGCAGTTCAATAATAGCACTTGTCACAGAATTTTGAAGACGATCCATAAACTCATGTCCCATACTTTTTTCTTATTTTTGTACAACGTTAAGCTTATATGATTTTCATATTCTGTTTAACCCAGTGGATTTAGCTTCAAGACTTTCCTTTTGCACGCAATTTTGATGTTTTAAGATATAGATATGCAGTTTAAGAAGATAATTTGTCATATGGCCTTCGAAAGATCAATGAAGATCTCAAGAATGATTGCGCACATAGGCTATTTAGAGCGCAAAGGATAAAAAAAAATACATTCATTTTTATCTGGAGACAAGAACGTCACTATCCCCGGATATACTATACAAACTAAATCCATAACGGCTCCACATTTCCAAAGTAAAAAAGCATTGAAATTGTGCACCGGATATGTTCACATCATGGCCGTCATAAATATCTCGAAAATGATACATAATACCAAAAATAGTTGAGTGGGAATCAACTAGAAGCACCAACACCCGCACAATAAGTCAAGGCCCATGTACGAGACAAACCGTTATCAAGTAGTTTTTCGTTGAAGGAGCCATCGCTGAAGAATTTGTAGGCAGTTGTTGGATCGTACAATGCTACATTCAACATCAAAACGCTCTTCCAACCGTCATTTACGTTGCCTGCTACATCCTTCAACTTCTCATCCCATTCTTGCTTCACAAAGGTTGGTCCTCTGATAATTGACGAGACTGGAGTAATGGGTAACATGTGAATACCCTGGATGTATTGAATTTCGTTTCCAAAGTAAGTTGTATGGTGAATCTTGTTCTCAAATAAAATTCCAGAGACTTTGTTAGGAATGATCTTTGATGGCTCAACCTTATTGTCATCCGAATATAAGAAATAACTATTCATTGCTCTTTTCATAATTGAAATCATCAAGTCAGCTCTGTGCTCCATACTAGTGTCTCCGATCACATTACCCCAACATTTCATTGCATATGCGAAGTTGTAGTCCTCAGAACTGGATTCTTCATCCTTACCGTCCGCGGACAAGTACAATCCCTTAGCCCAGCTATGTCCGTTATAAAAGTCAAAGGAACGGGATACAGGGAAGTACTTGTCATCAGTTGATGGGTTCGCAACGTCACGAATAAGATCATTGACCCATGGCTTAACTGAATCAAGCCAAGAGCCTCCTAAGTCCTTATCCACCTTTGATACGATTGCGGCAGCGTGAATGTGGTATCCATAATGGAAGTGGTGGTCATTGTAATGACCATTGCCGAAATCATTACCCTCTTTGGCACTCGATACGATACCTTTGAAGTTGGTATCGTAGAACAAAGGATACTGCTGCTTGTTGTTCAGAAAGCGCTCAATGGCCTTCTTCATGTTACCCAACAATGTCTTAGTAGTATCCTCATTTTTCAAAACATAATGAACGGTATACAAGATGAGAGCGTACTTAGCTAAAATTTTACCACTGGTATACATAGAGTTGACATCAGATTCAGTAATGACATCACCACTGGCTTCAGATTTTGCGGCATTTTTAATTGTATCTTTGGCACTGTCACTATAATTAGCTGATTTATTTGGTATGGTGGTGTATGGATCAAATCCTAACTTGTCGTTAAGGGGTTCCGTCATTTCCAACTTGTCAGTTAAGAATCCAGTCATGTCACCCTTTGTCGTTGATGGGAGAGATAACTTAGTCTTTTTTGAGCTAGTATCTTTTGTAACAGAGGCGACATGATGTGACAATCCAAAAATCAATCCTGTTCCTCCACTAGAAGAACCAGACGTCTTGTACGACAAGGAATAGGTACAGGAAGAGTCCTTCACAGTTGCACTTATTGTACAATCTGTTTGATACTTACCTGCTGCCTTATCATAAGTCGCATCGTCTCCAAATGCTAATTGCAAAACAACATTATTGACGGAAGAAGATGCCTTAATAGTGTGTGAATCACTCTTCTTCAAATCAAGTTGCTGCCCGTTAGGTACAGTTGCATATAATGTCCAAGCCGTATTATTGTTCAAACCAATCTTGAATTTTTTTATTCCGCCTTTTGGAGAAGTCTCTTCTGAAAAAGACAGTATTTCCAATTGAGTGTTAATTTGAGGTGTTAATTTTTTGTAAACTCCCGTGATAAAACCCATACCTTGGACTAATGGACAATCCAAAGTTCCGTCATTGTAACTGAATCTTGCGGTAGCGGCAAACTTTGACATATTCACCACAGAAAACTTTGTTTTATCATTAAACTCTGAAGCACTGTAGACAATCTCTTGGATTCCAGTAGGTGAGTAGTAGTATTCTGGTGGGTCACCCTTTCCGAATACCCTATCGGAAGTTTGAGCATGGTAAAGCATAAGCCCATAGTAATTTTTATGGGAATAAGCCACACTGTATGGATGAGTCCACGCACCCGCATCTTGTGTGTCAACAAAGAAATTCGAGTAGAAAGAGTTCGTTTGCAAAGGAGATGAGTTACTGATATCAGAGGGTACGGCTGTTTCACCTCCCTTTTTCTCAAAAATTGACAATGGTTCATCCAGAGAGACAGGTTTGGAAAAAATATCCGTGTCTTTTGAATGGACTATCTTATGAGCAATCTTACCAAGAGTGAAAAAAACCCTAGACACCATTTTAGATGTTGTCACTATTGCTGCAAAATACTTTTAAGAAAGTGAAAGCTATTATGAATTTAGTTTTTTTTTTTTGTATCTCTCAAACAAGAGATAATTTATCAATATGATTTAATTAGGTGATTTTGTTTAGGGCATTCCAAGATTCACTCTGTTGACTTTTATATATTCATATTCTTATTTGTGGTTTAAGTTAGCGTCAATATATTTGTGTATCTAAGACAAAATAATCAATGTCGCTAATAGTTACGACATATCAAAGATGTCGTATACGTAGATTAAATTCAAAGATAATGAAGTATCTATGAAATTCTTGTTCTATACATTCCTTGTACGATGAACAGTGGAAATGAGAATAACGAAGAGCCACCACCAGGAGAAAAGCATTCCAACGGTCTCAATGAGACCGCACCCGATCCACTTCGCCCTAAAAGGGAGCCAGATCCAAGGGTTGAAGAAATGAATGAAAATGGAGAGATGGGAGAGAGAGATGTATATAGCAAGGGTCATGCCCATGGTTACTTTGACAGTAATTGGGCTTCCAACTTTTTGATGGACCCAAATAACGATCTTTTTTACAATATAGATCTTGAGGCACAGAATAACGGCATACTAGGTAATATGACATACGAAGAGAATGTTTCAGAGCCTCATTTAGCGGGAGTTCACTCAAATGGAATTGTGGATAAATCACAACAGAATATCGAATCATTGGGGACGTCTTCTGAGTCTCTCAAGGGTATGGCAACTTCATTATCAAATCAGCAAAAGGGAAGCAAACAACGCCGACCATGTGACAGGTGTAGAAAAAGAAAGACTAAATGTGTTGTAATGCCCGATGCGAAGAACTGTGTTCAATGCGAAGCCAAATCGCTTACCTGCACTTTTATTGGCCAGGCTGTCAAAAGGAAGCCGGGTCCTGATATAGATTTGGACATCAAAAGACTAAAATCCGGTAATAGTGCGACAGCTGAAGATTCCGTATGTAACTCGCAGAACAACAGAAATACTTCTGCAATAGTTCCTCCAGATGTTCCAATAAGAGACGTTCCCCCAGTTCAGGATTATTCGACTATGAACAACTCTCTCTTGAAGAAGACTTTATCTTTGCAGTTCCCTCGCTCTAGCTTTTACATTGGCCCCACATCCTGTTTATATGATACAAACCTCTTGAACCTCATGATCAGTGCAAAATATGAAGATGCTCGTAAAGATGCGGGCATGAGTAGTAGTGCTAGTAAGATTGAACAACTTGATATTAACAACAGTACGACCGTGAGAAAGGTAAGTGGGAAAGTCCATTTTGTTTTGAAAGATGATCAGTCTGCTCAATCGTACCAATCCATGTCGAATGATGTCGACGCAATAGAAAAATTTATAGCTCCTCATGGGCAAATACTCATTGATCTTTATTTTCGCATAATACACCCATCATATCCCATTTTGCATAAGAAAGTTTTTTTAGAGAAATATTCAAGGACACACAGGGAATTTAGTGCACCATTACTTGCTGCAGTTTATGTATTGGCAATACAATGGTGGGATTATGATCCCCAGTTAAATAAGTTCCCAAGACCAAATGTCAATATGATATTCAAGATCGGCTTGAATAATTATTTGCTTGAAATCTTGAAGAGGCCAAAGTTGAGTGCTGTCCAAGCAGGTTTACTATTATTACAGTGCAAACATATGATTCGTGATAGTAATGACCTGACTTTAACTAAGCTGCCTGTTGATTCTGCAACCGAGAGCAATAACATAGATTCGAACTATAGTGACTGGGTTTTATGCTCTCAAATAATTGCTCTTTCCGAAGAGCTTGGGCTTGGTTTGGATTGTAACGACTGGAAACTTCCCAAATGGGAAAGATGTTTACGCAAGAGGTTAGCCTGGGCAGTTTTTATGGAGGATAAATGGTTGTCATTGAAAAATTCACGCCCGTCACATGTCAATGAGGCAAACTGGTTTGTAAAACCATTGGTTGAAGATGATTTTCCTGAAAAACATGGAGATGGTGATTTGAAAGAAGGTTCATCTGATATTGATAACGGAAAAAAGATATTCATGAGTCTTTGCAACTTAACGAAAATACTTTCCGACATCTTGGATAGTTTCTATACTATGAAAGCAATGAATGAAATAAATGATATAAATCACGTTTTACAATTAGCTAAACCGTTGCAGTTGAAGCTAAAGAATTGGTATCATTCTCTTCCGACAGAATTACATATGAGCTCTGTGAAAACTAGGAAATTATGCTCCAATGGGTATTTGCACCTAGCTTACTTTGCTACAGAATTAACTCTACACCGAAAAATAATGATAACAATCTACCAGATGACAAATTCTGGAAATCCTCCACCAGCTGAGTTAGTAGGAGTGTGCAGAACAGCAGCAAAAGCAAGATCACTTGCTTCTATAGACTTTTTGAGGGACTTGAAACCCGAGCATATACATTCTTTCTGGCACTCCTCAACTCTTGCGAACATAACATTGATTGGAACTTTTGCGGCATTACTCTTCACAACTGCGTTGTCAAATGAAGAGAGGGAGTTTTATAAAGATCAGATTTTCAACTATCGTTGGATCTTGAAAATATCCCTGAAGAGTTTTGACCAAGCTGGTGGTGCTTTGATACAACTTGATTCAGTAATTAGCAACATACCGGGGTTATTGAATGACAATACCGATATGCCCATCACCGTTCCTGATGTTCCCATGGTTAACTTCACGAAGGGAGCTGACCAAATAAGAATGACCGTTAGTAAAAGAGGCGACCATCAAAACGGGGTAAAGACGTATGTGACCGAAGAAACACATGATGCAAACACGGAATTACCTATTACTAGTCTGAATGAAAATTCACAGTTGTCGTATAGCCCAGGATTTGGCAATCCAGGTTTTTCAGGGAGCAACGACCCCAAGAAGTCACCCCAGATAGAACGTTTTAGAACCGGAAATGTTAGCATGGACGTTCTGCCAGGTATGAATCAAAATATTATAAGGGACAAAGATCAAAGAATTGGCCATCCCGACACTGTCGATGGTAAAACGTTGAGGCACGATACTGAATCGAGCTCAAATGTGTAAGATGTAATCTTAAAATTTAACATTCATTTCAATTGTGAGCTACCCAAATATACACGTCGTACTATATATTCGAGAAAAAGTAGTCTAGTTTATTACCAATTTGGTTAATCAAAAGGCGTCAAGTATGCTTCTGCGATAACTCTTGCACGGGCATTCAAAAATAATTTCATTTCACTAATTTCTTTGTCAACATCTTCCATAAACTCGATAATAAAGTCAACCAACTTGTCTTTTAACATCTGCTCGGTATGAATGTTGGTGACCAAAAATGAAATATCATATCCTTTGATAGGCACCCTTCTCAAGATAAAGAAATTTTCTGCTCTAGATGTCAAGAAACGAGTAAACTTGTGAACCAATATTTGTTCGATTTCGTCAGCCTGCTTAATTTTTATAGATATTCTCACGGAGTTGATTGAAGGCTCAATCAAAATTTTTTCGTTCTCGTTCCTAGCTATGACCATAGGATTCAATATCAATTCAGGATTGTGAGAGTTATCCACCTCAATCTCTGGTCTATTATGTCTCTCAATGACTTGGGATGAGAAGTCTTCCAAGCATATTGCTGCTGTTAAAGAGGAGCGAACAGCGGTGAGGTATGGCTTCAAGGATTGTGACTTGATAAGTTAGCATCAATTCATCAGATTAGCCCACATAAATGGACCTGCAGCATAAACCTGAACGGCTACTCTTTTTCAAATATACTTACCATCTTATCTTAACTATGCTATAATCCGCAGAATTCAAGTAATAATGATATATGCGAATTGTAATTCTAAATCTATTAGAAACACTGTATACAGGACATATAACTAGATTTTTAATAGTTAAGCAAGACAGGATTTTTGCCAGTATCAGTTGGTCTGCTGGAAGCACCATCCTGCTTTTGCCTTTTGTTTTCGAGACTCGAAGAGTCGGATCTTTCTCTCTTCCTGCCTATTAGGTTGCTATCGGTCATACGGTCTTCATTGAGTAATTTAATGAAAGTTTCTATAGCACTCTGTACAACAGACAGCAAATTCACGGATTTTTCCAGCTCTGGAGACATTATTAGTTCTTCAATTTTTTTGTAAATATCCGATTTGACGAGAAAAGGATGTAAAACTTCATTAGGATCCTTGTGCTTCAGAGTCAAGCTGAACTTTTCGAGCTTGGAAGACTTCTTGATGCAAATATAATCAGGAAGATCAGTATCATCGTCGAAAATCTTGATTTTTTCAGTATTACTGTAGTTGTCCCTAATCCAATGTGCCAATGACTCAGTAAGAGTTTTTATACCTTTGACAAATCTTATCTTTGCTCGCTCCTTATTCAAGTCCTGGCGTCGTTTTAGATTATCGTATATCGCACTGAGTTCTGGGTCGTCTTTACTTAAATTGAGATCGGTGAAATCGAATGTTAACGCTTTATCCCTCTTTGCACGAAGCAACGTATTCACGAAGTCTTCCTTTGTTGCTAGCGACTTATTATAATTAAACTCATTGGAATCGTGCTTGTCAAGAGTCATCAAAAGATCGTCTATCATATTATTTTTGAGCTTCATCAATTGATATTTTTCATCAACTACATCCCAAAAAAGATCCAATGGATTCGATCCATTTCTACCACAAAGGTCGATGAAACTATCTTCGTTTTCCATGATCGGAAAGACGTCCTTGAACAAGGTATTAGCGTTTATCGTCACCTTTGTCAGCAAGAATTCTTTGAAATTCTGCCTGGCTTTTCTGTCTGATCTGTAGTTCCGCTTTTGAATGGCAGTGATTTCCAGCTTGAGATTCGAGAGTAGAAGTGGATGAATTTCGCTTGCATAGAGCTCAAGAATATCTAATTTGTTCAAGATATTGAAGTGCTTGTTAGCTTTGAAACGCGGATCTGCCATTAAAGTTTCATATAGCAGGGTCCATCCAGAGCATTTTTCAACCAATTCGGGATTTATCTGAGTGAGATACGCCTTTAACTCCTTAAGAGCTTGCTCCTTTTCTTTCTGCACCCGTGCATCATGCTCTTCTTTTAACTTGTTTGTGAATTTGTAAAAAATCTTGGAAACTTGGACATCGGAAAAAACCGAATTTTTAAAGATTGGGTTCTCTTCCTTGATCAAGAGTTGTTTCACCGTTACCCATCTTGTTCGGAAGTTGATGTGACCGTCTTTTTCATACTTTCGTAAAACGTCGGTGAAATTCTTCTCGAAATTATTGATAATGGCGGACTTGTTACTCATGTCTTCCTTTAATTTTTGAACAAGATATTCTTCATAAAGCTTCCGTCTATCGAGAGTATCGGGTATAGCCCAATATAAAGGCTCTTTGATAAAGGTGGACATGACTTTCTGAAATGACCAAGTTGAGTCAACGCCATTTTTTCGGAGCATCTCTACAAAAGCATTCTCTGCGTCCTTGAAAGATTCGAAATGCGGAGGCTCAATCAATTCCTTGTTCTTGATATCTTGTTTTGCCAATTCTTTCTCTTTTTCCGGCTCCTCTTCCTCTGCTTCAATGTCATCACCCGACACTTCTCCATGAGGTTTATCTCCAGTAGCTATCTCATCTACAGCTCGTTGCTCAGATAATACAGTATCGTCTAGATCAGTAGGAATATCCCATGTTGTCTCCCCTGTTTCCACGTTATGATAATAAGGCTTCCCATCATCAGTGTAATATGTTTTCCAGTTTCCAGTACTATCCACTGGTTTGGTCCAGCTTGTCTTATTTGTTACTGGGTTATAGAAGTAAGTTCTTCCATGATCATCCACGGCTTCCCTCCATACATTTGAAGGCATCAGGACAGGCTAATATAGGAAGCTTACTCTTTGCAAAGTCTTGCAATAGCAGTTCATTTTGGAAATAGGCGCGATGAATTTCAATAGAGTACGAGAGTTCGAACCCGATCGGAGACAAAATAAAAGATATTTGTAACCTCTTATTTATTTGCAACTAGTTCACAAAATAGCTTAATATAATTCGACACCACATTTTTCAAGCCCAGTGTTCTTATAATTCTCCAAAGGATTCTAAGACAGTTCTTTATTATCTATCAAGATGGGAAAGTTAGTCTACAGTTTGGAAGAACTTTTTTGTTTGAAACACACGCAGAAATATAATATTGACGAGAAACCACCTTGTGTTGAGCACAGACATGTTTCAGAGAAAAAACCCAAAGGGAAAGGGAGAGGTTTAGACAGGGAAAGTGATCATAGAAAGCATAATCTCAATGGATATTCATCTTTCCCATTCTTATCGAAGAATGGGTTCAACCTCACAGAGGGTGCACACTATGCCGCTGACAAGAAGATGCGACAAGTACCACTACAAGCTTGGCAGAATAGCTCAATACCGAGTGGCTATGTACAAGAATTTAGAAGCAAGTTGCCAAGGGCTGATTTGTATATGATGCCTATGTCTTTGAGCGATGAAACGCGATCAATAAGCCCTCCTGTTCTTTACGGTCAACAGGGACAAGGTCTCTGTCAAGTCGTTCATCAAGTCCCTCGGTCATATTTTGGATACAGAAGAGGAGTTTCACCAGCAGGGGAAGCACTATATTCTCCCATATACAATGTTTTCACAAGAACATGCTTGGTATCCATTGGGCCAGATGCATTCAGATTTAACAGTAAAAGAGACTTCGAGACCACACGCTCTTATACAAATACTATATCTAGTAGGAACAATAATCCACAATATAGGTATATCCATAGACTTTCAGATGACACCCATCATATTATAAACACATTTGTGGACCAAAAAGAAAACGAGCAGCACAAAGTAAAGCAAATAAATCCTTACTCAGTGACAGGATTTTTCCCGGAATCTTTCCTGAGAGCATCAAAGTCACCTAGTGACTTACCAGATGAAGGCGTCAAAGACCCTGTCTCCTCTAGAGACAAATGTACTTTAGAAAATGACATTGAAAGCCAAGCTACAGAGTCTTCCAGTGACAGCTTCAACATTCAGATAAAAATTACGTCATGAAAATATTTTCTAAGTTGTTGAAATCTGCAAGTGCATATTAAATTCAATAATCACCCAAAAAATAGTAGATTCAACGTATAGCTCATAATCACCAGAGGTATTTGATTCCCACTAGCTCAACACTTATGTAGAGGTCTATTTCATGAGAACAAATCTCAACACGTGATCGCCGTCTGATCTGTCATTAAGTTATAATATTGGCTAATAGTCGATGAAGGGAAGCCAAGCAAGGAATAAAGAGGACAAAGGTGACGCTTGGGAGTTATTAAGATTGGAGTTGTATGTACTGATTTCTGGTTTAAGTAAAAAATGACTCAATGATACTAACATGTAGATCCTTGGATCCCCACTATGTGATGACGAATGAGTCTCAGGTCAGCGGTTTAGAAATTGATGAAGTGACATGGCAAGCTATAATAACAGCGAGCTTACGAAAGCTATACGGGATTTTCGGCGAAGCAACTCATTTTGAGCTAGTGCAGGCTTACAACATTGATCCTCGATTACAAGCTGTGATACGAATACAGCAGGCCGACGAATCGAAGTTCATAAATAGTCTTATGGCTTATACCTTCAAGCTTAGTCGATTCACAGGAGACGAAGTCGAAGTCAGTAGCCATGTCAAGGTAATAGACATACTTCCAGAGTGATTTATCACCCCAATCTCTAAGAAGCTGATTCTCTTGGCAATACTCAACACTAGCGAATTAGTAAATAAGCAAGGACTCCATTCGATGAGTAAATATAATGAATTTTAGACTTTAACTTAGTACGAAATGCCACGAAGCAATATCTGCAATATGGCAAATAGAAAGTAAGTAGACTATTAGTGACATCTTAGATTCACTAAATCGTGTATTACATATTTACCACTTTACGCCCCTTGATATTACACTATATAACTACCTATACGTCTCAATGCATCTTACTATCAGTTACTTTTAAAATAGAAGCTATACTGAACCTTTGGGTCCATCATGGTCTGCCTGTTCAGATTTGTAGCAGTGATTCAAAGTCGTGTATCACAAGCAGATTGAAGGCAGATAACAGGCTACATAGTGGTTCAAGAATCAATAGTGAGAAACACGATTTATAGTGGAAGTAATTGGGTTAATACGTTAGGCTAAGACTAAGGAGCTTTTTGATAAACATGAAGCTGCTGGCTCTTTTACATCTATTTTTTGTATTCTTATTGAATATTCTGAATGGAGTAGTATTGGCGAATGAATTCATGCCTAGTATTAAAGTACATCGATTGTTAAATACGACAGCAGACTATGCCTACTTTGATGACTCAAGAACTATTCTATCATCTAGAAATAAGAAACTTTACATATCGAATAACGATGGAGTTGATTGGAACATCGTAAAAGAAGCAGAAAACGAGGATATTTTTACAATCGTAATTGACGATATGTACAAGGACCGGGCAATAGCGTTTGGCAATGGAAACACACACTTCATAACGAACAATGGTGGTAAGGATTGGAAGTCATTTCACTTTGATCTCAATGTGGAAGATGCGAATTCCCGATTAAGACTGTTTTTAGGGTTGGTTCAGCATGCAACAAACCGCAACTTGGCAATGATTAAGTTCGAGAAATGTTCAATGGATAAATCAAGCGGTCCTCAATGCAAAAAGTTCCACTACTACACCGAGGATAATTTCAAATCAGACCCAAAGCTACTTGATATTGAGGATGGAAGCTGCATATTCGCAAAGTCGAGCAAAGAGTTCGACGGTGGAGATGAAAAAACAATATATTGCTCATTGAATAGACGAAACTCATTGGGACATGTTATTGGATCTTCAATGATAGAGTCGACTAACTTTTTGCAATCCAAAAAGATGATCAAGATTGATATAGCTCCGTCAAGCAAACTTCTAGATATATATGTGAAGAGCAGTTTCTTGATCGCAATTTATCAGAATGACAAATATAACGAAAATTCCAGGGTAACACTAATTGTTTCAAAAGATGGAAAGATTTTCAATAAGGCGGACTTGAAGGTAGATATTGCTTTCGGTGTCATGGCATTTTTAGATGCTAGTCCCCTGTCAATATTTGTAGAAGTTATTGATTATTCAAATCCATTTGCATTTTACAGCAGATCTAAAATATATTCTTCTGATTCGCAAGGGCTATCATTCACAAAGATTTTGGATAACGTTAAGGATAACATTATCACTAAGGTACAGACTATCGACGGTGTATGGATTGCAAATATCATAGATGAAATGGATACGACAGAAGGGAAAGAGCGCCGTTCAGGTCTATTTAATGGCATGAATAATAGGGGAATCTCGGTGATGTCTTTTGACAATGGAGGCACTTGGCAAAGGTTAGAAATATCGGATGACAAGAATTGTAAGATACAGGATGGATGCTCCTTACATGTTATAGGGTTAAAGGAACAAACAGGGGAAGGAAAATTTGTAACCGGACCAACTCCTGGTATATTGCTAGCGATAGGTGTGAAGGGAAAGGGTATTGAATACTCAGATTCTCTACACACTTGGATCTCTCGTGATGGTGGCCTAACATGGCAACTTGCGTTGGATGAACCATGTGCATACTCATTTGGGGATCAGGGAAATATAATAGTAGCTGTTCCGTATACACATTCTGAAAAATCCAAGTCCACCAAAGTCTACTACTCTATTGACCAAGGAAAAAGCTGGTCTCACTTTGAGTTGGAGATACCTATATATCCTATAACCTTAACTACAACTGTGGATGGCACTTCAACTAAATTCATTCTTTCTGGATTAGATGCAGAAAATAGTAATATAGAGAAAAAAATATTCTCTGAGGCATTGTATGCCATCAATTTTGAAAATGCTTTTGGTGGTGTTAAGTGTGACCTAAAAAAAGATTTTGAGGAATTTTACGCAAGGAAGACGTCAGATGATAAGCCAGTGTGTGTTTATGGTCACAAGGAACGCTTCCTTAGAAGAAAACAAGACGCCAAGTGCTTTGTGAACAGGCTTTTCGAGAATGTTAAAATTTACGATGAGCCATGCGAATGTACAGTTAAAGACTTTGAATGTGCGCCGGGATATGTCAAAAATAACGAAGAATGTGTTCCTAACGGTAAGTCAATTTTGAAAATATGCGAGAATAGTAAAAGAAATAAGGTTACATTACCAGATAAAAAGCTTATTGGAGGTAACTCATGTAAAAATTCAAACTCTGTTGCAAACAAGATCGTTAAAACCAACACTTTCGATTGTAATGAGTTGAAACATGAGCCAGGTGCACATGGTGCAGATATTATTGTTTCGAATTTTGAAATTGCATCTTCTGTAAATCAATACACTTACATAGAGCTGGGAAGAACATACATTGGCGAAAATATTCTTGTTAAGAGCAAAGATGGATCCGTATATGCTTCGAATAACGGGGGGATTTCATTCGTTAAAGTTGCAATTCCAGAGAAGGTAGTAGACGTCTATACTGGTTTCGAACCCGGCCAAGTTATTCTTGTAACCAACACTGAAATGTTTTATTATTCATCTGATGGGGGAAACATGTTTATTAGACAAGCTGCACCTGTGCCTGTGAACTCGCTAGGTACTAAAGGCATAATATTTCATAGATCCGATCCAGCTAGATTCATCTGGCTTGGAAACGGCGATTGTGATTCAAATAAAATTTGCACCTTAATGGCATACATAACCTTAGATGAAGGCCGTACTTTCAGAAAGTTGAAGGCAGATGTGACTACTTGTGACTTCGTATCTCCTGTTTTCAAGATCGAGAAAACAGAAGATGTAATCTTTTGTACTGAATTTGACAAGTCTTTGAATACGCTAAAATTAACATCCTCAGACAATTATTTTGATAATCAGAAAGTTCTTTTCGATGACATCATCGGGTATGCTATTACGGGACACTTCCTTTTTGTTGCGACTTTGGATGAAAACAAAAAGTCTTTGAGGGCTAAAATCACTGAAGATGGATCTGTATTTGCTGATTCAAAATTTCCTGCCGATCTCAAGATAGAGGTGGAGGAAGCTTACACAATTCTTGACTCGAACACTGGATCAATATTCATTCATGTTACTACATCCCTGGAGCATGGGTTGGAAGTTGGGGCTGTACTAAAGTCAAATTCGAATGGCACTTCCTATGTTCTCTCTCTCGACAATGTGAATCGTAATTCGGCGGGTTATGTTGATTTTAATAGAGTAGATGGCTTGGAAGGCGTTATCTTATCTAATACGGCTGAAATCGTAGGAAAAGAGAAAAAATTAAAAACTCAAATTACTCACAATGATGGTGCAGAATGGGCGTATATTTCACCACCAAAGTACGACATGAAGGGAAAACGCTATCCATGTGACTCTCGCAAGCTAGAGGAATGCTCGCTCAACTTGCACGGATTCACCGAAAAGTTAACATACGAAGACTCTTTTTCCTCCCCAACTGCAGTAGGTATGCTTATGGGTGTTGGAAATGTTGGCAAATACTTAGATGATGCCGAAAAGGCTTCTTTATTTTTGTCAAAGGATGGTGGTATTTCCTGGAAGGAAGTTATGAAAGGAAACTACATCTGGCAATATGCAGATAGAGGGACCATCATTGTCGTAGTCGAGAGAGGAAGACCAACAAAGAAGTTTTACTTTTCGCTAGATGACGGAGAAACATTTATAGAGTACGAGTTCTCAGATAAAGCGATTCGTGTCCTTGACGTGTCCTCAGTTCCGTCAGAGGTATCCCGGAAGCTCTTGATATTTGGTGAAGGTGATTCCAAATCAGAAATTTATTCAATTGATTTCTCTAATGTCCATGAAAGGCAATGTCAACTTGATTTAGATAATCCTGATGGGGATGATTTTGAGTACTGGTCACCAAAGCACCCACTTTTGCCTGATAATTGCTTATTCGGACACGAATCAAAATATTTGAGGCGTGCAGACGGACATTATGATTGCTTCATTGGAAGTGCACCGTTACTAGATGGTTTCAAGGTGACAAAGAACTGTTCATGCACAAGGAGGGACTATGAATGTGATTACAACTACTTCAGGGACAAGGATGGAACTTGTAAACTAGTTCGTGGCCTAACACCGATAGACTATAAGGAAGCTACATGCAAAAAGAAAGATGAGATTGAATATTTCGAGCCATCTGGATATCGGAAGATTCCATTGTCAACCTGTCATGGCGGTTTGGAATTGGATTCGTGGGATCCTAAACCATGTCCAGGCAAGTTGAAACAATTCAAGAAAAAGCATAGTATTAAAATGAATACCTTCACGAAAATCTCGTTGATATATTTACCAATTATGGTTTTTATTTCAGTGACTTGGTTCGTTTACGATAGAGGAATCCGTCGCAATGGAGGCTTCAAGAGATTTGGCCAAATCAGGCTCGACGTTGACGAAGATGATTTTCACCCCATTGAAGATAACAACCTAGATAAACTTGTTAACAAAATTGTCAAAGGGGGTGTGATAGTAGCTGCTTCTGTTTTTGCTGGTATTAAAGCAGTCTCTAAATTTGAGGGAGGCATTATCGATAGGATCTCAGGTAAAATACTAGGTCGCTCCCCTGGAAGAAGACGGTATGTCAGAGTTCCAGGGCTTGATGAAGAAGATGAACTTTTTGGTGATTTAGATGAAGATGCGATAGAGAATTTCGATGACCTGGATACTTTCCTTGGCGAGGAAACCAATAACAACCAAGAGGATTATCAAGAGGTCGATGATAGACTATTCAACTTGGATGACGAATCCCTGGATGGTAATCATACAGATTCCCGTACACCAGATAGCTAGTTTTGATGACTTTAGTAGATAGTTTTGAATAATCAACAGTTCTGTACTTATATATGCAGTAATTACCTAGAACAAACCAAAAGTTGATCTATATATTTATTAGTACTATAAGACTATGAAGTTGTAATTATTACGTTGAAAAGTAAAAATGAGCGGAAGTATTATCAGAATACAGGTCAAGAATGTCTATGCAAATCGATTTCGTGAAATAAGTCAGTGGGTCTCACAGCCTCCATCATCTCTTTCTCCTCTATTCTCTGGTCGTTCCCTTTTTCTTTGTTCTTACGTAAGAAAACCAAAGCAGGAATCAAATATACTAATCCAATGACCATAGTCGAACCTATGGCACAGGCCAATGATATACCAACGATTTTACCCCTTGACATTTTATGGAATTGGTTTTCAAGGCGTGCCAGCCAGTCAATCCTTGAGACATCTTTTAAGTGAATAGAATTTATAATTCCATACTCTTTTCCTTTAGAGGAAAATAGGTATGGAAACCAGTGACTACCATTGAAAATGGCTGTATTTAAGTGTCCAAAAGGTGATAACTCAAACTTACCTGCTAAAATAAGTAATTTGTTATTACTGATATTGACCGATTTAGAGTTTCCTTTGCGTTTAGATGACTCGATAAATGTAATATCCTTGAGTGACGTATTATCAGAGTATACAAAGTCCTTATCAATATTCTGCCAGCCGGTGCCATTGAAGAAACAAACAAAGTCCGATCCATATGCTATTATGGGGCCACTTAAGCCATCAGACTTTACATCTGAGAAGACAAAATTTCTGACTGTGTTCTTGGAATTTAAGGAATTGAGCTTCGACGCCGTATTGGTTGAGATAGTTTGATCCTTGAAGTTATATGTGATGAAATTGAGCTGCTTACTATTGACTGTCAAGTTTCCACTAATAAGAACTTCATTGGAGCTATAGAACTGCACCGCAGTAATTACACCACTGAGAGATGGCAGAGAACCTTTGAAAGGGCTATTCCATCTGGTATTTTTAATATCATAGATGCACATGGTTTGGCATTCTAAAGATCCAGCTCGTGCAAAATCACCAGCTACCAATAACTTGTCCGATTGATCGTAGTATACCATTGAATTCACTTCTATTGGCTTACCATTATTTGAAAGAACTGCGGGTTGCACCTTACTAAAGGTTTTATTCTTGAGATCATACATCAATACGCCCGTTGAATTCATATTATCCTTGTACTTGACAGATCCATTAGTACCAACGAACATATAGTCATCATTAAACGTTAAGCTTTGTACAACCGCCTTATCATCCCATTCCATGCCATCATCTAAGGCTTTTAATGTCTTGTTGTTTTGAACTAGCACTAGCTTCTGTGACTGATGATCTAATTCAATATCTCCGGACAAAACACTTAGAGTTTTGTTAATATACCACGAGTGGTCAATATTTCTGAAACTATATGAAATATGATAATTCGGGAGTGTTAATTTGTTAGACTGGTTAACAAACGCTTCATCTATTGAATTCTGTTGCATAACAAAAAACTTGAATCCGCTCACAATCTGAGTATTGTTATCAATATCAGTACTCAGTAATGCTCCAAAGGAGGATGAATTGGCCCATTTTTTTTGTTTAGAATCCCATATGCAATATGTCGAAGTATCTGTCGAGGAAAATATAAAGTATTCAGTGTCATTGATCTTGATGTTGTTGACCTGGTTAAAATCAGTATTCAGATATTCATTGCCAAAAGAGTACCATCTGTTAGACGAGTACAATGCAAAGTTATTCAATGTTGTCGTAGTTTTGTTTTGATTCGAGAGATCCATTATATGTACGCTAGAATTCGCTTTTGCGCTGAATTTTCCAATAAAAACGAGTCCATCTGCTAAACGCTGAATTGTCGAAACAGAATCATTCAACAGAAGTCCATTCATGTCATACTTCAGAGAAGAATCATCTCTTTTATGTAGCAATACTTCTGTCTGGTTAGACAGTGTGTTATATTTCGATAAAGACAAATTTATCACACTCTTTCTATCCAAAGAACTATTGTCTGATTTGAAATCACCAACAAGTAAAAGTCCATGGTCGTTAGACGAGTTGAAGCCATATATCCGTTTTATCTCCGAATCAGGATTTAACTGGGATCCGAGAAGATTGATGGTGGAGTTAGATACGAAAGTATTATTTTTGCTTATGATAGTCTTGTTAGTGCTTGTCTTTTTTGAGACAAGATCTTGACTGAAATAAGAAAAATTTGCTAGCGAATATTCAAAAAGTCCGTTTAGATTGATATGACGAAGAGTTCCATTAACAGTGTGATTGGTCGAATTCAAGATATTACTATCAAGAGAAATTATATCACTTCTTATTTTATCAACAACCATCCATGGCTTTGCTGTTTGAGGATTGATTGCTTGTTGAAAAGTAACCTGAACTTTATTACGATTGCTTGAAGACAGCGAGCCATTCAAATGACCAGAAAACAAATAGTCAAATTTGTCGTAATCATTGTTTTGATATATGAGCTTAGACGCTAAAACATTATCCTCTTGATCTAGCATGGTTGCATTAACGATTGACCGTGAGTTACAAGAATTATCTTGTAAACAGCCAGGTGTAGTCATTATTATTGAGTAATTTCCAGAATAAGTTACGTTTGGATAAAATATAACACTTGGAAGTCTTTCAGAAGAAGCATCAGTTTCAGCTACCAAATAGTCATTATTCTTTACTGGTACAGAACTGATCTCTTTCACTGAAACCCATTCTCCGTTTTTCGTCTCACTGTAACTAGTCAATTCATCATCATCTTCACAATTTGGTAAGTTCAAAGTATCGTTACCGTAAACCAAGATAGTATCGGTATAAAGTTCAAATCCCGCCAACACTCCTCTGGAACCATGCCACGAAGTTATTGTAACAGCAATTTTATCGATCGCTACATTATTTTGCAAAGAAAACTCTTGATAATTGGGACCGTATCCAATCGTTTTAGTCTTGGAGCTCGGATCATAATAAAATGCAAATGAGCCGTCATCAGGATTAACGTATGTCTTGTCACTATTAAAGTCATCTATGCTGTCCGTATTATTATTTGTGTATTTTGAAAGCTCCTTCTTTGTCATCAAGGTGCAAGAAGAATCGCAGTATGACAATTTGTTTGTAGAAGGATCAATATAAGATAAGTTCATGATTCCATTATTTGGGTACGTGTAAATACGAAAGGACTGGACTGAATCGTCTCCACCTGGTATATAGAGCCTGACCTTGCTAGGATAAAGCCCTTTCATTTCATCTGGTAATTCAACAGCCCACTGCCCACCCAGATTTGGAGTAATGGACCACTTCGGATTTTGTGAAGGACATATCAATGATCTGTCATCCCCATCGCCATTAACATTGGTGAAAATACCATTTCTCAAAGAGACTATTTGCTCCACTTCAATCAACGAAGAGTTTGTATCATTACTGTCTTTCGTCACATTGTGAACAAGTAAATCTTTCAATCCCAAAGTATTGAATTTTCCTCCAAAAATGATTGATCCATGATTATTATCATCCGTTTCCGATGAATCATTGATCTTGATAATTGAATTAATCACAGAGTTCTTTCCGAACCCTTGAAACTTAGTACTAGTAAGCCTTTTCGACGTCACATTATATATTGCCGCACCATAGGTCCCATTAAATTCAAAATCACCACCTAGATACACTAGGTCATCGTCTCGAAAAAGTACCTTGACATTCCCATTTTTTATGGACAGATTTCCTTTGTCATCGCCATCTTTGTCGGAATAAATACTTGTAGCTTTGTCTTTTGAGAAGTCGTAAATTATAGGAGGTACCACCGACTTGTTTTTAAACTGAGTGAAATTTCCATTTATCATCACCAAGCCTTTATCTATAGGTAATAATTGATACACCCTTCCGTTGACTGAGGACACGAGTAAGTTCCTTTCGGGATCTAAGGTTCTAATATAAAGATTTTCGTATCCATCCGATGCCTCACTGCTTACCGCGTCAGACGCATTCATATAATCATATATTGATATACCATCAAAGTCTCCATAAAATCCCAATTCTCCACCGTAATCATCCATGTTTATCTCAGGAAGGTTAACACCTTGAAACATTGAAGCAAAACATCCTCCTAAGAACGAAAGTAAAAAGAACACAAGCAACCTTCGATGAACTCGAAGTCCTGTCATGTTGCACAACAGCGATTATAGTATTATGAATTTTTAGTAAGTCTCTGCGTCAAAACGAATTTTGTCAGTGTAATAAAAGGGTATGGTGCTTGAAAAACTGAAAAAAAAAATAAAAAAAGGGGAATGATCAAAAAAATAGATCGATATTGCTAATGAGACGCCTTTAACGAGGTATAGCTCCTAAGTTGGGGTTTTCGCAGAAGCAAACCAAATGCTTTGTTTTTGAGAGAATCAGCTATCCTTTCCTGACACTTATCGTGTTCTCGCTATTCAACAATTGACAGCTACTTCCTTTTCCTTTTTATTTCTTCAAGTTCGCCTACCTGTTTCGAGTAGGCAAGAGAATGCCAGCTAAAATTGCAACTCTTAGTCTACCTGGGGTATCTAGCAGGTTCTAGTTAGTGTTTTCTTCCAAACTAACGACTCGCAACGAGGAGTTTTAATTTTATTTGTTGATTTATTATTGTATTGTTGACAAAGAATCCGAATCAGTAAACTGTTGATTTTTTACAGTTTACATATATGCAGTCGCGGTCAACTTGCTAACGTACAACAGAAGGAGTTTTAGTATCACACTGTTATTTAATGTAAGATGAATTATCCCGAAGGATTGGAACCCTATATTGCCAGGCAGAGTTTACTACGACATACTTTATCTCCGGTGGTATCATTACAAGCGACTTATAATGCTGAGCTGCTTTTAAGAAAGGGTATCGGGAACAAGGAGATATCAGTCTTGCAGATATTCCGACCATACGGTAATAACGCCTTGTACCCTACTAGTGACCAAGTATTCAAAGTAACAAACACCCAGCTTATAACCAGGACATATGCATCGTTTCCAGTTCGCTTTGAGCCACCTTTGCCTGAGCAAGTTTCTTTAATGAACGGTTCGAGCGCTAGTGCAAGGACGGGGAACACAATGGGTAAAGGTAAGCTTCAACAGTTATTTAGCGTATCATCTCTAGAGGTGCTATTGAAACATCTTTCAGCAGTTTTTCGGGATAAGACTCTCTACCAGTTGTATTTTGAGAAGGTTATCACGTCGAAGTACATTGTACCCTTCGATACATTTAATCACCCAGTGTCGCAGATTTTTGTCGTTGACTATCACAGCGACACATTGGCAGACCTACGAGATAACATCGTGAAGTTCCGGAACTTTAACTTCCCCAAGCATTTCCAGCTTGATGATTTGCTAGTGTTTGTGTTTATCTTATACGATCCATCTCAGGTCAATGATACCACTAAAGTGCAATTGTTTCAAACAGAAATTAAGAACCAACTAGATGCAAATTCTATGATAGTTCCAATTACAGAATACGGCAAAAATGGAGGCGATCTTTTCAAATTATCGCAGACAGAAAACTCGACTATAGAGGAAGACATACAACGCGTTTTCCTTCAGCTGAATGCTAAGAGCTCCACTGTTGGGATGGATTTCATTGAGATACCTTCAGAACTAGACCGATCTCTACGAAAAAAGATTTATGATTTTATTAGCAAGTACTTGATACCGCATATGGAAAAAAAGGTTAGAATATGGGACGATCAAATATTATCACCCAAACGATCGATTACAGGGAGGTTCTTTTCCGTCTCAAAGCGTTTGTTTAACAACAACGAAAACATAATGACACCAGATTCAGGGCATAGTTCATATAATTCAATTGAAAACTATTATCACAAATCAACTCCGGAGCAAACACTACGAAAACTTGCTGATTGGGCGATAATCCTAAAAGATTTCAAGTATGCATATTCGACATATGATGTTATCAAAAAGGACTATATCAACGATAAAGCATGGGCTTACGTGGCTTCTACCCAAGAAATGTGTATCATTTCGTTAATCTTGGCTCAGACACAAATGTCAGGTCTGCTGGCTAGCAAACCTGATAAGAATACTTTAAGAAAGATCAGACATGATATCATAGAGCCTTACCTCGACAACTTATCTTATACGTTCAACTCGAGACTCAATTTGAGAACTTATCATATACGGACATTGATGGTCGTTATAGAACTCCTTTTGTGCATGTGTGAAACATATAACATCCCCTCTTGGCTGGATTTAATTGAAAAAAACCTATGCAAGTGCATTAGCGAATTTGATGCTCACTTAACACCAGGCAGCCAAAAGCTACAGGTGGTTCGGGGTTTACTATATGAACGGATTGGCTACACTCTCGGAAGATGCGTATTTCTCCGAGACGAAGACAGAAGACTATTATCCTTGTACCAGAAACCCACACGTAAAGTTGATACGTCTACAGAAAAGCAGAAAGACGTCGAACCAAACCCTTACAAACTAGAAAGGCGCGCAGATTTAGGAATTATGGGTCTCACGAGGTTCCGGAAGTCTTCAATCTGGTACATATTATCCATTAAGGAGTGGATGTTGTTGGAGAACTACGCTCAGGTAGAGTATTTATTGCAGAATATAAAAATAACCTTCAATATTGATGGCATCAACCAAGAGTGGTATGATAGAAATGATTTGGTTCTTTATATTATCAAAGATAAAATATTGCAAAACAAGGGTGTTAGTGACGGCAACACATAAATAGCATTTATAGACTAAGATCAACTCGTAATATAATCCATACTTGTACCAGTACTTATATACAGTACATTTATTTGAATATGTATTATAGACTTAGCTCACATTAGATAGTCACCTTTCCCAAAAGACACTAAATACAATGTTCAAGAGATCATTCCAACATTCCAAATATACGTTTGACAGTGCTTGTAGGTACCAGTATAGGGCTTATCTGGCTATGGATGGAGGTAAAAGCAGGCGTAAGGCTACTTTTAAAAGTTTGCTAAAGGCACCTGCAGTGAAATCTTTAATGCTAACTTTAATATTTGGTACATCGGTAGTAGAGTGTATGAAAAAGAAAAGAGACTTAGAATCATTGGATCATATTTATAACGCAAAGATAAACATTTTAGAAGACATAATATCTAGGTTGGTAAAAAATGAAAAAGTTGATATACAGAAAGAGCTTAGGATAATTAACTCTATGACGAAATATAAGTATAACACCTCAACGGATATCGAAATTGATGAAGGTTTAGAAAAATGGCTCCAACAAGAGGTCAAAAGTATGCCAAAAGAGGCCGAAGAAAAGTTTACCAAACAAGCTGAATCAAATCTTGATAAACAGCATATCACGTCGAAAGATTTCTTGTAAATTGATAGGAGAGTGATCATTGCATTCACTAGTAATATATATTCTAGTTAAATAAAGCTACCAGTTATACACACCATATATTTATTCTTCAAAGTATTGAAACTTTCCTAATTATTCTACGGTGGCTTTCACCAGCTTCCGTTATCTTTCCTTCCTGTTTCAATCTCTTTACACATTCATTAAGATCGCTATTTTCAATCCTGAAAGGTGATCGCTCGTTGATCTTTACTCCGAGCTCGACAAACCTCAACGAGTTATTGTTTTCTTCAAGCAAGCGCATAATTTCATTAGCCAAGTCCTCTCGAACTTTTCTTTGGGCGAATGTTGTTCCCGTTTGAACGATATCCATGTCAATCCTTCCAGTAACGGGGTCTGTCGCATACTCCTTGATTGCAGATTTAATAAGACGAACCGCCTCTTTCACATCTATTAATTCAACTTTATCTGATAATCTCATTTTCGCATGTGCTTCGGATAATCTAATCATAGATTCTAACTGTCTAGTTGTGGCAGTTATTCTCTTTTCCGATGACCTTGAGTCTTCCCCAAGTTTTCTCATAGATACATATACTCTGACCAATTCATTTTTACCTTCTTCAGTCATACGTGGTTGATAATTATCCTTAGCATACTGAATATATGATGTTAAGAACTCCACTGGCAAAACATAACTATTAGAAACAGTCTCTGGTGTATCTTCCAAATACATGTCAGTCAAATGCCTTGCAAGCTGACGGTCTATTTTTTCATCAACCTTGTCTAAAATGAGGTACACCAAATCAAATCTCGATAAAAGTGGAGGTGGTAAGTCAATATTAGCCGTTACAGGAAGGTTTGGGTCATATCTTGAGTTTATAGGGTTTGCCGAAGCCAAAATTGATGTTCTCGCATTTAGCGTAGTAATAATTCCTACCTTAGCGATAGATATAGTTTGCTGTTCCATAACTTCATGAAGGACGGATCTTGTACTATCATTCATTTTATCAAATTCATCAATGCAGCAAAGACCACCGTCGGACAAAACCAATGCACCACTTTCCAAAACCAATTGCTTAGTATCAATATCCCTCGTCACATAAGATGTCAAACCAACTGCTGAGGAACCCTTACCTGAAGTGTATACTCCCCTTGGCGCGATCTTATGCACATATTGTAGCAATTGAGATTTTGAAGTCGAAGGGTCGCCACATAACAAGATGTTGATGTCTCCTCTAAATCTTCCTCCCTTATTGAAAGTTTTGTTTGTACCGCCAAAAAGTTGAAGCAAAATTCCTTTTTTTACGTCATCCATTTCAAAAATCGAAGGTGCTAATGATCTAGCCAAAAGTTCATATAAATCATCTCTTTGGGATATTTCTTTTATCTTTTCTATTTCTTCTTCGGAAATCTTCCTAACCTGTTCTACTTCTTGTTCCTTATCGTTAAGTTCTTGTTCCAATGTAGTATTATCAGCACCTAATCTTTTGCTATCAATCTTTTTGATGTGAACCACATCTAAATATGTTTTGTATAAGTTCTTCAAAGCTCTTTGTCTTGCATTAACCCTAACCGGTAAAGACCTGAAAACACCACATACTTCGATACGGTCTCCCGCTCTGCATGAATCAACCAATTCATCGTACACACATAAATTGATAGAGTGTGGAGTCTGTCCATCAGGAACTAAGTCAGGAGTTTCCTGCAATTTGATGACTTGTTTGTCTGCGAAAGATGATCTGTTATGCACAAGGGACATGGAATTCGCTTGACGACACACTTCACGAGGACATCTAGATGGTTCTGAAATAACCCCACGATCAATTTCAATAGCAGCCGTATGTTCACAAGCACTACACTTGAAGAAAGCTACCTTCATATCAGGTATGATTGGGGTTGTACGAAGAACGAGACCCTTTACACTAACTAATTTATCAATGTCATTGGGGTTAAGTTCCCTCATACCTTTCCTCACTGCGTGTACATTGTATGGTCTGACAGTGTAAACATTCGTCTCGATATCATCAACATTCATATTTTCTGCAGATTGATAATTTCCATCCATAACTAACGAAACCATACAATCCTTGAAAGTTTGATCCATAATGGGTATAACTTCTTGTGGGTAATTTATCAACTGGTAGTATAGCTTCTTTGTAGTTGGATACGCTAGCAAATTTTTAGCATCTAGATTAAGATTCACCAAACCCAAATCTCTGATAACATTCATTTGATTCACGTAATATAACTCATTATCTTCCGGTTCAACCGAGTCGTCGTCCATTATCTTTCTGTATTTGACCTTAAATGACATCAAGAAATCTCTGAATGCATTTGAGCAGTCATTAATGGAAACATTAGTACCCCAAATCACCCTGACAGGTTCATCGTTTTCGATTGTTGCATCGCTACGACTCTCGAATGAAAAATTTTCCAGATTAGATCCCCTCTGTCTTTGACTCAGGTTATCACTCTCAATGAATAGTCTTCTTCTTGGTGAGGAGTAAGTTTCATTTATATCGCTTCTGTAATGTCGCCTAGCAGGAACGGCATCACTTGTCAATGTACCACTTCTTTGTCTAGCAGACAGTCTGATACCGCTTCTTCCAATATCAGAGGTGTGATGAACCGATGAAGAGTATTGTAATGGAGACGATACATCACCAGCCCTTTTACCTGCTTCAATATTGGTTTCAGATGGAGGGTTTGAGGAAGATGTAGCGAAGAATAATGGTGATGATGGGACTGTCTGTTGTCTTTGAGTTTGTGACTGCGACTCGCTATTCTTCGACCCCGAGTCACCCGGTAGCTCGTCGATATTTCTTATAGGAGATGATGACATATTCAACGTATAAATGGGCTATTAAAATTAGCTAAAAGAATATATATCACTAGATATTTAACGGCTACTTTTTTTTTGAGACCACCCAAAACACGCGTATCTCATAAATATTCCTAATTGAGAAAAATATGAATAGCACAATCTTCTTCGTTCGCAGTATCAGTCACTATCTTTTATACCACCTTCGCCAATTACATAAACACATTCTCTCTCTGGCATATCAGGGCTATCTTGTAACTTTGCAACTCGTTCTTCTCCCCTACCTTTGCGTAATAAAATTCTGGTTGCAGATGCATGGGCGAGTATATGACCACCAACTGGTTTACGTCCGTCAGCAGAAGCGAACAAAGCACTGGCCCCAGGGTCAGATTGTACCTGATTAGTTAAAAAGACAGCAACATTGTAATCTTCGGCTAGTCTTATAAGAGCAGATAAATGCTGATTTAGCTTCTGCTGGCGGTCATTGAGCTCACCTCTTCCCGAGTAGTCCACCCTAAAGAGGGCCATGATAGAATCTACAATGAGAAGTCTGTAAGACCCATCAGCAAGCTGAACCCCCAACTGTTCTGAGAGCTCTGTTTGATGCTCACTGTTGAGCGCGCGTGCATAAGATATGTTCTCAAGGCACGCATCGGGATCAACCTCAAAACGATCCGCTATTGCCCTTATTCTGTCCGGTCTGAAGGTTCCCTCGGTATCAATATAGGCAACCTTACCTTCAGCACCACCCATACTTCTGGGTAACTGTGCCGTCACGCAGAGAGTGTGACAAAGCTGTGTTTTTCCACATCTGAATTCTCCGAAAACCTCAGTGAGACTCATAGACATGATACCGCCTCCTAAGACATCATCTAACTGATTGGACCCCGTACTGATTGAATAAGCCCTATTTCTAAGTTCTGCTTGGATCGTTGCTGGAATAAATCCAGAATGCTTTTGCTTAGTTAGTATGTGCAAGTTTTCATACAAGTACTGTAGTAACATACCATTAGCTTTCCTGCCGCCTCTTTGATTTTCTCAACCTTCACTTCGCTAAAGCCTTTTATCTTACACATATTGCGCCTTGTCATGGATAACACTGACTGTTTGTGTTAGTTGAAATCTCCATTGGTTTATTCTCTTCTTACTTACGGCAATTGAGCAAACGCCTGCGCTCCGAAGTTTCACGATATCGGCAGCGTTGATACCATGATTTTGTAGTTCATCTATTGAAATGATACTGCTGTTATTGGTTGCTTCCATTGTTTCTTTTAGAAATAGATTAATAGTATTGATTAAAATTTAGGTGTTGCTGCTAAAAATGTTCGTCGATTTGCAACAGCGTTATCCTGCGCGCGGTTGTTTTGAACCTCAATTAGAAAATCAACATACAATAAGATCACGATGGAGCATAATCAGCGCCAGGTAAAATATCCTAATATATTAAAGCTAAAAGAAAAGTACTCTCCTCAGAGGAGATTAAAGTCACCTTCGAGAGGTGGATCGGAGGTATTTAACAAGAATTACCAAATTTTTGCCAAAGCACCGCGACGAAGCCTTGGAGATGTGAAATTAGAGAGACCACACAGCTCTGACTTGATACAGAGGAGTAACACGGACGGTGCGCAGGATTATGAAAATTCGAAATCACTGTCCCGTAAGATAGGCCTGTTCTCCGAAAACAGGCCTATGCATTTGGGAATAGATCCTTCTCCTGTGAGGACCAGTGGTTCTCCCGTACGAAGAAAACGTATTGCCGAATTAGATCATTCGGAAGGGCTTCATACTAATGAACTAATACTAGCGGACTCACATGGTCGCGTCAAAAAACAGAAGGTCAGCTTTGATGATAGAGTAGCAATTGACCGTTCCATGTCTGCAGAACTTAAAACCGAAAAGATGAGTTTGAATGAAGTTACCACAGACAATAAAGGCGAACAAATGGAAAACGATAATAATGATAATGAAATACTTCGCACCTTACATAGAATAGAGGCTTCATTACTGGATGTACATCAGCGACTAGATTACATGGAAAGTCGTCAAATCACACTAGAGAAATTTATACATATTTTCAAGCCAACCTCGAATTTGTCTGATCGTATTGAGCAATTGGAAAAAAAACTAGAAACTTGCGATTCCACTCCATTAGACAATATAGAAAATATATAACGAGAAAGTTAAAATTCCACAGATTTTGTTGTTTGAGCATCATTTTTGTTTTCTTCATCTTCTACAGGTATGCTCCATTCTTCTATCTCAAATTTCTTGCGTCCATTCTTAAATGCATATTCACTTTTTCGTACCATCATCATTCCTCTATCGGACAATGTTGGGATTTTGAGAACATGCAAGAGCCCATGTTGAATTTTAGAAGGTTCACTTTTGTATGCTTTCTCGATAAGCTGAGCCATATCCTCATTGAAAGGCTGTAATTTCACAACAGAATCAAATAGTGATATTAATTGTGCACCAATTGAAGACTCGGTAGGATATAGATCCGAAGACATAGACGCCATCAAAACCAAATTATTGGAGTAGTTTCTAAGTAACGTTCGTAGTGACTGGATAAAAGGGAATATGAAAATAGGAGACGAGCAGCTAGGATGGTAAAGTAAAGGTGTCAAGAAATTTGGTATGACTATTCTTATGCGAATGGAAGGAGATTGTTTAATTTGTCTGCGAATAATTTCGTCTAGCTGTGCGATTATATCACTGAAATTATGCACGTTCATTACTGGAACAAAGCTTATTTCATACTGTGAAGGGCTTGGAATAAGTCTCAGGGTAATATCAAATTGGTGTTGATAATTTTTATTGTTTTCTTCCTCTGTAACTTTAAATGTTTCACTGTTCTTATGGCTTATGCCATATCTCCAAGCTATCTTCATGTTGTTCTCTTTCCTAGCACTCGCGGAGTCAGCAAAATTGTCCACGCTTATTTTGGATTCATTTGATTCAATCTTAGCCTTCTTTTGTTCCTTCGTCGAACCTTTATAAAGCCCTGGCAATTCATTAGCCCAAGCATGAGGAAGGCCCAACACTATAACATGAGATTGCTTTTGATCGCCACTTATCCGGTTATGAATGATCCCTTGTGACGCAAAGCATTTAACAAGCACAGAAGCGAAGTCAGTGGATCCTGTTTCTTCGACTAAAATTGATTTACCAATGGGCAAACCTTTATGTAATAGAATTTTATCAAGGTCAGGACAGCCGGTCGACACCGTTGGCTCGGAAGTTATCAATGATGGCATCACTCCAACTCTCTGTGCATACTTGTTACTAGTGTTCTCGGGTTGGTTCTGTGTGTGTTGTACGCCTGTCTTGACTGGACTCAAAGGATATGGTACCGCTGCTCTCTGCTGCCCTGCAATGGTTCTAGCAGGGCCAGGCCTGATAGGTCCTCTCTGAGGCACCGCGTGAGGCCCTTCACCTCTATTACTAGGCACGCCTTGTAGGGAAGGGCTATTGAGCACCTCTCCTCTTCTCCTGAATGACATACTCGAAGATCACTGTTATAAACTTTTCTTATATTATATGATTATTGATGGCTAGGTAGTGCGATAGTGAAATAATGAAAATCACCATGATGAGTAGCTATGAGATATCACTGGCAAGTGGTTTGTATTCTTCTTCCAGGTACCTAATTAAGTACTAATCGATGACACTGCATTATCATCTGATACAGCAGTCATTTTGGCGAAATAGCTTGTATCACACTCGATTAATAATCTACTCTATGATCATACACTGACGCCTGCTCGGACAAACACTAGTAAAACTACAATTTTGCGTGCATATCAAACTCCCATATACTATTACTGTTTCATTCGTAGGACTGATAGTATGACCTGATGATAATGACTTCGATCTCAGAAGCATTTTGACATCAACAGGGGAACATATTTGGTACTGCATATTCTCCTGGATATTAACTGGTACGACAACTATATTCTAGCGAAACAAAATCATTTAGAACGAAATGGGAGCTGTATTGTCTATACCGATAGCAGCTGGAACAAGTCTAGTATCAGCAGCTGGATCATGTATTGGGGCTGCTGCTTGTTCTGCTTTTTGCAACTCGTTGGGTGGTACATTTCTGTCATCCATCATGACGAGAATAAGCTATGCTTTAATGTTATTGATAAATTCTTTGCTATCATGGATCGTATTGTCCCCTTTCATCATCAACAAGCTAGAGAGAGCAACATATGGATTTATTAACAATAAATGTGGGCCTGACGGTGATGAATGTGTTAGTTTCACTTCCGTTTACAGAATCAATTTTGCATTGGGAGCATTACATTTAATTCTAGCGGGCTTGCTAGTCAACGTGAAAACAACTAGAAATCCAAGGGCGACCATACAAAATGGCTGCTGGCGAATGAAGATTTTGGCTTGGGTAGTGCTAATAATCCTCAGTTTTCTACTCATTCCCGATAACTTCTTCATCTTTTACGGCAATCATATCGCAATAGTGTTCTCTACCATTTTTATTGGCATTGGATTAATTCTACTAGTTGACTTTGCTCATGTTTGGGCTGAGACTTGCTTGGAGAAAATTGAAATGGAAGATTTGTCTGGCGATAGTGAAATGAGTGCTGGCTTTTGGAAAAAATTATTAATTGGAGGAACACTATTCATGTATGTTTCGAGTATCGCTTTGACTATCATCATGTATATTTTCTTTGCGGGAAGTTCATGCACAATGAATAGGCTAGCGATTACATTAAACATGCTATTTTCTATATTAATATCAGGTATGTCCGTAAACCAACGTATCCAGGAATGCAATCCTCAGGCAGGACTTGCTCAAGCCTCGATGGTTGTTTTATATTGTACGTACTTGGTTATGAGTGCTGTTGCATCCGAACCAGACGACAATATGTGCAACCCTCTCATTCGTTCTAAAGGAACTAGGACCTTAAGCATAGTTTTAGGTGCCTTTTTCACGTTTGTTGCTATCGCCTACACGACTACAAGGGCGGCTGCAGATTCTGCATTTCTCGACGTACAGTCTGGTTTTGAAGGTGATGATTTCGTGACACAAGCTGATCGAAATCAAATGCGCTACGAGGCAGTCAAGCAAGCTGTGGATGAGGGCCTGTTGCCTACTAGCGCATTGAATGACATTGATCTTTACGCCCCTAATCTAGATAGCTCTGAAGGTGTAAATGGAAATGTAAAGTATAACTATTCACTTTTCCATATCATATTCTTTTTGGCTACGCAGTATGTTGCAACCTTACTTACAGTGAACGTGAAACTGGACGACTACGGTGATTTCGTGCCCGTCGGTAGAACTTATTTTTCAAGTTGGGTAAAAATTATAAGCTCCTGGGTTTGCTTCCTACTCTTTGGCTGGAGTCTAGTTGCTCCGGTTATATGGCCAGAAAGGTTTGGGGTTCAATTATAATATGCGAGCATAAGTCTGGAAATAATTTTGTATTCAATTCCTAAATAGGAAGTCATAATTTTACCATTTGTAATTGGCGAATAAATTTGTGTAACGAATTAGAAAATATGGAAAATTAAATCTGACTAGGTACTAGTTTCTTCTACAATACATTACCTTTGTCGAATCAAGTTGGTCCATATTAGAAATGTCAGGTGTCGTCGGAAAAGCTTCCAGTTTGGTAAACCAGCTAGTTACTAAATCCACTCAATTCGCTAACTGCGCTGTTTATTGGGGTAAGGTAGGTGCCGAAGTTGGAAAAGTTGTCTACAAAAACGAAGGTTTAGCTCCACCAAGTGGTAAGCAATTTCAAGAAGTTTACGAAAGAGCCCTCAAATTCCTTAGATCCAGTCAACAGCAGAAAGAATTTATTGCCAAGGCTGCTGCTTTCAAGCCTACTAAAGAATGTGCTGTTAAGGCCACGGTTTATGGTACACAGTTATTAGCATTTTTCTCTGTCGGCGAGATCATTGGTAGAAGGCATATCATTGGCTATCCAAGTGTTGGAGGCCACCATTAGGTTCACTGAATTTACTCATGGGATGTATAGATAATATATTTGTGTGTCAACAAAAAAAGTGAAAATTAGAAATGATATTGCTATTTATTTAGATATGAAGTAAATATGCATAACTAGATTTATTGAAAGGTAGACTTCTGTGAGCTTTGCGTAACTTGGTTCCTTTTTCTTGACGACTCGATCATTTGAGCACGTCTTTTCTTCTCCTTCTTAAATGATTTGGGTACAGTACTTATCTGTTCACGACTGACTTGGTGTTTCTTGATCTTTCTTTTGGTCTTCTTGTTCAACTTAGTAACATCCTCCATCCATTCACTGTAGCCGTCATGACAGCCAGATTGTTTCATAACGTTAATTATAGGTTTTACCAAATCCATATCTTCCTTGGTGAAAAATGTCACCGCCTTTCCCGAACGACCACCACGAGCAGTTCTACCAATTCTATGAACATAAGATTGTGCACTTTGAGGCACATCATAATTTATCACCAAGTTTACGCCTTTGAAATCGACACCTCTTGAGATCACGTCTGTTGTTATTAGAACCCAAATATCACCATTCTTAAATCTTTTAATCACATCGTCTCTCTGCTTTTGTGTTCTTTCAGCGTGTATAACATCAACATTAAGCTTATCATATATCAATTCATGAAATAACGCTTTAGCTCTTGTAATAGACTGCAAGAAAATTATAACGGGGGGAACGAATTCATTTTCAGTAATCATTTGTCTTATAGCAAGAAGTTTCCCTTGTTCATTACCAGTAAAAACCAATTTTTGCTCTATAAGCTCACTTGCTGCCTCCTTGTGTCCTACAATAACTCTTACTGGATCTCTCATTATTGATTGAGCCATTTCTTCGACACCAGAAGGAATTGTGGCAGAGAAAATAGACTTCCTAATCTTGGGATAGGTACATTGAAATAATATATCATCTGTCTGTTCAGCAAATCCTTCCTCGAATAGTCTATCAGCCTCATCGACAATCAATTCTTCGACTCTAGAGAGATCCACTGTCTCTCTCTTGACGCACTCTATAAGTCTAAGAGGCGTAGATATTAAAATGTCGTATTTGCTTGCGTCTACAGCTTTATTATTGATTTTACTGGCTAACTGTTTTGACAAAACACCCACTTTCAATCTTTTCCCTTTTACCAAAGCTTGTAGCTCATCGTGGATTTGCGTTGCTAATTCTTTAGTTGGTGCTATTATAAGGCCCTTGATTCCCGAACTAGTATTTTCTGATCTCTTCACGATTATGTTTTGGATTAGAGGGATGAGGAACGCTAAAGTTTTTCCTGATCCTGTTGGAGCACAGGCGATAATGTCTCTTATACTTAATGCAATGGGCATGGATTCACATTGAACAGGAGTTGGCTCGGTAAATCCTGATTCTATCAAATTCGAAAGAACTCTCTTGTCAAAGCGAAAGCGAGATGTCAAATCGTTAAATGTAGCCACAGGCAAAGGAATGTCTGCTCCAGTCACCTTGATCTTATTCTTCTTACGAAACAATTTCGCCTCTTCTTCGCTTCTGATCATATCCAAGGTACTAGGCTCTTCTTCGTCTTCTCCTTCTTCATCTCGAAACGTATGATCATTATCTCCTTCATTATTATTGGCATGGTTAATAGTATTTGAATGTCTTTTAGTTCTAAAGAAATCGGTCTCTTTCTCAACTTCAGTTTTGATTTTTTCTTCCTTGTTTACAGTCTTTGGCTGACCGTCTGGTTCATTTTTGTCGTTCAATAGGTTAAATTTACCGCTAGCTATATTAGCTCCTCTGGTTAGAATTCTAAAGACATCCATACTATCAGTTTTGCAAGCGATGAGCAGAGCATACCAAAAAAAAAATATATATTCTGAGACCGATAAAATTGGATTATGTAATACTTTAATAAGCCATAGTTTGTCGAGAAAAATTTATTGATGTAGATTTTTCAGTGTAGCCTGGTTGTTTGGTGATAATTTTAAAGGATAATATGAATGTTCGAAAGATAGCATTTTCGGGTCATAATATTGTGAGAGGTATTGCAACATCTCCGTTGACCCAAATATACTTGCATAAGGGTTCAAGAATACCTGGACTTAAGAAAGATCCGGAGGAAGTATTCACCTCATACAAAGGACAAAAATATGGCATCAGTGAAGAGAACTTAAGACACATCAAAGAGTTTCTTAACGACAAATATAAGATATCAGACAATTTAATTCTACAGATATTGACGCACAAATCATTTGGAAATGGGATCAAACCTTACAATGAGAAATTGAGCGCTATGGGCTCCAAAATATTAAACCTTTTTTGTGCCAAACATGTTATAGAGCAACCAACTAACAACACAAACGCTATTTCGGGAAAAAACTTTGATAGTCTTGGCTCTCCCATGTCCAAAGAACTTTCAGGACGTATGTCGCTAGGCTTGTTTGCCCAGTTGAACAAGTTGAATAGTGTTATGTTCTGGAAGTCATATAACCACGATTTGAGTTTTGAAGCAAGTGGAGAAATGAAGGTCAGCGCCCAGATGGTCTATGCTCTCATTGGAGCTGTTACCTTTGTACACGGCAAGAAAATGGCTGAGGAGTTCATCAGAGAAAAATTGTTCAACTCAAATACCTCCATCGAAGACATAACTTCTGAAATCGTTCAGAAATATGGATCTAACTAATAAGGAAAATACATTCCATCCAAACAGTGTGTCACGGCGCTACTTTTCAGTTGTACATAGACCTTACGTATATCACCTTGTATTCAATGCATAATAAATCATCGGTAGGATCATTCCAAAAAACTTTGCAAGTTTGGAGAATGGTTAAAGATGTACTGCTACAACATGTATGTCTGATACCGGCAACGTTGTTATGACTAGACGGGAATAGCGCTGCTCCCTCCTGCCTCGGCCCCTCACATCATCCTTAATATCACAAGGCATGATATCTTTATAGAACCTTGCGGGTTGTATTAAGCATGCCACAGGTACATATCTATACCTCATCTGCAACAGCCATACCATATTTCTGTTATCTACTTTACATCATGACATATAAGCTCTTTTCTTGTACTGCAACTTCTCATGTTAGTATTAGTTGTCTTTGTGTATCACGATCAACAAAACAAAAAAAAATCCAGAAAAAAGCGCGTAACCGCTGAACCTACGGTCTCAAAGATTGTCTATTTGTTTTGACTAGTCATCAGAAAATAATAAGTTGTGGTCAACAAAAGATAACTATTTACAGCCGGGCGTGAGATGAGTGAAAAAGACTTGGCAGAACATCACAAGGTGTTAAAACAGTTTCTAGCTATCTCAGATGATACAGGCTCCAGGAAACCTAGCTCGACTAGGGCGGCTAGGGCAAGAGAAAAATTATTGAGGCTTTCAAGCGCCCAATTTAGAGAACTTAGTACGGACGTATATGATGAGCTAAAAAGACGTATTGATGAATCCAGGGGTGAACCCAACTATTTATTACCCAAGTCCTCGTTTCATCCCAAGAGAAATCAGGCTAGACAAAAATTGTCTTCGCTCCCACAATCAAGATTCAAGGATCTCATTTCAGATATCTCGTTTGAAATTGAGAGACGAAACTTGCATATACCATCAGGCACTTCGCCTTCCAGTGATAGCGGCAAAAACAATGCTGAAGAAGCAGACCCGAGGAATGATACTGCGGAGGCCAAAACACATGACCGTAAAGAGAGCATCAACAGTGAAAAGAGTGATACTAGCAGAGGAACGAAGCGTAGTCAAGTTAGTAGCAACAATTCAGAACCGGCCAACCATAGTGTTGGCATGGTACAGCCGAAGACAGTGATACCAACTAAGGCAAACATGGCCTGGTCGAGCGATGAAGAAGAGGCTGATCCTGACAGCGTGAAAGAGCCTTCTGTCATATTGAGGAAAGATAATGATATAGATAATGAGGGTGATTCGAATCGCTTAAATGCCAAAAATTTGAGCGTCTCTGAAGGCTCGAATAATACCATCGACAGAGACGCGTTTGAGAATAAAACGAACGAATTAAATAACATTATCGCTTCCTTGAAAGAACAGATAGCGGCTTCCAGCTCGGAGTGTCAGGGATGGGTAGAAAAGTACCATGCATTACAAGATGATTACAACAAAAAGTTGGCAGAGAATAAATCCCTTTATTCTCAAATTGAGTCAATCAAGAAAGAGAATGATTCAGCACCAAAGGATAGAGAAATTAATGAGGGTCATGCAAATCTCAGCAAAGAATATGATGCCTTGAAGTCCATTAACGCCACCTTGAGACTTGAGAATCAATCATTAAAGAACAGAACCTCAAAAGATGCGTCTTCTTTGCTTTCTCGTTCTAATTCCAACTCTTTTTCGAAATTGGTCTCCGAAAATGGTGTTAGTGGTATTCGTCGAGACATAGAAGACTTTTATGACAAACTTTCAAATGTTGATAAAGAGTTTGCGGACAGGAGAAAGCTTCGTGAGGGTGATATTGAAGATGTTGCAAAATGGCAAAAGAAATATGAAGATTTACTCTCTCAAAGATCTACTGAAAACTTATCGAAAAATGTACTTACCTCTTCAAAATTCAATTCTTTGAAATCCTCTGTGGGGTTAATATCGTTGAAATTGGTGGGGGATCTACAAGCTTTAGTTGAAACATTTTCAGATACACTCGGCGCCAAGAATGTTAATGTGGACCAATTATTCAATCAAGTATCCCGTATTTCTGTAACAGCTAATGAAATAGCTAACCAAGGTGACAGTCAAATGCTTAATAGTAATGCATATTCAGTTTGTCTTAGAGAAGCGATAACGCACACTATCACTGCAACTCGCTATTTCTCAGTTTACAATGAGATATTGCCTAAATTTTTGGTCCAGCGGTCTATGGATGAAGTATGTTTTGCTGTGTGTGACTTGATTTCTGTTGCAAAATTGAGAGAAGGCACGGAAGAGATAGCGGACGTGTCTCAGGTTATTCTTCCGGAAGAACAGATAAGCAATAAGGCCAGCTTCTCTGAAGATGTCAGTGTCAAGCCACTAAAAATGACAAAGAAACTAAAAGAAATGCATACGCTGACCCCAACTTCAGCCAGAACCGATCTGAAAAATCTCCCTGTATACGGAGAAAACGATTCAATAATCCAAAATGAACCTGAAACTAAGGAAAGTACGCCTACAAAATCAAAACCCCCAATTGAAAGTAAAAATGTTGAATATAGCACTCCGGCTAGAAGTTTTCCATCCTCCGCTGATAAGGTTATTGACAGGGTTGCTGAAGATGGAAGTCCGAGACGAACTGAATTTTCTCCTAGAAGTAAAAACATAACCGCCCTTGCATCCAAGTTTGAACCTTCTGATGACAATTCTCCAGGCCGTATGAAAGACTCCTCTCCTCGGGCAAGAGGACCGGGTGTGTCAACACTCGCGTCAAAGCTCAGCTCTCCTGAGGGTACAACAATCTCGCCATCTAACCTAGGTATCAAAAAGCTGACAATCTTCGACAGAGTAAGAAAATTCGAAGCCTCACAGGAAGATATTCTGCTTGTAAGCCCTGCGAGAGATCTGAGTGGATCTTCAAAGACTATTCCCGAGCCAGCTTCACAAAACTACGACTTTTCAGCCACTAATAAGATGAATGCTCTGTCAGAAGATACACCTATTCAGAATAGCGACTATCAAGCTCTTCAAGATAGTGACGATAAAACTGATCACAGTGGTGAAGGTAGAAATAGTCAAAATACATCTTCCCAAGGCAGTGAAGGTGTAGTTTTTCAAGGCACTAAAAATGGTGCTGTCCAAGGGGCTCGATACAGAGCTGATAACGTGGCTAATGATACAGCTATCCAAGATGCTGAAGATAAATCAATACATAGTCCTGAAGACTTACATAAGCCATCCCCCTCAGCCAAAAAAGGTTTCTTCAGAACTATTCAAGACAAACTTACCTCACAGTATGATAGCGGTAACGATAACGGCCTGCAAAATATATCGGATGAACCCAAAATTGCCAGTAATGAGGGGTCGGATGATAATATGCCAGGTGGTGCACCATTTTTTAATAGTGCGAGAGCTGGTTCTATACCAGAGCCCTCCCATAATGACATAATTCATAGTTCTCGTTCTCGTGACATTGATGCAAAAGGAGAAATTTCTAATACTAAATCTGATGCATTATCTCACAACGATAATCCTACCCAGGCTCATCAACAGAAGGATATAACTGAGCACGAGTTGAATGATGTTAATGATGTGAACAGACGGGACCTTGATCAGCATAAGATACAAGATGAAGAAACCGAACATATGCCAGACAGAGAAGTGAACAGATCGAAATCTTTTGATGCTTTGAATAAGCCGCCAGCTTCGCCAGAGATCAAGAAAAAAACTGTTAACTTCGGTGACGATGTTGCATCCTCTGGTGAAGGACTAGCTGACAGTAAGGAGACTAGAGAAGCTAGAGAGAGACAAGAAGCTAGAAAATCGATGGCTGCAGCTACTTTCAATGTCGATTTGTTCGACATTGATGATCCTGACAATACGCTTACACACGTGTTGCTTTATTTAGAACATCAAACTGTTCAAGTTATATCTACTATTCAATCTTTATTATCAGCCATCAAGACACCAAGTGCTACTAGGGGTGACCTTAGTGAAAGATCTATGGCCATAACTGAAGTCATATCACAAATGACGGAAGCTACCAATACGTCTATGAACCAAACCAGAAACTACCAGCTCAAGGAACATGGATCTTGGGTCGTCAGAAGCCTCGAGGATTGCAATCATCGTATGAATACGTTATGTAAGCCTACGGCCGATAAAAAAAATCTGGACTTTGCTGACAAGAACTTTAAGCAAAGATTAGCCGGGATTTCATTCGATATCGCTAAGTGCACCAAAGAGCTCGTCAAAACCGTTGAGGAGGCTAGCTTGAAAGAAGACATTGCTAACCTTAATGCGAGATTAAGCCAAGAAGCGGATTTGACCTAATGGTTATTATGTAATGATTTTACTTTAATTTGGAAGGTATAGAATTTTATTCCTGTTAGCTTACCCTCGATAAATATTCAATGAACATACCTGTATTAAATAGTATTATTGTATATATTTACTTAGAAACCTTTGATGAAATTCTGATTTGAGGGTATCATTAGTGTATTCTTCTCCGTTATGTTGACTTTTTTCATTACGAAACGTCGTGCTATTTCTCCAGCTACTGGCTTTATGTACTCCGGTTGCCTTGTCTTTATGAATATTGAGAAGAGGATTTTTTTGATTTACATCATCCTTTTGTTTAGCAGCGGCATCGTTTTGTCTCTTGAGTGCTCTTTCTTTCTTTATTTTAGCAAGCTCTTGTATTATGAGTTCATCTTCGTCATCAGTTTCTTCCTCTTCCTCTTCTTCTTCCAGAGAAGAAGTGTCGTAATCGCTTTTGTGCTGAAGTTCGTTTCCTTTCGAACTTTCGTCATCAGATGCATTTTTCAGATTATCTTTGGATCCGGTCACCCCAGGGAGATATGTGGCATTTATGGTGGAGGCATCTTCATTCAGGACACCTTTATACTTTTCATCTCCATTTGTAGCTATTTCTGATAGTAACAACTCCTCTTTCAATTCTTTAACTGCTTTATCGCCTCTTGAGTGGCTCAAGATAGGCTTTCGTATATCGCTTCTAAATTTCAATCTCGTATTCTGTGGCAAAGCACGGGCATGCTTTATAGAATCTTGGATGGTATTATTACGTCCCTTTTTACTTTCTAAAGTAGGTCTATGGTTCGTTGTCATTATTCGTATAATACTAGTTACTGGATACTAAGCTTTTATAATTATTCGCATCATAGTTTTCATAATTGGTAGAAGAATCATCGCTAGTGCGGTTACAACTATAATTTGATATGATGACAATTTATTTCTTCTATATATCGTATAAAAAGTTACTGCTCTTCATCATCGTACGTAATTTCATCTTCCCATCCTTCTTCATCAAGATCATCTTTCTTGGAAGGAATTAAGTCTTCCTTGTTTGGACCACCGAGTGACTCTAAAGTAAACAAAACTTGGTCAATTAACTCATCATCCGCATCAATAGAATCACTATTTATGATTTTATAACCTTGTGTTAAAGCTGATCTAGCCTCTTCAAGATAGCTTTTGATTTGAGGATCAGAAGAATTGATTAAGGCATCCATTTCTAACTCTCTATAGTCCTCGATCGCGTTATTATTAGTATCTCTTGCTTTCCTCTTTGCTAAGAGTATACTAGAAAGAGCTTGATAGTAGAAACTTTCCAAGATGAAGTCATTGATGTCTTGCACTGTGGTCGAAATGTCGATCGCCGTTTCATATACTTCAAGTTCGATAGCATATCTTGCTAATGCCAATAATGGTTGTATCAAATCCACATATTCCAAACTTGTCTCATCTAACTCTGTTTGTTTGGTAGCAGCTGGTTCACTAACATTAGCCGCTTCCTCAAGTCTTGCCTTTTTCAACCGAAATTGCTCCCAGGAATCAGCGAGCGCTTGCTTTGCTTCGTCAAACTTTTGTTGAGAGATCCTCACGGAGGACAAAATCGAAAGAGCTTCTGGGTTTTTATTGTCTAAAGATAAAGCGTATTTTACCAAGCTGTCACATTTCTCTTCGGCATCAGGCTCCATGCACAAATCAGTCATCCAGATTTCTATCTCTGCGAAAACTCCCTTATTAATTTTCTTTATCAAAACTCTGACAAGGTCTTCTTTAGATGGATATGTTTTAGCTAGTTCGACAAGAGTGGAGTCATCCTGTCCCTTGTCGTTCTGTACGACTTGTAGCTGCTGGTTTAACTTTCTCAATCCTATATCCAAAAGTTTAACACCATCAGCGCCCCCTACAATTTGTCCCAAATAAAAAAACTTTTCAGTTCCGAAAGCTGCTTCAGGGTCAATATCACACGCTGCTCTGAGTATTTCGTAAGCTTGTTCTAATAAATTATTCTCTAGAAGTATCTCCCCAAAAGTCTCCAAAAACGCAGGATTTTCTCGATGTTCTTCCACATGTGACGATATGAAGTCTAATGCTCCTTCAGGATTAGAGTCGTCTAGAAGCGCTTTAGCTTCCTCTATCACACTGTGACATGCACTCATAATTGATGGTGTAGACTGCTATTCTACTTTTAATCGCTACGATGCATCGCATTACACAATAATTTTTCAGGACATATAGAGCTCCATCACGCACACAAAAATTACAAGACGTAAAGGACTGATGAAGTAGATTACATTCATGGACGACTTCCTAGACCCAAATTCCATCAAAGAGCTCACAAATGAATACTACATCATTCACTTAATCTACCATAGAAATCGTAATCAGCATAGATTACTGATTTGGTGGAAGTATTTCAATATCATTCATAGAAAATTAAGGCAAATAATTAAACTATTTCTCGAAAGGGACGAAGCTAGTAATCAAAAGAAAAGGAAATCAAAAGAGGATGAAATAGTCGATATATCTAATTACTTAATTCACAAGAAAGTCCTATCCAAGGCTTATTATGAATTCAATGGTATAATCGCGTTAGGCCAATTTTTAACTTTAGGCCTAGCTCTTGTTGCCACATTAAGCAAGATCAACTCAATCTTGATACAAATCAAGGGTGTAAACCTGAAGTCCACCGATAGGGTGGGTCTGCTGGATCGTAGCAGACTAGGTTTCGATGAAAGGTCAAGAGGTGAAATATACAACAATGAAGAATTAGGGGCACCAATAAATGTTTCTGCGGAAACAAACATAGAATTGACTGAGAGGAAAAGAACTGCTCCAAAAAGAGATGAAAAGAGTACAAACTACGTTCCCAACAGAGGCGACTTAGGTATTGATGATATTTTCTCCCGTAAGAAACGTAAGCAGCGCAAGCATAAAAAGAAAAATGACATAGATAAGATATTTGGTCTTTAAAAACTACTAGATCTTGCTAGATAGCATTTTAATTTTAATCATCAACAAAACGTTATTAAGAAATCTTCCTTGAAGATTTACAACGTTGATTATAGAGTATGCACACTATGCACATCTGCTTTTATTCAGAGCAACCTAGAGATAATCTATTTATACTATATTAAAATCCTTCCATTCTTCCTTCCTAATGTTCATTGAAAATCCTTTCTTTCGTCTATCATTAATGTAAGCTACCACTTCCCGTCGTATACCTAACTACGATGGGTTTGCATAAGCCAAAAACTCATTATACAAATATATGCTGGACTTATTGAGCTGATCGATGTCTAGGCAATAGTCATCGTCATACTCATCATACATATTCATCTGAACTTCGTTGTACTTCTTAGGGAATGATTCATACAGTTCAGTTGCAAAGTCCACCATATGGTTGTCTTGTCTTTGATAAGGATTTATCAGTTGGGACTGAGGAGTTGGTATCTGATGATAGTAGACTGGTGAATCGCACAATTGGGGCTGCGAATGTGGAGTTATGTTTTGTATACCTTGAACATTACCATTTATCGAAGAGCTAATCGAAAATGTAGGTGAATTAGAACTATGCGATACCTGATTACTCGAGGAGTTTGGAGTATTTCCTAAACCAAATGACGATTCAAGTAGTTTAGACGCTTCGAGAGAAGACAAATCTATATCTTTCCCTTTCTTCGATAATTGTCTTCTTAGACGATTCTTTATTATTGACTTACCTTTAAATCCGGAAGGAAGGCATCTGCATTCGGCACCTTCTATATGAATTTCACACCAGATCTCTGCATTTTGAAAAAACTCACCACACATTCCGCAGCTACCTGAACTAGACGATCTATCTTTAGTTCTAGTTCCTTTTGGATACTTAAAATGCCTCGACTTCAAGTGCGTTTTATAAGTATCCCTTCGCGAAAACCCGCCAGTAGGATGGCATTTATGAATAACATTATTTTCATCTGTTATTATACTTGACTTGTGGAACGGACAAGTGTACGCCTTCTTGGTATCGTGCTTCTTCAAGTGACGGGTAAGATAGCCCCTAATTCTGAATACAGCATCACAATGGGGACAAGGAAAAGACTTTTTCTCATCATAGCTCTCGTTTTCCTTGATACTTCCTTCGTCATCGCCCTCGGTGTCAATTAAGCCCTCGGGAGTAGATCTGGCCGTGTTTGACATATCATCACGCTCCTGCTTTTTCGCAACTTCCGGAGATTCACTTGAGTATTTTGATTCACGCGAAGTTGAAGCTGTACTCGATGGAGAACTCTCTGACGGAGTATTGTCTTTTCCCTCCTTCTCGTTAGCAGCTGCTCCACCCTCGAGACCCACCTCATCTGTAAACGTCCATTCTATCTCACCTTTCTCGTTCTTAAAAGGCAAAAGTCTCGTGGCAAGCCCAGTGGAGCAAGGTGTTGGACACCTCGAGGACCCTTCGTACTCCTCGACGCACATGTTAGAAGCCGAAATCTCCGGGAACAATGAGACTGTGCTTTGGTCATATTCAGTCACTGAAAACGTATGTAAATTCCTCGACTCGCATTTCTTGCCCTCTCGCTCTATGTCAAATACTATCTTCAAAAATACCTCTATCAAGAACTGCACAATCCTAACCGTTAGAGAAAGCATCGCTGCTTCCACAAAAGACTTCTGTATCCTACCATACACCCTTTGAATACCGCTCAGCTCCCGGCTATTATCTTTGCTGACCGTAACCATTTTCGCAACGTGGATGTAAGGTAACCTTGCTATCCCGTATCTATCTTGTGTGTTCGCTAATTATCTTCCGAACACCACGGATCGCTACTATGAATTTATTTTAATCGACTTTGACTACAGCACACTTCCCGTCAAATGCTTTTCTTCTTTAATTTCCTTTGATCAAAATTAGACACTTTTAATCTTTATATTTTGCTATCCACAACTAGCTAGGGTAAAAATCTATAAGGTAGGAAAAAATGATCATTTCCGTCTTCGAGCAGGTATTTTTGTGTAACATGGTTCATCCTTTTTTTTTTCTTTTTTTCTTTTCTGGTATTTTTAAAAAAGGAACACAAAACCGTTAATGTAGCGTTACAGTGGAGTAGATTAGTGAGCGTCAGGTAAGTGTTAGGGCTACAACTTGAATAGGCATTTGGAAAGATCTACCCCTGGTTTGTGGTTTGATACACAGTCAACCTCATACGTAACGATGCTAGTCGCTGTGGAGGCGAGTCCACTATCCAGGGAGGGAGAAGAGGAGGATGTGTGGAACTTCTCTGCGTAACTAGTTACAAGCGGCATTTTATTCTTTCCTCGTAGGAAGAAAAAGATATTCAGCGGGGAGAAAGTGGATGCAGCAAAGTGGAGTGTAGCAACGTTTTATTCGCTTTTTCGCTGGCTACGTAATAGATGACTAAAGTATACCAACCAGAGAGTATGTCTTTGCAAGAGATCTGGCGTGTATGTAATGTAGCGCGTCCAGGACAATTGAAAAGCAGCACACTTGAGTATTTAGCGCAATTACCAAAAGGCGTATGTGGTGGAATTTAACAGCGGCCTAGGTTAGGTCTTAACCTAAGCCTCAAGCAGCATGACCATCGCCGACTGTATTGTCTGAAGCATCACAGAGTGGTTTTTGCATAAGTGCATACTCATGGTCAAAGATTAGGTGCGGGTTCGGAGCACGCTAGAAATCATGGTGTTGCGGGTGCAAAGCGATTCGCAGTATATACTGGCTGTTCTTGCGAGGCTCGTGCTATCATTAAAGCAGAGATGCGCAGCAGCTCTGCCCGTAGGAAGATGACAATATATTTCGTGGATGTTTTGTGTAGTCTATATAGTGTAGAAGTGATCAATTCGCAGTCAAGGTGAACAAACTTTATGCGTTTTTCAGAAAAAGGTGTAGTTTTATGAGAAAGATCTCAAAAATTTTTCACTCACCGTATTTCAAACACTATCCTTAGATAAGCAGTGCTGAGCATACGTGAAGCAAACAAAATTGATAGAGACTACAACACAAGAATGGGGAAGATAGAAGAACAGAAAATTGATTTGGCTCTGTTCAAACACTCAAGTGTTTACAAATTGGATGATCAGTACTGGTTCCAGGAAAAGTCCGATTCGTTCGCCGGCCAAGCGTTTGGTTTAGAAGTGAAAGAAATTCTCTACCACGTTAACTCGGAATATCAAGATATACTAGTGTTTAAATCTACCACATTTGGAAATGTGTTGGTGTTGAACGGTATCATTCAGTGTACGGAGAGAGACGAATTTGCATATCAGGAGATGATAACCAACTTACCAATCATGTCACACAAGAATCCCAAGAAGGTTCTAGTAATAGGCGGCGGTGATTGTGGGGTGGTCAGGGAACTCATTAAGCATCTCGACGACGGCGTAGAGAGCATAACCATGGTTGAGATTGACGATATGGTGATCCAGCTCCTGGCCAAGTTTTTGCCCAACATGGCTAAGTTCCGCGACCACCCTAATGTGAAGATAGTTATTGACGACGGATTCAAGTATTTGAAGCATTTAGAGAACCAAGATGAAAAGTACGACGTTATCATCACCGATTCTTCTGATCCAGAAGGACCAGCAGAAGAATTTTTCCAGGTTACCTACTTCAAGTTGCTTGCAAACGCCTTGAACGACAAGGGAATAGTAATAATGCAGAGCAGTGAGAACATATGGCTCAATATTAACTATTTAAAAGACCTACTTTCTAAGGCCAAACATGTATTTTCAAATGTCAGATATGCTCAATGTTACATGCCGAGCTACACCAGTGGTCAGTTGGGATTCATAATGGCAACCAACGACTCCACGAATCCTTTGTGTTCTGCCACGCGTAGTTTTTCACCGGAAAGAGAGGCAGAGCTTTTCAAGTATTACTCTAAAGAAGTTCATAAGTCGTCATTTATTCTTCCTGCGTGGGCTGATAGAATACTCAATGGAAACCAGTAATACTCGCTAAATCACCGCATGTGGCTCGCTCTATCTTTACCTCCGTCCATCATCAGTGCTTTACCAGTTCCATACTTTACTAGAAGCACCCAACATGCTGTATTAGGAAACGTATTGTTGCTCACTCAAATAAGCCCTCCGAAGTTAGTACAGGACCCATACCATGATTTAGACTCGTTCTTTAGATTTCGTAAAAAATATAGCCATGCAGGCCGTCGAAAGTCGTTCCAGCAAAACTATGTAACCGTATTTTCGCTGCCGATCGAATCATTATTAACTGTACCACTTATCAATTCGCTGCCAATGCCCCAGGTGTTATCTCGTCAGGTGATTATATAGGTGTGCATATAATGTAGATTATCTAAAGTCGTCTGCTAACCATTATCATCATCGTCCTAAACTCAAAAAGATCGTCGTCCATGAAGTTCATCTACCAAAATAAACAAATTAACAACTTTACACTACTTACCAAATAACACGACCTGGTATTTGCAACTACATTTGTAAGGCTAAGAAGGTTGGCTAAGAAAGTATTATAAGAATGTCAAACAACGCTGAAGACGACTATTCCAACAATATTGATGACCAATTATTAAGGGTGGCAAAGCAGGAAGGAGTGGTAGTTGAGCCTCATGGACATCATTCAAATAGTGACCTTGAGGCTACCAGAGTGAAGCTCGAGCAGATAGCCCATGCTGCTGCAATGTCGGACAGGCAACATAAGCACGAGCAAGGTGGTCAGTTGCACAGGGAACATACGGATGGACACATGCAGCAACACAGTCACCAGAATCGTCCTGTAGGGGTACAGCCGGGCACCACAAGACAGCCTCATGGACATGCTCCAAACAAGGATATTCCTCAGAAGGCATATGAGTTGCCGGACTCTCATCTTCATCAATATGATGAATCCGAGTACAACATTCAGATTCCTGAGCCAATTATTGACGCTAAGCTGAAGATTTACCCTGTCACAGAGAACACCATTACTGCTGAAGGTAATTTGATTACAAGGCCATTCCCCGAACAGGTGCTTCACAGTCGAGAAGAATTGAATGACTTCATTCAGGAGTTTGCCAGGGACAATGGCTTTGGGGTTGTCATTGCTCATTCTAATAAAAAAGCAATCTACTATACTTGCGAATTAGGCGGACGTTATCGCCAAAAGAAATCTAAGAAGGGCATTGAAGATGCAAGAGACGTCGAGGTGGAAAACGGGTATCTTTTAGATCCTAACACCAAGACAAAGAAGTTAAGATGTCCATTTTCCATGACTGCAACATTTAAAAAGTCAACCGGAGTTTGGACTTTGAGGACTACATGCAATGAACATAACCACCCTCAACTAGATCCTTTGTCCAACCATCCAATGCTTAGAAAAAGATCTGACGAATTGAATTTGCTCATTCTAGATTTGTACAAGGTTGGTACCAAACCTTCTCACATTGAAGCTAAAATAAAAGACCAATTTCCAGACGTTTTGATCAAGCGCGAAGACATTTATAATGAGATTAGAGGTTACAAAAGGAAATTAAAGAAGCAGAGCAGGTACCTCACAGGTAACCAATCTTTGGACGCGAACCTTCGCCATTCATTCAAGAAGAGAACAAATGCCAATTCTTTTCAACAAGTTGATCTTAATGATGACGACGCAGCTCATGACCAAGTTCTTGAATACGAATTACAGCACCAGCATCAACAACAACAGGAATCTGAATTACAGCGCCAGTTGCACCAAGCAGCAAATGCAGCGGCTCATCATCACCTGCACCCACATCTTGATGAGCAACAGTTACATCACTATCATCTGCAGTTGCAAGGCCATGACCTACATGGTACAAATGGAGATAATGGGGATAGCACGGCAGCTGCTGCAATAGCAGCAGTCGCAAATGTTGCACATCACCAACATCATAATGATGGCGAGCTATCGATGGACAATATTGATAGTAGGTTGGTAGGCGAATGAGGAAGTTATTGCCCGAGTCGACCTTTATTGACATCCTGAGCACGCACTATATCCTCTTTAGTTTGTGAATGATATTTGACGCCAAAATTCATTTCAGGTTTGTTTTACTCTCAGGAGAGAGGTTTGTACTTCCGTCTTAAAAGCGGAAAAAAATGATACCCCCAAGGTGAGATTCAATAAAATGAATAAACAAAGTATCGAAAAGGAATGAAAACAAAAAAAAAAAAAACAAAACAGAAAAAGTAGAAGTCCAAACCCCAAGCCAAGAAGTAATTGCGTTTTAATATTAGGAAAGGACTCAGGAAAAAAAGAATAAAGTGTTAAGATTCTAAACTTACCAGTAAATTACTTCCAAATTATTTGTTTACTGCGAGTAGTAGCAATTGTTTCGCGGCCACTGCTTGTTGAATAGCAACCGGCCCACTATATCCTATGACTCTTCTATTCTGTTTTTATTAGTAATAGTATTATTTTTATTAGGGGCTCTTCACAGCTTTTTCCATGTTTTTACAGATACTATCACCGATTTATATATGCGAGGTGTGTCCTATGTATACTAGTATTTAGTTTCTTATTTTTTTCCAAATACATAAAGTTTTTATCACATCAGTTTTAACAAATCTATACCTTGCGCTCTTTCTTCAAAAAGTCTAGCAAGCTCGCCAACCTTTCTGCCACGTATTACTGGCTTTTTCCTTGTAGGAGGTTGAATCGTTTCGGTTTGGCCTGGGACTACAATTGGCCTTGCTTGGATTTTATATTTTTGGGGAGGATATTGGACACCAATATTCGTCAAGTCCGAAAGTGTGCTCCTGTCTGCGCTACCTGAAAAATGTTTTTCATTGTAAGATGGAAAGAAATCATCCGTTTGCTTGATTTTACTAATGGGAGATTCCCTCAGTGCCTCGCGCAGGACAAGAGTCTTGGCCAAACTATCATCACTTGCAACTGAGTCCCGCTCATCCGATTCGTTAATTAAGTCATGGTTCATGCTCAAAATGTTACTGGTGTTCGCTACGACCCTATCATTTTCATCTTCTTCGATCGTGACATCATAGCTAACGTCGTACGAGTGCGATACTTCATCCGGTAGATCACCCTCGACTATCTCTTTTATACTTTGGTAGGACTTACTATATGAGCCCCTTATTTGATGCCAATAGTCAAGTAGATTTTTTATAAATCGACTTATTACTAATATATTGTCTTTATTTTGAAGCAGTACTAGTTCCTGGCTTAGACAATGACTCAAGCATTTCGCTAGAGTTGATGACGTATGTTTCGTAACAGCTCTATTGTTCATGATTTTTTGACATAAATCACATATTTGCAACAACACTTGACGGTAATTTGTCTTCCCTTGATATGAAAACAAGATATTGTCTAAATTTCTTTTTGTATAGTCGATATCATCCTTTACGGGTAATTCTATTAAATCAATAGAAATAAAAGGGTGTGGTAATTCCATCAATATTTTTTTGAATGTAGTAGCAATGCAAAATATGTCCCAGTCATTTATCCAGAATACCAGATTTCTAATAACACATTTGAAGAGAATATCTGTACTCAACTTATTACCAGGTCGGTGAAAAACAAGTTCACTCTTGTCACCGTATGAATCAATTATTTTAAATATTTGGTAGAAGTGATGGAAGAAGCTTGGTTCAGACACGGGATCTATTCGGGTATTCTTATTCAAAATCAGGTTTTTGTCGAGTAATTCCAAATCATTCCCTAGCTGACAATCGTACTTATACACATTCAAAGATAATTTAAGCTTGGTAACATCTATGCATCGATGTAACTCGGCAAGGTTGGCACAATGACGAATTGTGCCAAAGTTAGACACACCTTTGTCAAAGTCACTGATGAAGTTGAAAGATTCCATTAGCTTGTTTAATAAGCTAAAGTTTTTTCTTGTAATGCTATAATTCTTGAAAATCTCTGTTATGGTTTTGACAAACCAGCTATCATGTACCGTTATTATCCGGACGAGTTTATCTAAAAGGTTAGACTCGTTGTCACTAAGGAACGTCTTCAAAAATTTTATTCCCCAGATCCAGCTGATCTTATTCAAGCCGCAACTTAGCATAACCAATACATATCTCTCCGAAGGCAATGTTTCCATTAAGGTTGGTATAAATCTATCATAGTTTATAACTTTAGTAGATGGTAGGTACGAAGTATCAAAAATGTAGACAGGTAATTTCGTCTCAGGATCGACCACACTGGTCTTGTAAAATATCCTTTCCATTTCAATATTCAGTGATATTAATCATAGATATTATAAGGTTGGATCAAGGAATAGTTGTAGTATAGTTGGTAGTTCTGTTTTTTACTACTCTCCAAAGCACCTGCACTACAGCTAGCTGCCTCATTTCAACTTTCTAGATTTGTTTCATTGTAAACAATAATCAATGTCGCGTAGATGTCGTCGTTGTCGCGACATGGCATTTTGCACGCCACTACCTTTCACGAATTTCAATGGATTTGCCATCCTTAACGCTCTCTAGTCGGTCTGGATTAGGATTACAGAATTATTGTAGAGCATTGAACTGAAGGAATAACTTGAAAGAGGTGTCTATATTTCTGTGATAAAATTCTTTTTTTTATTTCGAAGATTGTGAAAAAGTTGGATCAATCAAAGAAATTAGTGAAGAATCCAAAGAAGATGTCGCCTGCTAAAGATCAATCAACTAACAACAAGGCTTCTGTTTCGAGTGAAACTCAAGGTGTACCGTTGAAAAAGGGCCAGCAAAGTAAGGAAGAAGAGCTTTCTGAAGAAGACCAAAGATTAAAAGATGACCTTGAAATTTTGGTAGAGAAGTTAAACGATGTTTCATCGTCGGTGGAAGAGTGTAGTACTCACTTGAACACTATGAAAAAGTTCATCAAGGAATCAACTACATCTATGACAGCAGTACCCAAACCACTTAAGTTTTTGGCACCTCATTATGAAGTTTTGACTCAGTTGTACGACAAGTGGAGCAATCAGTACGGCAAGGATAAACCAATCGTAACCAGCTTAGCTGATATCTTATCAGTTTTAGCAATGACAAATTCTTATGAAGGCAAGAACGAATCACTAAAATATAGATTGTTGGCAAAAGAAGATACAATAATAGATTGGGGGCATGAGTACTTGCGCAACTTGGCTCTTGAAATAGCTAATTCCTACCAGGAAAACTTGGGGGCGGATAATGCATTGATTGATAGGTTGGTGAAATTGACCTTGAAGATTGTCCCTTTTTTCTTAGAGCATAATGCAGAAGCAGATGCTATAGATTTATTATTAGAAATAGAAAGCATTGATAAGTTGCCTCAGTTTGTGGATGAGAGTACTTATGCAAGAGTCTGTCTCTATATGGTGAGATGCGTTCCTTTATTAGCTCCTCCTGACGATGCTTCCTTCTTGAATACCGCTTATAGTATTTACATGGCACACAATGAACTTACCCAAGCCTTGGTTATAGCGATCAAATTGGATAACGAAAGTTTAATAAAGCAAGTGTTTGATGCCACAAACGATAAGTTGTTACATAAACAATTAGGTTTTATTCTTTCCCAGCAACACAGTGGTTTCAAGTTAGACGACGAAGAGGTTCAAGAGTGTATATCAAATACCAAGCTCCACACTTATTATTCTTACTTGGTTAAGGAATTAAATTTGTTGGATCCAAAGGTTCCCGAGGATATCTATAAGTCACATCTTGAAACTTCTAAGTTCGGTTTGGGTACCTCGGGATCAATTGATTCGGCAAAACAGAACTTAGCCGCGGCTTTTGTCAATGGTTTCCTAAACTTGGGATATGGTAAGGATAAATTGATCCAGACGGAAGAGGATAATAAATCATGGATCTACAAAACCAAAGGACATGGAATGATTTCAACCACGGCATCCTTGGGATTGATCCATGAGTGGAACATCAGTGATGGTTTGCAAAACCTTGATAAGTATACGTATTCCTCGGAAGATGAAGTCAAAGCTGGCGCTCTTTTAGGTACTGGATTGGTTTCAGCTAACGTCAGTGATGAATTTGATGCCGCGTTAGCATTATTGCAGGATTATGTTAACGATCCAAAGAAGTTATTTCAAACATCAGCTATTAATGGATTAGGAATAGCCTTTTCTGGTACATGTAACGAAGAGGTTTTAAGTTTGTTATTGCCCTTAGTTTCGGACTTAGATGTTTCTATTGAAGTATCGAGTTTAGCTGCATTGGCTTTGGGTCATACCTTTGTTGGTACTTGCCATGGTGATATAACTTCGACCATATTGCAAACATTGTTGGAGAGAGATTATACACAATTGACGAATAAGTTTGTGAGATTTATGTCATTAGGTCTAGGATTATTGTACATGGGCAAAACCGAGCAAGTAGAAGATGTGTTGGAGACTATCAGTGCAATCGAACATCCTATAAGTAAAACGTTGAAGGTATTGGTAAACATATGTGCCTATGCTGCTACCGGAAATGTCTTGCAGATACAGTCATTGCTTCAAATGTGTACCGCCAAACCAAAAGATTTGGCCTCTGAGGAGAAGAAGTTGGAAGAAAGCGAAGCGGAGCAGCTCAAGGAGGAGCAGAAAGAAGAAAAGGAGGATACAGAAGCCGCTGATGGTAATACAAATAATGAAGACGTAGATATGGAGGATACCGATAAATCGATCGAAAGCAAGGACGACAAGTCGTCTAAAGAAGAGAGAGATGCAAGCTATGCAAGCGATGATGAAGGAGAAGAGCTTTACCAAGGATTTGCGGTTCTTGGGTTGGCTTGTATCGCAATGGGTGAAGATATAGGACAAGAAATGTCTTTGCGTCACTTTTCTCATTTAATGCACTATGGTAATCCTTTGATTCGTAGAGCTGTGCCTCTAGCAATGGGATTAGTTTCTGCTTCGCATCCGCAGATGAAGGTTTTCGATACCTTATCTAGATATTCTCACGATCCTGACCTTGAGGTTGCTCAGAATGCTATTTACGCCATGGGTTTGGTTGGAGCAGGTACAAACAATGCAAGATTGGCTCAACTTTTGAGACAATTGGCATCCTATTATATAAAGTCACCGGATTCATTGTTCATGGTTCGGATAGCACAAGGTATTTTGCACTTAGGTAAAGGAACTTTGACTCTCTCGCCGTTCAATACCGAGAGAAGCATTTTATCTAAGACTGCATTAGCTGCTTTACTTACGAATGCCGTTGCACTTTTGGATCCTAAATTCTTCATATTAAATGATTCGAATGCAGAGACCACCCATCAATTGTTGTACTATATTACCCCCGCCATAAGACCAAGAATGCTTGTTACAGTCGATGAATCATTGAATCCGATTAAGGTTAATGTGAGAGTCGGACAAGCTGTTGATATAGTTGGACAAGCTGGTAAACCAAAAACTATAACTGGATGGGTTACTCAATCTACTCCAGTTCTATTAAACTATGGCGAGAGAGCCGAGCTAGAAAATAACGACGAATGGATAAGCCTTACCTATCTGTTGGAAGGTGTGGTTATCTTAAAAAAAAATCCAGAATACATGGAGCTTGATGGTTAAGCATCGTACTATATACTAGTAAATTTATAATACTTAAATTTTATTATCCAATATACATTAGTTAAGAAAAATTTACTGCTCTATTTCACATGAGATTGGTCAAAGTGTAATTCCAGTATGCTGGCCTTAGGCTGGGCGGTAGTTATTTAAATTCTTGAGCTTTCCCAGCCATTAATAAACCAACAATCAAACCAAACAATCCAAGAACAGAACCAAAGATTTCTATGACTAATATTTTGACGAATAGCGAAGAATCAGCAGCATCGCTGATGGCAGCTGTAGAACCAGTTATTCCAACTGCAACACCGCAAATTAAATTCGACAACCCGACAGTTATTCCTGCCCAGAACAAGGAGTAGCCTGTGTACATGTTTTCTGGCGTGAATAACTGAGTTTGGGGAATATTCGTGACTTTGGAAGAGAATACGATTGCCATGATGAGGCCATAGATAGCCACCACCTCGCAAAAAATAATCGAGATCAAGTTTTTGGTTGTTATTCTGGGCGTCTTAACACCAGCACCTATTATAGATGACCCTGTGATGAATATACCCCACGCTGCGCCAACAACGGAGAGTCCAATGCAATTCGCTATACCCAAGTTTGCCCACATGTAAGGGGATATCATTTCCAAAAACTCTCCCACATTGAACACCTCCCCCGTGTTGTGGAAAAGCAAGTACCCACCAATAGTTAAAAGTGTAGTCAGAATTAGTATCTTTCCAACAGACATTCTCGATCCGCTTCCCCTATGCTTGATTCTATATATGATCAACTGCCAGATGGAAGTATATGTCGTATATTATTTCTTGAATACAGAGTTTTTGCATGTTACGCCAATTTGCAGTTTGGCTCCATTTGTTTGTGACACGCACGTCCCGCTAACCTGGACTCCTAAGGCACATTCTTAGTAGCAACTTAGCCCAAGTCAAGCTGACACCTCTAGTACGTGAGCATTTCACACTGGAGTTGGCTCATATACACTAAAATACTAATCGGGGGTTTCCACGGTATTGCAGGAGTGCAGTCATAGAAGTTTACGTAAACAATACTGTCTGTCGAAAAGCTTGGAAAATTACCATCAGATGTAGGCTGACATGTAGGCTGACATGACGTTAAACAGAACTGTGTCTGATATACATATAACTGGCTAAATACATGACAATGATACGCTCCGACATTTCCACTATTTAGACATGATAGCAACATTATGGGACTATAAACACTTTTTGTAAGTGCACCGAATTCGTTGAGTTTCCATGTGAAGTATGCATGGTTTAGAGCGAATCTCATGTCATGACCGTGAGTAGTAGCTAGTGTGTTGCAACACCTGCAAATATAAATATGCCAAATATCCGCGTGATAATATACTACAGTGGTAAAAGAGACTGAACTTATACTGGGTTAAGATGAGTTTGAAGGTGAATTCTAAAATTCCAGCAGCATTTTATGTCCATGCAGCTCTCTTTGACTGCGACGGGACGTTAGTCAACAGCACAGGTGCTATATCAGAGTTTTGGAGAGATTTTGCTAAAACAAGACCTCATGTGGATGCTGAGGAGATAATCAAAACTTCCCACGGTTGTAGAACATATGATGTTATTGCCAAGTGGTCTCCCGATGATGCCGATGAGAAGCAAGTCGCAGAGTGGGAGGCATCGATACCAGATTCCTTTGGACAATTCGCCAAGCCCATCCCTGGAGCCGTTGAGCTAGTCAAAAAGTTTGATGAGATTTCAAGAACACTGACGGACAATAAACACCAAAGATGGGCAATTATAACCTCGGGAACCTTGCCGTTGGCCTCTAAATGGCTTAAGTTATTGGAGCTAGAGAAACCAGAATGTTTCATTACGGCTGAAAGAGTGTCAAACGGTAAGCCTGATCCCCAGGGATACTTGACTGCAAGACGTGATTTGGGATACGATGCGCCTCATGCGAGAGTAGTGGTGTTTGAAGATGCACCTGCAGGAATCAAGGCAGGTAAAGATGCCGGTGCTATAATTGTGGGTATTTGTTCTACCTATGACGCAGAGAAGGTGAAGCAATCTGGAGCAGACATAGCAGTTCAAGACTTGTCTTCATTTGAAATCGAAGGATATAATCCTGAAACAGACGAATTCAAAGTGGTCGTGAAAGACTACCTTTACGCCAAAGAAGAGTTCACGACACGCCGCAAATCTATTGTAGAGAGTCTAGCTTAGATTTGCTTTTTGTATTTAGGTGCACTTAAACAAGTATATTACATATTCATTCATAAGAAATCTAACGACTCTTTGTTGAAAGAAAATTCATCCGTTACTCCCTTTAGCAATAGCGCGTGCATACGGACTTTCTTTCCTCGAGTGTATAACCTCCACAAAGATTTAATCACTTTAATTTCTATCAAGTCACCTTTAATGTTCTGTTTTCTCTTCTTGGACTCATGCTCATCATCAACATAGCCATCTGTATTAGGAGTAAGTGCATTCGAAGATTCAGGATTGAGTATATCATTGACCCAGTCTTTTTTCATTTCCAACCCATTGATGATTGCTTTGCAGCCATGTAGGTTAGCATAGATGCAAACATAAGGGTTCTTATCGTTCATGTTTTGATTCAAATAATCTTCAGTAATTGATTTAAAAACATGTGTGAATTTATGACACAAATGGTTTGATAGTTGTAACATCACGAACCCTAAATTTCTATTAATTATTACTTTAGCCTCAAGGCAATGTTTCTTTCCTGTATTATCAATATCAATAGCCATTTGAACAATTAATGGTCTCTTTGGCTCGTCAATGAATGGTCTTTTGTAATGTACTGGGGTCTTTAATTCATTACTGGGTGGGTCATTCAGTACACCATCCGCACTCAAGTCGTTGATGTCAATTATGATCTCTTGCTTACCTTCAATAAAGGGGTTGTTGATTATCCTGTGTTTGATGACCCTTTGTTCAAGTTCTAAGAAACGATAGTACCTACACTCTTTGATTAATAGTCTTCTGTGATGATTGTCTCTTACAACCAAGTCATTGCCCCTGAGAAGCTCTAATATATCCTCAAAAAGTTTTGGAGATCTATTATTCACCGTTGCCGGTCGGATGTTTGGAGGTCTTAGCATCTTCTTCTCTTCTATTAGTTTTCTATTATCCGCCAAAAGGGTGTCGTAGCTTATCGTAAAGAAATTGGGGTAGTTGCCGTCCTTTAAAAACAAGGATTTCGGTATTTTAAAGGATTGGTTACCAATTGTGGCAAAAACATCTTCCTGGTTCAAATACTTTTGGAGTTTCGGTAAGCTAAAGTAGTAGCTGTCGGTCCATAAGTGAATGAATTCATAGTCATCAGCCACATTTATCTGATATCCTTGTAGATGATTATATATCTTTTCAAAAATACGAGGGTTCCTGTCAACAAAAAGTATCTTCTCTTCATTAGTGTCACTCAGGAAGTATTTGGTAAAATATGAAGGCCCATCGGAGGACAACGATGCACCGCTTATTTTGAAAAGCTTATGACCAACTTGAACTAAATACACTTTTTCAAATGGAAGATATTTTGGTATTTGAGGATCATATTCCTCCGAAAGCCAGTAACCCAATGGGTATGATGTCATTCTCCTTTTTGAATTGGTCTCAAAAGTAATAAGTTAAATCTTTCAGATTGATTTCAGTATTAGTAGTCGTGATGTTTCTTCTACGTATGCCTCGCGAGTTTCTGGAAGGGAATGAAAAGATGAGATATAGAAAGTCAGCATGAACCTAGATTAGTATCGCAAAACAGCACCCCCTTATGAGCTAGCAAAATAGAATCACACTATAAAGACAAGCTAATATAAATAAGAAACGGGAACCGTTTTGAATAAAAATGTCACTGAAAGGAAGGAATTTCAACGGCTGTTGGACTTGCAGAAATAGAAAGGTCAAGTGTGATTTACGCAAGCCATTATGTCTTAGATGTGAAAGAGCTAACCTTCAATGTGAAGGGTATTCTATAAGACTCAGTTGGGCCCCTCCGTTGGCGGTGTCGAAAGCAGATGGAGCATTAATTCATTTGGAATTATACGGTTCACATAAGGAAACAGACTCATTTCAAAGAAGAAGTATCGAGTTTGCGAAGTTTGGAAAAGAACTGACCTATTTGACATTTGCTGAACTAACTGGCAAGTTAGACAAACTTGAAAATACAATTCTGAAACAAAAACTATATGATTATAGAGTTGGTCCGTTCAGTGTTTACAGGCTAAACATTGCCAGCCCCAAAACAAAGCGAAGGCCAGAAGGAGAAGACAATAGCTCCAATTCAAAGAAACGACTAAACAAAGGCTCCTTGAGAGATGTGCATGAACGTTTGAAACTCTCAAAAATAGAGAGCTCTTTCGTTCACGAAGATTTGATAGAGTATGCAAAACTTAATATTTTCGCTTTGAAAGGACCCGAATACGAATTGGACGAACAAAACATGCTTCACATATTATATCCTAAGTTCTTTCCTAACATTGACTCCGCACCATGGTATGCCTCAGGCGAGAAAATTGGCCTTCTCTTCAAATACGATAATGGACAATTGAACTATACTCCCCTCTGCAAGAAACTAGTCAACAATTTTCCGAGCGTAGATTTAACATTTGTTAAAGTCAACTACAAACACAACCTCTGGAATACAACTGTTTTGCCTGTGATAAACCTGATTATCGGTGAGATGATATGTTCCAATGCAAACTTACTGTTCGAAGCCACCGAGAAAAATTATCAAGCTACCGATATAGGAGAACTCAAGAGGCAAATAAAAGCATGTATATTATTTTTGGTTCTTAGTCTTTCTGCATTTTTTCAACATAGTGGTATGAAACAGGAAAGTACTTCTGGAAAGGAACCCCTTTCGCTAGCGCAACATGGCAGACAGCAAAGAGGTGGATTTAATGAGACTTTAAGAAGTGATGAGAAAGAGGAGTGCTTCGCGATCAGTATAGAGCTCCGTAAGAAAGTCATAACATTGCTAAACTATCATTTAGACGAATACGATAATCATATGATCGATGATTCTTTCGAATATGACAATATGCTTCTTTTATGTATAATATTACAATTACAGATTGACAGTTATTTCAGTGTTTTTGAAAACTTCGAGCTTCTTCACGCCATCGGAGAGTTTATACTGAAGGAAAGGTTCGGCAAGCATGATGCTCTTCTGAATTTGTCCAAGTATTTGATATGCACATTCAAAATCATGCATATTTTTTTTGAATCATCCCATTCGATAAACTTCTTCAACTATTCCATAGAAGAAGAAGACGAAGTAAACTATCGTGACTTGAAGGATAATTATGACTTAACTGCCGAAAATGACAACGACGACAATAAGAATAAAAACTATGATATAAGCATTTTCCCAAAGGCGCCCATAATAGGTCAAGAGAGTGACCTAGCGGACGCTCACTCAGAGTCAATTAGAAATGCAGCCAACTCGGACTCAGAAGCCATTAGCTCAACTATATCAGGTGTTCCTTTAGTTTTCTCAGTTCAATTTAGTCAAAATAAGGCCAAAACGAGTGGTGCTCCATCAACTGGAATATTGAACAGTGCTTCAGGAAATGAGGTTATTGATGAAAATCATAATTCGGCTAACCATGCCGAGAAATTGGAAGGTTATGAAGGCTCTCTGTTTTCCGCGATTAGAGACACAGGCAAACCAACTGCGTATGGAAGACGTATAAGAAACATACGAACGAAACCTCGATCGTATATCCCCAATATTGGATTCCAACCTCTGGCATACGAAGAAGTCGTCCATCAAATGTGTGGGATCCCATCAACTTTGTTGAACTTATTTTACAGGGTCATACACTTGACTAATCATAAAAAGTTGTTTTCTCAAAGAGGTGTTTTTCCTCGAAACTTCCCTAAAATTTGCGCCGATATAGAGGATTTGGTACTCAACTGGAAGCTCGAGGACTCTTGGTGTTTGTACACGGAAGATGCAATGATACCACCAGAAATTCCTGAAGCCGGGTCGAACACAACATCCCCTAAAGCAGCTATGGAGCAGCCAACGACCCACTTCAAAGAGATTTTCAACAACAAGGCTACCTTTCCGTCGTCAAATTCCACCGCTTTGTGGCCTCCTCGGCACAGGCGCACCAAAAAGTTCCTTCTGGCATTTCACGAGTGTCTATATCATCTAGTGATGATATTTCGTAACAGCATTATTGTCTACTTCTGTCAATTGATAAAGGAAGACCCTGTACACAAGTATAGAAATTACATATCGCAGGCATTATATCACTTGGACGCTCTTCTGTCTCTTAAAAGCGGGCTCAGGGACTCTGGTATCAATATTTCGCTCTCATTCTGGCCTATTCTCGTATGTGGGTGTGATTTGGAATCAGAGGAGGAACAGAAAGCTCTCATCCAATTCTGGGAGAAAGAGGACTTTGGCGTATCTAACTGGTGGAGAGCAAAACAGATTCTTTACGAAGTTTGGCACCGCCGAAGAGAAGGCGACTCGTGTCTGTGGATGGACATGGTTCGGGAGTGGGACATCGTACTTTCGCTCTGACCGAGGATCGCCCATAACACCGCTTGGCAACCTGCCTGTACCATATGGTATATGGATCATTCAGTGCCTCTTGTCATGTAGTTATAGTTTAATCTTATAGAAAACGTAACAACACTGCTGCATCCATAAATGCTCCAATAGAGGTGTACCTAGTCTAGGAGAGCGGCTGCTATGCTACTTACCGTGTTGCAGAAGCTGCAAACAATGTCGCCTCTATGACGCGACTCACGACATCGAAGATTATGTAATCTAGATTTACCAACTCTCAGCTGCAGTGGGCTAGCCGATTGCCTCATCGAGCGGCGAGAGAAAATCACACAAAGTGAAGTAAGTAAGGCAGCCAGCACAGTCTACGCGGGGTGCAGGCTACACAAAACCACCCACATCTACCGAATACACCACACCTTCCCCTCCGAGTAGCGCCTGTTTTTGTCCACTGTTTGCATCCAAAGGCTTCCGTCTCTCCGCATCTTGACCTCTCCCCACACCATTCGAAATAGTCTTCTTCCTTTAGTCCTTTACAGGCGACGGCTGACTTGATTTTCCAAGATGACCGCACTGTTTGCGAAAAGGGACCAAGAAAAACGTTTAGCCACCAAGCAGTGAGCACACTCATTCTTGAATTGGCCCTAGTTTATACGCGGCAGCATGATTACCCGGGCTCAGCTTTAATTAAGCTCCTTTGGCCAAGCTAATACCTGCCATACAGTGCCGCGGGAGGTAAATAGCCCGACAGACGGCCCGGGATGATTGTCCTGCCTTTTTTCCGAAAAAATCCGGGGTATTTCGGAATAATTTTTGCTAGTAAGTCTGTAGTGCACAAGTTTGTCGCAGACTACGTCTTGTACGTGAGAGCAACGGAGTCACTGCAACATCAAGATCTTGCGAAAGCCTCAAATGACTGGACTATGGTGCAGCCCAATGTGACCCGCCCGCATTGACGCTGCTCGAGGCTGCTGCTTGAGGATGCCACTGGGTCACTGTTGACAAAAAAAACTTTTTCCAAGCGCCAAAAGAGGGCTGAAAGAATAGACACAATCTCCTATAGACTAGCTGCTATCAAAAATGTATGTTGAGGACCAGTAAAATGTGTAGAACACCAGGCCGCGAACATCACTGTCCAAATGAGATCACCGAGGCTAGATGGATGGATGGATGGGGGAACAAGATTTTTCTCGTAAGCGCTTATGTAATTTTCCGATGATTTTCTTCCCCGGACGGTCTGTCTATCTGGCTTATGTGGAGGTTCTTGTGGGTTGAATAAAAGGGTGGTTTTTCCGGTCAGCCTATTCCCGCTTTCTTTGATTCAAAATTTTTCGTACTATATTTTGCAGTGAAAAGCCCTAGGGCCATATAGGATACTGCTGCTACGATCCCACGATAGTCGTCCCTGAAGCATTTTCAGAGTATTGCAGTGTAAATACTGCCGCATATCAGTGAGGATTATTATTGAGAAAATACAAAGCGACGGCGACTTATAACGAATTGAAAAGTTTGAATCGATTACAAGTCCTTTAATTGAAAAACAACTGGCTCTTTGAAGCCGTGTACTGATACAAAAGCCTTCGTGGAAAATTCTTCAGAAGCGTTTTGTGTATAGGGGCAGTTGTTTGGCTGAAAGTCTCGGAGAAAAACAATCTCCTGAAGCGCAGAGACAAGATCCATCGCAGCTGAATAGTGAAAACCGTAATTCCTGGGATCAGGCTTAAGATAGGTATACTCTAGACCGAGCTGTCTCGATTTGCTTTTGGCACAGTTTTTTGATAAACCGGATTTCTGTGTCTGTGTTCACAAGCATCTGCCTGAAGCGACTTCGCTGCTGCCGTGGCTGAATAGAGTCTGAAAACAAGGAGGACATTTGTACAAAGACACACTTACCAAGAAACAGTTTCTATTTTGCCAGACTCTGCACTAAAGCAGAGAGATTATCAACCTTGTCATAAGTAAATCAAAAATGGAGCAGCAAGGCGGAACTAGTTCCGTAACCCTGGAAAACGATCCCAAGTATTTGTCGCATCAACACTCCAAAGATTTAAGTCCTGGTGATACGGCAAAAGCTAGTGATATTGCGGACGAAACAAAAGATAAGGAAAACAGTAGACTGGACTCTAGTGACAAAGAAGACCAAACAGAGCATAACGAGAGGAGCGCGAAGGATCAGTCCCCTGGTGGTTCTGGTAGCACTGCCGTATCGCGTAAACGTTCAAAGGTATCAAGAGCTTGCGATTCATGTCGTAAGAAAAAAGTGAGATGTGATGCAGAGCTAAATAACACGTTGCAAACAGTAGTTAAAATATGCTCAAATTGCGTCAAGAATAATACTAGTTGTACGTTTTCCCGCGTTCCTTTGAAGCGAGGTCCATCAAAGGGCTACATTCGAGAGTTGGAGTACCGCCTCGAAGGGAAGTCAGGGAGCCACCAAAGTAGGTATCTGGAATCTGGGCCGTCACTTCCGTCTTATTCCGTAGCACAGTCAGCGCTTCCTAGTCAAATTTCTGGCCAATTGCAAAATCACATGTCGCGCCCTGTTCCAAGCCAGATCCACATTCCACTAGCAGGGAACAAGACTCTCTCAGATGCCCCCACGCAAAATTCGGGACCTCCACCTATTACTAACGGTCATGGCGCATCAGTTAACACAAATAAGGCCGGTACCTCATCTCCCATAATTCTACCACCATTAGTTGGTACTTATTCTAATTATAAACTGGGTTCATTCCTTTCTAATCCCCCAACTCAATCCTTCAAAAGTAATAGTGTGGATCCTAACTCTCCCATGGGTCAACAGTCACAGAATGGCGGCATCATGTCTTCTGTTGCAAGTATTCTGCCAAGGTTACAGCAACCTGGAAGCTATAGTGCCCTTGGACAACAGTTAGAAGGGAGTAGTCCTTACATAAATTCTCAACAAACGCCTGGTGCATCTATGAGAAAAGAATCCACTCCGTTACAAGGCCCTTTTTGGAAGGTACCCTATGAGATGCCTGGTCACCATAGGGAATCATCAGTTGATACTTCCAGTAACCATAATACCTCATTTAGTTTATCACATGGAAGGAAGTCCTCTGCTGACTCAATATCATCCACATCTTCGACCGGATCTAAGTCCAAATTTGCACCTTTGAAACCATCTCATTCAGTAACAAGCGATGCTGCACTTTCAGATAGTGATGACGATTTTTACTCGGTGAGATCAGTGAAAAGATCGAGACACTCTTCCCAATCTGTATCACCTCGAAATTCAGTCAGTTCAATGTCAAGCTTAAATGGAAGGATAACACGTTTTCTAAACTTTGGTTCCCATCAAAATTTCTTCTACGAACACCCCCAGCACTTGGCGAATAACGCACCTCATATGTATTCTCAGTATGTGTCTCCAGTTGTTCCCGTTTACAATCCCCCAATTAATCAACTGTCTATTCCTTCTCATATGAGTCAATCTATCAGGACACCCATAAATAATCTTGAACAAAACATATCACTTTATTATTTGAAGTTACATCCCAACTTTCCAATATTGCCTTTTGAGCAGAAAGTAATTCACAATATCATTGAATTTTCAGCTGAACATGAGCATCAGCTCAGCTATTTTCTAGATTTATTTAATGCTTCTCTTTCGGCTGTTAATAATTATCAAGCTCAAAGCTTGACTAGCAATGTTGAGCTAATACTTCAGATATTGAACTACTATCCTTTCTCAAAGCATGGAATCAAAATTTCAGACAATGTATTGATATTATACTTTTCGACCTTAGTTTTAGTGAATTACGCCATTGTTATGAATGGTGATACTTACTCTGTGGGTCTATCGGTAGTTACGACGATGCTCAATGATTTCAAGGTGCTAGAGAATTTCAAGACACTTTGCGATTCGAAAGAAGGAGTAAAATTGAGTCCTGACAATATCAAGCTTTATCTTCCTAAACTATTTTTTTGCATGACAATCATTGACGAATATTATGCTTTAGCGTACGGGGTACAGAGAACCATAGGCTCAAGTGAACTCGTAAGCTTCTTGCGTGAAAACTTGCCTCTGTGTATTCCCTCAACTATTGGTGGATATGAAATATTAAATTTCAAAATGACTTCGGTATTGAACGAAGTTGTAAAATATAGAGACTCGTTTTATTTTACAGGAAAATTCAAAGCACCATTCAAGAAAGCCACAGAAATCTGGAATACTGGCAAGAAATACAACTTCCATGAACAGAATCTATCATGCCTTATTGTTACCCTTCTCAAGAACAAATATGAATTAGTAGATTTTTTAATGGAAATTCATGACCTGTTACAAAAGGGTGAATTTTCTGATGATGATGAAGATAAGGATGATATTCATGACTCGCAGCTAAAACTAGTACGGTTGATTAAAACACTTTCTAAAACTACAGTCATATTGGGAAACTATTTATCTAATGCGGGTTTCTGGAGCTCGGGTTCGCAAGATGCTGGATTCAATGTCGCTAACGAATTTAAAAATTACGAGCTATTAACACCTTTACTGGGTTTATGCTACTGCCAGTCCATTAAGCTAATAAAATTGTCAAAACTTATTATAGACAGTTTCAGCGTCTTTTCAGACACTGATCTTTCGGCTCGATGTCTGAAAATCAATTCTGATTTATCAGTTGCTTACACCTCTTTGAGTAAGTGTTTCGACAAATCCTACAATCCTTACTTAGGATTGGGTCAGTTTACGACATCTTTAATAAAACTGAAAATTGACCAGTATAATTTGTCTTTTGCTCTCAAGCAAAACCTGAAAAGCAATAATTTCAAAATGTGGAAACAAGAGTTTGAGCTGTCTATAATGTTGTTCTTGAGAACGGAAGTTTTGAATAATTGGTATTAGTTATCAAATGGTAATGATTATATTCTGTAAATGATATAAGCCTATGTAAATGTAGATATGATTAATGAGACATGGCGATTAAAATCAATCTATTTTTATTTGAGAGTAGATTTTTCTCACGAAGAAAAAGCTAGCAATGAAACCTATTGTACCACAGTTGACAAACACCAACAAAGAGGCCACGACTGAATAGCCGACATAAAGAACAATCGATGTAACACCAGTTAATTTGTAACTACCAGCAAGTAGAAGAGAGTGTAAGAAAATGTAAATTGCACATCCACCCCCGATAAAGTAAGATTTCCATTGCCATTTGTAGTTCTCAGAACAGAGAGTATAGTAGATCATCAAAACAGATATTAATCCAGTAGTCAAAATCATCAAAACAAAACAGAAGAACAAAAATCCAAACATGTAAAAAATCCTGTTAAACCACAATGAAGAATAGATGAAATACATTTCAACTGCTATCGACCCAAAAGGAAATATGCCGGAGATTATCATTGCAGGGAATGTCCTCAAGTACCATGGCTGAGTTGGTATCTGTCTTGGGATCTGGTTTGTCCTAACTGGAATGGACAATAATGGTCTCTTTGCGGCCAATATCGACCCGACGACGGAAAGTGGTAGAGAGACCAAGAACCACAAGGCTATAATTGCAAACATTGTACCAATTGGTATAGCGCCGGATGACTCAACATAAATCAAAAAAAAGTTCAAGAAAATGAAAATTGCGAACAATACAGAGGGCACAACTGTTGGGGTTAAAACGAGGTTCAATTTCCAGTTTTCACCTCCAAATAGTCTGTATAAATAGCCAGACACAAATGAAGAAGCGATACCAAACAAAATGTAAATAATAAACATAAATGTGGATAAAGCACCTCTATTAGAAGGTGAAAGGAGCCCAAATAAAGCAAAAATAATAGTCACCATTGACATCAAAAATATCTGCACACCACTACCTATCAAAACAGATAATAACATTTTGTTCTTAGGAGGGCGGAATATATCACCATGAATGAGTTTCCAACCACTTTCATCAGATATATCATCATCCAAGTTTACTTCATTGTATTTCATAATGTCATTTTTTAAAGTTCTCAACAAGATGTGGGCAATGATAATGGCCAAGACAATAACAATGATGGAAAAATTGATCAATGAAAACCATTGAATTCTGGGGTCATATACATGCAAGTATTTATCCCATCTTGTCGCCCAGACTGTGTTTGAAGGTTTGAAGTATACCGAGTAAGAAAATAAAACCTTTGTTTCATCGTCTCTGTTCAATGTTATTTTCTTGAGTTCTGGTGAACAAATTTTATCTTTGTCACTCTCAAGATCCAATCCGTTTCTGTCTAAAGAAGCGGGTTTCACCGTGACTCCAACCACTCGATATCTGTGTTCATCTCGCTTGTGGTAATCAATCTCAATATTAAAATGGTTGAATAAATGAGCTTCATGCTGGTCGTCTACTTCACCAATTGGGAAACCGGTACCAAGAAACTGATCCTTTGTGCTCACTTCGTAAGTAGTGTGGGCTGCGGGCAATCCGTCTATAATCCAATTGTGATAATAATCAGCTCTGATATTTCTGTTTACGAAAACACCGTCACTTTTCGAATAGGTAGACACGCATAACGTTTCACAAGTCTTATTCTCGAGCATATTAATCTTGAATGGAGAGTTGAATATTCTATCTCCAAATATTATTGAACCCAATGATTCGGATTGCTTCACGGGCCCATCTTCAGGTTGGCAGAAATGGAACCTGCGGGAGTAGTAATCATAAGAATAGATAAACGTTTTCATATAAAGATTTCCTTCTCCGGTATTTGATGCATGGCGAATAGCAGGTGTCAAATGATTTACAAGTAAAGGTATTTGTTCTCCTTCTTTGTAATCCGTAGGAGCCACTCCAGGCAAATAAAATGCCCTGCATAGACCAAGGAAACAGAGTAGGGCAATTACAGACTTATAAATAAACATCTCGTCTGCGATAGCACTAGAATTATATTCACTTTTTAATAGACTGATGTAGCGTGTTATTTTGAACAAAATTGATTAAAACCAAGCGTAACCGGAAAAAAAAAAACTGCGAATATGGTCACGTGTTGTAATACACAAGCACATTAATTCATGAAAAAGGCTTATTCTTTAATTTTATACCTATGAGAGAAGTTACTTTTCTTATGTTTAATAGTTACATCTTTTATTTCCCTTAGTTTGTTTGCCTGAAGCAGAGGATCTGTCATGTATTTTGGTCTTGTGCTGGAATAATCACATTTTAAATCTAGCCTCGAACATTGGCTGCAAACAGGTCTTTCTTCTGGGCATGCTTTATGACGCACTCTACACGTCCAGCATCCATTCTTGGACCTTGGCCCCAACCTTCTTTTTTTCTCTGGAGTCTCTGAGTAGTTCGACAAGTGTATATTATTCTTTCTGCTTCTGCTACGAGTAATTTTGTAACTTGGCACATACTCATCGTCGATATCATCTTCGGTGCCATCATGTACATCATTTTCTATTGCTGAGTCAGAATCAGCTTCTCCGAAGCTACTTTTGATCCCATGATAATCAGAATCATGCTTATTTTTTCCCCGTTGCTCTCCTTCTGTATTTCTTTTTCTCTTGTTCATGCACTTTTGATTGATGTCTTGAATTTTTCTCAATTTGTTAGTTGTTCTCTTCTGCAAATTTGAAGTACCGTAATTGTCAATGACTTTTGGTTTGCTTTGTTGACATGTCTTTTTTTTTGGCCAACTTTTTCTTTTGTAACTCCTTTTTTTATGTCCAGAGTTGAAATTAAGATTTGCATCTTTCACCATAGCGCTTCCTTGAAAACCTCTATTTCTTCGGGTAATTGGTCCAGTATTATTCTGAATCATTTCCTGACAAGCTCTCTGTTTTGTTTGAGAGTCCAGCTGTGAACTACCGTGTTCAACTAAATCCTCAGTTATAATATTATCTCCATGGATTCCGTCTTTCATTGGCGTTTGCCATATTTCCCATACTTCCTTCTAAATTATTGCTTCTAAATTCGTCATTTTTCTGCTTGATTTCCCATGGACACAAATAATCGTATTTCTCGACCTCTGAGGTTAACAAATCTTTATCGATAATAATATCTTGACTTTGTTCAATAGGAGAGCTTAGTATAGCATCATTTTGGATAATATCAACTTGCTTCGGTGTTTGGAGTATATAATTTATCCTTTTGGCGAAAACGGATGCTTGTTTGGCATCATTTGAAGAAAGTACAAAATCATTCCCATAGTGGTGCTTTCTAGAGAATGACTCGCTAAATTCAATTGGTGAAAGAAGGGCCGGTATGCTATATGAAGGTTCTGAACTCTTGAATGTATCATTGTACGAAATCTTTGAACATTTATATTCGGACGAATTTGTATCATTAAATGGACCAAAGAGTCTTGAAGATGCTCCAATGGTATCTGAGGATGGCGAGGCAGTAATAACTGGTGCATATTCTGGAATGAATTTTTTCTTTTCCTCAATATCGTTTCTCGTGGGGGTTTCCAAAACACCATTTGGTAGATATGATAAAAATTTACCAAGTGGACTAAACGCTAGTTCATCCTGCGCATCTGGAGAGTCATTCAACCTAAAGGACATCCTAGGGGTCTTACAAGGTATTAATAAAGTCTTGAGTCTTCTCAAAAATTGAGTCTTTGTTTGGCAGTAATGCTGGGACTTACATATATAAGTTTTGTTTCATTTGGTTGCAATTTTTTTTCCCTGCCTCGCTATTTACTGCAACCGTTTTTGTACTACAAATCACTATTGGGCATCAAACTTGGTAGAATATAACTACACGTTAATTACTAAAGATATATAATCAATTTATTTGATAAGATGGTTTAGCGTAAGCACTTGTATAAGTTAAGATCCAATTCATGTCTATCAACATAAACTTACATCCCATCGTCCACTCCGCGTTAGATGTTACTCGGATACTCTTACCACCGATCAGATCATGTTTAGGATGTATTTGGTAAGGAAGTTCCATTTCATTATCAACTGACTTGAGCTTCGATTCTATTTGTGACAATATGTCAAGTAAGGCTATCATGGAAACATCCAACTTATTATAATTGAAGAGTTGTCCTAAGGAGAAGTCGTTGGATGAATACAAATTTAAAACTATCTTGTGGCTTTCCGATGACTGTGTACCAGACGTTGTTTTTATTATTTGCGACTGTGAGCCCATGGGGTTAATTTTGTAGTTTTTCAAACGCAATCCCAATCGTTTTATAATAAAAGTTATGAGTAGCGCTATCTGACCCAAAGCTGCATTAATCTCGCTCCAAGGAATTTTGTAACCAATCCTGCACTGATTAATGGCCCCATAGTTATCTTTATTATCAAATGTGATATTAAAAAAGTGATTATAGATGTTGAGTTGCCTGAGTTTGTCTAAATGATTAAGGTTTAATTGATATAAAGATTTGGACTGTTCGAGTTTTTCTAACTTCTGATTGAGATCAAGCTGAAGTGAATTACGCGTCTGCATCAATTTGCTCAATTCTTTGCTGTTGAGTTCTGTTTCTTCCTTCTTCAATTCCTTTAGTCGCCTTTCTAACTCCATTTTATTCTTTTCAAGCTCCTGTAATTTCTCCAATTTTTCACTTTCTATTTTCGATAGATTCATTATCCTTTCATGACTTTGCCTAATCTTATAATCTAGTTCTTCCTCTGAAATTGCTGAGGTGTCCTTTGACTTTAGTTTCCTGAGAAAAGACCTATAATATTCTTTCTCCTTTTGGTTTTGATCAAATTTTTGTTTGAAGTTCTCTAATAGAAGCCTGGAGCAGTCTAAACACAAAGGATGGTCAACTTGACTATTTGATGAAAGAATCAGGAAAATCTTTCGTAAGTTTCGTAATCTGGCAGCAATCGTGACATAATGCTGCTCGCTTTGCTCTTTTATTAAACTGTCCATATCCTTTTCTTCAGGCAATATTACAAAAGAACTTGCTGTATCACTTTTTCCCCCACCATCTCCGGACAGAGATATGTGCAATGGCCCGTTACTATTTGACGTAACTTCTCTATAAAATTTCAATCGCTCCTCTGGGATTATATTTTCTTCTGCTATCGTTACCTTCAGAGGATCGCCTTCCGCCATCAGTTTATTCTTATCTAAAAGGAGTTTTGCTTGGGCGGGATTCATCTCCAACATTGACGAATCTATTTTAAGCCTGCTGTGGCAATGGCTGCAATAGAACTTTATTTCTGACATGATAGCTATCACCTTCTAAAGGATCACTATTATTTTCTTGAATTTCACTGTGACATATAGACAATTAATGCCATGTGTTTATGTTGTGTAAATTAGGAAAATCTATCAAGAAATTAGCCGGTCTAGTATAGTGGTTAGTACACTTCGTTGTGGCCGAAGAAACCCAGGTTCGATTCCTGGGACCGGCAATTTTTACTATTCTATAATGACATAAATACTGTTCACAAAATAAGAATGACGAGTAAAGCTTAACACATACTTATGAGGCAAGGTGACGCTCCCGTGGAACAGTCAAATGCTGCCCTAGCGATGAACTAATGTTGGTTATGTACCTAAGAAAGAATATTTACCCGGATATAAAGATCGTGGGAAAGTCAAAATCTTGCATCAAATACTGAAAAAATGTTGTCTTTTTTTTTCTTACGCAGTTAGTTAAAGCTGGTGTATCAATCGATCTTTTACTTGATAATGATAAATTATAGCGGTGTGCTTAGAACTGAAAGAATATAAGTTCACATCTGCTCTAAATTTGTTGTTTTGTTATGGATAAATGCTAAAGAGTATATCGATCCTGATTGATTTTTGACAAAGGTACGTATTCCATTACAAAAATCATTCTCAGTATTATCAATTACAACTTCAACTGATGTGAACATATATTGTGTCTTTAAGGTCTCTATGATCGATGTGAGCACAAAATTATAGACTACAACGGTATCTGAAAGAAGTGCATGATCATACAATGGCAATTCCCGCGAGCGAGTTTCATACTAACAGTTGAACAGAGATATGGGTAAACGAAATAGGGTTGAAAATGACTTGAAACACAAAAACCCCTTGCCTTTTGTTATTTCTACTGATTATTATGGTTCATTACCAGATTTATATCCTCATAACCCAATATCTTGGGTGTATTTTCTATATAAGTACATAAGCTTGCATGTGAAGCCTGTTCCGCAATCCATATTACCGTTACCCACAGTTGATTACAAGGATGGTATGTTTGTTGTTGAGGATGAAGATCATATGCATCGCTTGTTCAATGAAGGGTTTTTTGGGAAGGGGCATTTATCAAGAAGTGAACCTACCTGGAGTTCCATCCAGCAGCAGAAACTCAATCTGATGCAGGGGAAATTTCCCATGAGTATTGAAGAGGTAACGAGAGCAAGAAGACAAGAAAGAGATAGATTTAAGGAGTTGAGAACTCTCTTTCAAGCTCTCGAGCTTAAAGAAAGGCAGGGACTTTTGACTGCAGATGATATCAACTACAAGGAAACATTAAGGTTGAAATTGGAAGAGCTCAAGAGTAGAGATTCTAGAATTATAATCGAGCCCCCCAAAGAAATAGCACATCAAGATATAGATGGGGTTGCTTCGAAATCACTTAGTGGTCCTCCTAAGGAATATCTTCAATTGCAGGCAACTGAGGTATTCTTTCTTCGCTACGCGCTTCATGCAGTTGATATCTACATGAGTCTTCTTGAACTTTTCAAGAGATGCGCCGGTGTTAGCTCTGTAGCTTCAATTGAGCCGCGTAATAACTTCATCCTTGAATATGTGGTGTATCACCACTATCGCTCCCTTGGTTGGTGTGTCCGTTCAGGTATCAAATTTGGGTCGAACTTTTTGCTATATAAACGGGGCTTACCTTTTGACCACGCGGAACATGCAATATATATTATGCCTGAAGAGGTGCTGTGGTCTAGTATATCAGCCCTTTCCAGAGTTGTGAGCGGAGTTAAGAAAAACTTGGTATTGGTGTTCGTTGAAACACCCAGTAAGCAAGTTTTGAGTAACTTAGTACACACTTTAGAGCGTGAGGGCAAGGACCATTATAAGAAGAATCTCTCTGCTATTTTCAAACATTATCATATCAATGAGTTTATTTATAGACGCTGGATACCAGGCAGAAACAGGGATTAAACCCTGCCTATCCAGCATTTTGAAATATCATATAGAGGGTTCGTTTCATCTGGTTGCAAAATCTATGTTAGTTTCGCAACAGAAGTAGCGACATTAGTCTCGGAAACGTTCTAATTCTCTGCACGTAGAAGCGTTCCTCCCGATAAATACTCTTACTGGAGCTCTGTATTGGCAGTGACGATTCCGGCGCTACCGACCCATATCGTGCGCTGGTATCAGCATTTCATCTACGGCACGTAACTTGCTTAGCATGCCAGGTAGCTATCTGTATCTCGATTATAAGAGCACGTGACATGGTTTACGATGATACCGAAAGTGTCACAGAAACGTTCTTACGCGCGAAGTATACCAATCACAAAGACCGCAAATTGGCTATGAACTAGAGTTTACAGCAAAAACAACCCGCGCGATGAGAATATATTGGTACACGCACGCTGGATTCAGCAGTTACCATTGCATATTTAAAGCAAGATTTTCTCCCACCCGCGCCCTGTGCGGGTTTCCTTTTTGTAACAGTCCACGAAAACACAGTTGCAGGACATACACATCGCAGTCCAGCCAAGCTTAGAAAAGGCAAGTACACCGAAGCAAAATACCCCGTAACGCGTTGCAATCGCATATTACGTGTGCAGCCATTAATCTTCATTGAAGGATAAATCAAAATTAAGATCTTCATAACTAAGCTTATCGACTGTGAAGTAGACCTTTTTGCCGCCGAAACGGAGCGACGTTTGTGACTTGCACTACCGTCATATATAAAAGTTACACAAAGGCTGCTTAAGCTGAGAGGAACCAGATGTCTAGCATCAACGCATTGATAAATCCCATGCCGACCAGCGGCAATGAACCACCCTCAGAGGTGAGTTCAAATCGCGGCGAAGAACAGACTGTTTATGAGTCTAATCAGTCCGACTATACCAACAAAGTGCCTCAAGAGGTGATACTTGAGAGCTTCGAGCGGATCAAGACTCACTTCCCAGCCGCTAGAATCAAGAAAATCATGCAAAGTGACGAGGATATCGGTAAGGTAGCACAGGCAACACCCGTAATTGTGGGGCGGGCCCTCGAGATATTTATGGCCAATTTAGTAGAGGCCTCGGTAGTTGAGGCCAAAAAGGCAGGAGTTAGGAAGATCAGTGCCTCGCATATAAGATCTGCAGTCGAAAATACGGAGCAATTCGACTTCTTGGTCGATGCGGTGGAAAAGTATCCTCCGGCAGAGACCTGAAGGAAGTTTGATGTTCATGCGTAAGCATCGTGCAAGCATGTCCCATTCGTGAGACAATCTAAGTAGTTGACTCGCTAAGATGTTATATCTGGTCAAATTGGGGAATACAAAGCAATTTTTAAGCAGCTAGGAGGGGCGTTTTGTGATTCTGGGACTTTAGGAGTAATGGCCACCGGAGAAAAGTTGTATCATAGCATGTATAGTATATTTAATGCATTTTGGCGAAAGACCTAGAAAAAACAACATTCTACAATTGTAAGTTGACCTACACGAAATTCGTGCGAAAATTACACCGTTTCCTGTACTTCGTGGTGTACTTGATATGTCCTGGAGTATTCTGCTCCATTTTTTTCCATGATAATCAATTTTCCGGTACTTTAGTTGCTGCCAATAAGTGCAGGTTTTGTGTAATAAATTCTTTATCCTGGGGACTGTAGTCAGACAAAATATATATAAGGATTCCGGCGGTTGCTTATAAAGCTTTACTTATTACGTTGGACTGAAATCGCTTTCTAGTTTTTCTTTGATTTTGGATACTAAAACTCAATCCAATTTACAACTGATCTGATACAAATCTCGATTTATCGACGGATTTGAACGCAGAGTGGTTGCATTAGGAGTAAGCAAAACTTATAAATAAATTGGAAACTCAGCAGTAATTGTTGTAACATTAAGTCAAAAGATTAGCATATCTTACTGTTACTGAACTTATTGGTTGACTTATTTACGCTTGGTATACACAGTCTCAGTTTTAGAGTGGATCGTTTGCGCCTATCTTGTCTTATTGATCTGGTGAGCAAACGCATATTAGAGAGTTATAACTAGACACTTCAAGTACAGCCATTAATAATTGACAGTTACAAGTCACAATCAATTGAGGTTAAAGCATTAGGCAGTTTTAATATAAAAATTATTTGCTGAAAATGGCACCTCAAGGTAAGTCGTTCACGAGTCTTTCATCTCGTAAGTCTTCCATATTTTTCAATCAGCAGCCACCATTACCAGATGTATATTATGTTGGTGTTGATGTTGGTACAGGTTCTGCTAGAGCTTGCTTGATTGATAGCAATGGTATCATTTTGGGTTTGAGTGAGAGACCCATCACCAGACATGAATTGAAGCCAAACTACATTACTCAATCTTCGACTGAGATTTGGAACGCGATAGGATTTTGTGTTCGTAATTGTATAAAGGAGTCTGGTGTTGATCCTAGTGAAGTGTTTGGTATTGGGTTCGACGCCACTTGTTCATTGGTCGTATTGCGCGAGTCAACCGATGAACCTGTGGGGGTGGGTCCAGATTTTAGCGACAATAAGGAAAACATCATTTTGTGGATGGATCACAGAGCACCAGAGGAAACAGACATAATCAATGCTACAAATGACAAATGCTTAAAGTATGTTGGTGGTCAAATGTCTATAGAAATGGAATTACCAAAAATGAAGTGGTTGAAACACAATTTACCAGGAGGTATTAGAGACTGCAAATTTTACGACTTGGCTGACTTTTTGACACATAAAGCTACTGGATCGGAAGCTCGCTCCTACTGCTCGGCTGTCTGTAAGCAGGGTTTTGTACCTTTGGGTGTTGATGGATCCACTACTGGGTGGTCTGAAGAGTTCTTAAAAAAAGTTGACTTAGAGGAACTCGTGGAAGATGACTTCCGCAGATTAGGTGGTATTCCTAATAAAAACGGCAAGTACTTAAGTGCTGGTGATATTGTGGGTAAGTTGAACGAGAAAGCAGCTGAAGATTTGGGATTGACAACCGAGTGTTTAGTTGGTAGCGGTGTTATTGATGCTTACGCAGGATGGATAGGTACAGTCGCAGCTAAATGCGATAGCCCATTATTCGAGTCAGGAAACGATAATGGAATCAGCACTGCCTGTGGCAGATTGGCTGCAGTTGCCGGAACTTCGACATGCCATATTGCCATGACCAAAGAGCCTTGTTTCGTTAAAGGTGTTTGGGGCCCTTATAAGGATGTATTGGCGCCAGGTTACTGGCTTGCAGAAGGTGGACAATCATGTACCGGAGCTTTATTGGCACATGTCTTAGCCATTCACCCTGCCTACTCCCAGTTGGTACATGAAGCAGAAGCATCCAATCTTTCCAAGTTCGATTATTTAAATTCGCTCTTAGAGAATATGGTCGTTGACACCAAAAGTAGATCGGTTGTCAGTTTAGCAAAGCACATGTTCTTTTACGGAGACTTCCATGGAAATAGATCGCCAATTGCTGATCCTAGCATGAGGGCGTCTATCATCGGACAATCGATGGACTCCTCTCTCAACGACTTAGTAATTCAATACTTTGGTGCATGCGAATTCATTGCGCAACAAACTAGACAAATTGTTGAAGAGATGACAAAGGCTGGGCATGATATTAAGTACATTTACATGAGTGGCGGACAGTGCCGCAACGGCTTGTTAATGAGATTACTTGCTGATTGTACTGGGTTACCTGTCATCATTCCTCGCTACATTGATGCAGCTGTCGTCTTTGGTTCTGCTATCTTGGGTGCAGTAGCATCAGAAGATGCAGTGCAAGAACACATTGCAAACAGAGGCAGACTGAGACGCTCTTCTAATTTGACTTCTCATAAGTCACTGACCAACGTAGGAGGTGATGGTCCACATTCTCCATACACAGCCCCATCAGCTACCGTATCTTCAACCAACATGAATGCCCTCGCCTATGCAGCTAGCAACCCAGGTAGCCATCCTGATTTTGCACAAGTCGATTACTTTAACCAGCCAGTAGCAGAACATCCACACAAAGAGACTTCAGATGATGACGATTCTGAAGAGGAAGGAACCTTGTCTTTCGGTTCCAAGCACAAGGTTCAGCAAGGCTTATCGCAGAAATTGAACAAGATGGGTATTAAGCCATTATCTACTCTTGACAGCAAAAAGAAATCCAATGAGCCAGTTGATCATGGTGATAAGTTGTGGCGCTTAATGGAGCGTATGACCGGACCAGGTAAAATTATTGTTCCCTCTAGTAAGGACCATCCGGATCGCAAGCTTTTGGATGCAAAGTATAAGGTTTTCTTGGACCAATGCCACAAGCAACAAGAATACAGAAAGGCAGTGGACCAGGTAGAAGCCGAAAACTTGAGAAGCGTTAAAGCCCACTAAGAAATGACTGGCGCACATATCAACCTAACTAAAGTCAACTCTTTTTGTAGAAAATTCAAATACAAATGAAATAGTTAGGTTAGACTACATTGGTATCTCAAAATGATGGTATTGTTGTTCCACTAGTCGTTGAAAAGTGTAAGCCACATCTAGCAAATTACTCGCTATTCTATGGTGGTCCGTGCTACAACCCCCGGGACCCCCTTTACTTCCATTCAGTGGATATACATGGCTTTTCTCCATTGATCCACAGTGGGCAACGGGATTATATCTGAAATGACAGGAATGTGTAAAGCAACGATTTATAACTGTGTAACATCCACATAATCTAATGATACTACACTACAGGGCTTTGTCATGTAGTCATATCATGAAATATCCATGCGGAACCAATTCTGTAAGTCTACAAAGCCGTTCAATTGGCTATCAAAAAATAAACGATCCTATTCTACCTTCTGCTAGAATAAAGTCCGATCATCTTGCATAGCAAAGGATGTGACAACTTACTGCAGATTTTTAAGGTTCTGTAATGTCACGTGCATGGTTGCAATTCATCATGTCATTCTCGAGCAAATGTTTTCTAGTTCAAAAGCTAGCTTTAGAGGACCATACCTTGACTTTGGGCGGCATTTGTGGCCCAGAAAGTGGTCAATAACGTTATGCTGTGGTTACTTGTCCTGATAGCTCTGCACAAATCAATTTCACCTTCATCTATGTGAATATAGCAGCAAGGCAAGTGGCTGAATAGTCACGTGTGATGATTCAGTATGAACTGTGGATCTCTGGGCGCTTCTTATATATTGTGCAACTATTAGGTCGTATATATTTGTAATGTCAGCACTCTAGGAATATATTTTAGCATTGCTACGTTATAGAAATACTGGTACGATCAAGTACACTTACAGTAGTTCCAAAGTGCCGTAACAAGGCTCATCTATTTAAGTTGGATAAAAAGATCTTTCGTAGAAGAATCTTTCCTAAAATTCAGCCCGCTACGCTAGGCCTGCTTGAAAGCAAACGGTATTGAAAAAGTTAACCGATTGTCTTTTTGATAGAGAAACGGCATCGAGGTTTTCCAACTATCTATCTGAGAAATATTATCTGACATTCACAGAAAGTCTAGGAATCGGTCCACAGCAAGCCAACGGTATGTCGAACTTTGTGTCTGAAGTGCCACATCTTCAGGAATATCGTAGCCATGATGAGCAGCATCATAATGGCTCTTATGCTGTTTCTGTGTATGATTCAATCAGAGAAAATGATTCTGAGGCAGCACAGCATCATCAGTTTTATGACCACGAATCACCTAGGACCAGTGGAATTGTGGTGCCAGAGTATAGAGAAAGGACAGTTGGTGTCATGGACTGGATACGGGATGTTTTTGATGACCCCCTTGGAAAGGTTAAGGCATACTTCATAAGTTTGTTCCCTATTTTGCAGTGGATTTTGCACTATAATGTAAAATGGGCTTACGGTGACCTTGTCGCGGGTATAACAGTAGGGGTGGTATTAGTTCCTCAATCCATGTCATATGCACAGCTTGCTGGTCTTCAAGCGCAATATGGATTGTACTCATCGTTTGTTGGTGTCTTCATATATTCGTTCTTCGCAACTTCAAAAGATGTATCTATTGGTCCCGTGGCGGTAATGTCGCTTCAGGTAAGTAAAGTCATCATGCATGTGCAAGACAAAGTTGGAGATAAATACCCACCAGCGCAAATAGCCACCTTTTTGGCCTTGATATGTGGTGGAATCGCCGCTGGAATCGGTATTCTTCGCTTGGGATTCATTTTGGAGTTCATCTCTATTCCGGCCGTCATGGGCTTTATGAGTGGATCTGCATTCAACATCGCCGTTGGTCAGGTTCCTGCTTTATTAGGATATAACAAGCTAGTGAACACGAGAGGTTCCTCTTATGAAGTTGTGATAGATACCCTCAAAAATTTGAAACATACCTCTTATGACGCCGCCTTTGGATTAGTTAGTTTATTTGTATTGTACTTGTGGAAATATGGAATGGTTTATGGTGAAAAAAGGTGGACCAAATATAAATGGGTATTTTTTTACACTCAGCATTTAAGGAATGCCATAGTCATTATTGTTGCAACCGCAATCTCGTGGGGAATCATACACCCAATGAAACTCCGTTACGATGGCCCTTCCAAAGACTTTAAGGGACCTTTTTCCACTATTGGTGAAGTGCCATCGGGTTTGAGACATGTTGGAGTAATGACTGTGCCAAAAGGAATTGTCAAAGACATGGCGTCCGAGATCCCTGTATCGACAATCATTTTGTTGTTAGAGCATATTGCTATTTCAAAATCTTTTGGAAGAGTCAATGATTATAAGGTTGTTCCAGACCAGGAGCTCATTGCGATTGGAGTGAATAACTTAATTGGTACTTTTTTCAATGCTTACCCATCTACTGGTTCATTTTCAAGATCTGCATTAAAGGCTAAGTGTGGTGTTAGAACACCCTTAGCTGGTATCTTTACAGGTGCTGTGGTTTTGTTAGCATTGTACTGTCTCACAAGCTCCTTTTACTATATTCCGAAAGCCGCGCTTTCGGCTGTTATTATTCATGCTGTTTCAGATTTAGTGGCCAATTATAAAGTCACTTGGAACTTCTGGAATGTCAGTCCTTTGGATTGTGGTATATTTTTGATTGCAGTCATTATCACTGTCTTCGCTTCTATTGAAGATGGTGTATACTTTGCGATCTGTGCTTCCGCCGCGGTTTTACTTTTCAGAATAGCTAAACCTCAAGGTGTATTTTTGGGTAAAATCCAAGTCGCTGAAGTCGTTAATCCTATCATCAATAAGTTTGACTCTGAAACATCATCGCTTAGTGATAATCAAAACTCCTCCAGCTCTAATGAATTAGAGATTCATCAGGTTTTGAGTAACAACTCAAAACTGCAAGGAAAATATAACACAAAAGAAGCGCCAGCGCTGACCACGACAATCGACGACTTGCGTGCTAATGGTCGAAACATTAAGTTCCACACCCGATGGGTTCCACTCACGAAAGAGAACGTGAACGGGAATTTGCATGTGCAGCCACCACCCCCTGGTGTTATCGTTTTCAAGCCCATAGAATCCTTCACATATCCAAACAGTTCATTGCAAGTTGATAGAGTATCAGACGAAGTCAAAAGGCTTACCAGAAGAGGCAAGCCTCACAATTATACAGATACAGGCTCAAGGCCTTGGAATGATCCAGGTCCATTGAGATGGAATTTGCCATTCAGCAAGAAGGGTGCGGAAAAGGAAGAACCCGAAGTTGACAATAGACCAGTGTTGAAAATTGTTCATTTTGATTTCTCATCAGTTGCATCTATAGACGTCACTAGTATACAAGCACTTGTTGACTTGAGAAAAGCTTTGAACATATATGCAGATAGAGAAGTGGAATTTCATTTTTCGGGAATTTTATCACCATGGATTAGAAGAGGTTTGCTCAAAGCAGGATTTGGCTCATATTTCGAAGATGGCTTGGTCAGTGATACTACCTATGTCAATATCGCTACGTCGGCTGAGGGTCTGGATTTAGAACAAGGTCCTAGCCAGCAGTACTATGCTGCTGTTGGAACGAATACTCCCTTCTTCCATCTTGACATTCCAGACTACTAAGCGAATGTCAATTGATATCCCCTTTGTAAACTTCAGTTCTTTACAATTTTTACATACAATATTACCATTGTTTATAGACAGTAAGAAGATGATAGACTTGTGATTATAAGGTGTAGTCCACAGTATCGCGACCATTCATAGAAATGACGCGTTGCGCATTTCTCAATTTATTCAACCTCAACAGATAGATACTTCAACGCTTTCGTTTAGAAGTATAGTTCATAACATCATATCAAAGTATGTTATCTCCTAATTCCAGCAGTATGGAAGGTGATGCAGAACGCTTAGATGGCGTGGCAGAATATACAAAAAAACGGCCAATTGAAAAAGAGGATGCTAAAGAAGAGTCTCCAGAGACAAAGAAAAGTAAACTAGCAACACCGGAAGCAGCAGACGTTACTATTATAGAGGACAAAGACACAGCTGGGGCGTTCAATCAGGAAAAAGACCTAACGAAAAAGCAGGCAGAAAAACTAGAAAAGCAAAGGAGAAGAGAGGAAGAGAAGAAAGCTAGGGAACAAAAGAAGGTAGAAGAAAGATTACAAAAAGAAGAAGAGAGAAGGAAGAAGGAGATTGAAAAGCAGAAAAAGCAACTTGCTAAAGATCAGGAGAAGGAAGAAAGACGTAGACGGTTGGAGGAAGATAGAATAGAACGAGAAAAGAAGAGAGAAGAAGAAAGAAGTAGGCGACAGGCAGAAAAAGAAGAGCGGGAGAAGAAACGAATAGAGAAGAAAAAGAAGCTAGAGGAGGAACGAGAACGGAAAGAGCAGGAGAAAGCTAAGAAAGAGCTTGAAAAGAAGAAGCTTGAAGAACAAAAAGAAAGAAGCCAAAGAAAGATCTCTAGCTACTTTACTATCAACCATAAATCCACGACGTCTAAGCAGAAAGAAGGGTTATCTGCGAAAGAGAGTGATGCTGAGCCTCAAAATACGAGCTTATCCGTGTACCATAAGGTTTTTCTTCCTTTCTATCAGAAGAAAAATGTAGTAATGCCCAAAAGCTGGTCTTCACCTGAAGATGCAGAAGAGTCTCTGCTGTCATTTGACAAAATTTTGGATAAAATTAAAACGATGAATGAGTTGATGGATCCGAACGCAAATGAAGACTTCAGGAAGTTTTTCAAAAGCTACCACAGTAAGAAAGCCAGCAAGGTGTACGTGCGTCCCGAACAATTGGTAGATGCATTGAATTCGTCCCTGATAACGGAAAGTCAGCTTTACGAGATGATACAAAATTTACCGTCAATTAAATATATCCAGTTTTATGAGAACGCAAAACCACCTTATATTGGAACATGGTCCTCAAAGAAACACACCAGGATCAGCTTCCCTGTAAACAATCCATTCGACACTTCTGTATCGGGGCTTGATTATTCTTACGATTCAGACGCTGAATGGAACAAAGACGATGCAGAAGAAGGCGAAGGCGAGGATATAGAAAATGAGGAAGACGAAGAGGATGATGAGGAATTAGAAGAGGATGATGAAATGGATGATTTTGTAGAGGGAACCGAAACGAAGAAAAAACGCAAATATCTTGGGCCATTAGTTGCCGTAAGTAAATGGAATGACGGCACAGATCCTGAGTTCTTCGGTACACTTCGCTACGAGAGGCTAAATATTCAAATAGGATTCTCGATAGATCCTTCCGCTAATTATTGGGAAAAAGCGAAGGACACTACAAGTGTCAACAATGCTTCTCTAGAAACGATCCAAAATATCAACCCAAGCTCTAATACCTGTCATATCCCATTGCAAAATAGCAGTAATGCTAATACCCCTAATATATTGGTTCCTCATAAGCCCGTCATAAAAGATGATAAAGTTGTTTTAGACTTGATCAAATTCATTGAAAAGAATAATGAGTTTACAATAGGAACTTTAGTTGAACTTTCTAAAAAAGAATTTAGGTCTTTCACCAAAGCACTACTAAAACACACTATACAAAGTATCGCTACATATAACAAAAAGACTGGTAAGTGGGAGGTGAAGGATGGACTAGAACAAAAACTTTTGCAGTCCATAAGTAAATAGTATTTACGTAACATTGAACGCGCATTGTGTACCTTATCTCTGACACTACATCAAAACCTTATAGTATAATCTTGTAGCCGAAACTCGGTTGATGTTCAAGATATGAGCGGTGGATTCCAAGAGACACAATACTTTGCTTCTACGCAAATGCAATCACGATGGGAAGATGTAGAAGCAGACGAATTAAATATTAAAAAGAGAAGTCACAAGATAGCCGAGCTTCAAAAATTTGCTAGTGCTAGCGAGGAGTCCGAAAGATTTGATGATAATAGTCTTAAAAATCTTCTTAAAAGGCTGAAACAAAGTACAACTAAGGTGAAGAAAACAAAACTGGTTGCTAATAAGAAAAAGGCATCTCGGATAAAGTCGTTAGCTAATTTAATGAACAGAAGGTATACGCAACCAGAGGATCATGAGCAGGTCCATGCTAAGAAAAACAGCAATCAAAGCACATTGGCTAGTATCTTAGGCGATAATACAGATGATTCAGCAAAACTGAATACCAGATTCCTGGACAATTTTTTTGAGAGTGCTTCCGATAAACTCTATTCTCTGGAAGAATGGCATCAAGTACAGAAAAATATTGAACTAAAATACCCGAATACAGACCGTAGAAGACATTATGTTAATGTGTACGATTCTTTTGGTTCCAATGAAAATCCAGAAAAGGATAAGGATATAGCTATTTGGTCACAGGCAAACACCCCGCCTCAAGAGAAACTATCAAGTCAAGAGTTTATTATTTTGCACAGACACCTAGATGCTCATGAGGACATGATACATAATAAAGACAGCTTACACGAGGAGAATACTTGTGCCCATGAGCCTAGCAGTCAATATATCTTGACTTTGTCTCAAATCATGGATTCCCATGGTAATAATGTGTCGGAAGAAGTTATCTCGGACTCGTCATGCTGCCCGTCTCCTTTGAATTACTCACTGAAGCCTAGTATGTCACATACTTCTGCAGAATATTCGCAAGAAAATCGCGTATCAGATGGTGAAGTTGCTAAACATCCTCAGGGACATGCATCAGGCCCTGCTTTGGCCATAACAAATACGCCAGATTATGAGCTGCTAGAAGCGTTCACGGAGCCAGATGATATCCCGGGATCTTCGCCTTCCACTATCAATGATTCGGAAGTTTATGGCACACCCTTGACTAACTTGGAGGACCCGGTTATCACATCGAGCATGCCAAACCAGCAAAAGCTAGATATGGATTTTGATCTAATACAGGATACGCATAGCTCAGTGGGTTCTCCGTATCTTATATCCGACAGTGCCTCATCCTCTAACACAGCAAGCATCAATTTTGCTGTATCACAAGATACAAGCCGCATAGAAAGATGTAAAGTCCAGGTCAGAAGAGGCTTAAATTTACGAAGTTGTCGAATAGGATCTACCAAAATCTATATAAATAAGCTTTACACCAAAAACATAGTCAGCAATTCTGATGAAGAAATACTGGCCTCTGACATTGATCCTGAAGATGAGGGGAAAATGGATGTTATAGAAATAATAAAGCAAAGGGCTGAAGACCGATCGCCTTTCGACTACGTGGGTGAGCACGTAGGTGCAGACAAACCAGTTTTACAAGTACCGTCAAGCCCTGGGGTTTCTTGATTCTTTTAGTGTCCTCTTATGCATATTTTCGTTCACCTGAGTATATAATAACGACTATTCTACGACACCATGTATATGTATCAACTATATCAATAACCTGATCCGTTGTATGGTCGCCTTTTCGCACTTTTCCTTGTAGACCTCATAAATATTTCTTGTGGTCAGAATCGATATCATTGTCAAGCATTACCACATTTAGATATGTCAATACCTTCAAGCTGATCCATCCATGTAGCATAAGTATCGATACATTAAGCACGATTTTTGGGACAAGATGAGCCTCATAGTTGTGAAAAACAACTCCATTAAAAACTAAGTAGCCATGGTAACCCCAAATAATTAACAACAAAATACTCAAACATGTAATAAAAGACGCCTTTACCGCCCTTGAGGATGATATTGTCTGTTCAGGATGAACTTCTTTCCTCTCTTTCTCTGCTTTTCTTCGACGTATGGCCATATTAGTAAATTATATGAATAAGTGTGTGAGCTGATAAAAAAGATTTCTGGTTCGATTCGTACCGACTTTCGGTTCTCAGAAATTAAAATTATATGCTATCAATGAAATGCTTTTCTACCAGGTCCAAACCAAGTAACGAAAGAAGTATGGAAAGTTTATATAATTCCAACAGTCATCTTGATATAAGTCCCGATCATTACACGGGAGGAGTCCCGGTCTTCAAGCCGGATTTTGAAGAGTTTCGGGACTTCTATAAGTTTAACAAAGCAATAAATAAGTACGGAATGCAATCTGGAATTGTCAAGGTTATACCTCCTAAAGAATGGAAGCAGGAGTTGCGGAAGTGTTATACAAGTGATAATTTTGACCAAGTGAAAATAAAAAATCCCATTATTCAGCAGATAAACGGGATTTCCCCGGGTGTATTCTCGCAGCAAAATGTCGAAAGACCTAGGACATACTCCATCTACCAGTGGAAAGAGCTTTCAAATAAGCCGAACCATCAGCCACCAGCACCAAAGGGGCAAGCAAGGAAAAATGCTTCCAGCCGGAGTAAGGCGCCTAAATCAGGAATCGACATATCTGCACCTCTGAAGGATGAGGCCGACTCGCATGCGTACAACATCGATACTACCGAGTTCACTCCTGAACGTTGCGAACAGCTTGAAAAGACCTACTGGAAGTCTTTAACCTATTCCGAACCTATGTATGGAGCGGATACGGCGGGTTCTTTATTCTCTGATTCCATGAAAATATGGAATGTTGCACGTTTGCCCAATATATTAGATTTGATGGACACAAAATTACCTGGTGTCAACGACGCCTATCTTTATGCTGGCCTATGGAAAGCTACCTTCGCTTGGCATTTAGAGGATCAGGATCTCTATTCTATAAATTATCTACACTTTGGTGCTCCGAAGCAATGGTACTCGATTCCCCAAGAAGAATCGGAGCGTTTCTTTAAGTTGATGGTGGATACTTTCCAAGAAGAGTATAAGGCTTGTCTGGAATTTTTAAGACACAAGACTTTTCTTGTTTCTCCTCAATTCTTGGCTAAAAACGGCATCAAGGTCAATAAAATCGTACACAATGAGGGTGAGTTCATGATAACATACCCTTATGGCTACCATGCTGGCTTTAACTATGGGTATAATTTGGCAGAGTCTGTTAATTTTGCTCTTGACGATTGGTTTCCGTTCGGAGAGGTTACAAAAAAGTGCGAATGTGTTAGTGATTCAGTTGGTATCAACGTTAAGCAACTTTATTGCAGATTCAAAGGCATTCCATATGAAACAGAAGAAGAGCAAGATACTATAGAAAGTGATGAGACTGACTCGATATCTGTAGGTATACCGAATCAGAAAGAGCAGTATTATAAGAAGAGAACCAAGAACACTAGCCAGTCAACCCCCTCAGACTCGAAAAATGTTGAGTATCAATGTGTACTATGCACCACTAACTTTCCCAAAAAGCTTTTGAAGACTAGTCTATTTCACTTAGTTGACACTGATTTAATAGGTAAGGATGGAAGTACGTTTAAGGCTCATACACTTTGTGCGAAACTATTTTCGGGGCAAATAAATCTCGATTCTTCTAAAGATAAAGCCACCGGGTTCGAATCCATTTCTAACGCCCAGAAGAACCTTAAGTGTTCTGTATGTGATTCACATTCCAGTAAAACAAAGAAAGCATCACAAGGAGTCTGTATTCAGTGTCAATACGAAAAATGTACTAGAGCTTGTCATCCAACATGCTCCTTGGCTAGTGGTGCATTCCTAAATTTTTACCGTAATCAAATGTTTTGCAAGCATCATCGACAGAAGAGAATTAATGATGATGTAAGTTCTATATCTGATAAGATATCCAAGATACCAGTCAACTCGTTAGTACAGTTTGTAATACAGGACCCTTCTGAAAAGGATAGCAAGCTTAGAGACATACATTGTGGGTATGTTTTGAGTAATAATTGGAAAGAACATACTTTTGAGGTGGCTGTCTTGCCTAAATTGAAAGATAGGCTTGAGATCCTCTATTCTTCAATAGTCACTGAACACGACTCAGATGAAATAATAACCCATATAAACCTCAATGCCAGCAAGCCTGTTAGCGTAAGGGGTAGAAAACCTGTGCAATCTTTGTTGGATGATTATACTGTTACAGGGATCAGAAATTGTCCAACACTTAAGAAGATTCAAGATGGCAATTTTATTACTGAAATTTTTCTACAGGAAGATTTTGCGCCTAAAGAAAAACCTGACCTGGAGCTGATCTTCTGGTATAACTTACCAACCTGTTCGTCTGACCAGGTGGCAAGATATACAGACGATATTTCTTCGTCCACTCCAAATGACCAAAGTTATCTCAGATATGTTCAGCGAAAGACTCATAGACAAAATACAATGCATGGTACCCATGAAATCAGACAACAATATGAATTATTCAGTCCTGCAAAGAAACAAAAGCTTGGTTCTCTGAAGGACAAATCAAATCCTTTAATTGGTGCGCATGCCAACGCTTCCCATAGTACCACAGGGTTTCAAATCGATTCATTACCCAATTTACGCTGTAATGGGATTCAAGAGGGCTTTCAACCTAAATTTGCTCCCTATGGTCCAATGAATCCCGCTTTATCAGTTTTACGACATTCAAGTTAACGTGTATAGATAATGACATAATTTCTATTTTTTTTTTTTTCTATATAATGATAAAGCTGCGTGAATGATGTTTGATTTATTTTAATAATATCTTTCTAGAATTGATGCTAAATAGAAACAATGATGACAATATAATAACAATTAGTAGTGACGATGAGAGCAATGAGTTGATATCCAGTGATACTGAGAACAGCGAAAATGTTATTAGAGTGAAAAGGTTAAAATTTGAGCAAGGGTCAGAGACTAGAACTTCTGAATGGTTACAAATATATGAACCAAAAAGTTCAAAAGATGTATGTGTAAACCCTCAGAAGTTGAAGGAGGTGCGCAATATTCTCAATCAAATGATAAAAGGTGCTACTGACACTAAGTTATTGATTTTGCTGGGCCCTGCTGGTTGTTCAAAATCTACATTAGTGAAAGTGTTGGCAAATGAGCTGATTCAGCGGCAGACTTTACCTGGATTTATGTTTGGCGCTAGCACTGATGAAAGCGGGAATTCATATACCGAGTATTCGGAACAGTCGATTGAAGGGACTGGTCAATCGAATCATTTTTCCGAGTTTCTTATGGATTCGAAATATCGTACAGGTTCCAACCTATCCCTAATTCTAATTGAAGAACTACCCAATATATATGATCCAACTACGCTATCTAACTTTCGAAAGTCATTGATGGAGTGGTTATGTACTCCTGACGCTCTTCCCCCGTTAGTTGTATGTTTGACGGAGGTGGAGTTACAAGGTGAAAATAAATTTCAGGATTACTTTAGCATCGAGAACACATTAACTGTGGAAAGTCTTTTTGGAAAAGAGATTTTGAACAGGCCCCAAGTAAAGGTAATACGGTTCAAGCCATTGGCTAGTACATTTATGAAAAAGACGTTGAATAATATTATCAATCGTGAAAGAAAAATATTTGCTCCAATACCTAAAAAATTGATCCTTGAATACTTAGAAGGTATAATATCTACCGGTGACATTCGGTCTGCAATATGCAATTTGGAAATCTGGGCAAGACAGTATAAGTATACGAAAAACAGGGATAAAATGTATAGAGAAGTACGGCTAGATTTTTTTCATGCCATAGGTAAAATTATATTTTCAAGCTCAAATATTGATACAAATGATACAAATGAAGTTGATTATTTATCTGTTCAAGAGGTCCAGAAGCACAATGATAATATACCCCTTATTAGCTTATCACTTTTAGAAAATTACCCAATTTATAACGATCTGTCATATGAAATCAAAACTGCAGTGGATATAACGGACTATTTAAGCATAGGAGACTTGTTGACTCCCGTCGACACACATGGTGATATTGTACTTCGAAGTACTAGGCATTGTTTGCGGAAGGCTAATTGTTATGGTAAAAGACGGCATGGCACTTTAAAATATCCCTGTCATTTTAAGGCCATGAGAGAATATCGAAGAATAGAATCTCGGATCAAACTCTATATGCAGCGAACCGGAAACTATCAACTTAGTTTTAACGATCTTAATCTTTTGTATGGATATTATGCCCCTCAGATATATATGAAGAGATCTCGATTATTTTTTAGGGCGAAAAGTTGGAGACTAGGAGGTTCATTCAAAGAAATATATCCAGAGATAGGAATACCCGTTCCCGATGAACCGGACGAAAACAATATATCTGATGACAACGACTCAGCTTTCCGTAAAATTTTTGAGGAACTATCTACGAATAACTGCATTTCAACCTCGGAGGTGGGTGACGATGAGAGCAGTTTGAGCGATCCGATCGACAGTGAAGATTCAGATGATGATGTGTTCAACGACTCGATTGACAATTCTAGGATCAGTAAGTTGGTTGCATTTTCAAGGAGTCAGACGCATGAGGCAAGGGGTACAGAACAAGGTTTAGAGATCGGTATAAACGACGAGGATGCCCTGGACACAGAGCAAGACGTATTCCTGTCAGACCCGGAGCTAAATGATATCATATCGCTGGGAAGATACAAAGTATGATTCTTCGAATTTTGCTTGCATGACTGTAAATAAAGATTTATTTGTACCAATAAATATTATTATTAGTTTCGTCGACTAAGTTCATCTGCAGTAGTCTGAATGATTTACAAAATGATAAAAACACCCACTATAAACATATGTATTAGGTATCTAACGAATAGGCTTTTGCGTGCGATATCTTGCTTGTTATACTATGGTTTAAGCTTCCGATTGAGTGGCATTCTGGAAGAAATTTGGATCTTCCTCTATAGATTCTTTGATAATGTCAAGACCACCCTGAAACTCTCCATTTATGTAAAGCTGAGGGAAAGTTGGCCAGTCGGAAAAGGTCTTGAGCCCCTGTCTGACAGTATCATCTTTCAAAATGTCAAAAAAGCCAAATCTTACCTGGTGTTCCCTAAGTATCGCAACCATCTGTCTAGAAAATCCACACTGAGGAGAAGATGGAGAGCCCTTCATAAAAAGCATTACAGGAGCGGCACTGGTGAGCTTCTTGAGTCGTTCGTTGAGAGCCTCTGGACTCTCTTCCTTTTGCTCAACCTGCGCTTCAGGAGCCGTACCATTTGTCAGCGAAGGGTTTTGGGCGATAGACTCACCAGAAAACTGGTTCAACGCACTCACATACTCCTTAGGGTCTGCCCCAGACAACTCCTTCAATATGGTGGAGTTCCTTATCAAAATGAAATAAGGCACGGCGCTTACCTCGAATATCTCGCTGATCTCGGCATGTTCTTCTGCGTTGATAGAGAGAAAAAGCACCGATTTATGAGCTTCTGCCAACGTCCGGAACACTGTGTTCATGGCTTGACAAGGCCCTGCCCATGGCGTGTGGAAATACAATGCTATAAGTCTGCTAGAGTCCTCTTTGGTCAACTGGCTGAACTGGGCCTCTGACTCTATTTCTATTACTGACATCTAAGACTACTAGGAGATATTGCGAAAACTGTGGCGAACGGCTATCTGATAGATTTCTTAGTTGTCCGTGTATATGAGTGGTTTCTTCTTGTAGCTGTGCTTCTATTCTGGCCCTTCTTGCACCAGACTTACCGGGTAGCTCTAGTCTCTGATGAAAAAGATAACGTAAAATGTGTGTCTTTAACTCGCCCGCTGGCCTTGTTACTAGGCCACTTCGAAAAAAAACGGGCGTGTCTGGCAAACGTTATGTCGCAGCACCTGCTCAAGACGACACTGTGCGACATAGTAGCCATCGGGATATTTTCAATGTCGCACATTGTCGCCTGATGTTGCGGTAGTCCTCCTGTTCTCTGGCCACGCCGTTTCCGTGTAAGTCCGTCTCGGTCCTGCAGACAGTGCTGTAACAGAGTCCGAATGCATGGGCGTGTGATGACTACCCCACTTTCCTCATGTGGTTCTTCCTAGCCACTGTGTTCTGCACCCCACAAATGGTCTGCGGGTATCCCACCGAAACCGCCAGAACAAACGAAAAAGGCCGTCTTGGCCATTCCAGCATTTTGCAGTTTAGCATGGGTTTTGCTCTACCCTCAGTTAGTGGTAGCACAGAATGACCTAGTCTTGCTGTGCATGCACGCACAGTAGCAAGCTGGTCAAGAGGTCACTTTGATTCACTCAATGTCCCGTTATGCTAGGCGGCCTCGGCTAGCGCCTCCCCAAGTAGGCATAATACCTCATTCCGCCATATTGCCTGTGTGGGCGTGTTGCTTTTAAACGACTGGACAGTCAGGTAACTGCAGAATTACAGTTTATCCCCAGGTTTTGTCTCTCCACGACGTTCTCTTGTAGTCAAGTCCACTTTGTTGAGCTTCCCTCTTACAATAAATCATCATAAGACTCGGCGGAGGATAAGTGTATTTTTCTTACTCGTAAGTACTAGACATACTAATTGAGTGGTGTATTGTTAGCAGAGCATACACCAGTACAGCTGCACAGTACACTTAAGCCACTAAATTTAGCGGTCATTAAGTTAATACGAGTACTTTCTATAGCAAAGCGCAAAGCTGAGCGAAAATTCCAACGGGACTGGGCGGCAAGGACATAGCAGTCAGAAAGTGGCCCTGATATTAACGGACGTGGGTGTGGTCGTTCGAACACATTCTACGGGTAGTTGCAGAGTCTGTTGTGAGCAGTTGTCGGACTACCGAGATCCCTAGCACATACGCGGAACGAGATCAACGAATTCGAGTGCGTCGCGCTAGACGGCTATAAGGCAGCTTATCTTGAGGTCATAGCACTTGTCGTACCACTCTCCAATCTAGCTCGGGTATTCATTTGTTTGTCTACAGAAAGGGTCATTTCGCAGTTTCGAGTGAAGCTCGAATCGAAATTCCTGACTTTTTTGCTCACGCTTCTGATTAAATCATCAGAGTGCATTATAAGGCTCCAGATAGGATTATTTGAGATCTGAAGTCATTCGGTCTCTACGGTCAAACGTTTGCTAGCTCATCTGTGGTTGCTCGACGTTCTCGGATTTGGGACACGCTCAAGGAGCTATTCAATTTATCCACTCAGCAATACCGACACCAATAGTCTTTAAATTTCAAATACATCACGGAATCAGTTCACGGAGCTACATTATTCCTAGTTCCTTGCTTCATTGGTAATCAAAATATACTAGTAATCTTCAACTTGGCTGAGTTTGTGGGAAATGGGCAGTGTCAAAGAGACAACCAATACGAAGAAGTCCAAGGAAATACCCCTCGAGCTCACCGCTTATGGCACTACGCCATCCGGTAAACCTCGTTTGTTTGTGTGTCAAGTATGCACAAGAGCTTTTGCTCGTCTAGAGCATTTACGTCGTCACGAGAGGTCGCACACAAAAGAGAAGCCTTTCAGCTGTGGGGTATGCCAAAGACGTTTCTCAAGAAGGGACTTATTGCTCAGGCATGCGCAAAAGCTACACGCAGGTTGTGATGATGCTATAACTCGTTTAAGACGCAAGTCGATTAAAAGACCTACACCAGGCGAATATGAAAATGGTGACGAAAGTCCAGACGCACTTCTTCATAAAAGTCCCCTGAAGGAGACACCTCCAAGTGACCTGAAGCTATCGAGCATTGATGGAACAAGAGATATGCATCTCTTTAAAGGAGGAGGTAACGGCTCACCTGCTAATGGGGCCGATGTATCACCAGTTAACGGATTACGACGTCATGCCTCTGGTGAAGGCGATGTGCAGTTCAATTTAGATTTATTCGGCACTGCAGGCGTGCCTAAGATGTCTCGTCAAGGTTCTTTAAAGGAAGGTACAAATAGCCTTCAAAGACAAGTTTTCGGAAGAAGGAGAGACAAGAGACACAGGGGTGCCTCTTTTTCGGCCCAGTCGGGTGCAAATTATGCCCTTGCACTTCCTGAGTTCAATGATTATTATCCTGGTGCTGACAATGTTGAATTTTCCACTCCCCAATTACTTCCTTCGTCTATCGCTGATGAGCTGTCTTTATTGAGCAACATTTCAACAATACCTGGTATGCTCGATAATCCAAACGACAATGCTAGCTTGAGGAATAACTCAACAAACTCAATGATACTGGATACAGATTCGGCTCATAAATTGCACAACCATGACGCAAAAGTAAAGTCTGAAAGTTTGATAAGTACCCCAAGCATCAACACTTTTGATTCCCTTAGTGGATTTCACAATATGATGCCTAGTGCGACGATGTCAAGTAGTGAGATTACACCATCTACAACCAATAATGCTTCTAACAATGGGCATCATGGTCTTAATGATTATGGTTACTCTTTTTACGATATTCCTGAGTCCATGATGTCCAATTCGGACATGCATTTCAAAATACACAACCCTTTAGAGCCTAGGAAGCAAGACTCAGAAGAACTGGACGATATACACACCCTCATCAATAGCCGTAGCGGGAGCCAAAATGGGGGCACAAATGGAAGCCATAATTTCAATTTCGACTTCATAAATCAACTTGATGAGTTAACTACTCATTATGACGTAGATAGCAAATTCATGCCGAACGGATACTCATTTTATGGAGATAGTCCCTCCGTTTCTTCTGGAGGTGTTGACACGAATTCGCCTCAAAATACAGTGTCACCAAATAATCATGGTTTGTTTGGAAGACAAAATTCCCAACTGCTGGCACACAACCCCCAATTTCTGAGTGCTACTACACATAATCCTGCTAATGATGGCATTTACCTTAATCAGAGTCAGTTGATGAATATTGAGAACTCAAACTTCAGCAGGAAAAACTCCTTGAAAAATTCCGTCTACTCAAAGAACAAGTTGTTCACTAACAACTTAAGAACCTTGATCAATAAGGCTTTAACAAAGTACCCTATTAGTGGTATAATATCCCCCGTGATTCCTTCAAACGAGAATTTAGAGTATTATGCTGTAAAATTTGTTGATCTTTTTTTGATACATCTACCATTTATTCATGTCTCGAAGTTGAATGAGCAAGAAATAATGAACATGACGTCAAATGAAGATCCATCAAATGAAAGTGCCAGAGTATGCTTGCCACTTCTCGTTGCAACTATGGGGGCTCTCCTTGTCAACAACAAAAATGATTCTGAGCACTTATATGAAGCATCTAGAAGGACCATTCATATTTATTTAGAGTCAAGAAAGTCATCTCTCAGTTCGGGATCTAATGGTTCGTTGGAAGCCGTCAACCCCTTATGGTTGATTCAATCATTAACTCTTTCTGTGATCTATGGATTATTTTCTGAAAACGAGAACAACGTTTACATTGTCATTCGCCAGTTGAATGCCTTGAACTCACTTGTGAAGTCGTCTATAAAGAGCAATAGGCGCATTTTGTTTTCCATTAGCGAAGAGGAAGAAGAAGAGTATAATGCCAATGAAGTCACAAATACTGATCAGAATCAGTCTTTGTTTCCTTCTACTAACTATAACGTCAATGAAGAATTGAGATTCAAAAACAACATAAATCGACAGTCCCAGATAAGAATAATCTTGACGATTTACAGGTTAACGAATTTCCTTTTAATGATGTATAATGTGCCAATGACCTTAAGTATGCATGACTTGAACTACTTAGCAATCCCCACGAGAAATGATGAATTTATATGGAGTTTCAAAAGTTATCATTCTTTCCAGGAGCATGCAACAAATCACAATTTACGAAAATCTATCCTAGACTATTCTAAGCAAGACGATGATAAAATTTTTTTCAAAGACTTATTGATTGAGGTTGCGAAATTCAGTGATAAGAACCACCACCCTAATGAGGCCATTGTGAAGAAGCTTCATGATGTCGGTCAATTAGGATTCATTTCTCTAGTTCATGGTATCTTTGAATTGAAGCAATATCATGAAATGAAAAACATTGATGTCTTTTTGATTATGGATAATTTGACGGGATTCATAAAGACGCTGAACATGAATACTGAAATGTCTGCTATCTTCGGCTCTTTCAGTCCAACATTGCAAGACACGGCTTCTTCCAGGAACCAGAAGAAAATGGAAAAGATTGATTATGCCCTTCTTGTTAATTTCTTAAAGATAAATTCTTTGATAGATTTCAAGTACGTGAAGGAACAAAGCTGGTTGAGAAATTTTGAGGAATTGAATAAGAACTTCAGTCAGTTCTTGGCTAGAATTGATGACGTAAGTGAATACGACTTCATCAGGATCGTTGATTGTTGTATTGTAATTCTCAAGTTAATTCTAATGAAATCACAAATAGGAAACGATGGTGAGGGTGACTTGATTGATGATCAGTTGAATTTGAGTGTTATGAATTTGAACGATAAAAATGAAGGTCTACTCAGTGAATTTGAGAATACATTATCAACGTCTATGTTTGAGAAGATGATGGACATAAAGTTCACAGACACCTTTGAGGTTTCCAATAACTGTATTCATTCTCAGATGCTTTTCCATGTGTTTGTGGTCCTTACAGTGTTTTTCATTTATCTCATGGAGAAGACTAAAAAGCAAAAAGTCTATCAATTCAGTTCCGAGTTGCATCAACGCTATATCATGGTCTTGAAAATTGCCAACAAAGTTGAGAATTTGTTAAAGGAAAGATATCAAAATGCGAGGTCTGGTAATGACTTGGCTAGTCTTTACCTTTATTCGAATGGTAATAAATTTGTTAATATAAACTACCATGATAAAATCCCCTATTCTTTGGAGAATACCCTATACATCTTGAAAATTGGCGAGTTGATCTTGAGCTGTATTTATGACACAAATTTCAAGGTTTGTATTTTCAAAAAATTAAGTGGAAGTTTGTCCCAAATTAGAAAATTCTTGATTGAAAATGAGATAAATCTTATGTGAAAATCCTGATTGAGTTAGGTGTATTTATTGTATTTATTATCTATTATGATTTATGTATAAAATTTATATATACTATTTATATTCTTTTTGTTGAGAGCATAACTTACGATTCTTTGGGTGCTTTTTCACTTCTTGCCTTGTTCCTCTCGTTTTATGTAATATGTAAATCTTAAAAATTGCAAATTCTTGTTAATTGTTTAAAAAGCTGATATGGAGTAATTATGGCTAAAGCTACGAACACCGATACTACGAAGAACAAGAAGGTAAGGCAGAGGTTTATCACTCCTAAGATAAAGCAAGATGCCCTATTTATAATAATAAGTTTCTCAATAATGGTTATTCTTATATTCCACTATGCTTGGATCATGAAGCAACTTTTAATTAGAGAGGATATGAGTAAGCTAAAAACAGCACAGCTTTTCCTCTCGTTTTTTTTCAATGCCTATGTTCTCATGTACCTTTTGCTTAACATCGTTTACCCTAGGATATACAAGGATTCGTTATCGAAAAAAAAAGCAGAATAAGGGATTCATGAAATTTATTTTATCTTAAGGCATAAATATCAATATAATGAAATCGCTATTTCCTACAAGTATACATTCAACTGGCTGCACTATTTAATCATTCTCTTGGAAAGAAGAAGACCATAAACGCCCAACGTAACGATAGAACCAATGTTTAACAACGTAGAAATACCATGGTAAAAGCCGAATTTTTTGTTCAAGTCTGTATACTCCTTCGTTGGAACACTAACTCCATTCTCATTCTTTTCATGCTTCTTATCGGCCACAAGCTTTTCTCTCTCTCCCTTGATTTGTTGGCATGTAGGCAATAAAACGAAGTAGTTAAGTGCGCCTGCCAATCCCGACACAGCCAACACACCAATAGAAAAAGGGCAAAGTTTGAGAGGAGTGGTTAATCCAAGTATCAATGGGGTTAAAGTTTGGCCCAAAAAGTAGCCAGGAAAAATGTGGTTTTGTAATCTGCCGAAGTCTTGTCTAGGCAAAACCTTGAAGGCAATTGGAGATACAATAAACAGATGGAAAACTGATCCACCGAACACAAAACTGTAGAACAAGACGTGGTACGGAACCCTAGTGTTTAAACCCAATACGTTGATCATTCTTATCGAAGATATGTTGATTTACTGATACAATTTTGGTATATATAAAGTTATTTAACTTTGAACGCGAAATCACCAGACTTCTCTATGTAGGTATAATTACAAATTGTCAATCATCGAGAAAACATTTTGCAAGGACCCTTCTTTTGTCGGCCTATCATAAACGAAGAGGTCTTTGCCTAAGTTCTTTTCTTCACAAGCAAACCAGACAAAATCACTTTGTAAGCCTAGGCTTAACTCATTTGAATTTTGTGCCTGAAGAGTGGAGTGCCGCTTTATCCTTGACAACTTTTCATACTCTTCAGCAGCTTTCTCCGCGTTGCTTACAATACATTCGGCGATTCCACACATCGCTGCAACATTCATACCAAATGAACCGGGAGCGGTACCCTCCTCCAATTTGTACAAAAAAGTGATGTTGCGCGTATTTTCATCAACTAATATTCCCATTCTCATTGGTCTTATTTGAGGATGGCCTCTAAACAGCAAGACAAGAGACCCAAAATGGGTTGCAAAGAATCCCAAGCATTGAATGTGTGTCGCTATGTGGTGCAAAACAGCTTCGGCAATTGAGAAACCGTCACTTGATGAGCCACCTCTTCCCAACTCATCCAAGAGTACGAAAGACTTCGGCGTTGTTCTGCTTAAAATTCTCTTTGTTTCCGATAACTCAACAAAAAAGGTTGACTTCCCCTGCATAATATTATCATTGGCACCCAACCTTGTCATGATTCTATCAACTGGAGTAAGTGCTGCGAATGAGGCAGGAACGTAGCACCCAATTTGACTCAAAATAATTGCTAATGCTGTTGTTCTCATAATAGTAGATTTTCCTGCTGCGTTGGCGCCAGTAAGTAACCCTATATTGGGCTTGGAGCCACCAAGGACAACATCATTAGGAATAAAATCCTTTGTGCCAGTAAAACAAGGATGTCTTAACTCCTTGAATTCCACTTGACCCTTGTTAGACTCGATAAAAGTAGGCCTGCAGCTTGGGAATCCTATACTTTCTGATGTCTTGGTTAAAGCAATGAGGCAATCAATTTTTGCCAATATCAGTAATGTACGCATATATATGGAATAGTCCTTCTCGAATTTCTCGTACATTCTGAACTTTAGCGTTTCACAAACCATTTTATGCAATTCCCTTTGTTCTAAAAGCTCTCTAACAAGCTTCCTTACCTCAGGAGACCAATACCGTTTAACTTTTGACGTCGAGCCCATTTGTTGCCAGTCATTGGGGATATTCTTAATTTTATTGGGCACTTCAATCAAGTAAACCTCTTTACCTGAATCTTTGTAGCATATCTCATTAGACTTGAACTCTTTTTTATATGTTCTCAAGTGTTCGTCCAATTGTCTTTCTAATGATGCAAGCGCTTCACATGAATTATCAAACTCTGAATCGACCCCCTTAATTGGAACAATATTATCACACAATGCCTCGGATCTATCAAAAGAGTCTTCCCAGTGACTTATACATGTTTCCAATTCCTTAGGGATACTAGCGATATAGGACAGCAAAGCTCCTGTATTTGTGAAATCATAATCCTTTATACTAGACGATAACTTAGCGATACTTTCAAAACTCTCTACCACTCTTAAAAAGTCTTTAAATTTTAAAGTTTTCCCGTGAATTCTAGCTAATAGTCGCTCTAAATCAGGCAAAGAGTTCAATGTTTTCTCGAAAATTTCTCTGAGCTCAATACCACCATTCATGAAAAAATCAATAGAATCGTACCTCTCATTAATTTTCTTTACGTCCATTAGAGGATGCAAAAGCCAAGCTTTCAACATACGCTTGCCGAATGATGTTATAGCCCTGTTGACAAGCTTGAAAAGAGTTCCTTTGTCTGTACCATCAAATGAATTGTTAAGAATCTCTAAGTTGCTCAAAGAAACACCATCTAAAATCAAGTGATTTGCTGTATTCTTGGAAATAACGTATTCTTTTATGTTTCCTAATGACAAGATACTCAGGTCTAGTTTCAAGGATCTAAGATAAAACAAAAGACCACCAAAAGCATGGAATGCGCATTTCTTTTCGTCTTTATATTGTAACAACGTAGAAGGGTAGTGAGAAAAATCATCAAGATCTACTGCCTCATAGTAACTTCCCTTAATCAACTTCTCTAATGTAGTGTCATAGTCCCAAAACTCAGAAATCGGGTTCAAGTTATTCCATATTTGATTAGTGCTACGAGAAGAGTACTTTAGTATCTTTGTGGCTATTGAAGATAAATTATTCTTTTCACATATAATCTCCTTAGGCTTGACTTGAGCAACTAAAGTATCTAACTTCGTACACTCTTGATCATCCTCAAATTGGACAAGGTTTATTTCTGAGGTTGCAGTGTCAACAAAGGCAATACCAAATAATTTACAACCATTATCAAGCATTTCCTCTCTAATACTAAAGCAGTATATAGACATATCATCATTGATCATATTGAGGTCTGTAAGGGTACCACCTGTTAATATACCAGTAAGTTCTCGCTTTATGATTTTCTCTTCCTTAGTAGAGCCTCCTCTCATTTCCTTAGCGAGTAATGTTTCTTTCTGATCAACTTTAGCTACCTTGTAACCATGGTCAATAAATTCCTTAGCCCAGTACTCGAAAGACATTTCTGGAATACCGGCTAATTTCATGTTCGCTCTACCACCACCCGCTAGCTTCAAGTCAAACTCAGTGTTTGCAATTTCAGCGTCGTTTTCATATAGCTCATAGAATTTACCTTTCTTGAAGAACACCACGGTGTCCCACATCTTAGATTTGATCTCCCAGTATTGCTTTTCAAACGCAGTAAAGCACGACCATGCAGATTGAGGAATATATAATGTTCTTGAATCATATTCGGGGTCGTCAACAGGACGTTTTTGTGCATCCTTGATGTTGACAAGCCACTGATACCTTTCCTCATTTTCTTTGGTAAATGATTTTTTGGAAGCAGTGGTAGGAGCTAGCTTCCGTGCTACTTCAGGCTTCATATCTACGCTGTATGACGAATTGGCCGTGAATTTCTCTGTAAGGTCTTTATTTGGTGCTTTTTCAGCGGAGATGGACTTTTCAGAGACGTTTGGTGAAGATCTCGAACCGGGTGATCTGGCAAGCTTTCCAGTCCCTGAAACCTTCCTGACCTTTTTGGTGTCATTGTAATCACTATCCGCTTCCGACTCGATCTGGCTTTCCACGTCCTCGTCATCGACAACAAAGTCACTCATATCATCTTCACTTTCAGCGTTCTCGTCTTGCGGTATGAATTCTTCCAGTTCATCATCTGACTCGATGATTCTTCTTCTCTTCCTAGCTCCTGAAACAGACTCTCCTTCATCGTCACTATCGGAGTCCGCGTAGCTAGCGGGCTGGTTTTTGCGCGTCCGTAAACCCCTCAGCTTCAGGCCTTCTGCTCTAGTTCTTTTTTCACTCTTTGTAACATCAACAGCATCCAGTACTAATTCCCTCTTAGTGCTATGCAAATCGCCGCGATCCTCAGTCTCTTGTCTTCTGACTGGAGAAGAGTTGGGAAGCTGTGTAGCCTTGACTACGATCCCTTGCAGCATGTCTTGTTCCAGAGTCAAAGGGGTAGGAGCGTCTCCTGACGCGTCCATAATGCTAGTATCATTCTCTTTCTCGCTATCGCTTTTCGTGTCTTCTTCGGCCTTTCTACTTTCGACCGTTTCCTTACTACAAGTCTTTGTTTTTTGCCCCTTAACTGTTTCTTCCTTTTTTGCTGGTTTAAAAAACAGCATTAATGACATCTGCTTCTTACGGGCGTTGACCGCCAGGGTCGATGAATTATTCAAAACAGCCCCCTTTGACTTAGCTTCCACCTTCATCGCTTTCTTCTTGCTGTAATCAAACTTTCTTCAAAAGGTTCAACTTGACGCTGGTGATTACCAGCTTTTTTATAAGTCCGCATTTATCGTAGAAAGCGCGTAGCAGCGTAACCGCTGACGTCGCGTCTTTTTGTGGATCACCAGGGAGCGAAGTTTGCACCCACCGATCGCAAAGCTTAGGCAATGATATACAAAGTAGAAGAGTGAAATTGAAAAAAACATGTTGTGGAGGGCATTGTTGTTTCTTATGGTGTTGGTTGTAGTCTATGGAGAGGTTAAAACAACCGAAATCAATTTCCATGGGGAACCTATCTTGAGAATATCTTCCAAAAAGTTTGATCGACTATCTATTATAAAGATGCTACTGCAATGTTACGAGAAGATATTTCCTACCACCGATGGACATGCACCTATGCATCTTGGAAGCGGTGGATGGGTTATGAATGATGAGAGAAGTTGCATTCAAGATACTCAAGTAAGTTATTTTGTGAGAAGCATAGCGCTAAACAGCAAAGAGTACGAAGCATCCGAGTGCCGTATTAATTTGAATCAGCGATATAAGGCAATTGTATCACCTTCACTAAATATCCATGAGTATATTCACATGAGGGATGACTCCGTGTTGGCGCATGTGGAATCTACACTAATAGAAAAATTCGCAGCCATGCACAAACTATCCGAATTTAAGTGGTATCAGTTCAACAACTTGAACTACAAGCTCCAATGTTTGATCGATTACCAAGACATTGGACAGGTGAAGCTCAAGGAAGATATTGTGGAAGTTGAGTTGGAACGGGTGTTTGATATTCCACACAGCTGCGGCTTCAACAGATACCAGAAGAACGAAAAAGGCCCTATAAGGTTTACAGACACACAGACAGTGCAAATACCTATGAATGGGACGTTTTATTGTCGAAATGGAAGAAGCAGTACATGCAATAGGTCAAAAGCAGACTTCCTCTATCCCCATTACAAGCTATTTGAGGATTAATTCACGGATTTGAGAAAAAAGAACGCTAATAATTTTATGACTAGAGCTGCAGCTTGGTTATTATCTAATAAAGAAAAACAAGATAGCGTATCGAATAATAGACGGAAAACAAGTATCGATGGCATTTACATAATAAGCTCGTTTTTAATATCTTGCTTCAAGTCTTTGTGAGGCAAAACGATGGAATTATAAACAACAACTTGGTCTTTGACTATGTTATTCTGACATAGAACAGATATATTATTGATGAGCTTGAAATATCCATCCGTACTAATCTTGGTGATATCCCTAGTAATTGTAGGACTATCGAATGTGCCTTCAATTCGACACCATTTACCAACTATCACATTCGTGGAGATTATGGCTCCAGATATATACGAGTGATCTCCGATGATAGTATTGTCTGCTATTATGCAATTTTTAAGTCGTACTCCATTCCCTATAGACACATTATCCCCAATAGAGACATTCGGACCTATCTTGTATCCCTTAGGATGCAAAATAGTATTGCGCCCAATCTTCACCGGAGGTATTATATTCGTAGAAGATGGAGCTAACGCTGTGGAACACTTTTTTTGCAACTCTTTTTCAAGGAAAAAATTACTAGTCAAAAGTGCTGAGACTGGAGTCTTTAATTGGTACCAGAAACTATTCGACTTGAATGTTAAGAATTTCGAGCTGGCCTCAGGAAGTGTTTTCAAGACATCGAGCTCAAGTGACAATTTACTCGAATTACTTGCATTATAATTATCATCGATGTCAAAAAATGGCGGACTCCAGTAGTTTATCTCCTTTTCACGTTGTTGCTGGGCCTTGACTAGGAACTCCAAAATTGTTTTATCAAAAATATAGACTCCACCATTCACAAGTGTGTAATAGCTAGACTCGAGCCGAAGTTCTGAAATTCTAGAAGAAGGCTTTTCGACGTAATGGACGACATGATTATTAGACTTGTTGGAAATAATAGTGCCATAGTTACTTAATACTTTGTTGTTGTCATATATCTTGAATGAACTGCGGTTCTGTACATGTGTATGATTTTGGTAGTTATTTAGCAACAAGATGGGGTCAATTCCTAAAACTACCATATTCGCCTGGCATTTTTCGAAAACCCCATACATACTCTTGAATGGATAGTTGCATACAATGTCTCCGTGTATTACAATAACTTTGCTGAACTTCTTGTTATCAAATATCTCATCACGGAAATGCAACAACCCGCCCCCTGTACCCATGGAGTACGGTTCAGACAAGTATTTCAATCTTAATTCTGGATATTGATCTTTCATTTCCTCAATATACTTATCGAATGGCTTTGTATTCTTGAAGTAGCCTAATAAATAGACTTCTTTTAATCCGCTATCAACCAATTCAAGTAGACTATCCACAATATGACTGACAACTGGTTTGCCAGCAATTGGGAATAAGGCCTTGGGTACATCCATGGATAAAGGACGGAACCGCGTGCCAGTTGTTTCGCCCCCGACTAGTATTATTGCCTTTATAGACATCCTTTACTGTTGAATTGATAGAAGAATTAAATGGCGTTACGCTAATAAATTACTCTTGTCACACTTGCAGCCAATGTGTGGTAGCCGTGATACAACTTTTTGGTCTATACACTATATATCTTGATTAATGAAATATTTAACTACATCAATTGCAGCCAAAGAATCCTCTTTACTATCATGCTCTCCGCTCTGTATCGTGCGTCCTAGATACTTGAAAGTGAGGTACTTAAGAGGATATCTAAAAGTAGGCGAAGTTTGATGCTTAGGATAAAGTATAGCCGTATCAATTATATTTTCATGAATTAAACGCATTGCATTCACGTCATTCTCTAAACCATGTCCTATAAGGATAGTAGAAGGTCCAACTACCTCGCCCAAAAGACTTATCAGATCCTCAAAGGTCACTGCATCAGGTGTGATTTCAGAAATACCGGACCAGCGAGTATTTAAATCCACGACCTCTCCTTTAGGCTGAACCAAAATATCTAGGACTTCTTCTCCTGAAAAAAAATCTACTGCGGTTATTCGCAAGAGCTCAAATCCTCGTGTAGTATATCCCATTTCACAGTCTATTCCAACTGCCGCAAATGACAGAGGTCCATGCGAAAACTCCTCACTTGTTTTCTTGAATGGAGCCGCGAACTGCATCTCCCCAGCGTTTTCCCAATGATAAACGTGGTGACTAGAAACGGTACAGTAGTCTGAGTCACCGACGAGGCCACCGCAACACTCGTATACTCGTACCGATGTATCCTTTTTTATTTTTTTGCCGGGATGATAGTGACACTCAATTTTGTTTAGTTGATCTTCTAGTTTGAATTGAATACCGCATCTTTTGCACGTTCTTATCTCATTAGGCACTTGCGCCTCTGGAACTTCCATAATATACCCGTATCTAGCTAGTTTTTCTTTTTCTATAATCAATTCCTTTAATTTCTGCAAATACTGTTCCTCACTAATATGCTTCTTAGTTACCCTGAACTTTTCCGGATGACTTAGTTCATAGATCTTCTTTTTAATCTGCTGTTTGTAGGTATTGGTAGAACTCGAAAGCGCCACGCGGTGTTCCTCCTCTATAGCCTTGTTTGCTGGCCGTAAACAGTCCTTGTCGTGTTCTTTTATAACCTGTAACATTTGTTTTATAAAACCTAACCGCTCTTGGATCGTCGCAGGTGCACCAGGCATCATCTGCTTAGGCATCAAGTAGGAAGCATCCTCTTCACTCCTCTTTTGATGCTTGTCAAAAAACAGCTTAATCTTTTCATCATAATCCTTGGTGCTTTCGCTCTGTGACGCTATGTTATATTCTATGTTAGTTGCTTCCTTCTTTGGGGTATAATGCTTCTCATCAGAAATGACTTCAGCAATTCGTTTCGCATTATAAGTTCGTAAGCTCCTTGAGAGTGACAAATGATTTATTGCCTTCGGAATGATATATCTGACATCTTTCTCCTTTGTTTCTTCAGTCAGTACCTTCTTACTAGCTGTCCCTTCTCTGTCTTCATCATCCGTGAATCTTTTCTTGATGTTAGATCTATCTGAATGCTTAAAAATACAGTTTAGAATGTCGCACTTGTCGTACTTGTTTAAAAAGGGACATTCAACCAGAGAGAAATACCTGTCGTCCGCCTTGAACATGACATCCCAACCTGTCCATTAGTTGTCCTAGTAATGGCAATTCTGCGTCCTATGCCTTTAATATTCACTATGATGTTAACACGCCTCATACATTTCCCAGGTAACGTTGTGCATATGGTAAAAATTTTTGCGATGAGATGCAAGGCTCAAAACGCCCAGAAAAGTATATAAAGGGGTACGCACCGCTCGCTTTGATGGTTTCCTTTTTTTTCTCTGTCGACGTACTTCATAGGATCATTTCTATAGGTCACGTCCCTCTTTGACTCTTCAAAAGAGCCACTGAATCCAACTTGGTTGATGAGTAAGATACCCTTATACCCTCAAAGTGAGAATATATTTAGCTTGTCTGTGATCCTAAGCGGTCCGGTCATCTATTTATTGCCTTCATTATAATGCCGGTTTTCAACTGGCATTCGGAAGGAGCGATGATCTTTACCCATTTTTAGAACTTCTTCGGTTGTTCTAATTATGGGTGGGTATAAGTGGCTGTCTGACAAGTTACTTTTGAGTAAATTGAACTTTGTTCGTTTTACTTAAGGGTGACTGTAGACTTGTCCCTGTTGTCATGTCGACCTATATAAAAAAATAAATGAAATATCATAACTTTCTTTTTGTAGGCAGATACATGATTATATGTTTCTATTCAATTGTTCTATACTTCGAGAGGACCTTTTGAAGGATATTCCCATAACCTATAGTAATCAACTAGCTGTCTATTAAGATTACCTTCCCCTTCGATGGGGAGGAAGAAAAGGTTCCTCCATTCTATTTCGCCCAAAAACCAAAAGTCGAGCAAATTGGTTTTGTATCCGTAGTCAGTCGGAATGTCTAGCGAACGTAAAGGCTGATGCTGCTCAATTCTCGATGAATTAAAGAGCGATAAAATAGCCACTTTCGCCGTTATCAAAAATTGATCCAAACCCACAAGTTTTGCACATAAACAGATATCAGGTCTTCTGTGGTTATTTGGAGTTGAGCCAAAAGTAACCGAATCTGGAGCTTTGGTATGCCTCGAGGTGAGTCTCGTAAATTCCCAAGTTGTCAAGCCTTTTAATATTTGAAATGTCTGGCTCAAGCAAAGAAAGAGCAACCATATGTAGTTGAACAAGCAAAAAAAAAGTAAGTTGAAATGAAAATGGTGGTTCTTGTATCCTTCGCAGAGATTTTTGGAAAGTATTGGGCATGAATTGTCTTCTTGATCACTTTCATATCCTGATTCCTTCCGGCTGTATTCAAAAAATTCCAACGAAAGTTGTAAAAATAGCAACACAGCCAAATTCAAAGTATAGATAAAAGCCATAAACACCTTATGGTTTCGTACACCAACCTCGTTGTATATCCAAGGACAGTAGTGGTCAAACTTTGCGATGAGAGCTTTCCTGTCATTGGAGTATCTTGATCTCAATGGTTTCCGAACAAATGAGTAAACGCAAAAATGTTCGGAATCGAACTTACGTAGCTTAACTAATCTTTTAATATCTTCTAGAACAACATGATTATCTGTCGGAACAGGAACTATTCCCGGGTTCATAAACATAGCTTTGAAGAATGACCAGACACATGCATAAACAATGCCTCCCAAGATCAAATTTTCAAAGAAATTATGAAAGAACAACTTGGGAAGAATCTTAATGATCCATACCACTACACACCAAAATAGTGTTCCTGAAAATATTCCGGCTAGCAATGGAGATTTTGCAACAGCATTATCATCTATCAAATATGTTGGTATTATGAATTTCAATATAAAGAATATAGAACCAACAAGAATTGATGCTCCGGCAAATATTTTTGGTAGAAAAAAGCCACTGTGAAAGGAACACATATTGAAAATGAATGCCAAAAAGAAGTAAGGTGCAAAAAACGTAACAAGTTTCCCGTGCTTAGGGTTAATTATTTGCTTTTTCAGCTCCCATCCATTTTTTGGATCACGGCCAGTTTCTTGTAAAACTTTGATCCATAAGTTGTAACAATTCATGTCCTTCGCCACGTCAAAGGAAGTTTTCCCTTGATCATTCTTTGCAAAAATTTCTGAGCCCGCGTTTACCAAGGCCTTCAAAACACTCTTATAGCCCTTCATGAAGGCCCAATGTAAAGGTATAAAAAGGGTCTTATCCCTTTTCTTCACATCTGCTCCGAACTTTAATAGTAAGTTGACTGTTAAAATATCTCCTTGGTAAGAAGCCCAGTGTAGTGGGGTTCTGTCAAATGCATCTGGCTCATCTATGTACAAGCCTTCCCCTCGAGACTGAGAATTACTGCAATAGTTATAAACAAGGTATATTATGAGCATGATATTCGAGCTATGCACCGCTAAGTGTAAAGCATTGTATGATTGGGCATCACGAAGACTGACGTCCGCCCTTGCATGCTGAAGTAAGTAATCAACAACGTATACTAAACCGTTTCTGCAAGCCCAGTGTAAAGGGGTAGCCCTCAACTCTCCTCCAGCAGCGTTAGGATCCGCTTTGGAAGTTTCATTTTCACACAAAAATTTCACAATGGGTAAGTGATTATTTATTGCAGCCCAGTGGAGGCCAGTGATACCGTCAGAAAACACTTCTGTCGCTTTAATTGTACCATTAGATATGAGTTCTTCGACAGTATTCAAGTCTCCTTTTTGGCATGAAGCCATGAATCTATCTAACTCGGGCTTCTCTAATCTCTCATCTTCCATCAGATCAGGTGGAGATGTATCATGATGGTCCTGATCTTCATTAATTTCAGCCTTATGTCCATCTAAAATTGCTTCTGTAGATTTTATCGAGTCTTCATCATGCTTATTCTCTCTTCCATTAATATCCAAGTCATTTGTTTTATCGCCACCTGTAAAATTGTCGACGTCGTTCACGTTTGTCTTTCCTGTATTTTCTAAAGATTTTGAGTCAGTATGCATAGTCAGAGTTGAAGCCACAACATCTTTCGGTTCAGATGAAGGATTTTGAATTACATCCAACTCTGTAGCAGGTTCCTTGTTATCGCCGATTGTCTTCTTCATTACTCATATGTCTGCTCAAGAACTTTACGATTGGACTTAAGGGCTCACTACATGTTTGAATTATATTCCGGCTGTATGTAGGAAATAAATTTCTACCACCGATTACAAGAGAACACTCAAGTATCTGGTTACCGAGGCTATTCGCCCAACACTACCATAATATAAGCTATGGGATTATTGCTACCTTAGATCAATACAAGCCATTGTATTTTACTAGAAAAGAAAAGGAATCTAAACGTCATTAGCACCACGAAATTTCAGATATTACAGAATATATTATTTGATGTTATTTGACAGTTTGATCTTCTCCATTGACACCGCTGAAGACTTGTTCAAGCTGTCCGAAAACACTGGAGTTGTCATTGACGAATCTGAAGTGTAAGTCGTAGCCCCCAGAGAATGAGTTGTCAGTGCACTTGTAGAGGAAGTCGGCAGCCCATGATGAGTACCATTTAAAAGCTCCTTGATGCTCTCACCCGCTTTCACTGCATTGGGTTTTATGTTAGTTTCCACAAAAGGCTGCACCTTGTCGTTCAAGAAATTTGGTCTGACCTCGTCGCTTCCAATGTTACCTAAATTCTTCTGACCAACTCTATATAAATGCTTCTCTAAAAGCAAAAAGTTCCGCAGGTTCGCTTTATATCCTATCTCTACTATATCTCCTATAATAGGTATAAAACCAAGTAGAACATCCACCACAATGTTGAACATAAATAACAACTGTAAGTCAAGAGGGAGACCATCATCAATTTGTCGAGCCGTCTGCAAAATTTTTAGAGACCAGTACCCCGTTATTATTTGGCCTGCAACTGGGACAAGACCTACCAAGCTTGCTAAGCCAAACTTGATTCCAACAAATGAAAAGAGCATATCATATCTAAAGGCACGAACCCTAACTTTATGTAAAATGTCCACGTCATTTTTGGATAAGCCTTCTGGTACTTTCCTTTTCACCTTTTTATACTTTGTGCTTTCCCCATTGCTATTAGGATATGTGATATATTCATAATATGGGTCCTCGACACCAAACCGATTAAGCTGATTCTCTCTTATGACCTTATTCAATATGAATTTAAAGATAAAACCAAGCATTTTCCCAGATATCAACTAATCATGACATACAATCCCCAGAAGTAGTGGTGTTTATAAATGTTAAGTAGTGGCTTGTGTCATCGCAATTTAGAACAGGATAATGGACACTTATAGTTGCAAACGATTGCTGGAGGAGTGCATGTGACACTGATGCATATGACTTGCTAAAATCAGCCAAGCTGAACTAGAGCACCCGCTGTTGAAGAAATTGGCTTTCATCTGCTATAGACACTTTGATATCACAATATGGTACTTGGGGCTAGGATTGTATTATATATTTGCGAGAAGTTATCACGTCATGGTATAGATCTTGCAGGTAATGAAGAGCGGGGCGGTACCGATTTTGATCCGATGGGGAATAACGAGTATTCTTCTTTGCACATAAGAAACAAAATCCATGATAATATCTTGAAGAAAAGAGGTCCTAGGCAGATAATCAGGAATGATCTCTGTTGTGAAAATGGTATATCCCAAGGACGGCTTCCTTTGTCCATGGGTGCTCCAGGGAGTTATGATAGTGTAACCTTAACCAATGCTTCCTCAAAGGACGTACTTTGGGAGAATTATGCCATTAACGACAATACCCATTATACCCATTCATCCAAAAGTACAAACAGGCGCTTAGAAGGATATTTAAATGATCAAAATGAAAAATTTCGAGAACTTTTAGCACAAAATGCAAATTCAATGGAAGATGGAAGTACAATAATTCCTCAAGAAATTTATGCTACTAGTTTAGGGCCTTCCGGAGATAGTCTGTCTATATTTCCTGATGCAGAGAGTTATATGGCTGGTACCATAGATCGCTCTGTTGCTCGGTCTACGGATAAAGAGAACGCCTTACGCAAATATGTAAAAGAACTCAGCTACGAAAATAAAGTTCTTTTGTTCGACTTGCTCGAAGAAAACCTTTTGAATATGCAAGAACAAGACACCCGCAAAGGAACGTCTTCAGGTTCTCACTCGACCTATTCGGAACCGCGATTCCTAGATGAAATACAGTCTTTGGCCTTGGCTTCAGTGAATATTATGTTTGCATTCATCCGCATCATGCTACCTATAGCAGTACTACTTTTTGATAAATTCTGCAAAAACCAGCTTTATTTCTTTAACATACGGAACACCAAGCACGCTATCAACATGTCAGTACGTATGCTCAAAAACCTAGAATCAGCATTGCATTCTCAAAATGATGAAGTACTAGGGCCAAAGATTTCACAAGAGCCTCAATCCCTCAAAACTAATCACGAAGTCTCGCAAGAAGTACCGGAAGGTCACAAACACGATATAACCAACTTGTTGCTAAATGCCCCCCATATATCCATACCAGAGATCTCTATGAGCGTATTCAGCGGACTCTTGTCTATCTGCAAACCAACAACATACTTCTCAGGGCTCAGGTATAGTCTATGTCGCAAGTCAGAATCAACTATAAATGATCACAGAGACAATCAGAATGCGGTGACTGGAGGAAGAACGCTTCGTCCCAAGCAGATCTTGCCGGACTCTGATATCTACAAGCTAGATGCTGCAACTTCTACTGCAGCTCAGAACATCTTGCACTCATTGAAGTCACGAGCTTCGTCTCTTTTGGCAGCTGCCGAACAGTTCGTGCGCGAACTAAACTGAAAATACCAAGCAGGATGCCATACTTGCCGTGCATGGAATTTTCTCTAGCTTTCATGGCTACATAATAGGAAGCCAAGGAGAGTCGGTCGTGTCAAATATTCCCTTTTGAGAGATCTTGCTCAGAGGACCCCCCCTTTTTGCAATCCTGACTGAAGACAGGCTCTAAAATAGTCTGTATCGCAATGCTATATAATGGTTTATATGCCGGACGCCTCTCCTATGTTCGAGCACCTTGGGAACATGCCCAGAAGGACTTTGCCTTTGTCTTGAGGTATGAATTGGCACTGCATGACCGAGCGCTACCTAGTGAGCTTCTCATGAGAGATACTGATTGCTTCCATCGTGTTGCCTTGTCCTCGGGCCCGAGAACCAGCCTAGAACATAAGCAATGTAGAATATTATGTGTTGGTTTGTGTGTGTTACCCGGACATCCTGGTTTTGCGGTCATTGCGCATTCCTGAAATTAGCCCACTCATGGTCATCTTTTTTTAAAGGTTAGCGAAATCCGGATTACAAAATTTTTTTCTCCCAACGTTCTCACCAAATTCCCCTTAGGCTTCTAGTCATAATTTTACTACTCTGTTTTTGCTAGTGTATATTGGTAACATATATTACTACAAAGCAGATATATACATAGGGAGTGGTATCGGTACTAGTGGTTAACTAGAAACACGATATCGACTGGAAATAAGACGATAACTGAGGACTCCGTCTGAAAGTTGAAGTGTTATTTGTTGCCACGTATACAAATTCTGACGCCTTGATTGGTTGGTCAGGTATTTTTCTGTCTGAGGGCTAATAGACATATAAGCAAGCGGTCTGTGCACTAATTTGTGTGCGGTACAAAAAAGGTCGGTTTCTTAGACAAGAACCTCGTCACGTGAAGTAGGATTTCTGAGTGCGCACGTCAAGTGTTCGAACCACAATGGCATTGAGTTCAAAAGCATTCAGCAATGGGATCAAAAGGAGCTGTGAAGCCAATGGGCTGCTCCACAAGAGGCTTTGCTTAGGGACTGATGCTAGCTGTCGTGCAGATTCGGCACGCAGGCTCGACGATGCTCTGTCGAGCGAGAACCTCGACAGTGACGATGAGCAATCATGCTACTTAGCGGACCAGATTCGTGCCAAGAGGAGAGCGTCAACGAGGCTGTCATTCCTGATGAGTGCAGAACTCTCCAAAGCCGTAGGTCAATACAGTGATGACGATGATGAGTTAGAACTCGAGCGCATGAAGAGTGCTGGGTCGCAGAATATAGACTGCAAATTGGTGGGTGGTAACGGTCCGACGTTCCTGTCTAGTGGTGTGTCACAGACCGAGAAGAAGGCTGTAGCAGATAGTGACCAAAGTGCACGTGTGCGCTGCTTTGACTACTTGGTTGGCGCTATTGACGAGGCTTGGGCTCGCTACTGTGATGTCACCACAGTGGCCGAAGATGAAGTTTATGGCTACAATACCCCTCACTCTGTAGTCACCGATGACGAGGATTATTTGGGAAATACGACTGATATTACTGACTACGAAAGCGACTTCGAAGGAAGGGCTAAAAACTCTATTATGGGCTCAAAGAGTACCTTGGGAAGCTCTAACAACAATCCTTCTCGTGTTTGTGGTGGTGGCCACAGTCGCCAGTCACTGATAGCAAAGGATAGCGTGTCGGGTGCCCGTGACACTAATGAGCATCAAACCGTAACCAATCCTTCTATAATGTCAAATCATTCTTCAGTAGGCTTACAGGCTTTGAAGGATCGTCTTATCAAGGCTAAATATTATTTGCAAGATTTGGTCGAATCAGATGACTTATCAGATATCTATGCGTTTTGGAAACGCTGGGATATGATTAAATACACGATAATTGAGCTTGTTGAGGATGACGATGATGACGACGTGATTGAATCTACTATTGAAGAGTTGGAGAATGGTCGTTGCTATGTCAAGTAAGTGTTCATGCGTGAATTATCTAATGGAAATAATGAAGGTATCACAGAAGGACGTCATCTCAAATTGTGAAGCAATACATTAGTCTGAGTGGACTAGGAAGTGATGTTTCTAAGACAAACTATTACGTGGATCGTGATGCATGGTGTTCAATTTTCTTTCATTTTTGTCCTATCTATTAAGTCTCCGTCAAGGTTCATATCGAACCACCTGGAGTGACTGCTCGGGTCCATAGGAGAAAATCAAGAATTCAAATATAAGGTTCACATTTTGTTGAACTAATGGCTTGTTTTAAAGGTTTATTTTTTTATTATGATTTGGGGTTGAAATTTATTATTGGGTAAGTTGAAGTATTGTATAATATTATTTTTAAAAAATCATCATATATCAAGCTTTTCGAAGTATATATATATTTGTATAATAGACGAAACAAACGCAACCGATCCAGTAGTTTAGAACTTTTGATATCTTGAATGAGATATATGATTAGGTTTATATTCGGTCTATTTTGTCGTGAAGCGACCAAATTTCGACATGCCGGTAAATCTATATCAAACGCTATAGCTGTCAAATATGAAATTAAACTTACAATTGTATTTACTCTTCTTGTTTGGAGCGGTGGTATTTGCAGCTCAAGTAAAGATCGGTAAGTATTCTTTATGTTATATTGCTTCTTTATGGATTCCTGTCAGGTATTACATAGCTATAGTGGACAGTCTCTAACAAAATAGATGTCCTTGAGCCAATCCCATCAGAAAAATGCACTAAAAAAGCAAAATCTGGTGATCTAGTCAGTGTCCATTATGAGGGACGTTTACAGGATGGTAATGTTTTTGATTCTTCTTTTGAAAGAAACCAACCTATTTCGTTTAGGTTGGGATCAGGTCAGGTGATTGAAGGATGGGATAAGGGTTTGATTGATATGTGTGTTGGAGAAAAGCGTAAGTTAACTATTCCTCCTGAACTTGGATACGGTGATAGAGGTATCGGTCCAATCCCTCCTAAAGCAACATTAGGTAAGTCAAAGTCTTTTTTATTTTAGCTCTCGCTGCCCTCGTATGAGGATGCAATGTGGATGAATTTTTCTCCTGTTTACATTGAATGAAAACTAACCCAAATCGTGTTCACTACGGAATTAGTAGATGTAGTTAGCATTCCTAACCGTGATGAATTATAGTTGTCGTGAAAGCAGTTATCGTGAATAGTTTTATGTAATGCATATAAATCAGCTACATGGAAAGTCCTTTTTTAATTATTATACCACTTCCATAGTATATTATTTTCATAGAATATAAATGAATTGGGGGAAGGTATTGTCTGAATTCAGGGAGCTCAATAAGCCATTTCAGGTTATACACCAGACTAATAAGTTAGAAACCACTCGCTTATTCATTCTCGATTCCTCGTTCAATCCCCCACATCTTGCACATTACTCCCTTGTTAAAAAGTCAATAGATTACGAAGCCTACCAATATGACAGGAGCAGTTCTTCGGTTTTACTATTGCTATCAATCTCTAATGCAGATAAGGCAGATGGTGAACCGGCAAGCTTAGAACATAGAATCGACATGATAATATTGCTTGCTGAATATATCGCCAAGTCCTTAGAGGTACCAACAGCTGTCGCCCTTACTAGTTGCCCTAAATTTGCTGACAAATGTGAAGCTATCCAAAATCACTCGCGTGAGCTTGCTCTTGCAAAATCAAAACTCACTTTCTTGGTTGGCTTCGATACAATTATTAGAATATTGGATCAAAAATACTACACCAGCCCGATAAGCGTGGCATTGAAAAGCCTTTTTCAAAATTCTGATTTCCTCGTATTGACTCGAGGAGATCACAAGCACACCATTGAGTACCAGTTATCTTATGTAAAGCAAATTCATGACGGAAGCTTGACTATTCCGAAAGATTGGGCTTCAAGGATATATACGGTCGTTAATGACAATCTTATTGAGGCAGATATAAGTTCCTCTGCTATAAGGTCTGATATTAGGAATGGTAACGTACATTGGCAAGAAAAAACAATACCAACAATTGCAACCTATATTAAGGAAAAAAGTCCCTATGTCAAGCTATAAAATTCCATATTTAAAAAAGAGTGCTCCAGATGACGGCTAAGAAGGTATAGAAGATATTGTTTAAAAAGTTTTTATCTCCACCAGAGGTAACCTTCATTTTTACTGGGCTATTCTCGGTTGTGGTGACCTTTTTGCCGTTCTCTGTTGGAGTATTTGATACGATCCTTTCATTATTTGCATTTGTGCATTCGATTTTACCACCTCTGATAACGGAGCTCATATCGCTTTTCGTCCATGCTGCGCAGCTAAACTCTGCGTCACTAGACTTGATTTTAGCGCTTCCTTTCACCAACTTAAGCTTGTCAAAGCTCAACTCTTTTATATTACCCACGATCTCCAAAGCTCCTCCTATGATATTGAGCTCAGGGAAAAAATTCACTCTGTCTATGTTTGAGTTATTGACAACCATCAAACCACCACCAATCTCAGTAAGGTTAGGAAATTTGACAGAATTAAGCTTATGATTTTGAAGAATGCTCAAAGTACCCCCTATTGATTTCAAATTTGGTAACTTGAAAGTGTCGAAATTATTTTCAATGACGTTAATTGATGATTCAGTTTCCAGTAACTTCTCAAGGTTTATATCTAAAACGTCATGAATACTGACATTTTTGGCGTATTCCAACTTAGGTAATGCAACTTTAACATCCTTCGAGTTAGCTGCAATATGCAACTTGCCGGTAATCTTCTCGACGTCACAGTTAATTGTTTCAAGAAATCTATTATTGTTGATATCAAGATTTTCCAACTTACTAGTCATAAATCCTGAGAAGCCAATTAATGAAGTATCTGAAACAGTAATACTTTCAATATCCTTAATCTCGTTACTGAAATGAACACTATTCAATATCGGCAACACCTTCCAGTCCAATACTTTTACAAACCTTAACGATGGGAACGAAATCAATGATAGTGAGGTTAATTCACTTAAAATAAAAGCTTTACCTACATGTCTCACCTCCTCGGCTTCAATACGGACCAAATTTGGAGCATTATAAATCTCCAAATTGCCCTCAATTCTGTTAATGTGCCCAAACTGCAAGATTGGCTCTTTGTAGTTGAGTACAACTATATCTCCCTTTACCAGCTTACAGTCGTGAAGGTCTTTCATATCGTTTAAATTTTCAATTTCGTATCGATCCTTTGAACACTTATCTGGACCTTGCTCCTCCTTTTGATTGTCTTCTGAAGACGAATTGACATTAGTGGACATGGGAATTATTTCGTTCAAATCGATATCATCTGACTAATTAGTATATTCGCACCCAAATCAGAAAACCTCTATGTTAATGTAAACTTACAACTATCAAAGTCAAAATTATCGTAGTCAGCAACTTCATCTTGCTGATAGGACCCCTTGGCCGAAGCGACCGCGAGAGCTAGTAACGTGCAGAAATATGCTTTAAAGAGTTGCATTCTTGTCTTGTAGTAAAATAAGGTTCGGCACTTTTTTTGCTACATCTGATTCTATTCCAGTACCAGAGCACAATATAAATGTAAAACGTTATTTTGTGCCTAACAAGAAAAACACTTTACACATAAAGGAAATGAATGCTAGAGCATGACATATTTAGTCACTTCTGTGTATACAGCTTTAATCGTCATCAGCTATTGTGGGCAGAACTTTTTTTACAAAAAATAGATTATTTCGCAATTGTGATAAACATTTGCATGCGCTAGCCGAAACCATCACAATATATCTAATCAGTAGGACTATGCTTTGCGTATTCCACGTACCTTGAACACAGTATTATACGCACTCAGCAAATAGTTACGGATTAATGTTCTATATAGAAGCCTGTAGTTAATTTATTATGTCAATTTAGCTGGATCATTTGAGTCAGACTCCATAGATGCGCTAGAAATCTTTAAATAAATTCAGTCTGTCGAACCAAAATATTAACTCTGACTAAAACGAGGACCAGATACCCGGAAACTGTGTTAAGGTGACAAATGTAGGCTGAGCTAAGCATACACAATAGACACATTTTTGTATGTGCTGCATCCTCGGCTTGGGTATCCAGCTTTTGTAATGTTGCCGCAGCTCTGTCAAGAATTAGGTTATGTTTAAAGAGATGAATTCATCTTTGGCGCTTACCCACGGAAAATTGTTGTATGTCACGAAATATGGATTATCTACATATATTGTATGCTGGGTCCACTAAAATCATTGAAGTATCGCTATTATAGGCTAAACTAAGAAAGCAGTCATGGACAGTCCTTATTAGCTCAGTTGGTAGAGCGTTCGGCTTTTAAGGACTAAAGTTTCAGACAAAAAGTCGACCGAAATGTCCAGGGTTCGAGCCCCTGATGAGGAGTCCTTTTTTTGGCATTTTATTTAAACGTTCTTAGCCCTGAGCAATGACCGTCTAGCCTGATGGGTATCAACATACCACCTAGTAGTGTATTTTTGGTTTCCAGGAACCACGTATGCTTTGGAAGGAGTTCATTTCCTGATCAAAGATGGTAGGTGGTATCTTATTCTCTTCTGATTGGTGCGAGTCATCTAGTTGTTTCCATCCGCTATTAGGAAGCACTAGTTTCCTTCAATTCTGCAACTTACTTTCGTACGTGCTGTTTTATAGCGTGCTTTTTGCGATGTTACGCTTCTCTCCAATCCTTCAAGCCTTGAGCAGCAGTTGGAATCTTGCACTTTTATCGAAACTTAATCTAAGCGACCTACATATAACTCTCATCGCAGAGAGAAGAAATATATCTTTTTTTTGAAGGGAAGCAGCTAGAGGTCGATTTCCCTTAAATTTTGTGTCCAATAGCTAAGCAACAGTGGAACATGCATAACAAGGTAGTCATAGACATAGGTAAATCCGAGCTTCTCTACGAGAGGTATAGAAAATATTTTTCTAATAAAAAGGTTCCAAAGTTAATCGACTTGCAAAATCATGAATCAGCCAATGAGTTGTTAAACAAACTAGCATTCTTTGCATTGAACAAGGATACAACTATCCCTATAGTTTACTCATTTGGTGACGTGTTCTTAGACATAGTGGGGAGGTGGATTACAGATCAGGATGAATATGAAAGGTTATACAAAGAAGAACACTGTTTAGAGAGTTACCAAGTAAACGGGAGCATAATATTGGAAGCAATAGCAAGAGTGATGAATTTTTCCGAAGGCTTGTCATCTATTGCAGAATATTGTTTAAGCAAGTCGGATATTTTTTCTCGTATGCTCTCTCTTCTTGATGAGCGTAAGAATATTCATGAAGTTGAATTGTCATTTTTCCTTTTATCATTTTACCGGTTCATAACATACAATAAAGATTTCGAGAAATACATCAGTACTACAGTTATTAGTAGGTTTCTTCAACCGGAAACCGCCATGTCTCCTGCTTTGAGGTACTTAGCACATTTACTTTTATTGTCAATGTCGAATTCTTCTGAGAGTAAGATACACGAAGTACTAGCACAGAATTTTGACTTAGACAATCCAATTTTGGGATTGTACGATGGCGACGAAACAATTGATTATAGATTTCTTCCTCTATATGAAGCCAAAAGGATATCAAACTTCTATTCATTCAAAAAGGTAGATGGTAAGGATGAGACTTTTTTCCTAAAAAGCGATAGACTTATAGAGATTGACCAATCCAGTCTCTCTCGCTTTGCAATCCCATTAAGTAATATTTTAATTCCCAGGCTATCAGATAATACATTGACCAATAGTCTCAACACAGGTGACCTTGACATAGTGCCGACGAACAATTCTTCGGTTGCTTTGCATAAATTGGCTGTCGGCATACGAAAAGGTGATCCTATTTTAATTACTGGTGATGCTGGATCAGGAAAAACTTTCCTCGTTAGCCAGATTGCGAAGTATATGTCATATCATAACTTGATTGTGAAGATCCATTTGGGCGAACAAACAGACGTAAAGCTATTGATTGGCACCTATCAGTCCGGCGAGAAGCCAGGTTCTTTCGAGTGGCGTCCTGGTGCATTGACCACTGCAGTCAAGGAAGGGAAATGGGTTTTAATAGAAGACATAGATAAAGCACCCACAGAAGTATTATCTGTGCTATTAACTTTGTTAGAGAAAAAGGAGCTTATTATACCCTCCAGAGGTGAAGTTGTGAAAGCTAGAGCTGGTTTTCAATTAATATCAACAGTAAGAACAAGTGAGAAAAATAGGAAAGAACTTTCATCACTAATTGGATTAAGGCTATGGAGACAAGTTCATATTGAAAGTCCATCAGAAGAGGAGATTGAGCAAATATTAACACAAAAGTTTCCATTGATTAGGAAACTAATTAAAAAATTGATCGCATGTTATCAAAGAGTTTCAGTAATCTACAAGTCCTCATATTTCTTAGCCCATAATAAGGGATCGCATCCTAGGCTAATATCCGTTCGAGATCTAATAAAATTATGTTCAAGATGCTCACAGATTATGCGTAATGAAGGGGGGCAAAATGAAAATGAAATACTCGATACTTCAACAGAGGATTACATTTTTGCGGAGGCTGTTGACTGTTTTTGTAGCGCTATTTCTGACGGTAGAGCATTGAAGCCCGTCATCAATGCTATAGGCGAGTCGCTTGAAATAGCACAGTCTCGAATTGAACTTTATATCGCGAAGCATGTACCAAGCATAATCGATGATGACTACAAAGTCAGAGTGGGAAGATCTATATTGTGGAAAAAAAATCTTGATGTGCTAGCTCCTCTCAGTAAGAAGTCAATGAACAATTTTGCTTTAACAAATCATTCATTGAGATTGATTGAACAGCTTGGAGTTTCGATTCAAATGAAGGAGCCTGTGTTATTGGTAGGTGAGACAGGTACTGGTAAAACAACAGTCGTGCAGCATTTGGCCAACATGGTCGGCAAAAAGTTAACTGTTATAAATCTTTCTCAGCAAACAGAGTCGAGTGATTTATTAGGAGGATATAAGCCCATAAATAGTAAAATTGCAGCTGTACCCATTCAGGAGGTTTTTGATGATTTGTTCAAAGCTACATTTTCAATGAAGAAAAACGATAGGTTTTATCAAGCCTTAATGAAGTTTTTGAACAAAAATCAATGGAAGGCAGTTGTGAGGTTGTGGAAAGAAGCTGGCAAAATGGCCTTCGGAATTCTAGAGAAATCAGACAACGATAAATCGAATGCTGAAGCTCCAAAGAAAAAAAGGAAGTTATCTAAAGACCAAAAGGCCAATTTAATGAGGAAATGGAAAGAATTTCAAATTACCGTTCATGATTTTGAGGTCCAAGCTGTTTCTTTACAAAACTCGTTTGTTTTTAATTTCGTAGAAGGATCACTCGTGAAAGCAGTGAAAAATGGAGATTGGCTATTATTAGATGAAATTAATTTGGCATCATCAGAGACATTAGAATGCATTGCAGATCTCTTAGCGGACTCTTTTGAAGATAGATCAATCTTATTATCCGAGAGAGGCGACACGGACTCTGTAAAAGCACATACTGATTTCAGAATTTTTGGATGTATGAACCCTTCTACGGACATAGGTAAACGAGAGTTGCCGTCTAGTATCCGCTCCAGATTCAGTGAAATTTACGTGCATTCTCCAGATAGGGATTATAACGACTTGATTCTCATCATCCAGAAATATATCAGTAGATATGCTCTATCAGATGATCAGATATACGATGATATTGCACATTTATATCTAAAGGCTAAGAAGTTAGCAGATGATCATGCTATTGTGGATGGAGCAAATCAGAAGCCTCATTTCAGCATAAGAACTTTGACTCGTGTTTTGGTATACGTATGCGATATCGTTCCTATCTATGGATTAAGAAGATCTTTATTCGAAGGATTTTGCATGGCTTTTCTCACTTTGCTTGACTTAAAATCGGAAGAAGTACTAAAGCCTTTGATTATAAGCCACACAATAGGTAAACTAAAAAATATGAAAGCAGTTATTAGTCAGATACCACCAGAACCTAGTAAGAACCATGGGGAGTACGTTCAATTCAAGCACTATTGGTTAAGAAAAGGCAGGGATGAACCTATTCCACAATCCCACTATATTATCACACCTTCAGTTGAAAAAAATATGTTGAACTTAGTTAGAGCAACGGCAAGCGGAAGATTTCCCGTTTTGATACAGGGTCCAACTTCAGCAGGTAAGACATCTATGATCAATTTTCTCGCAGGGATTACAGGACATAAATTCGTGAGAATTAACAATCATGAACACACAGACTTGCAGGAGTATGTAGGCTCTTACGTCTCAGACAATACCGGTAAACTTGTTTTCAAGGAAGGTGTACTAGTGAGAGCATTGAGAGAAGGCCATTGGATAGTCCTAGATGAATTGAACTTGGCTCCGACCGATGTATTAGAGGCATTAAATCGTCTTCTTGATGATAACAGAGAATTATTCATTCCTGAGACGCAGGAGACTGTACGTCCACATCCTGACTTTATGTTATTTGCAACTCAGAACCCACCTGGTATTTACGGAGGTAGAAAGTTCCTCTCGAGAGCTTTTCGTAATCGATTTTTGGAGTTGCATTTCGATGACATTCCCGAAGATGAACTAGTGGTTATATTGGAGAAAAGATGTAAGATTGCACCATCTTACTGTAAGAAGATGGTTGAGGTCTACAAGCAGCTTTCTGTACATAGACAGTCGAGCAGAATTTTCGAACAGAAAAATTCTTTCGCAACTCTTAGAGACTTATTCAGGTGGGCATTACGAGATGCAGTTGGCTATGAGCAGCTTGCAGCTAATGGCTATATGCTTTTGGCAGAGAAGGTTCGTAAAGAAGCCGAAAAGAAGCTAGTGAAAGAAACGATTGAGAAGGTCATGAGAGTACAGTTGGACATGGATGCATACTATGATAAACTTGAAAATATGGATTTGACTTCTACTTCTTCTATTGTCTGGACTAAGGCTATGAAACGCTTAGCCGTACTTGTTACTTCTGCTTTAGAGCACAGAGAACCCGTGTTATTAGTAGGTGAAACGGGTTGTGGTAAAACTACTATATGCCAAATCTTGGCGGGATTCTTGCATAAGGATCTAATCATGGTTAATGCCCATCAAAACACGGAAACAAGTGACATCCTAGGGGCGCAGAGACCGGTGAGAAATAGATCAGAACTTATAACTACTCTATGCAGAGATATATCAGATGCCTTGGGAACCGCTGTTGAAAATTTTGATCATAATAATTTAGAGATTGAGGATTTGATCAGGATTTACCGTCTGCATGATAATTTTGACAATGTTGATCCAAAATTAGTGAAACGAATTGAGGATGGAATTAACAAGTTGGGGGTTTTATTCGAGTGGAAGGATGGTCCTTTAGTGGAAGCCATGAAAACTGGAAATTTGTTTCTACTTGATGAAATTTCATTGGCAGATGACTCTGTGCTTGAAAGATTGAATTCTGTATTGGAACCTGAGAAGACCTTGTTCCTCGCAGAGAAAGGAACAGAAGATTCATATATAGAGGCGCGAGACGGTTTTGATTTTTTGGCTACCATGAACCCAGGAGGTGACTACGGAAAAAAAGAACTTTCTCCTGCTTTACGTAACCGTTTCACCGAGATATGGGTACCTTCCTTTGATAACATTGATGACATAAAGGACATTGTCTTTTGTCTGTTGAACCAAAACAACAAAGGTTTATGTGAATCGCTTGTTTTATTCGTTGAATGGTTTGGAAAGAAGTTTGGAGGAGATATTGGAAGCGGAGTTTTATCTCTTAGAGACATCTTACAATGGGTCAAATTTTTAAATTCTACTAGTGAAAAGACGGGTCTCTTAGAAGCTTTTCTTCATGGTGCTTCGATGTGCTTTATTGATGCTTTGGGGACTAATAACACGGCGCACTTGGCACAAAATGAACGAAAGCTTACAGACTTGAAATTGGAATGTGTTGATATGCTATCGGCTCTCGTCAATTACGACCTACGTGAGTATTATTTGGCAAGATGGGAAATAAAAATGACAAAAAACTCGTTGTCATGTGGTCCTTTTGAAGTTCCACGAGATATGACGGCAGAACAGTCCGGCTCGTTTAGTCTTGAAGCACCAACAACGGCGGCGAATGCGATGCGAATCATACGAGCAATGCAAGTACACAAGTCAGTTTTGCTTGAGGGTAGCCCTGGTGTTGGGAAAACAAGTCTTGTATCTGCATTGGCAAAGGCCTGTGGTAAAAATCTACACCGGATCAATTTATCAGAACAAACTGATCTTGTTGATTTATTTGGATCAGATATTCCAGTAGAGGGAGGAAAGCCAGGGGAGTTCGCATGGAGAGATGCGCCATTTTTAAGAGCTATGCAAAAGGGAGAATGGGTCCTTCTAGATGAGATGAACTTAGCTTCGCAGTCTGTGCTAGAAGGTTTGAATGCATGTTTAGATCATCGTGGACAAGCCTATATTCCCGAATTAGATAAAACTTTTAGGAGTCACCCAGACTTCATTATATTTGCTGCTCAAAATCCTCAATACCAGGGTGGAGGAAGAAAAGGGTTGCCAAAATCTTTTATAAATAGATTTTGCGTCGTCTATGTTGACGTTTTACGTCCAGAAGATTTGGAATTGATATCTGGCCATTTGTACCCAGAAGTTCCCGTTGATACGAGGAATAAACTAATAGATTTCATGGCAAAGCTTGAAAAGGAAATTATCACTAATAGACGATTTGGATCGTTGGGAGGACCATGGGAATTTAATTTAAGAGATGCGTTGAGGTGGATGGAATTACTAAAAACGAATTTCTTTCTTGATGCGTCGTCGGCTTTTGACTTCTTTGGTACAATTATTTCGGGTAGGTTCAGAACTGACTACGACAGGAAAAAGTCCTTAGAACTATTTAGTTCAAATTTTGATACTGAAAAGAGAGACAGCATTTATAACCTAACGGAAAGCTTTCTCCAATGCAACGGTGCTGTGCTTGAAAGGGATACTGAAGCGGATAAGTCTAGAAATTTCAATTTGATTCCCTTGCAATGTAACTTTCCCATTATGGAAACCATGATTCATTCTGTTAACATTAATGTTCCCGTGATACTTGTTGGACCGCCTGCTTCTGGAAAAACAGATCTTGTCCGTTTCATGGCAAATGTCTCTGGTAATGAGTTAGTCGAGTTTTCCTTGAACAGTGAGATAGATAACATGGATCTCTTAGGAGGATACGAGCAGGTTGATCCTGCTAGAAAGATCGCAGACCTTATTTCAAAGGTCAAAGATATCTCTCGCTCCAAACTAAGAGAGGGCTTGCAAAAATTACACAGTGACCATCAATTTTTGCAAATAACCTCGGATTTTATTAACTACTTAAATAAAGTTAACCCTAGAACGGAGGATTTTGAAAATTTCTCACTTTCATTGAAGAAGTATATTCTGTTATATCCTCAAAAAGATCTAGAAGTTTTATCAGAGCAAGCAGATAATTTGAGACAAAACCTTACTCAAAATTTAAGTTTGCGTTTTGAATGGTTTGATGGCCTTTTAGTAAAAGCAGTGGAGAGAGGCTCATGGCTTGTTCTAGACAATGCAAACCTATGCAGCCTGTCCGTTCTTGATAGATTGAACTCTTTGTTGGAAACTGATGGAAAGTTGTTAATGAATGAGTGTACATCTGGAGATGGTCAAGCACGAGTTTTAGTGCCTCATCCTAAATTCAGACTTTTCTTGACCATGGATCCCAAGTATGGAGAATTGTCTAGAGCTATGCGTAATAGAAGTGTTGAGATTTATGTTGATTCTATAATCAGTAGAGCCACCTCCTTTGACAGAACAAGTCTCGATCTTCCAATTGAGTATAATGAAACTTTTCCTGCTGGTACGAAGAGTAGCGCAGTGCCCGTGCTGAGTATTATCAAATGTAACGACTCCCTTTCAAGAATATTATGTATAGTTGTGGATATTATTGAAAACCAGGAACTGAATTATCAAGCAGTACCTCACATCGTCAGTCAGTGCATGCCTATTTACGGAACTGATTTTCTTGAACACTTTCTTTGTGCTATTAAGGGATCGGCCGAGTTCCAACCAGAACTAATTGTCACTCTTCAGGATGCTTTAAAACAAGTACGATTTTTGAAAGAGAATAATGCTTTGGACAAAATAGGGCGACTTTTTACTGGAACCTCCAAGGATATCGATAGTCTTCGCAAGTTACCATTCTTGACGTTGAATCCTGAAGTCAATATGTATGTCTCTCGATCCATAAGGGATAGACATATTTTTAGTAAGGAGACCTCGTTTTACTTCGAAGTTCTCAATAACATAATGCTGATACGGGAGTGTTCGTTAAAGGTGGAAGAGAGAGCACTAGCAGGGAAATTGACAAACTTGACTTTCATAGAAAGTTCAGCTGCTGTAAATATGGGCCGTGAATTGAAGAAAGTGTCGCCCGTGAAAATCTATGATTTCGTAAAGTCAGTGCTTGGCTTTATTGAAGAATTTTTCATCGCATCTACCGAGGGCTGGCTTGTCAAAGACAATGTCTACTATTTTTTAAATAAAATACAGGTGCTTTTGTATGGTCTTATTAACTGCAAGGATAAAAACCTATCTGCAAGGATCAGAATTTTTTACCAATTACTCAAAGCTTGGTTTGCTGAAGAGCTGCACATTTTTGATGTAAAATATAGAAGTATTTTTGATGATATTCTAGGTTCCATGAGCAAGTACTTAGATATGGCATCTGGTGTTTCCATGGAAAACATTTGGACTTCCTTCAAAGGCCGGTATCCAAGAGATCTTCATTCTTGGCAAAGACTTGAAACTTGGGTATCATTGACTAAGCAATTTGATGAGGTCGCAAAGAAACAGTTCCATGACTGTTTTGATAGTATTATAATGTTACAGAACTTGATCATGGGTACATTTGAAAAGATCAAAAATGGAAAGGTTGATGAAGAAGAATTCGAAGGCCTTTCGAAAAGTTTAGTTGAAGGTATTTCCAAATTAAAAGATATCTCATCGTCATTCAACTGTAAGCGGCAGAATGAATTTTCTTTTGAATTCAATCTTTTGGCAAATTTTGTACAGGGTGTTGTTAATGAAGACCCCTCGGAAGTTCAGAAGATATTACTTTTTACCGACAAAGGAGACCTTGCATCATATTCTCACCAAAGCAATAATTTATTTCAACCATACCCTCAGTTACTTGACCATCTTTGGTTTATCGGCAATGGGAACTCAATGTCATTTGTTCGAGGTTATTTCACGAATGACTTATGTATAAGTTCTATTAACAAATGTCAGGATTCTTTTGACATTCCTGCCAGGAATATACCACAAGCAACTGATGATATCCAATACTTTACAACATACCTCATTAGAAATTCTAACAGTACTTTGAGGGATACTCGAAAGGAATTTACACAACTCTTATTCAAATGGTTTCTGAATATAATGGTTGCTAATTCAGCGTTCTTCGACGAATATGGTAAGAATAAAATCAACAAAATTGTATCTGATAGTAATTCAGATAGTATTTCCATTGCGTTGCTTCAGGAAGTATGTCAGGGTTGCTTGCAGAAGAATTTTAGAAACATAGTTGTCAATTATTTTATACCTGCAATCAAGTTGGCCTCGAATGATGGTTCTTTCGAACAGTTAGGAAGAGCATGGGTCTTATTCTCTTTTGGATGCATTCAGGCTTACGTTCCTGATGCTCCCTATGATCCTGCTATCAAAGAGCAATTGGAAAAGGATATCCTAAGCAAACTTCACTATCAAATGGAAACTATAAAAAACGTATGGCTGAAAACTAGGGAAGTAATCTCTGGAGATCAGCCACTTTTGCTAGAAGATTATCTCAAGCAAGATTACCTGCTTGATTCCTTACTGGATTCAAAAGTGTACAGGGAAGACCTGAACATTGAACCTTTGTTCGAAGAATGGAAAGGCTTCATGGAAGGAATAGTAAACAATAACTTGTTGCAGATTATTTTTAGAGAATCAATGGAATTCGACGAAAAAGATTTGACTGCATTGGATATTTTCCATAGAAGTTCTGAAAGATTTTTAGTTCGTTTGAGTGAAAAGTTTAACAGATACTCGGATTTGAATGACATTTTGAAGGGGTACACTTTAGGTTTTAGACTTGGTGTTGAACTTGTTACAATTTCATCACAAAACAAAAATGCTGATGTCAAAATCAATAATTATTGGTGCTTAGATATCTTGGAATTAAGTCAAGAGAGATCTATTTTATCGAACTTCAACTCTGTCAAAGACTTTATCAAAAAGTTTGACTTCAACAGTAGTATCCCAGAACAGTGCATGATCTTTTTCTTCCACCTATCTTTATGCCATAGGGCATTTGATACAAAGAGCAACTTACATACCATTTTCGAAGACGCCTTACAGGTCATATATTATAGATGGTCATTGCGTCATACAAAAGAAAAAATCGATAAAGAAAAGAAAGAAAGCATATTTAGGTATAAGGAAGAAGATGAAGATGAAGGTGACTTCAAAAAGATGTTCCCAGATTACGATGACTTTATCGGTGATGAGACTTCTTTTGATCCTCCTATAAATGATTCATTTGATTCTATATACTCACAGGTTGCGCATCTTTACATGTCTGCATTCGTTTCTACAGAGGATGTCAGTATTGTTGACTTAGTTTCCCAAGGCTCAAAATTAACGAAACTGCTAGACAAAGCGAAGAATACGTTCATTTCTGGTTGTAACAATGATACTGTTTTACATGGTTTGTTACATAATTTGTCCGAACTGTGGCACTTACTAACTGGTAAAACAGAGGAAGAACCCGACTTTTACAGATCATCTCATCCTATGGAATTTAAGAGAGCTTCTGCCCTTGTCAGTGCAATATACAACTATACCATCGATTTGATTGAGCAATGGCCTGAGCATGCGACTCTTCAAATAATATTAAGAATTTGCCATGAATTTTTATCTTTCCCCATTAGAACACCTGTCGCTAAGTTGTTACAAAAGATAGAACAGCTATACACGCATATAGCGGAATGGCAAAAATATGCTCATAAAGGTGTCTCTTTCCTGTCATTCATGAACGATATAGCTAGTCTTATTGTTTCATGGAGAAGATTCGAGTTATCGACTTGGAAACTTCTTTTCAAATACGAAGATGACTCTCTTAATGCTGATTTAGGATTATGGTGGTTTCATTTATATGAAGTCTTATTGCAGCCTCTACTATCTGGTGTCCTGGAGAATGTTACGGTTCCCAAAGTCTTGGATGCCTTGACTTTATTTTTGAATAATTGTGGTCTAGGTGAATATCATACTAGAATAAGATTACTAAAAAGCTTCAAGGAACATATTAGAATGATAGAGACAGAAGGTAAAGTATACAATGCTTTGTCTAATTTTATTGCATACCGTGAAATATTCATACCAGTTATCAAAGAAAAAATTGAAGCTGGAAAGAAGGTGCTACAGAAAGAAATCGAAGAGGTTATTTTGCTAGCAAGCTGGAAGGATGTAAATGTTGATGCTCTTAAACAAAGTTCCCGTAGGTCGCATAACAATCTTTATAAAATAGTGAGGAAGTACCGTGACTTAGTCAAGTCTGCTGTTCTTCCCATTATTGATGGAGGTCTTAGTCATGATTTGAAGGGTAATCATGTACCACTAGAATTCGAACCATTAATGACAAGATGTTTTCTGGATGATACCGTGTTAGTAGGATGCCAAAAAATTGGCTCCTGGAGTGAAAGAGACGCATACTTGAAAGATGGCTCTCTTTTAAATAAAAATTTAGTAAACTATGAACTGAGAATATCAAGAGAAAGGGTTCCAAATCTTAGGAATTACGCCTCTGAGGTAATAGAACATGCTAATACATTGAATCATGAAACACCAAAGGTGCTAACTAAGGAAAATCAGAAAGTCATTTCGGCGTTGAAGACCCAAAAGAGAAAGCTTTTAAGTGACACCTTAAAGGAATTAAGACGGATTGGTTTAAAGTCACATATTGGGTCAGCAATTTTGAATAATCAAGGCTCAGTAAACAAAATATTGCTGACTTCCAACACTTTTGAAGGCTCCTATTTCGAGGGATGTGATACTTATTATTATGTAATTTTGGATGTTCTTCCTAAAATACGTTCTGCGGTAGCCACATGCTCTAATGATGTGCCTCAAGCTGATATAATGAGAGGGCACGGTTTCCTTGAAAATTTGGTGTTTCATTTGGGAGTAATTCGTAATCCGTTAGCGAAATTTTCGAACGATGTTATGAAGGTCTCTAACTTGTATAAGTCTTTCAAAGTGGTTCTAGAGGAGAATATGGATGGTAATACCTTAATTGGATGTGATTTCTTAACTCAAAAAGAATCAGTGAGAAGCTTATCTAGTAAAATATTCTGGCTCACTAGGTTGATTGACTATACTACGAGTACACTTGAAGCATGCTCGCCTTTCATGAATGAAATAAAGCTCGAGATATTCTTCCGTGCCAAGTCTCAACTTTCGAATTTTGATTCCAACATTAAATCTTCAAAAACAGATCTTTATTCAAGCTTGGACGAAAACACTTTGGAAGTATTCACTAAGTTTTTGCAACTGTTCATCCAGGATTTAGAAGGCTGGAAGAACCACAATGCGAATCTTGCTTTCATGGCTGAGATGTTGATCAATTGGGTTAAAAGTAACAACTTGACTCTTGGAGAAGAACTGAAATCTAACTCGTACACATCCTCAATCCAGGATATGAACGATGTCGAGAATGCATTCAGAAAACTTTCGATGTCAATTTTGATTTCTTTTCAAAAGATCATGGAAGTGAACTCGATTACATTGAATGATGAAAAGGATAATTGGTTCGAGGATTCTAAGGCTCGTTTGATGAATTATATGAAAAATTTACGCGTCGAGCATATTTCAGAAAGAGTATCTAAGTGCATTGATCTTGTCAATAAGACTAGTTCCAAAGATTCATCTCTTGTTTATGCCTTGATATCATTCACATTACCTCAATTGTATCATTACATTGAAGCCTCTAGGAATATTCTAAGTAAGTGCCGTGAGTATTATGAAGATACAGCAATAGCAGCTTCTCGCTTCGCCAATATTCTCTTTGAGTTAAGCCATAATGGCTTCTGCTCTCCAGAAAAGGAATCAGAGGAAAAGAATAATGATGCATTGCAAGATGGCACTGGCCTTGGAGACGGCGAAGGTGCCCAAAATGAGTCTAAAGATGATGATATCGATGAGGACGACTTGAATGAAGAAATTCAAACAGAAAATAAGGACCAGGATATGGGAGATGGGGAAGAAGAAGAACAAGACGCTAAAGATATCGAAGGCGATATGGCTGGCGAGTTAGAAGATTTATCCGACCAAGACGAACATTCTGATGCAGAAGAAGAAAATGAATTGGATGAAGAGGTGGATGATTTGAATGACGACGATCCGAACGCTATCGATGAGAAAATGTGGAACGAAGAAGCAAGAGATGATGAGAAAGAAAAAGAATCTGATAAGCCTCTTGATAATTTCAACAAAGATGGCGACTTGGAAGGCAATGATCAAGAAAATCAGAAAATACCTGAAGATGAAGAAAAGAAGCAAGGTGACGAGAATGACGATGTATATGAATCTGAAGAGGAAAATGATGAAAATGGCGACAATGACGAAGAAGAAGATGTTGGAGAACAAGAAGATGAGGTAAAGAATGATAACACCGATCAGTTAGAAGAGCATGTACCTGAAACAGAAGCTTTGGATCTTCCAGAGGACATGAACCTCGATGGCGATGAAGAAAATGATCCTTCCAATAATTCAGGAGACGATGAACCTCAATCTGAAATGGAAATTGATGATCATCTGGATGTGGAAGAAAATCAAGAACCACATGACCAAGATGAAGAGGACCAAGAATTTCTAAACGATGATCAAAAAAATGGGGAAGAAGACAACCTTACCCAAGAAATGGAGGAAGATGAAGATGCCGAGGAAGGTGAGAAACATGATAATGTAAATGATACCGAGGAACGTGATGAAGAAACTAGAAATGAATCAGATGAAGAACCGAATATCAACAATGATGATCTGGAAGAAATTAAGCATGAGGCCGAAGCTGCCATGAACGAGGAAGGGATTGATATTTCGAATAATCAAAACCCCGAGGAGGTTGATAAAGATACAGCTACGAATCAAGCTGCAGGAGAGAGTGGTGAAGGTGCCGACAAAGAAGCTGTTGAAGAGCAAGATGATATCGGGGCTTCTGGTGATGTTAAAGCAGATACTAATGATAAACCTGAAAGAAATGAAGAAAACAACGTGGAAAATTCCAGAGACGCTGCCAGGGAATCTTTGAAACAGCTAGGTGATTCACTCAAAGAATTTCACAATCGTAAGCAAGAAGTGAATGAGGCTTCTAAAGATACTGAGGAACCGGAAAAGTCAGGAGAAAATGCCGAAGAGTTCCAGCATTTAGAGGGAGATGAAGCAGAAAATGACACTCAGGCTTTGGGCTCTGCTAACCAAGAACAGGTTCAAAAAATTAACGAAGATAATATGATTGAAGATCAGGAGAAAGACAGGGAAGATGCTGTAGATTCTAAATCTGATGAAGCAGACCCAGAAACTACGAATGAAGATAAAATGACTATAGAAAACGATATGATTGAACATCCAGGAGAAAATAAAGATGACGCCATTAGTTCAAATACATTAATGAAAAGTGGCTATACTGATATTGATGAAGATAACATGATCATCAAAGACGAACCAGAAGACTTTGCTGATCAAATGGATTACGAAAAAAAATATGACGTGGTTCATGATCTAGATATGCAAACTCCTCCTAGAGACATTGAGGAAGCTAGAGAGTTATGGCGCGTGAGCGACCAAGCAACTCAAGAACTCGCTTCTGGATTATGTGAGCAATTAAGATTAATACTTGAGCCCACGAAATCTACGAAGCTCAAGGGAGACTACAAAACAGGTAAGAGGTTGAACATGAAGAGAATAATTCCTTACATTGCTTCAGATTTCCGCAAGGATAAGATTTGGCTCAGGAGAACAAAGCCATCGAAAAGAGAGTATCAAGTCATGCTTGCTATCGATGATTCAAAGTCAATGTACGAAAGTGGATCGGTTGAATTAGCCTTTAATGCAGTTGCGTTAGTATGCAAGGCCCTCAATCAACTTGAAAGTGGAGATCTATCAGTTGTTCGTTTTGGAGAAGATGTGAAAGTTGTTCATTCCTTTGACAAACCCTTCAGTGGCCATGATTCTGGTCCAAAGATATTCCAGTGGTTTGATTTCCAGCAAAGTAGAACAGATGTTAGACAGTTATGCGAAAGCGCATTGAATATTTTCGAAGAACATAAGGTAAACACCGACTTATGGCAGCTTCAAATTATCATTTCGGACGGTGTATGCGAAGACCACGAGACGTTGAAAAAGCTCGTAAGAAAGGCTCGAGAGGAGAGAATAATGCTTGTATTTGTAATCATCGATACACTCAACTCCGAAGAGTCTATAATCGATATGAGTCAAGTAAAATACAATCTCGATCCCGCAACCAACTCTATGAATTTGGAAGTTAAGAAATATTTGGAAACTTTTCCTTTCGATTTCTATGTGGTGGTTAGAAACATTAACGAACTTCCAGAAATGTTATCCTTAATATTGAGACAGTATTTCAGTGAGGTTGCTTCGACATAGCATAGTCGCATTTAAGATTATAATAAATGTATATTAAAATACTTTTAGATGAGTTGCAACATATACTTGAGAGATAGTCATTCGACTAAAATATTAGTGTATATGCTGCCTTTGTATTAAAAAAAATTTGATGAAAATTAACCCCAATATCTATATACCCTGTTATGCCTTATGCTTTGTGAAACTCATAACAATTTCCAGAATTATTTTATACTATATTAATGCCGCGTACTCTCCTTTTTATTAGGTACTACCTTAGCGATGCAAATGGTCATATCATCTAATTTTCCTCCGGTGATGGAGTTTTTTCCATAGCTTTTCTTTGGAAGAGCATTGACTTTTTCATCATAAGGCGTATATGCATAATCATCAAAAGCTATTTCCTTTGATTTTAGCAAAAGCCTGTTAGCGACGGTCTTCAATGACTCTTTCTTAATATTTAAACTTTCATCGACGTAGTGCACAATTTCCCATTCGTACAAATTATCGGATATCCCATCAGAACAAACTACTATTATATCATTTTCTTGCAACTTTATAGAATCTAACCATGCAATTTCTGAAGGTAGTTTAGTCAAGGTCTGAGTTCCAATCTGCTGAGGACATAAATCAGATATCATCTGCTCTTCATTGGTCTTGATAAGTTCCCCATCCCTAATAACAAATATCTTGGAATCTCCGATACTAAGCATTTTCAAGCTATCCCCAATCAACATGCAAAGAGCTAGGGTTGACGATCCCTTCATACTTTGTAAATCCATGAGGTGTGACGTGTGTAAATACGAGTCGTCAAGCACCTGGTCTATGTCTCTCTTTTTCAAGTCGTGCGGAAAATGGCTGATTTTATATTCTGTCATTAAGCGACTTAAGGTTTCAAGCATAGACCGAGACCAAATAGCTGAGCTGCATTGCGCACCTTTACTCTCCCAGCCGCTTACTCCATCTGCAACCGCAAGAATAGTAGGTGACACAAGCATAGCGTCATCACCAGCTCTTATCGACAAAGTGTCAGCAGGCGAGCCATGTGGCCTCCTTTTGGGAAGGAGTGACGTAAGTTCCGTGGGATCAGTTAAATCAGACAATGAGTGTATCATCGGCTCTGACAGAGAGCTGTGAAACGAGAATGACGAGTAAGCAAAGTTAAACCTGAATTTATCTGTCATAACACGCCTCATCTGCTCCCTGGTAACGATAGGATATTGTATGTATGGGTTCACCTCATCTTCTGGCTCGTTCTTCTTCGACAAGAAATAACTTCTTGCTCCTAGAAGACGGTCATACCCATTTTCTTGCGCAGTGAAGTACTTCAAAAATTTGTCAAGCGGTCTATGCAAAAACTTTCCTGCTTTCATCTAGATATTCGAAACGCTTACTGATGAGCAAAGGATTGTATTACTCTTAGTTCTTGAAAACTCCGATCAGGACTGCTATTTAGCACTATATATAAGCTGTTCGCTAGCCCTGTCTCCTCATCTCAAAAGAAATTTTATATACAGTTTTTCCGATATTAACCTGCTACTGCATTCATTCCGCATTTTTCCGGACGATAGAAGAATCTCCGTTAAACTATACACTATCTAAATTGATCTAATGCGAGAGTTTAAGTGGATGGGCGCTTCACTCCTCAAGGACAGCATTATAAATGCTTCGGTAAGGAGCCTTAAAGCCGGTATGAAGGAAAAATTGACGTTCTCCTTGATGAATCAACATTTCAACACCAGGGACCACAGTCCAGTTATACTTGGATTGTGCTAATTTCATAATTGTAGTAACACGGGGCTTGTAGGCGGCATCCAAAAGGAAAGGCAGAATTGAACTTTCAGCTGCTAAGGTGGCCTTTTGTAAAATTTGCTCGATCTTGGTTTGCAACTCTGCGTCGAGAGGCCTATCAGCTGGGACGCACGAGACAGCTAGGGTTACTGGATCAGAGACTTTCACGTCATCGAGGGTCTCCAAGAGCTCGATATTGAATTCTTTAGGAAGAGTATCTTTGATATCTTTAATTTTGGAAACAGTTCTGTTGAGCATGTAGATTTTTGAAACACCCATTTGGTTCAATGCATACGCAGCTGCACGCGAAGTACCACCACCGCCAATGACAACAGCAGAAACGTTTGAATTCTCCATACTTGGAACTCCGTTGTTGTAGAAGGAGTTGACAATACCAATCCAATCAGTGTTGTCTCCCACAAACTTTTCGTTGCTGTCCTTCGTTATGGTGTTAATGGCTCCGATTATTCTTGCTGAATCAGAAAGACGATCGACAAATGGAAGAAGATCGATTTTGAGCGGAATAGTAATCGCGAGACCTCCGAATGAAGCATCCTTCATCAACTTTGTATAAACTTCGTTGGCATCAGTAGTCTCATATCTGTCAAATACGTGGGGGAGGCCTAGCGTTTTGTATCCCGAATTATGCAACGCTGGGGATCTCGAGTGAGAAATTGGACTGCCAACCACCCAAAATTTCTTCTTGGTGATAGCACCAATACTGGTTGATGCTGTATTCAATTCACGAAGAGTTAATGTATTTTCCAGCGGCTTCATGTCGTGGCTGACAGGGGTGAAAAAATCATTTGTTATGTATGAGTGCCTGCCAGACAATCCTTCATTCAAACAAATTAATGGCAAAGAGGTGTGCAGTTTCTTGAACTCCAAAAGATCAAAATTAGAAGAAAAAGAAGCAGTGGAATTTACAAACTTGACAATGTCTAAGCCAATAGTTTCTGCTAGCTTATACTTAATGTCCCATACATCACTATGCCAATTATTGTTACCCTCGGCGTTATAGAAGTTACCGATGACCCTTGTGTGCCATTTCTGGTTTACTATTTCTTGTAAAACTTTTCTTGGAAGATTCATACTTACCTCCAAATATTCAACTCCAACTCTGAAACAAAGTAAGGCAAGAGATTTCACTGATTCAGCAACAGTACTGTTGAGTACGTTTCCTTGGCATTGATTCACTAGATTTACTATAACTGGCAAGCGAGAGCTCAACCTCAAGTGATTCACTTTAGAAGCGACCTCAGAAGCATTGATGTACTTGGTAAAATCAATATGTAACTCTATTGCACTGCACCCAGCAGATATGTTCTCCAACTGCAAGCAGTCAAGATCCTGGTCATATTCAATACTCACGGAAAACGATTTAGCTGATGGCAACTGATTCTTTTCAGATCCGGTGATTCGGTTTATAAAGCCAACGAACGACTTTCGTAACTGGTTGAACTCCTCCTTGGTCGAGCAATGCTCAGAGAAGAAATAAGCATTTGAACATTCATGATACCATGGCTCCCTCTTATTCCAGACTTCCTTGATTTCAGAACCATATGCTGGACGTGTTGCATCAGCAGATAAAAATGCGATAGTTTCATCAAGGTCGCGATGTAAATGAACAACAAGGTTTCCATCTGATATATACGACTTGAGAATAGCGCGAGCTTCTTCAGATTCGACTATGCCACCACCAGTCGAAAGTACATAGCCTTTACTATACTCATTTATACATTCCTTTAATATTGAAAGTTCCATATGTCTAAATTTCGACCATCCTTCTTCTTTGATAAGCTTTTTTATATCCACATTATACTTGGCTTCCATGTAACTATCCAAATCGAGAAACTTAAATCCAAGACATGTAGCCATCCATTTGGATAAAGTAGTTTTACCTGCTGCCCTCATTCCTATCACGAAGATACTTCTATTCCCGTTCGGTCTTCTATCCAGTTGACCATCCTGAGATATACCATCGTATCCAGTCAAGGAAATTTTGAAGGTAGAATGTAGAATATCCCACCAACCAGGCCAAGTCTTTCCCGTGCACGACCTTTCTTGGATTAATACAGAATCAGAGCACATACCTGCTAGTAAAGACAAAGACATAGCAACCCTATGGTCATCATATGTCTTAATTCCACGGTTTTTTATTGATGGAATCTGTAAATCTTCTAATTTAACACCATGTATTTCAATACCATCAGGAAGTTCATTGGCTTTGACCCCAAATTTAGAAAGCTCCGTTACCATGGCTGCTATTCTATTGCACTCTTTCACTCTCTGGTTAGCAATTCCTGTAATACGAGTCGATTTATTACCCTCAGTAGCGACTGCAGCGACTACGGCAGCCGTGAGGAAAGCATCGGTCATAGGTTCCATATCAACATGAGGCAACGGTTTTAACGAGCCCTTTTGGGGACCTGTAACAGTCGTGCTGTTTTCCCCTTGTACTACTGTACATCCCATTGGTTTCAACACATCAACAGCAAACCTTGCATCTCCTTGCAAGGAAGAAGAACCAATATTGGGTATAGTACATGTCGAATTCGTCATTGCAGCGAAAGCCAAAGGATACGTTGCCGAAGATGCATCGGATTCAATGACATATTCCTTGGGGTTTATGTACTTTCCTTGTGGTATGTGATAAGTGTAATCTTCGGTCGTAGATTTCATAACGCTGATACCAAATGATCTCATCATTGCAATAGTCATATCTATGTATAACTGAGAAATTGGTTTGCCTCCTACTAAAGATAATGTAACTGGACTATCTGCATAAGGAGCACACATCAATATTGAGGATACATATTGAGAAGATATTGTTGCAGCCAACTCAATTCTACCACCTTTGAAACCTTTACCGCACTGTACGCGCAACGGTAATGACCCATTATTATTCATATATTCTATTGATGAGCCATTTTCTCTTAACGCATCAACCAAAGGACCAATTGGTCTCTCTTGCATACGGCTATTCCCGGTTAAAACTATCGAACTAACCAGGTCCTTTGGATTTATTAAGGTCGCAACTGTAGTTAAAAATCTAGATGCAGTACCAGCATTTCCTAAATACAACTCTTGAGGACATGCCTGAAGAGTTCCGCCATTACCAGTAACAACTAAGGTTTCTCCATTATCTTCCATCTCTATAGAAGCACCATTTAACGCTGATATCGCATTTAACATGAACTTGGTATCATCAGAATGTAATAAGTTTTTAATTTTCACGGCTCCCGTACCTAAGGAAGCTAATATCAATGCTCTATTTGAAATTGACTTTGACCCTGGAGGGATAACGATGCTCTCCTTTGGAATATCAGCTTTTTCAAAGGGTTGGACCAATACCTCATCAGTTAAGACGAAACCTAAATCTTGTTTTGAAACCTGGTGAGCTTTCCATTGATAACATGTTCCGATACCATCTAAAAGCACACACCTGATTTTGCTACCATCGTTTTTCTTATCTATAGACATCTTCTTAAGCAAGATCTCAAGATTTATATCGTTTCGTTTATCATGGACTTTTTCCAAGAACAGTGGTTCGTCGATGTGAACAGGAAGGCGGTAAGCTGTTAAACACTTCAGAAGTCTTGCTACGGCAGTTGGCGATAAGATTCCAAGGTATCTTGCTAATTCAGCTTCTTTTATCATACCGATAGATACGCATTCTCCATGTAAAGCATCCGGGGTTAAAACAGCTTCAATCGCGTGTCCGATGGTATGACCGAAGTTTAACAAATTCCTAAGACCAGATTCTTTTTCATCAGATGAGACAACTTCAGCCTTAACTTTGATTGAGCCTAAAACTGTTTCAATTATCTCATCTTTGATAGAGTATAAATCAAGTTTTTCGTTACTTATTGTCGTGATGAATTTGGCCGCAAAAATTTCTAATCTAGTAAATTCTTTTTCATTCCAGATAGCAGCAGTTTTTATAACTTCTGCCATTCCATTTATGAATTGTCTGGGAGGCAAAGTTTCCAAAAATGATACATCAACGAAGACGTATTCAGGCTGGTGAAAAGCACCTATGAAGTTTTTACCGAGCGGAGTATCAATGGCCGTTTTTCCTCCAATGGAAGAGTCAACCATCGCAAGCAAACTGGTTGGGACCTGGATAACTCTCACACCTCTCATAAAAGTTGCAGCTACAAATCCAATCATATCACCAATCACACCGCCTCCCACAGCCATTATAACAGTATCCCTTGTGCAGCCCAGTTGTAGCAAAAAATCCTCCACTTCAGCTTTCGTTTTACGGTTTTTGTTATTTTCTCCTGGGGGTACAATATATGTGAGTAACCTTGACTCTGGTCTCTTTTGCTTCAAACAGGCATTGAACTTCTCTATCAATTTGATGTAAGGTGGTGTCACAGCCATGTGAGCATCAGTGACCACGACATAAGTCGAAGATGGCATCGTGTTCACGGTCTCATTGACGATATGGTGTTGAATCCCATAACCAACATGTATACTTTCGGTACCAAGAATTGATACCTTCCTTATTTCACCCATATCTGTTTCCTCGATATTATAATGACTCAGTCTCAAATTTTCTTAATGTTGAAAATGGTGAGATCAAAAAGTTTTGACAAAGTTAATTCGAAACACACACGACTATATACAAGGCGCTATATATCTGTGAATTTAGGAAGAGGTTCTTTGATGAATGTTAGGCATTCTTCTGGAGTACCTTCTGGGTTATCCAATTGCCAAACAATAACCTGCTGTGTAGCCTTTGATATCCAAGGGCCGGGCTTTATTCCCGTCGAATTAACGAGAGTCTTTCCATCAATTAAAGGCTTTATTTCATGAGCGTTCATCAAGTTTTTCTCGATTATAGTCTTCACAAGTGAGCTGTAGGAGTTCGAAATCGAGCCAACAATTTCGTGAATGCGGGGAGACAGGATCACTGACGGGGACTTGTCAGTTCCATTGGATTCGCCTTTGATGGCAGCCAACGTATCGATGAAGCAATTGAAGAAAATATTGAGCTCACTATATCTTGGGAACTTCCTCAAGTACAATCCCAATTGAGACCTTTGAATCAGAGATGTATCATGAAGGAAGGAGCGCAAAACATTTTCGGACAACTCACGTTCTTTTACTAGGGTTGAAACAACGTCGAACTCATTCTTCCCGTAACGAAGGCCTTCTTTCAAAATTATTTCAGATACATATGAAGTTCCTGCCTTCTTAGGGCTTGTTTTCACTGCCAATGACGCAAATGGAGAAAGGGTAACAGCTAGCCAGAATAACTTTTGCTGTTGCTTGTCCAGAAAGACCAGATTTTGTAGTTCAAATAATAATCCTTTTTCAGCCTTAAGTTTTTCGTTGAAAAAGGGCTGAACTTGAATGCATTTTTCTACCCAACCGTTTAAAGTCTTGCTGACAGCTTCTATCTCTTCGACAACTTGCGGATTATTACTTTTCTCTACATTTTGTGCAAATGGGCCTGAATTAAATATGCAGCCAACAAGATTAGCCTGTGCTATAAGGTTCAAACCATATTCGACATGATCGCTGGTCAATATCTTGGAGAACTCATCGCCAACTCTTTCTCTACTAATTTTGTGAATGAGAGCGGTTCTTATCTCAGGCTTTTTCATTGCTTCGAATGTCAGATCATCTATCTTGAAGTTGAACCTACTGGCAAATCTAATTAAGCGTAAGACCCGTAAAGGATCATCAAGAAATGTCTGCAAAGGGTCTAAAGGAGTTCTCAATATGCCATTACGCAAATCATCCAAACCTTTGCGAGTGAAATCTTCAACCATATCACGGTTTATATTATAGAATAACGCATTTAAAGTGGCATCTCTTCTGAAGGCATCCTCCTCTGCTGTACCGCACTCAATTTGAGGAACTCTACTATTTTCACTGTAGTTCTCAGATCTCAAATTGACAAAATCTATGTCAAATCCCATTACTCTAGCCGTGCATGTCTCCAAGTGTTTTGACTTTTCGGGATTCGATTTAATTGTATTTCTTTTGAAAACATATTGCGGCTCATTTTTTTCAAGATACTTCAATAACTGGTCAGCAAACTCTTCTCCTGAGAGATTATTGAGAGCAATATCCAAGTCATGCGACTCCTTACCTAATAGCTTGTCTCTAACCCATCCACCAGTGATACGTATCTCTAATTTTTCCTCACGAGGAGCAGATTCGTTATAGTAATTACAAAATTTGAGTAATAAACCTCTTAGTTTGGATTCATTGTCATTTAAATTGATCTTAGTATCAACATGATGATTCATTATGTATCTAGTAGAATAGCGTATTATGTGAGAGCGGAAATGGCATGCAAGGGGTGTTATACGATTTATCAGTCCGCTTAGTCTTCTGCTAATCATTACTACAAATTAAAATTCCACCGCTCGCTGAGAGGAGTTTATGTTTGCCTCCACCGAAGACGACCGTATAGTTTTACCACGACAATTGTTTTTCCGTTGGTAAGGGGAGGGCACTGAAAGTAAATATAATGGTATAGCTTGAAGCAATTAATGCTAAAAAGCACAAGAGATCGCTTACCGTTTTCAATAATTAGGAAATGGACTCTGTCGGACTGGAATAGATTTCTGTACCCGTAGATTCGATATACGATTGATCCACCGCCATCTTTACACGTCGATATTACCTGCAAGCATATTAGTAGCAAACTATGATGTACAAAGGCAGAACATGCATACACGTGGAATAATTCAGCTATAAGATAGTATTGCTTCATGTAACCTAGACCTAACTAGAAGCAGAGCTATGTAAGGAAATCAGATAAAAATCAAGCAGACGCTCTAAAGGAAAATAGTATCTAGTAGCCCTCATAGCTGCTAAGATGAAAGTATGCAAATCTACACCGAATTATTATGTTTATAGAAAAGCATAACAAGTACGCACTCAAGTCCATCTATTGGGGCCCTGAAATTCATAAGCCTCACATAACCAAACTGAGAAGATTTTTATACGAAACTGAGCTACTTCGAAAGCTAAAACAGCAATGGAACTGCTAGCACCTATAGCGCTACCATTCGAGAATGGTAGCAGTGCTGTAGAGCTAAACAGAATACATATATCAGATGACAGAGATTCTTCCCGATATTCATTGACATTGGAAGAAAGAGACCAAGTAAAACGCTGTGTTGATATAAAGAAAATAACAAGCACCAGCAGAGAGATAATAGACAGCCCTCTCAACTTTATTCAAAACTTGGATTCTAGTGACAGGTGTCCTTTGCTTTTGAAAGTTCCTCTGACTTTCACTAAGTTAAAGTTGAGCATATCGGTAAAGCAGTTGGATGAAAATAAAGCCGGTTCTTTGGTAATTCTAAAAACTATGGCCGATGACAGAAATGTTCCAGAACTACTATCTCTTATCAGTAAAAATGAAATTGAAAGCCTGCGACGATTAATTTCCAAGATAAGTTACACGAAGATACTTCTGAAGAATTCCAACAACGCTTTTCAAAACATAACCATAAATGATAGCTTAAAAACAAGTGCTTTCCGAGATAACAGATTGAACGTTGTTGTTTTTGAGTTCAATCCTTTGAGCAATTCTTACAGTCACTGCTTCAATTTCTCTTTTTGGGTTGACGATGCGGTCTCATTTTACATGATGAATTCCACAGAGAGTAACACACATCCGTTTGAAGAAGAACGGACCCCCATCGAAGTAAAGCATAGCAAGTATCCTACCTTAAGAGATTATAAGGAAGCTTTTGGCTTTAATATTGAAGATGGACCTGAATTTAGAAAGAGATTAGTAATGTACGAAGAAAGGATTCCCAATTTTAAGGCGCTATGTGAAAGTATCAGAAATGAGGTAAGAGCACTTGAGATATTGTCGAACTCTTTGGATTCGAAAAAAAACAGATTGATAGATCTGGTAAAGCAGCTAGTAAGATTACAGCCCACTCCTATACTATCTAGATTGGGATTTGAAAAAGATTTCGAAAAAGCTATAAATGCTTTAATTGAGCCAATGATAATAAATTTGAGACAATTTATACTGGATGTATGCGACCCTAAGCTTTTGGCCAAAATATGTAGTACCTTATCCAATGTCGGTACGTCTAGTGACTCTTCTACGCATAATGAATTACTGCGCCGCAAAAAAGCTTTTGAAACAATGTCCAAGGAGTACTATAGTTGGTTAAATAAATACTTGTCAAACGAAAGGGAAAGACCTCAACTGAAGTTGCTAGCTAAAAAGAAGCACTTTGAAATATCGAAAGTTGATTATTTAAGCTACCTAAACCTGCTTATAAACAACCAATACTTCAATCAGCTTCTAGAAAATCTTTTCAAATTTATTTGCACTGAACGAAAAGCAGGGTTCACTTCCATCGATTTATCAAAGTACTCTGAGACTTCAAGAAATTCACTTGAAGGTCATTATGAAGTTTACTTAATCGCTTTATCAAGGTTCAATAGCGAAAAGCTCCAGTTAAGGCAATTAATAGAGGCATGCCAAACTAACGAGGAATTAACTGATACAGTGAAGCATAATAGCTTAAAATTTGAAGAAACACGAGAACTCGGAGATGCCGAAAACTTGACAATCACCAAGGAGAATCTTGATATGATATTTGCATCCGAGTCTGATTTGACAGCCATTAATACAGTGCCAGTTAACATGGAAGATCAAAATTCGGAAATGGTAGGGATATTGTATGCGTTAGGTGGGCAGGGAAAACCAGGCTGGCACAAAGAATGGGTTGTTTTAAGTGAGGGCCGTTTGATGGAGTATTCAGACTGGAGAAACGGGAAGCAGCCGGTTAATAAGCCAATAGATATAGCCTTATCTAGCATCAAGCCGTTGAACTACGAAAAGAGACATAATTGCTTTGAGATATTTTCAGCTGATGGCCATAAGCATGTATTTCAAGCTTTCAATGAAGAGGAAAGGACAAAATGGCTCAAAGCCTTGTACAATGCAGGCCAAGTCTTTGACACGAGCAAACTCAACATGCCCTATAATAGCAATAAAAAAGAGAAGGACAAAGAAAAAAGGAAACAGTTAGGGGCCCTAGTCACTGATTTAAGCAGCCCCGATAAAAGTTTTACTCTAGCAAAGTCCGCGGACAGCGCTTTCCTGCCCGTCTCGATATTACCAAGCTTCATATCCGAAGAGCAAGATTATTTGAAGCTTGTCAGATCCAAGAAAGATGCTGAAAATCATAAGTGTGCGGACTGCGGGTCATCTGAATCAGTCGAATGGATCTCTATCAACCTTTTTGTTGCTCTTTGTGTCAATTGCTCGTCATGCCACCGACATTTGGGTTCTCACATTTCAAAAGTGAAATCATTGAAACTTGATAAGTTCGAAGGTGAGAAAGAGCTACTACTCAATTACATAAATAACAAGTATGTCAATCTGTACATGGAGGCTAACATTTCTGAGTCCGAAAAGATCAGCCCCGATTCACCAGATAGTGCTCGCTTAAACTTTATACGCGCCAAGTACTTGCTAAAAAGCTATAAATTGCAAATAGACCGCTTGAACGACCGTCTAGTTCGGGCATGCCAGAAGATAGACATTCCAGAAGTCATCAAGTTAATCTCCTGCGGCGCAGACATTAACATTCGCATTCACGTCCACATCAACTCGAATAAAGAGTACCTATCAGTGAGTCTTTTGGAATACTCCTTACGTAAGTATGTTGAAAATAAGCCTTCTGGGTCTTCAGGTACGAAGAAATTTTTCGTAATCACCGAAATCTTAGTTCTTAGTGGCTATAATTTGGAAGCTCTACCTAGTCCTCCTAATACAGATATAGGCCTCACTGACGAAGCTATTGAGTACTGGAATTCGAGGCGTTCAAAACAAGGAGGCGAAATACCTTCAACTCTGTAAATATATCAATAAAACTAACTGTTCCATGCGTTGTACATGGACCCCATTTTTTATAAGCTAGTGCTTGTAGTCTTACACCACTTTCAATATTGAGGGGCACACTAAGTTTTTGTGGCTGCGAAATTTGTGACTTTGCCCTTATAACGTGAATGACACTAATAAGACTACTAGGAGGATCGCTCAACACAAGGATTATTCGAAAAAAAGCTAGAGCAACTATCACATAGCTGTCTCATTTCAAAGAGAAGTTAGAGTCTTCTATAAAGTATTGATTTGCTACGAAACATGTCCAGTGATGAATATGAAATACACCAATGTATCGGCAAAGGAAACTTTGGTGATGTTTACAAGGCAACACAGAAAAGCAGCAACTCAGTTGTCGCTATAAAAGTGATAAACTTGGACGAGTCAGAGGAGGACATTTCCGTTTTAATACAGGAAATACATTTCTTGTCGAAATTACGTTCCACTTATATTACGAGATATTATGAGACGTTCATTAGCGACATGTCAATGTGGATCGTAATGGAGTACTGCGGAGGAGGATCCTGTGCAGATTTGCTCAAATGTCACAAGAAGCTTAACGAGGAGACGACAGCTTTCATTATCAGGGATGTTCTTCGTGGTTTGAACTACCTTCACGAAGAAAATAACTTGCACAGAGATATCAAGCTGGCTAATATACTTCTTACGAGCGCCGGAGAGATAAAGTTGGCAGATTTTGGAGTCAGTGGAGAGATTACCATGACACAGTTGAAAAGAAATACTTTTGTTGGGACGCCTTTCTGGATGGCACCTGAAGTGATAGTACGTCAGAAGACAGGATACAATGAGAAGGCCGACATATGGTCGACTGGCATAACTACCATAGAGCTAGTGACAGGGTCACCACCCTTATCGCAATACGATCCGATGAAGATTTTGTTCGAAATACCCAAGAAGAGGCCACCATTGTTGACTGGTTTGGATTTCAGCGAAAACATCAAAGACTTTGTGAGATACTGTTTGATCAAGGATCCCAAAAAAAGACCAAGTTCCTCCACGTTATTACATCATAAGTTTGTCAAGAATATAAAAAGAAATGTCAACATTCTACGATTAATCGAAGAGAAAGATGAGTGGTTTGCCAAACATCAAAAGTATGCCAAAAAACCCAAATACCCATTGAAGACTGACGCAGAGAAAATGGATGACACGAATAGCTTTATAAAATGGGAATTTAATACTCGAAATTCCTTCGATACAAGAATTTTCGAGATGGAGCAGACCCTTTTGGAAAATTCACCACCAAATGTGATACCTTCTGTGAGAATATCCTCCGCGGATCAAAACATTTCTGTTTCCCCCTTGAAATCGCCTGTCTCGCAAGTCAAGTCACCCAGTTTTTCAGTCGCCCCTACTTCTCCTTTATCTCCATTGACACCTGGCCCTGTGACTTCATCTAGTTCAGAGCATCCGCCTCAATCATCACCAAAAATGGCACCTTTGTCTCAAGAGCGAAGCCCTGCTGATGCTGTGCATCGCAAAGTCCGTCCAGTCAATTTCTTAGACGATGTCTTGTTGTACTGCTTAGAGGGTCTTTACAACAGGGCAAGAGCACCATCTACAAAAGCAACAGTAAGGAAGCTAATGCAGAATTTCATGGAGTATGAGGCGGAACAACCAGGTCTTACCCAGGCATTCATCGAAGAAGTGCTCATATTGAAAAATGTGGGTATTTCTTCCATATCTCATTGATATATTTCTACTCCATTAATTATCAATGGTGGCATTGCAATTGTAAACATTTTATCCATTCGCAATAATATTAGCCAGTTTCCAATTTTTACGTTTTAGTTGACGAGATTTCAGGTTCGGGTTATGTTCCAGTGCCCCAGTATTCACAGTAGCTATCAGGAGCATACTGCTGAGAACGAATAGCCAGTACACTAAAACTCGGTTGTTATCAAAAAGCGCGTTTTTGTATCACGTTTTGAGAATCATAGGTACGCTTATACTTAAGGTAACTGAAAGCAGGGTCCACAGAAAACCGCAATAGAATTAAGTAAAAGTTGAGGCTCGAGACAAGAAACATAGATTGGAAACGTTTCAGGGTTCAAGATGACCAATTTTTTATATCCCCCTGAGACTCCACGATGTTCCAAGTCGGGAGCCAGAGCCAGCTATACACCGTCGTTTAGTTTCGGGTTGGGTTTCCTGCCATCTTTTCACTTTGGATCTCCAATGAATGTGCTTCCTTCATTCTCTCCCCAGAGGATGTTTCAGGTGTCAAATAACTTGAATCGGATTTTAAGTAATGATAGAAAAGATCGGGAGTTCAGTGAAAATCATAAACATAACAACATCTTTAACTCGTTGACGCCCCCCCAGTCGTCAAAAGGAGGAAGAAATCGGTTTTTTGACAGTCTAATTGCGCTGGGTTCGTATGAACACAAGAAAGTTGAGCAAAATGAAAGAGACGCAACAACAAGCGATTCGGTCAGCAGCAATGAAGAATCGTCAGAAGAATGGTCTGGAGACCACGGACTTCACAGAACTAATAAGACAGAGTTGACATCTATATGTGAGGAAGCGCCGGTGCCTGATACAGCATCAAAGAAAAGCTCCTCTGCATATCTATCTCCAAGAAGACTCACGTTACAACAAAGCACACCTATTACCAAAAAGTATTCAAGTACTGATTACACTCCATCAGGAGAAGTACCATTACTGCATCCAGGAGATGGAAACTTATCTCAAGATATGCTAGCACATAAAGATAAGAAGAGGAGGATATCATCTGCTACGAATTCTTCCTTTACATCGGTTGACTCTGATGCAGAAAGCAGGAAGAAAACAAACCAAAATTCCAAGATATATATAGATGGCTTGAACTCGCAAGAAAAGGTCTGGAATCCCGATCTAGATAGCACACTAATGGAAGCCTACTTGAAGTTCAGGAACTACAAGGGCGAAAACCAGCTTGATTCTTCAGTGTTAAAAATAACTTCTCAGAACAAGATTTTGTCAAAAATGTTATACGAAAAGACGGGCGTTCATCGTACATCAAAACAAATTGCGTCCAGATTGTTTCGGTTAACAAGGTTGAAGAAAGGGAACAAGTTGAAAATCTCACACGATAAATTTAGCTCAGAGGAATTTAATAACATTATTCAAGAGCCATTAGAGCATCTTATTAAACGTGATACAACTAACGAGGATAATTCTAATATATTAGATTCCCTATTAAGCTCATCACCAATTGCTGATGATGGCAAAGTTGGGTCTCGGGGGAAATTTGCTGAATTAACGCCAAGGCAGATCGTGGTATCTTTTATAAGCGATAATTCCCAAAACTCCCACGTTTTTACAAGTCATAAATCAACAAAGTTTTCTAACTTGAGCTCTGCGCAATTCACCAAATTGATTCCTCGGGCAATGCTCTCAGATTTTACCCAAGACATGATGAGCACTATTATTTCGCATCAAATCCCTGTCATGTACGCATCAAATTGTCTCAGTCTTTCAAAGAGCGGCATAAATGCCAAAACTCCAGGAATAGATACATCTCCCTTTTCTATATCATCCATTAGTGACACCAATCGACCTTTAAATCTCGAAAATGGCCATTTCAATGCATTTATTAGACTCAATGCCAGCGTGGGAGACATTTGTCTTCCGGACATGCTACAATGGAAATGCCTCTCAAAAGTCTTTAATCAAGATAAACTTATCTTAAAGAAGGCGGAATTGATCAATGGTTATTTTAATGACGAGGACAATTCTTTTGATATGCATTTACCTTTTTTAAAAGATTTTTGGTCTGGATTTTTATCGTTCCTAATCGACGGAGTAAACGCAAGGGATGCATTGGCAAATATTTCTATTGTTCAAATGCTATACGAAGGAGACACAATTGACAAAGACTCACTCCGAGGCGCCATAGTTCATGGGTTTCAATCTAATGATGATCATCTGGGGACAACTGAGGTCACTGTTCTAAAGCTCATGGAACCCCCCAAAGGACAACAGCAGGACGATGATGATAATGCTACTGACATTGCATATTCATCTCCGAGACAATCATCACCATACACTCATACTATAGGGGCAAAAAGTAACCCCAACTTAAAGATTGATGTATCAACGGCAAATAACATGCAGAGTTATGGACCATTTTCAGCACCAATATATGATGCGAAGCTCGTACAAAAGTACTGTCCCAATGCCTCAACTCCTAAAAGTGACAATGGATCGGTGAGTTCTCAATACCAAATACCAGGAAACGATCAGTTTCAAAAAGGTGCGGATAACATAATGCATCAAAATATCACGAATCCTATGTCACATCCTGATCCTTTTAATGGTATATATCCCTCGAGGTCAACCCTGTCCCTACTGCCATTCGTAATGCAAGCAAGATCCGTGCATAGTGGAGTACAAGTTCGATGCAATTCAAACGATGCGACTGCCAGTAATATAGCACTGCAGCAGCCCTATAACCTTTCGAGAGGTTTGAGTACTGGGAATTTACCTAATGAATATTACAATTCAAGGACGTTTTTGGAAGGATTTTCCACCTCGACCCCAGTGAAGGCCAATAGCTATGGTACTATTACACCTGTAACAAATGAACCGGAAGAAGTGCAGCGTCAGCATAACTATTACATGGCCTTCAATGGTACAAACGTGGCTCAAGTGCCTTTGTCTGCTCAAGGGTCCCATTTCAATCCTCAGGTATATGGCCCTCCAATAACATCATTCCCAGTTGGTGTTACTAAAGGAGGAAGCCAAGATCTTCAACGAGGAAACTTTACTGGCGCATTCCCAGGTCTGGTACCTCAACCCTACATGGCATATCAGCAAACTACTAATTTCATTCCTGCCGAAAACCGGAATAATGTTAACACTGGCAGAGAGCTGAACCCTACTGCATCAAAATTACGATCCGATAACCTGGACAAAGAAAATGTCAAGCCCAAGGAAATTAAGTTCGGACCTATTCTTGAATACGATCCCTCTGTTAATTTCAGACCACCACAAAGGACATTGGTCTCAAATAAGGGCATTGGAATTCACAAATTTCCAGTCAATACGCCTGTCTCTATATATAAGCCTAAGAAAACTTAGAACGTTCATTGACTCTACATTATTTCCAACAAAATATACCAGATAGCAATGCCTGTGTAGTAATTAAATTTTGAGGACGCGACGGGTACGGTACAAATAGTGATTTTCAAAGTAAACATTTAATTACCAGCACAGCATGGGAGTAACCGGCCTCCTCCAGCATTTGAAGGAGATTCAGGAGCCAACTGATCTTTCCAAATTCAAAGGGAAATCATTGGCGGTAGATACCTATGGTTGGTTACACAGAGGATTAATGTCTTGCGCAATCGAGTTATGCGAGGGTATCCCTACTAGAAAGTATATAACATCGGTATTGAAGAAAGTGGATATGCTAAGACACTTTGGAGTAGAGCCTTACTTAGTATTTGACGGAGCAGATCTACCTACAAAGGGAGAGACAGTGAAGGAGCGGATGTTGAAGAGAGAAGAAGCTAAGATAAAGGCAGAAAAATTCACGTCCATGGGAAACAGGACAGCAGCTTGGAAAGAGTATATGAAGGCGGCAGCAGTTACATCGGAAATGGCAAAGTCCATTATGGTTGAACTTGATGCGCGGGGTGTAAGGTACGTGGTTGCACCTTATGAAGCTGATCCCCAGATGGTGTACTTGGAGAAGATTGGTCTTGTGGATGGAATTTTGTCAGAGGACTCTGATTTACTTATATTTGGGTGCAATACCCTCGTTACAAAGTTGAACGATTTTGGAGAATGTATCGAGATTTGTAGAAAGAATTTCGACAAGGTGAAAAAGGTTCCAGGCCTTGCTTCTTTCACTGAAGAGCAGTTGCGAATAGTTGCGATGCTATCCGGCTGTGATTATACAAAAGGCTTTCCTGGAATAGGGTTAAAAACGGCATTCAATTTAGTTAGGAAGCATGGGTCTTTCGAAAAGGTGTTACATGCTCTTAGAAATGAAGGTAAAAAAGTTCCCGACAATATTGAAGATGAGGTATTCAAGGCCAACTTAGCATTTCAATTTCAAAAAGTATTCAATCCTGTGTCACAGACGTTGGAGACATTGAACGAATATCCTGCTGACTTGTCGGTTGAATATGAGGTTTTAGAATCTTGCTGTGGGAAGACAATCAATGAATACATTCATGCTCAGATATGTAATGGAATTGTACACCCCAATACCCATGACATTCTTATATCCAGAGAACAAAAACTTACAGACTTGAAGAGCAAATCCACGGGCGCCTTACCTACTAGTCTTAGCAATGGTAATGCTGCCCTGAGCTTGAGGACTAAGTCATTTGAGTCTGTTGCGAGAGAGAAAACTATCAACTCATACTTCAAAGTATCGAAACCGCCCAAAGCTAAGATGATAAATACATCAGAGTCCAAATCAGACAAGGAAAAACCTAGTACAGTAACTAAATCTCCTTTATCGAGAAAAGTGAATAAGCTTATGCATCTCGATCAGTCATACGAGAATGTATCGCCTAACAAGAAATTAAGTCAGTTTTTCCACAAAGATTTTCAAACTGCACATCAAGCAACAAATCACCAAAAATCCTCACCCTGTGCAAAAATCTTGAAGCTAGACCCTGCTGGGGAATCTGACATATCGGAAACTTTTTCTTCTCCAATGCAGCAAAATACGAATTTGGAAGGAAAGTTCGGGATACTGGACAGTATTGAGGACACTGATAATGATAATCCGGGGCATGAATCACCAACAAAACGGGACGATACACCAGAAGGAGGTATTGATATATCTCCGACTAAGTCTACATACAAACTTAAGACATTTGCGTTAGCTTTACGTGAAAAGTATCTGAATGATTCAACTTATATTTCTAAAAAACACACGGATGCACCCATCAAAAGAAAAGTCTTGGCTCCAAAAGATCCCAATAGGAATATACAGCCTGTTTCGAAGACCAAACTCAATGGCCAAATATCACACATAGCCGTCGATGATGCGAGTAAAATAACAAAGCCCGTTCCATCTTTTCGCAAGTCTCATGATAATGGTAAGGCTGCGACTTGTACCTCAAAAAAACACAGGATAAATTTGCTGCTGTTTGCTTTTGGAGGTTAAGTTAGGCACATCACTTAGCAGCCTCTTAGGTGGCAACATGCTACCACAAGCTTGCTTATATCCTTTTGTATAGATTGACTAGAATCAATTCTTGCATCATTAAGTTTATAAACCTTCTTAAGTTTTTTCATATCTACCAAATCTGATAAAATTATATCATCATTCAAAATAGGATTTGACACAGAAGACCCACCGAGTAATTCTTTCAAACCGCTATTCAACTTGTCTAATTCCGCTTCGCTTGCAATGCTTGGAAGTACTTTGATGACAATCACATCACTCTGATTCTCATTTATTCCGAACCTTCTTAAGGCATCTCCGATGTTATTGATTGGCGATAAGTTTAATATTATTTCCGTATTCAAAGTCTTAGCTACCTTTGCCTCATTTAAATCGTTTAGAAGAGCCTTATGAACAGCATTATATAACTGCTCTACTGATATGATGTGCGTTGTATTCAAGAAACAAAAATCATATTTTTCATCCCCACAAATAAGACCTGTTTTCACTCCTCCTATTATCTCTTTCTGCACTTCTCTGTATAGGGATATGAAGATAGTGTACTCAGGGAATTGAGGAAATGTTGTTTTCAAGTAGGCCATAGGGAAATCTAATTAACTTAAAGGTAGTATTTTTCGTGCGATTATATCTAGATTAGATCATTAATACCAACACAACAAATGAATGGAGTAAAAGATGAATCTCTTGTGAAAAGAAATGAATTGACAAGGCTAGTAGATAGCCTCACCTCGTATAGATTGGATGAAAAGATATCCACGAACCAAAATCTGGAAAAACGGTACCCCGAGACCCTTTTACAAGAAACAGATAATGGCAATAAGTACTATATTTCGTTTCAAGGTCATGGTAGGCAATTTATGAATAAGCAAGATAACCATCTTGGTGATGGTAGGAAGTCAGTGATTAATAAGGTTCTGAAGATAGTAGTGGAAAGTTGGGATTTTGATAAAAAAGGTGTTTCAGCGACTGACGATGATAATGGATACACAAGGGAAAAGATGTCTTCCGGCAATACCTTGTTTAATTGGTCATCAGGAGATTCATATGTAGAGGCTAGGAGAAGAGAGCGAATAAAGACCAGACGATCAGCCAACCCTGATACTGCGAGCCAAATAGCCCCTAGTAATGAATGCGAGAAAGATCAAGCATATAGGGAGGCGGTAAGCAAGAAATTGGGACTCAGACCTCAACACAGCAACGTCGGAATAAATTTAACAAGGAACGTGGAAAGAGAGTCAAACAAATTTATGCACGAGAGAATTCAATCCATTAAAACTTTTCATAATGAACAGGTAAAGAAGCAAATTAGCGATAGAAAGAAGAAAGACAACGAAGCCTTAATGCAGCGTTTGAAGAAAAAGGAAAAAGAGTATGAGAAAATAATAGAACCTGGAAATGAAAGTGCAAAACTGAGCAACTTTTTGACTTCCTTGTTCGGTTATTCCCATGCCAAGTCACGCCCTAATACGAAAGACGAGCCATCGAGCTTAAAAAATACTCTGAGTGGGCTAGAAAGTGCGGGTTCATCGGAGTCAAGTAAAAGATTTTCGATGTTTGCCACAATGGGAAAGCACAGGGGTGAAGCTGATATAAAGGGATCACCTAAAAGTAAGCTGAATTCAATTGAAACCACAAATATTCCGTCAAATATATGTTCTACCAACACCGAGGATCCAAATCCCCTCCGGACAGAGGAAAATGAAGAGGAAGGAGACAAGAAATCGGCCGAAAGGGATGAACTTCAGCAAAGACACCACCTGCCTCCCATAGAGGTTCTCTCAATCAATCAGAATCCGATTATGCCCAAGTCTGGTATTATATCTTCGCCGAGAAATACAAATGTAAATCCTACTGTATCGGTGCCGCAGAACCAGTTGCATGCGAACCATACTGGTAGAATAGCTCCTGCTAACGATGATAACTTACTCGATTTATGATCACTGTATATACCACTTACGTAATATATCATTATAAGATAAAAATGCACTGTTCATGACTTCTCCTTCTCTATGAAACATCCTATTCCTAGAAATGCCTCATCTAATGCCTTTTTAAATATGTACTGCTGTCTCCACCCAGCACCTAAATATTGTTTGTCAAGTGCAAGCTTGTTAACAAATGGATCATAATATGTTTCGGCCTTACTGTCTGAGAGAGCAGGTTCCTTTTCTGTAACAACTGGAAGAAACTTATAGGCTTTAATCGGATCTCTGTCTCCATTGAAGGGTGTGAAGGGGGTCTTACTTTCGTCACTGGACTTCTTCTTTCCACCTGAGCTATCAAGATGGTACTTCTGATCTAGCTGGCTATTGATTTGTTGCAACTGACGTTTTCTTAAGGACGACCGTTTTATCATGTTTAAGTTTGCTTGTGCTATGATATCCTCAGAGTTATTGTTATCAGAGTTGGATAATTTATTCAACAACTCTTGTTTCTGCTGAGCCTGATATTCTTGATCCTCAATCTCCATCTGCTTCTGTATGGAGAGCTTCTCCTGCTTAAGCAATGCCATAGCCTCTCTATATTTGTTCAAGTCAGCATTCTTCTGACTTTCTCTCATATTCTTTTCCAATATTTCTAACTTGTGTTCTTGTTCGTATTTGTTGAGAACAGCCTGCGTCTCCTCAACATTGATGCCATTATTAAGATTGAAAACTATGTCTTCTATATTCTCAAGATACTTATTATAGTCCTGGAGGTTTTCAAAATCTTCTTGTGTTTTATTATATATTGCACTGACTCGTTTCCTGATATCAATCTCTTTCTCGATGCTAAGATCCTCGAATACCTGCTTTTTAAACTTATTCTGTCGTAAGATTTTCCCACACCCAGGGTAAGGGCATGGTGCAGGGCCTAAAGAAAATATACGATCCACGCATGATTCACATATTTTATGGTAGCATTCAGGATTGATCAAGAAGTTCATATTCGGGGACAAGTATTTATCTGTTTTACAGATAGGACACATGTCCTTGACCCTTCCATCTAAAGTCATGTTAGCATTATGAATCCTATCAGTATTACTGCCATATAGTATATCTATCTTACCTTCTAGCATCGGGGCCTTACAAGTATTATATGAAGCTGATTAATAGTATCAGGTTAATTACTATATAGCACTATATGTTTCTAGAATATGACACAAAACCGATATTTAACTTGGTTTGAATGGCTTTAGAGAGCAGCAACCCTTAGTTTTCTCGAGAAGGCAGCAAGAGTGCCTGAGTCGGGAAGGATGTCGCTTTTTCCAATAGTAGTGGTATTGGGCTTGGGGTATATTGACTTTGTTGTGTTCTACTCTTTGGGTTATGAAGAAATATTCAAGCATCACTCTAAAGGTGTACTGATATCGTTGTGGGTTATTGTTGGTATGTTGGAATTAATAGTTTTTATGTACTGGGGCATATTACTTTTAGCGGGGCCTGGTTTGTCGCCCGTAATCGAACCATATGATTTATATAAGCAAAATTCGGAATTGTTACCAGCTCCTGACTATTTTATATGCGATGAACAAGGCTTTCCACCTTGGTGTTCTGAGTGCCAATCGTTAATGGCCCCTCGTTCTTTCCATCTGAAACGTGTGAAGCGCTGTGTGCTAAAGTACGACCATTTTTGCATGTGGGTTGGGGCGGATATTGGGTCAAGCAACTACAATTTTTTCCTCAAACTTGTGTGGATATATGGATTGCTTTTCTTGACCATTCTTATTTATTTGCTTCGTTACACCAAGTCCAACTACGACCGTGGTACCAAAGACCTAAACCATAATTTTATAGTGCTTTACGTCTTATGCGGCTTGTTCAATTTGTTTATCTGGCTGCTTTTTATGGTCCATCTTTATTACATCTCACGCAACATGACAACACTAGACGACATTACCAAAAAGCAGCACAGAAGGTATAAGCGGTGGCTAAATATTATCGAAAAAAAGAGGTTCTCTTTCATGAAACAACCACGGATAGAAAAAGGGGTTAGATACGTTAATATCGCTCACAAAAACTCTCGTGTCGTAACTTCATACAGTGTTGAAGAATATCCATTTTCACTGACATTTAAAGAGAACTGGGTTAATCTTTGGCTCAGTGTGAATAATGATCACAGATACTACTACAATTATGAGAACAAGAGCCCTATTTCTGCCGTCCTAAAAAGCATAGCTTTGTTTTTGTTACCCTTTTATGATGTATTTTACTACTACTCGATGTTACGACAATATGAGAAAGAGCGATCTTTGGAAACAGGAGACGAAGCTTTTAAGTTATCTATTCCCGCATTCAGCATTGAGTTTCAGAAGAGACTTCATGGCCAACTAAACAAGAACAAATACTGGCCGTCCCTGTATCTTGGTGAAAAGGCTGCTCCTTCTTCCACAGAGGGTGAAAAATAATGAACATTAAGCATCTCATATATAGCGCGCATATACGTTAATCATTTAATCTATAGACTTTTTTTAATGCATTTACTAACGCTGTTCCATAATGCTAGGAGAAATCATTGAACGTGAAACAGAACCTCCCTCAGAGCCTGTTGCCGTAGACCCTAGAGGGTTTCCTAATTTGAAAAGCTTGAAGGAACGAAGGCAAAGCAGATTCTCGAAACATGCTAAGAAGAACGAGGCCATCAAACCACAGAAGAAAGGCCTGGCGCTAAATGTACCACCCACTACATTTAAGTCAGAAGCCCAAAAGATACATGAGGAAAATCTTCAAAGGCTTGCCCAGATGGACGAGTCAGAAATACAGCAAAACCGAGACGAAATTCTACAGGAATTAGATCCTAAACTCATCGAAAGCTTATTGAATAGGACTATGCGAAGACAAAAAAAACATAGCGACTTGGAGCACAAGCACACACATGCAGAGGGATACGGTGGATATATAGGCAGCATCAGAACTAAGGATGGCCTCAAGGATCTTTCTCAGCTTGATGATGAGGATGTGAACAAGGCTTTAAAGATTAGTAATTCTCCTATGTTTGACGAACCTGAAAAGGCCGAAAAGACTGAAGCTCCCACCAGAGAAACAAAGACCAAGAAAATGGTAACTTTTGGGGGTGCCGAAGAAGTGGTTGTTAACGACGATGACGATAAGCGACAAAGCGATGAGAACGATGACACGAAAGCTGATGTTGAGGATTCTACAGTAGTGCCTATCGAAGACAAGAATAACGACGCGATGGATATGCTAGAGGAGGGTGTGAGTAGGGTACACTTTCCTAAACCTAAGCTGACGACAGACGAACTTGACCTCAACGATCCTCATTTTTTTGAAAAACTACACGAGAAATTCTACCCAGACTTGCCTATTGAAACCCACAAGCTTCACTGGATGACAGATCCCGTCCCCAAAAAAGCCCCTTCTATGTATGAATCTCTTCTGGATTTGCGGTTCGATTTTCAGGGGGATATAATAGAATTGACCGAAGAGAAAGTGAACAGAGATGTGCCCACGTACCTCGGTCTCCATCACCACGGCGACGATCCCCATTTGCCTGGCTACACATTACCTGAGCTAGCACACCTATGCCGTTCCGTCATTCCAGGGCAAAGGTGCATCAGTATTCGTACATTAGGCAGAATATTGCATAAGCTTGGGCGACACAAATACTCAATTTTTCCTGGAGAGGAAGAAGCGACTGAGGCCTCGGAATATGCTAGGCAAACATCCATCGCAACGAGAACTCTAGAAAATGCTTTATGGGACTTGATAGAACAGCTAAGAATCATCGAGTCGATCACTGAAGCTTCTGATGAGAAAAAAACGAATAACTTATCGGTAAGAAACTACGCTATCGAGGCCTTATGGCTCTGGAAACAAGGCGGCGGTAAACGCCCAGACAATCAAACAGAAATATTACCTGAAAATCTATAGAAATATCCTTATGTATATATCTTTTTCTGTAGATCTAGCATATGTTAAGCTAAATCCAATAATTTAAGCAGATTCCCTCCCTACCCACACACAGACAGAAAGACATACTCCAGGAAATGAAAATCACTCATAGAACATGAGTGTCATTGTCCTAGTCATACCTTTGAAGCTCCATCGGTGCAGAGACTGAATATTTTCAGACAAAAACTGCCTGGTATGCTAATCAATCTCAAGGGCTATTGAAGGAGAAAATCAAAAGATATTCCCTTTATATACGCATACTGACACATTGAAAGTGGAACATGTGAGTACCCACAGCCTAAAGCTATTCATGTGTACTTCCACTCAACTTAAGTTTATGCGATGGGGATTTTTTTTTTCTTCATTGGAATGGGGTTTATAATGAACAAGTCCTACATACGACATTAATAGAGACATGAAAATTGGAAGGTTTCATGATAACAGTAACAGGTGGTCGATAGACAGAGGACGACAATAATGAAAAAGATATCGTGTATATCTTTTGCTACTGCCCTATTCCGATGCGTAATCTCGATATCATTAGCCGATGCTTTTAAGCTGGATTGGATACAATATAACCATGGAAATCTTTCCAGTTTTGTAGCTCCAAGTTCAGATAGTTTGGTGGCATTGACTAACATGAACGAATTGATCAAAGTCAAATTCGACCAAGATGAGAAGGTACAGTGGGCTGTGGATTTACGGAACCTTGAAAATTTTGATTCTATAGTGACAGATAAGAATGAGCAAGTGGTTTATCTTTTTTCGCAAAGTGAAAGTGTATTCCATAGCTACAACATTACCAATGGCGTCTTGTTGAAACGATTTGTGATGGCTTCACCCGTGGCACAGGCTGTGCTGTTTTTTGACAAAGGAGTGTTATTTCTGTGTGTCGACGGGTCATTATTCTTTTTGGATAGGGCCTACAATTTGACACAGTTGGACTTGGGGTTCAAGGCCGACCATTTTCACCATTCCTACATTGATGGGGTGCTATACATTATTACTGATGAAGGTGATGTGGGATCGATAGATATAAACTTATCAACTAAGTCTTGTCTCATGAAATTACAAAGTTATACGTCTCAACGAAATAAAGTTATCGATTTTAGAGGAACTACTATTCTCACAGCGAACAACGACATATTGATCCTTAGGTCAGAGGAAGTACATAAATTATCCTTGAATTTTGGAAAAAAAGAACTTGTTCGCTTGCTTAGTCCTAATTTGATCTATAGAGTTACTTCTGGTAAGATTACTTTTTACTCGATTGAAAATGATATTGCAAACGAATTATACACGACAGAAATTACAGAGCCATTTAGGTTGCTCACTATTGAAAGAGACTCTCCGTTCGAGGGTATTATTATTAAGACTGGCACCGGATTGAGAGTCTTAGAGTTGTCTGATTTTTCGGATTCCCATGATCCAGCATTAATTCGCAGTGTTGTGTTCGAGACAGAAATACCAGATGAAGAGGTAATTTACAGTTCGTATACTAACGGTGATACTTTATTGCATTTTATTTCGAATGAGAGTAATGGCGTTTTTACCAGGAAGACATTTAATCTAAACAGTAACACATTAGCCTTTGAAACGGTCACAATAGGACTTTCTTATGGCACAGTACAATCCCCTATAACTATAGATTTTCCTGCGCCAGAATCTAGACTCGATGAATCTCTTCAATTATTTCAAACAGAAGGGAGTCTTATTTCTCGGTGGTTGTACAGGTTAAAACGTCACCTTTCACTATTAGGCAGATCTGTTTCCCTGTTCAGACGCAGTGGGAACTTTTCTCCTTCCAGTGATGATACCTTTTCATTCAACAAAATCGTAGTGTTTTTTGATAACGTTGACAGAGAATTGGTGGCCATGTCTACCAAGAATGGTTCTTTATTTTGGAAGTGTTCGCCAAAAATATTTTCACAGAAACTAGTCAAAATTCTCGAAACTAGCAATGGAAGAGAATTAGTTGCGGTTTTTGATCATAGCTACCACACTATCGACAGCACTTCAGGGCAGGTTTTGAAAAGCGAATCAGTAAAAAGTGAGATAGTGGATGCTTTATATGTACAGACAATCAATAGAAATGTGATAATTGCATTGATACTTGCAGGTGACGAACGGTTGTTATTTATGAAATCAAATGTTGAAGTGTTGCCTGGACAGTACGCCGTAAAACAACTTGATGCTCAAACGATAGTAGGATATGAAGTAACAGAAACATTGTCCTCAACTTGGTCTTTCAAAAAAGATAATGAAGAAATATTATTGATTAATCATAAGCCGAAGGATTCTGTTACATCTTCTATCGGTATAGCAAGGGCTGATCATACAGTTTTATACAAATACTTATATCCTAATCTATTGTCTGTTATTACCAAAGTCATATCTGATGGCACAATCAAATTCTATTTAATTGATTCTATAACAGGCGAATTATTATATCTACACAGTCACGATGATTCCGACTTTATAGTTCAAGACTCTTTAAGAATAGTTATGGACGACAATTGGATTGTTTACACTTACTTGACGTCTAAGCCAAAAATCGAACAAAGGGTAGTCGTCTTGGACTTATTTGCCGATAAAGAGAAGGCATCCTCGAGAGAGGTTAGCGTTTTCAATGAAAGCACTCAAATAAACATAGTGTCCAAGCTTGCGTTTGTTTACCCTGAGGTGATATCCGAGCTTGCCTCTACTAGAACGAAACAAGGTGTTACGTTGAAGAGTATATTATTCTTGACTAAAAGTGGTAACATATACGAGATCCCCAAATTTATGCTTAATAGTAGACGCGTGGCAAACAGAGAGGTGACTGCCGTGGACTTGCAAGATGATTTCAGGATGATGCCTTACGATCCAGTCATCAACAGAAACACTTATCAAGCATTAAATCACAAGCATTTGCTTAAAGTGGACAGTGATGACAATCATATCTTGGTGAGACCTACATTATTGGAGTCTACTGTAGCCGTATGCTTTTTAAACAAGTATAACTTCTTTTGCACTAAGGTACATCCATCTTTATCGTATGATACCTTAAGCACATATTTCGATAAGGTAAAGTTTCTCATAACCATCATAGGGTTACTTATAGCCTATATTGCTACGAAGTCATTTTTAGTGAAAAAGTGCTTGAATGCACAATGGATTAAATAAGACTATTGAGTATAATTCTATTTCAAATTTTATGTTAGAAATCAGAGAATATTGAACAGTCTCTCGTTAAGTAATCTATAACATCTCTGTCTTTAGGCGTATCAGGATTCAAGCCAAAGCGGGACCAGCTAATGTTCAGTTTCAAATCGAGGTTCTCATGATTTCTGCCATTAACAGATACGTAAATAGACCATATTAGATCGTAGCTGAGGCTCGTCAATTGATATTTCCTCATCTTATGAATTAAGAAAAAAGATCCACTGTCGTTAATTATCAACTTTGGGTTTTCCCTGAAAACCTGATTGTACTTTTCAATTATCTTCAAATTTTTTTTGTTCAACACCGACCAATCGCCATCGCCGTTCTTCACCATCAAAAAGTACAACATTTGGAAGTTTTGTTTGAGGATCTTGTATTCCTGAACAGATGATAAAAGAGGCGATGAATGAATTCTAAGCATCACCAAGGCGGCTAATTCCATGACGAATTTGTAATGTATAGGGAGCAGGTTGAAGTTGTGAACACTGCCAAACTCCTGGGAGCACAAATTTACCAAAGTGTAGCAAGTTTCGAGGGCTTTCTGAACATAAACATGATAATCACTTAATGATATATCCAGTTTGCCAAATGCATAAACGTAGAGTTGCAACTTCAGAAACTCAATAGAAATCTTTATCAAGTTATTGTTGAGTAGTGGACTCGATGTCTTGTTGAAATTATTCAAGATCTTTTCAAACATGTACATGCTCATAGCCTTTTCGGAGCTCTGGTTCAGAAAAGTATGCGATTTGTTCGTTGCAATGTAGTTTAGCGTTTCATTCAGCTTGACTTGGATAAGGGATATCTTAAGTAAAGAATTAATATACTTGTCCTCTTTGGTTTCGATCTTCTTCTTGAGAAGATCTTGGTTTGCCTTATTAATGATGTAGTCCTGCTGCAATCCATGAAGGCTAAAGTGAGAGAGTCCCGAATACACTAACCAGTAGCTTGAGTTTATGCTTATAAATTTGTATATTCTTTCGCGGATCAAATTGTTAAGGTAGATTTCGGTGGAGACATCAACCTCTGTTTTATGACTAAACTCGCTGATGAATTCAGTCCTATGCAAACCCAACTGGAGGGCGAGATTATTCATCAATGATAAATACTTTACCGATAGGTTCTCCGACATTGTTTCGCCCTTACTGGCAGGCAAGGGCCAGGTGGTGAGAATGAGCAATGCCGATAACGTGTAGACAGATCTTGGGGTATTGAACCAGCACTGCTGCACTACAAGGACCTTCATATGCTCCGCGAGCATGAGGTAGCGAGCAGCGTTATTCAGATTCAAGTAAGCGGTCAAAACAATGCTCCAGAAAAGGACTCTATTACGGGCGTAGAGCGCGCCAACGCTGACGGTCTCAAAAAAGTGATCCGGAAATATAGGCAAGAACTTATTAAAGTGTGCCTCGTAGACCCTGAAACACTCGAGCACCTCCTCGTTCGTGAGCGATACGGGCTGACGCCCGACGTCGCTGTCAAGAACGTAGGCGCCATCGCCACGGGGCGACTCCGGCGTGAGCGGCCCTGGCGTGCTGAGGGGTGACTCGAGACAACGCTCAAGCATGGCAATGGACGGCGTCGGCTTGCTGACTCCGATACTCGTCACGCTGTCTTTGAGAAGTCCGTTCGCCATTAATCCTTCCACCATCTGTGCTTTATGCTCCACCAACCGATTCACACAGTTCTTCATCAGCTTTACCTCTGCCAAAAGTCGGTTCATCACGTCGTTTGAGCGGTTGGGCATCTTGGTTATGATGTCTAGGGTACAGGCCACATTCTTCTTCATGCAATGTGTGCAACCATATGGTCTAGTGTCCCAGGCATCACATCGGGTCTTGTGTTGCCTACATCTTATACACGTCTTGAGCACCTTACCCTTGACGTTGTTGGGCACCACTAACCTTAATCGTTTTCGTTCTTGTGTTGACATCTTTCTCCTTTGCCCCTTGGCTCGTGCTATCTGATACACTGGATCTCTTAATATAAATAGCTTTATCGTACTATGGACTTATCTGAATGCGCTTTGTAATTATTACGATTCTATTGGAGGGAAATGCGCCGATACTCGGTTTAAGCTGGACCAACACCACGGAGCGGTTTACAGAAAAAAAGACATGGAACTAACAGCAAACCAGAAAACAGCATTATACCTTGATAGTATAAGCCGAAGTGTGGGCTTGAATCCCTTTTGTCTGGTGTACCGAGAGGCGCTTGAGAAGCACGCAGAACACAAAGGTGTCAAGCTTCCCGATGGATACGTGGGGCTGACATTTTGTCCGCAGTGCGGATGGGTTGTTGTGGCCGGAGTCACTTCCCGTACGAGGGTGTTGACGGCGTCGGATAGCGGTGCTGGGAGGGTACTTGAGCAGCGGTGCTTGCGATGTCAGAAAGTCAGCAAGCTGGAGCTTGCTTACGCTCCAGCTCATCGCGACGACGGCACCAATGCGGATGCGACCCAGCAGCGAGCAGGTACGATGAGTGAGGGCCAAAGGGCCAAGGAGCGGGCGAAAAAGCGCAAGCGCAACACGTTGGCGGGCCTTTTGGATAAGAAGGACAAGGACGATGGGAAGAAGAGCAAAACCTTGGATTTAATGGACTTTATGAAGTAGTGCTATATAAAGTAGTCAGAGTAAGGTAATTGCGTTATGCTAACGGGACGCAGTGGTTGCGAGTCTGTGTTCACGGTGGATTGGCGGAAGCAGCGACGGACCCAGCGTCTTCTGCGAAAGAAGCGGGAAATGGTCGGTGACTCGATGTCGTATACCCATTTTTCGTCGGCATCTATGCTTACGATGTCCGCGATGTGATTCTTTGCGACCCATTCATGCACATTTAGGTCGATGGCCCAGTTATCTGGCGAGAATTGCCACCCGACAGGCGGCTTGATATCTGCTAAAGATTCTTTGGCAGCAACAGGAAAATGCCCCGCTGCGTCGTCGGCATCAATGTCGTCGTGGTCGGGCAGTGTGTCCAGACTGCGCATAGGGCAGTTAATAGTATAGAAGTCTGTGGAGAATCCGACTGGCTCCCATGTTCTGTAGGTGCTATTATACCAATGCAATTCAAAGATCTCAGCTTCAGGTGGTGGGCCGTCCTCTAACGGCACGCCGCCGCTGCCTCCATCCTCGTAAGGTGTCAAGAGCCTGTTCTCTAGAAACCATTCGATCTGGTTGCTGAGTTGTACGAAACGAACCCTGGTGTCCTCATTATAGAGCCACGATAGTATAGGTTCTCTCAAGTACGGGTGGGCCAAAATTGAAAGGCACCACACGGCTGCAATTAATGACAATTTTATAGGCACGTATTTGTAGATAAATGACAAGACGAATGGCATCACGATCACATTGGACGTGGCGACGGCGAGGAGGAGGAGATAGACAGCAGAGCTAAGTTCCTCATCTTTGAAGAAAAGCCAGTCGGACGTGAGCCAAACTATAAAGTCATAGGCACCCACGTACAAGAGCATATGGTTTTGGAGGTCTGTTAAGTTCAAGATGAACTCGCTGCTGAACTCGGGCGCAGGGTGTGGTGTCTCCCACCGGTGCAACGGCAGGCCCACGGCGGGCACCGGGTTCTGAGCAAACCACCCTTGCGCGACGGGCCACTGGTCTGCTGGGTGGATAATCATGTAATGGGGCACCATCACCTTGATGATGGTTAATGCGAGCGGAAGCGCTAGGGCAAGGCTAGGCTGTAATATGATGTGGGTCGTCACGAGCAAGACGCCGACGGTAAACGTTGGATCTGTCCAATTGACAAAACGGATCACGCCGTCAATCAACTTGAACGCCGCCGAGAGACGTTGGTTCAACAATATCAGGTTGCGGGACATCACGTTCATTGAGAGCGCTGGTCGACTCTTTTGCATCTCTGCCCGTCTGCTGAGCGTAGCGCTGTGTTTTACATCCATCGGAATCACCATCGAAAGCACCTTCTCCATCAACTTGTTTGTCAAGAGCGTGTTCGAAGATCGGGTCTCATCGCCCTCGCTTCTTCTACCCCAGTACCCCCCAGTCTCCGTCTCTGGTCGATTGCCTGTTTTCTTTGCATCTTTGTCATGACTTGCTTTGGCCACCGTTTCGGATCCACTTTGGTCATCCTCTCGACGTTCAGTACCAGCGTCTGCCGCTAATATGTGCTCGAAGAAACTAGACACTTGATCCATCGACTGTCCCCCGATTGCTGCTTTTCTGATGCTGTTAAGTAGTCCTGCAAAATAGGACCCTATATATTGATGCGATTTTTGGTATTAGCGCTATACGGTGTACCCCAACGGTTCTAGATTTCCACGCTTTATACTTTGAACGCCCAAGTACAAGCGCATACACAGATAAAAGTTATAAATGGTATATTAGTGTACAGAGGGGGGGTATATAACGGGTAGCTATGATCGTATCTTCTTTGTAGGTTTTGTAGATTTTGGCTTACAAGGACTGGGCCTCTTTTTAGGGCGCGGTTTGGGGGCCACGGTGGGGGTTTGGTGCGGATCCCGTTTGATGGGGGTTACACCCACCAGAGAGTCGTCAAACTCAGACTTGACTGTGACTTCGGACTTGATTAAGGTTTCGGCCTTGATATGGGCATCCAGCTTGGCATTATAGGCTTCTGGATCCTGCATGAGCTTCGACTCTGGGGTGCGTGGCGGCGTGATGAGCTTCTGGTTGAGGCGCTTGGAGTCAAGTTGTTCCTGGGTCAAGAAAAGATCAGGGATCTCGTCACGGAGAAGCTCCACAAAGCGGTCGCAGTCACAGAGAACCTCGTAGTCGATAACGGAGCTCCACATGGCATGCGACACTGGAGTCTTATTAACAAAGAGCACTTTGCCACCACGAGTGTGGATATCCGAGGCCATGGCTCGGACTAACTTCTTGACGCCATCGACACGGAGCGACGTACCCATGATAATGAGTAAGTCCGGACGCATGCTTTTGTCCTTGTTAATGCCGGAGGCCAAGATTTCGGCCTGCGGGTGGTTCTCACCGTAGAGCACAATGTTAGGGCGAAGGAAGCCATAGTTGCCCGTAAGACGCTTACCCAGGTAAAGACGTTCCTGGTACTTGAGGTAACAGTTCTGGCAGTCGGGACTCAAGCCTTGGGCGAGCTGACGGCGGTACTCACTGTTCCAGTCAAAGTTGCAGAAGCACAGCGTGCACGCGAGATGGCCCAACAGCCCATGCAACTGCACCACGTCCAACGCCTGCCACCGTTTGACGAACCCGCGTCCCATGTCGACATCGCTTACCAGCAATCCGGTCTTCAACCCAAGCTTCTTCTCGAGCCCGTCAATGTTCTGTGTGTAGCACCGCAAGAGCTTCTTCTTGTCCTTGAGCGTGCGGATAAATCGGTGAGTCTCTGTCGGACTCGCCGTCTCACTAAACAGGTACAACTGCTCCATAAAGCTGAGGAAAAGTGATACCGTCATTTCGTCTCGGAATATGCTGATATCAAACAAATCTTGGCCCTTCACTACCTTGGTGGGGAACTTGGACTTGACCATATTGTATAATCCATCACTTGACCTAAAATCGGGGATCCCTGCGTTACATGAAATCCCCGCTCCCGTCAATACAACAGTTCTTCGTGCTTTATACACAGTTTTTGCTACCTCTGCAAACTTGATATGTTCATGACTGCTCACTTCCTTGCTGAGGTCGATCGTTTTCATCTTATATTTCCTACGTTTATTTTTGTGCAATCAGCCTTCCCATCGGCTGTCCTTGTTGTTCCCGCTCTTAAACTCTCAAAATAATCTGTTAACTGATCTTATATCTTCCTATAAATTTCTTCTTCCTCTTGTCTTCTCTCATATACTTTGTTTCTTTAGCCCATTAATTTTTATAATGAACGATTTCTGTGTACACCATTTTTTCGCAATTTAACTCTAAACAGAAACGAGTATTTACATTTCCTACAAAACCGGTCAGCGATGGGGCCACGCCAACAAGCCAGAAAGAAGGCCCAGACACGGGGCAACGCGACTCCTGGAGGGCATAGGAGGGTACCTAGGTATTGGTAAACCACCCGACGTACTTGCACATACATTGGGCGATGCTATCTGATGCGGCTCTGGTACGTTAGACGTATATTATAGCTGGAGAAAAAAGTGAAAAAAAAAAAAGTTTCAGTGAACATAAGTAGGTCAGGTGCTCTGACTGTTGACAGCGAGCTCCATTATGAGGCGTGTGGCCAAGTGGAGGAAGGGGTACGCGGAAAAGGACGACATCTCATCGGCGTCCTGGCGCACGGGAACAGGTTGGGGAGACGAGCTCTCCCATCCATCAAACTTGAAATCGACCAAGTAATTGTTGGGCTCTAGCTGGAAGAGCTGGATTTGCATCTTCATGAGGTCGCTGAGCGGATGGGCGTTGTCGGGTACACCTGCGGAAGGATTGTACTTCCAGCGCACGCGGATAGTCCACAACTCCTCCTCTGTGGGCTTGGCCCACTCAGCACCCAAGTTCTTCAAGGCGCGATATATCTCGCCCATGACGTCTAACGGGTAGGAGCGTGAGCGGATACCAAAGTGCCATCTGGTCTTCAGCTTTTTGTTAGAGACCGGGGCGATTTTGCTCTGGCTGGTTTTTGTCTGGGCCATGTAGGCACGGTGGATCGAGGGGAGCGACGAGGGCAAGATGGCAATGGTGGAGTTGGGTAAGGTGGACAAGTCGGGGACGGCAGACAATGTCTGGTACGTGAGAGACAGGTGGGCGCCCGAGGACGCGCTGTTCACGTTGACGTTAACATTGCTGTGGTCGCCCTGGCCGCTCCACACGGGCGGAGGAGACTGCAGCAAGAAGTTGACCATGTTGTCGGCCTTGGAGTTCTTCAAGTCGCGGATCAAGCTGCGGTTGTCCTTCATCAACATGTATGCGTCGAGTACCTCGTTTGACGCATGTTGCGGAGAGCTCTGTTCATTGCTCTGGTTGATCACATTGACAATCTCGTCCCGATCGTAGCCCATTGTCGCTTCTAGCGCGCTAACCACGTCATCGTCGAGTTCGATTTTGTTGTGTTTTGTCTTGGACAAGTCCGGCGGAAGCAAATAGTCTTCTATATTCTGCTTAAACCAGTCATCTTCTATTATTTCATGTATCGTAATACGGTTCAACGGGTTAACAACCAACATCCGCGTAAGAAGACGCTTTGCACCTTCAGACAAATAGTTGGGGAGCGTGTACACTCCGTTACTAATCTTCCTGAACAATGCTGGAATGAACTCATCGTCAAAGGGCAACCGTCCGCAAAGCATCACGTACAAAATAACCCCGGAAGACCACACATCCACCTCGGGACCCGCGTAAAGCTTACCACTGATAACCTCCGGCGCGGCATAGTTGGGTGATCCGCAACTTGTCTTCAAGAAATTACCGTCCGTCATGATATTCGACAATCCAAAGTCAGCAATCTTCACATTCAAGTGGTCGTCTAAAAGCAAATTCTCTGGCTTCAAATCTCGGTGTACAATCTTGTGTCTATGGCAGTATTCCACGGCAGCAATAATCTGCTGGAAAAACCTTCGGGCTTCATCCTCTGGCATCTTTCCCCGCTGCACAATGTAGTCAAAGAGTTCCTTACCCGCGTACTCAATCACCATGATGATTTCGTCCCGCGATTTGATCACATCGTAGAGCTTGATGATATGTGGGTGCCGTAAGAGCCTCAAATACGATATCTCCCTCTCCACTCGTCCTTGCATGTCTGATTTGGCCAAAGTCTTCCTATTGATTATTTTCAATGCCACACGCTGCCCTGTCTGTACGTGCTGCGCCAATTTTACCTTACCAAATGATCCCTCTCCTAACGTCTTGATCACTTGGTACTTCCCGATTCTTGATGACGAGTTAATATTGGGCGCCGATCCAGCTGTCCTGCTACCCTGCGATCTATCACCATCATCATTATGGTGATGGTGATGGTGATGGTGATGGTGATGGTGGTGTGATCCACTGTCACTTCCTTCACTCATCTTGCTAATTGTTGTACTATGTTGTTGCTCCAGCTTAATTCATTTTCAGGAGAAATTGATGAAAGTGGTAGTGTACATGCCTAATATCAATTTCTTCAAACCCTCACCACACCGGCCAGCTGCATTGGCTTGGGGCTCTGGCTACCAGTGTGCTATAATAGACAAGTTCGAGCTATGCTAATGCGGTGCATATTTACTTGTATACTTGGTCTTTGTCTTGCGTAATATACTGCTATGTGTTCATAAATTTCTCTATTTTCTGTCTATAAAATTATCCTTACAAATGCCCTTGGCGATTTTTCTCCCATTCAGAACTAGTCCTCCCGTCTATTGTACCTATGATTTCGAAATCCACGATCTCTTAAATTGCTTTTCTGCCTACTTTCCCACTGAGAGCCCTTATCTAGGTCTTTCGGATCAACATCCCTCGAGTCACGCACCCGACTGGTAAGAGACATGCTAGAGCTTCTGTTGTAGTTTGTTTTCTTGCGTGACAGCTCTGCAGCCTTGCACTCGCGCTCTTCGAGCTGGTGTCGACGTTCTTCGACGAGCTCCGGTGGTACGCCATCAGGGTCATTTTGGGCACTGACTAGAAGCGACCAAAGTCTCTCTCCAAACTTTGCCGTCGCCTTTTCGCCAAGCATCTCTTCGAGCTGCAAGTGAATTGCCTTGATATCGGGCTCATCGCTAGCCATAAGGAGCTCGCATATATAGTCTGCGATAATATCATCGTCCGGCACCTCTTCTTCCATGCGCTTCTCAATCCACCCCCGCATTACCAGCATATCGACTTTCGATATATCAACCTGCTTCCTGTATATCTTTGGATACTTATGCTTACTCTTTTCCAGCTTAATTCTGTCCTCCACAAAGCCTTCGTCGACTTGCTTCACTCTGAAGGCCATGTTTGCGGTACGACTCCAGATAATCTTTGATATAAGTCCACTGTAACAGACAAATGTTGCAGTATGTATAGCACTATACAAGAGATATAATAACAAGTTGCGCTAAGCCTTGAGTGTGTAAGTATACGTCCTGATGTGCAACTAGTACCAGCTGGAGAGGTAGTCTTGCATCGCATCTCAAACACCACATCATCGCTACACTTGTATCACGTGGTCACACATTTTGCAGGTTACTGGGGAAGATCAAACGTTGCATGTTAGCTGGGTTGCAAATCACCTAGCCCCACACCTGGCGGTAAAAACATCATCATTAGGACCAGGAATAACTGTCAGTATCGTCAGCAACATGTACACAAATAGCAGAGACAGCTTCATTGAGTTTGAATCAGATATGTTTTCCGAGCCCTTCAGAGGTGCTTCGACCGCTTCCTCTCTGGGGACCGGCTCGTTGCCTCCTGAGAGCAGCTACCAGCTTTGCCAACCTGGGTCGCGTTCAGCGCTCGAGATGTTTAGCTTTGATGCTAGCTCCTTGAGTATACCACCGGCCTCAAAAACAAATATTTGGTCAAAGGACTACAAAAGCTCTAGGGAGAGACTATTCAATCACCAAGAGGACCAGGAGCTGCACCATGACGGGAAGCCGCCACAGAAGATCACCTTACCCGCTCCTATAAAAAACTTGGCATTCTGGAGAGGCAATGGAACTAGCTTCAGTGTCTCCAGTACGTCCCGCTTCTTTGTCATCAAGTCATACAATGCAGTCGACGTGGAGGCCTCTATAGAAAATAAAATATGGACGTCCACCAATTTGGGCAATAAGCGCCTAAATAAAGCATACTGTGAGACTCGTGCCGATCATGGAAGCATCTTCTTGTTCTTCCTGGTCAACTGCTCCGGGCACTTCTGTGGCTTGGTTGAAATGAAAGGCAAGATAGACTTCGCCCGAACCAGCTCGGTGTGGGTTGAGAAGTCGCGTTGGAAGGGGATTTTTCCCGTCGATTGGCTCATAGTTAAAGATATCCCGAATCGCTACTTCCAGCACTTGAGAAACCCGCTTAACGAGCACAAGCCCATAACCAATTCCAGAGACACCCAAGAAATCCCTTATGATGTTGCCATTTCTATGTTGAAGATTTACTGCTCCTTTAGATGAGCGAACGCCTCGCTGCCCCGGGATGCACGACCGCTCATGGTGGCTCGATCTTTTCGTGAAACGATTAGCAGCGAATACGTAGCAAAGTAGCAAAGCAAAAAAGCCATGTTACGGAAACAATGTGTAAAAGTAACGGCGCCTGAAGCTCTACGCAACTTTAGCTCTTCGTACTCTTTGAGAACAGCGCAAGCGTCTAAGAAAAAACGAACATCGAAGAAGGATGCCAGCGAAGTGAACTACGGCTCTTTATCAAAGGCCCAAAAGGCCTTCTTGGATAGGCTTATTAGGGTCGATCAGGCTGGAGAGCTCGGTGCCAACTACATATACAACGGTCAGTACACCGTACTTGCGTCCAGATATCCACACTTGCGGCCAATTCTTCAGCACATGTGGGACCAGGAAGTTCACCACCATAACACGTTTAATCGGTTGCAGACACAGCGTAGAGTAAGACCCTCCTTACTCACGCCATTATGGAAGCTCGGAGCCTTTGGAATGGGCGCCGGCACGGCGTTGTTGAGCAAGGAAGCCGCTATGGCATGCACTGTTGCTGTTGAGACTGTGATAGAAAACCACTATAACCAGCAATTACGAGTGTTGATGAACCAATACAATGTACCCATCTACGATAAGATGACTGGAAAACCCTTAGACGTTTGCCAGGTCAAATCATCGGCTGCGTCTTCGCCCGAGATATCCCAGTTGAAAGAGCTTGTGTCTCAGTTCAGAGACGAAGAGCTAGAGCACTTGGATACTGCCATAGAGCACGACGCGGAAAAGGCAGTTCCCTACATATTGTTGACTGAGGCTATCAAGTTGGTATGCAAAGGCGCAATTTGGACTGCTGAAAGGGTATGACACTCCCGCTTATTCTGTTTCTGGCACTAATTCGTTCATATCATTTCCGAGACGGTCTTTCTCTCACTGATGTATGCACTTAAACAAGCCTGATTTTCTTACCCCTCGATGCTTTTTAATGAAAATGTTAAAGAAAAAAACTCTCTTCATTTCTTGCACTAGATCATATATATGGTGAGGTTTATATAGTACGCGCATTTGGTTAGTTAAAAATAAACAACCATAAAAAAGATATTTAGTATAAAGCTTAAAGGATGTCAAGACCTAGTTCTATATATCGATCAGGCAATTCGTCGTCAACAAGTAGGCGGATACATCATATAATACCTCAGGATCCGTTTCCTCTACTTGATTTCAAGGAAATATCAGTTTGTCTACAAAGTTGTGATTTTACCGCAAATGAGGAACTAATTGTGAAGCCAACTAGTCAATACGTCAGAACATTACTAGAGCAACTCTTGGAGTCCTTCTTAGGCTTGTCTGTTGAAAGTATAGATAAGATTGCCGAAAGTGTGTATAGGGCATCTGAGACCCATACTAACGGTCTGGAAGACATTAACAGACATGATAATGACTCGCAGAACGACGATGACGAAGACAATGACATAGCGCAAAGCTCAAGGCTAATAATACTCTACAAGGCGGCAAGTAAGCTTTTTGATGTATGTGGTATCCGTGATTTCACGCTTATGGACATAATGAGGCCAGAGCCTCATCGCATGAGACGGCTATTAAGCGCCATTGTCAACTACGCCAGATTTAGAGAGGAAAATTCAGGTGAGTGTGAAAGGCTTGTTATGGTCAGCGAGACTAACATTGAAAAGCTAAAACAGGCTCAGGCAGAAAACACTAAACTCTCGAACCAAATAGAGGATCTCAAAAGGAGAATAGAAAGTACTCAAACAGAAGACGGAAGACGTAAAGCGACTCTCAAGCAAATAAATTCGTATAATGCAAAGTTGGAAAGCGAATTGAAAAAGCTTAAGAAGAGTCAAGAGGTCTTGACCCTTGAACATGCCAAATACAAGGAGGAAAAGAAACGTTTGATAGAAAAACTCGAGGATCATAACTACTTGATAATGGAGTCTAATAAGGAATTGGAAAAACTAAAAAGCTACGTCTTGCTGAACCCTGAGATTTTAACGAAAGTCATCGAAGACCTAAAAAATACCCTTAATGATTACCAGACGGGTATAACGGAACTAGAATCCAAGAACAAAAATATAACAATCACAATAGAATCTTTCCAACTCATAGAGCAAGAGCTCAAGAACCTTTTTCGCATTTTAGAAGAGATACTCAATGAGCTTACCAAGGAAGACTCGGCGCTTGATACGCTAAACAAGTATCAGGAGTTCAAAGAACAACAGTCCCTAACTTTGAATGATATCAATAGGCAGATTCAGCAAATTAATAGGCAATTGAATAATACAGATGATAAAATTAAGCGACTAAGGCAACAATCACAAGAAAGAAGTGAAGCTAGTAGGCAAAGACTAGTATCATTGAAGAATGATTACGACAACCTAGTGAAGGAAAGAAAAGTTAAAGAACAAGAACTTAACAAGAAAAAAGACTATATAAGTGACTTGGAATTGAAAATGAACAATGAAAAAAATGAATTTCAAATCGAACTCCGCAATGCCGAATTAGCGGTGGCTAAACTCAATTCTCATGTCAAATTATACTTAACGGAAATGAAGAAAAAGATATAGCATATCTCGTAATGTTCTATAATTAATATCATGTATTATTATCCTAACACAACGAATATTATATGATTTGGTTTATTATTACATGTCAAGTCTATGGATATCTAAATGCCAGGTTTGCGAATTGAAAGATTGATCCATCTAGGAATTAGGCAGTTTTCTAAATAATATTAAGTAGATTAAAGTTGTGAGTGAGGCATTTATTTTTCGGAATATCAAGGTCCTTTTTGTAAAAATTCCATAAAGTCCATGCTTGAAGACAGGTTTGAACGCCTTGTTTGGGATGATTTACTGGATCGAGAGCTATTACCAAATATTTCATCTAGTTCACCAGAATTGGATGTTATATTGGAGCTTCCTGCGGTTTTCGAAGAGCTCGTGAATGGGCCATCGGCATTTTTACGAACGGAGTTATCAAACAGTCTTGAAGGGGTGTCAAAAGGGCTACTCACTTTCCTATTCGGATTGGAAGAGGACCTATCCAAAGGATCCACTATTGAGGAAGCTCTTGGTTTTGATAATCCCGTGCTGTCATGTGGCAGATTTTTGCTTCCATCATTTAACAGTCCCCCATTGAACAACTCATACTTGGCAAAATTTGCCCTGAAATCATCCTCTGCCATGTCACCAAACAAGACATTAGAGAAGTCATGATTACCAGAATCAAAGATATTATTAGCTTGGTCGGGCTGGTTTCTGGTAGCTTTCAAGCTTTCAATTCTATTGTTCCAATACTTTTGTTGAACCTCTGAAATATTTTCTTCTGTAGGCAATTTAAATAAAGGAAGTCTCAATTTACTTGCCCAGCGCCTCCAAAGAGGATATGTATTCAAATCAACGCCGAAACTTGCACTCAAAGAATTTTTGGTGGCTCTCGCACTAGTGGTATAAGAGCTCTCATCGGCATTATCATTCTGTAGCAACATATCGTTAATTTTATTTCTATTTTCTCTTTCAAACATCTTGATAATGGTATATTCCCATGGTCTTTCTCTGTAAAAAAACACTAATGTATCCACAAACCCGTTGAATGGTTGCATGAAAGCGCCCATGCAATTAAGCCAATAAATCGGATGGTGCTTTACTTCGTAGTTTACCTGAGTGATATGCATAATGAATGGGAAGAGCCAAACAAAGCAATATGCAAACGGGTATACAAAGATTGACTTTACCTGTTTTTGGATCATCTTCTGTCTTTTCTTAAACTTCTTGATGTTTTCCATTTGTAACTTGGACTCTCCCATATTTCCATCCTTGTCTCCTGCATTGTGGGATCTGTCACTTGGATCAGTTCTTTTTCTCATTCTCAAAGATTTAGTGCCATTGTTGCTAAGATCGGGAATGATAAGAGAGCCAAGTAAACGATCGCTAGTTCTCCTGAAAAAATATCTCATGGCTGAGAAAAACGAAGGTTTATCATCATCACCACCTCCTCCTCCTTCTCCCCCGCGCTGTCTCTGTGCGTGCATGGTGGCATACATGCCTCCCACTTCCTTGAACTCTCGTACGACATGGAGGTAAATAGCGCAATAGACAGCAATGATCACCACAACTATTATATATCTGGGTACCCAGCTCAAAACAAACCTGTACCAGACAGGACGAAGAGGCAAGTAACACCAACAAACGAGCGCCGAGTAACCGTCTCCAATGTATGCAAGAGATGCCAATATTATTGGAACTATGAAGGATGTCACATAGACAAGATAGCGAACCCTATAAAGGCCACCTTGGTTAAGACCATCCTTTCCCGTGTAATGGGGTTTGAATATTAATATGAATGTGTGTATTGCGAACGACAAAATCGCTAGGTCGGCACCTTCAATTGAAAGAGCCGTGAAAAAACCGACTATTTGGCAAAAGTTGTGGTTGTAGTAAGCAAGATCCTTCAGAAGCACCCTGGCCGGATAAAGAAGCAATATGACAGCCTTTAAAAGATCGAAGAAAAGAAGAAACGCGATAAGATGGTGTCTAAACACAAGTCTCCTCGGATCTATAGCAAGAAAGGCGTAAAACGAGCCCAAGCAGAACACTATCGACGTCGTCGACGATGCCACCGCCAACACACGCTGTACAAATGCCTGATGTGGCGTGAACTTGTCAAGCTGGTTGTATTCCCGCGAGTAAACCACAGAATTGACAGTCTCCCCTGTGGTCTCCATCGCCCTTTCCACTAATCCCTGAAAGCCCATTATTCACGATACCTCACGGCGCAAGCCTATTACTGGTGAGCTCAGTATCCAGGGACTGTGTGTTGATCTATATTTTTCGGCCCTCCTAATTCTCCCCCGTTGCGCTTTCTGCTGTTTTCTCGGGAATATATCAACAGGTACGTGTATCCTATTTTCTTTTATGACCCTATACTTCGTCACGACTACTTTACAAAGTAAACTTCACCGTACTATTGTACAATGACCTTTAATATGGATACAAGCCTTTCAGCGCTTTAACTTCTTGAGGTTCTTTTCCAGTAAGTCGACAAAAAACCAATAAATGGAAATGCGAAAGAATCGGAAGAAGTTTACAGCGGGTAGAAATGTCGTATGTCGGCATTTTGGCGCTGATTTATGGCCAGTGAGCGATTGGTCTAGGTAAGGTATACAAGAGGCAGATACGTGGATTGAGAACGGGATTCCATTGATATAAGGCTGATGACTATTGCACGTCCTCAATCATATATAGTATAGGCATGGAACTAAAATGCTGTATCTTATCATCTAGATTTTGTTTAAGGGGTGAACAGCAGCGAGCTGCGGCTGACTGCAGAGGTATACAATGCAACAGGCTAATTCTATGTATCTAGGCAGCGGGGCTATGGGTATAGCTATAGCTATCTGCTGCCGGGCACCCGGTGGGGTATGCTTTGGAGAAACGAAAGGAAAAAAAGAAAACGAAACAACGAATAACAGACCTCGGATGGCCAACGCACTAGAGCTCACTACCAAAAAGGAAAATCATAATTCTCTGGTACCACTTGTAGGTAATCTCGCCATTTGAGTTCAAAGCGTGTCTCTTCTCGGCTTCGGCGTAGAACTGGCGCTCGTGCTGCTCGACTTCTTTCAAGCCCGTCACTAAATCAACATCCTCAGCCTTGACCCATTTGGGCCTTTTGATGAGCTTAACGCCGATATATATAGCGATATCAACGAAGATCATCAAGTAAGAAAACAAAAAAGATTTGATGTCCCAGTTGCCGGGTTGGAAAATCAGATAGGTGCTGACAAAGATCATCACAAACGCAGACGTACCTCCAACGACGGCCAACCAGGGCTGGTACCAACCTTTGAAGGGAAGCAGGTTTCTATCAATGCCCTGAGCCTTCAATGCTCTGTAGAAAAACACATACTCAAGGCACAATATAGTGAAATTGATCAATTGACAGGACGTTATGAGATTTATGATCCAATCTAAGACCAACGCCGCGGTAGCGCCCAACTGCAAAAATGAAAGCAAAGCCCAGCACAAAGATATCATGACACAATACATGGGAATACCAGTTTTTGTGGTGGCAGTCAAGAATTTAGGGGCATACCCATCCAAAGCCACGCCGTACAACGTTCTCGATGAGCAGTAAGTGTATGAATTACCAGCTGAAAACGCAGCCGTGATCAAAAGCACATTCATAATGTCTGGCAAAACCTTGATGCTCAAGTTCTGCATCGCAATAACGTATGGTGACCCACCTGCACCTGGCTTACTGGCGCCGAGAGTATCTAAGAGCTTAGGGTCGTTGTAGGCTACCAAGATACCCACTGACAAAGCACCTCCTATGAAAAATACGCTCAATCTGAAAAATACTTGCTTAAATGCAGAGGGAAGAGTCTTGCGAGGATTGATGGTCTCAGACGCTACGCTGGCGATGTACTCCGGGCCTGCAAAGGTGAAGCATGCCTGGATGAGACACTGCAAAAATCCTTCAAAACGCCCTAGACTTCCCGTCTTGTCGTATTCAGCCATCGGACCAGGACTATTCCAGTATCGGAAACCAAATGGGTCATGCTTGGGGTTTCCTCCTACCATCACAATGAATGTGAATAGAAGCAAGCCTGTAGCTAGTATGACTTTGCCTAATGACAACCAGAACTCAGTTTCCCCATAGATGGCTACACCAAAGATGTTGATAATGAAGTACAAAGCGACCTGTACTGCCAAGGGGATCGCAGGCGAGTAGTCCTCTCTCCAAAAATGAATAATCGAATTTACAGTGGTAACCTCAAACGGAATCTGGGCACAACAAAGGAACCAGAAATTCCACGCCGTCATAATCTCCAACGCTTCGTCGCAGCACCGTCCAGCCATGCGCACAAAAGGTGACGTTATCGGAAGATACGTCACCATTTCTGCCGTGGACAAAGTTATGCACAATATAGGAATCGACCACACCAAGAACCCCAACAAGAGGTTGAGAGGTCCACCTTTCACCAACGCCTTGCCGATGGCCACAAATAATGCTGACCCAATCGTCGCTCCGATCCCGAGAAGTTGCACATGTCGGCCTCGCAATGACCGGTGCAACATATTTCCATTTTCGTACGTCGAATCAGTCACCACAGTGTAGATCGACTCCGTGTCATTTTTTCCATCCTTCAGCTCCCGCATACGCTGTGCTGCAGCCCCCGCTAACAACTCAGTCCTGCCACCCGCTGCCTCTACCTTTCCTGCAGAGTTCAGCTTCACATTTCTGGGGATCCGGGGAATAAAGTTATCCTTGAGAAAATCCGTCACCTTCATTTTTCTACCTCTTCTTCCGCCAAAACTAGCTTATTACCTATCAGTCTTGCTATTCTATCTGATTGTCTTGGTCACAATATTTCTAGCTAACTCTCCATACATGCAAAAGTTCGATTAAAGTCGCAAAATCTGCCCTAAGCTAATGTGTGAAAAAGAACGTTATCTTGGGGCCAATATCTTCTAGAAATGCCACAGGTTACTGCTTGAATATGAATTATAGTTAATATGTTTCCCTTCGCTCTTCTAGGGTGTCTGGGGTAACTTTGATATTTTCTACTAACAATCTGGGGCAGTGAATTTTAAGAGAAAAAAAATTTTGTGACTAACAGACTCGAACCAGCGTGCCGAGAATCAAATTGCGGAAATTTTTCAAGATAAGTACGAGAAGGCGAATTCGCCTATGGGCGCTCCTATTGGATGGCGGTTGAAGGGAGGGGACACTGGGGTGTACGGGGCGCCCGAAGTGATGTTTTACAGAGCCAAACGAAGGCAGTGGAACGAGGTGGAACGACAGTATAAGCATATATCTATATTAACTAGAGAGTTTCGGTAGGGAGGCGAAGGTCGCGACCCAAAGGACATATATTTTTGTACAGTAATGTTTTTGTAGGTTGGTCCTAGGCTAACCAGGTTGCAAATTCACATTAAGAGACCCAAGGCAGCAGCGGCTCCAATTGCCCAGGACGAAATGCCCTGGCCAGATGCACCGTTCTCTTGGCTAGAGACCAGGGCGCTCGAAGAAGGAGAAGCTGCCTCAGAGGTGATATTGGCGCACGTGATGGCAGTAGTGTTGTGATAGTGAACGACGACAGACAAGTTGCCGACGAAGGCTTTGTTTTCAGGGTTCAACGAGATGTAGGGGTCGACATACGAGGTGTGGATTGAGGTGCCCTCAATCTTGCCGTGTCTGCCCGACAAGTCACCAGCTTCCAATTCATCCGGCTCGGTGGCGGTCTTGTTCCCGTGGTATGGGTTCAAGTGGACGCCAGCACCGGTGCAGTTGCCGTCGGATGGAACGGGGTACTCATGAACGTGGTAGAGGAAGGACCCGCCGCTTGTAGGCAAATTGTCCAAGTTGACGTCCACAAGGACGGTGCCGTTGGACGCGGAGCTGAACTCGACCGAGCCGCTGATCTTCTTGTCGAACTTGGCGACGTATTTTGCGCCTGCTGGTGAGTCAGCAACTTTGGGGGCTTTATCCGCATTAACGACAAGGCACGTAGCTAATACGGTAGCTATCTTGTTAATCGAAACCATATTCTTGATATATGCGACTTGTTGTTGCTATTTGTGACTATCAGCGTTCTTATACCGAAAAATTGGCTTATTTAGGCTTCAGTATTGAGTCTTTTAAGTCCCTAAAGCAATATCGTGAAGAAAACTTTTCGTCTCTCCAGGCAACCTCCATCCTTTTAAATAACCCACCATTGTAACGGCTCTCTTTTCCTTATTTTGTGGGCGTGCCCGTTCCTCATCTTACTATTGTTGTGCAGCTTTAAGTTAGGCGTATCATTTTGGGAAGTCTCTGTTCTCTTCACATATTATCCAATGCTGCATGCTCAAGTCTCTCTCTGGCAGTCATTGGACTCCTTTTGGCCTGACGCAAAAAACAGCCTTTCTCTCCTGTGTTTACCGGGACGTTGCAGCACTACATTCCCGATGTAGGTCTGCACAGATGCAATATAGTAATTTCGGCTCTTGTTTGCTTCAAAGCCAATAGGCGCGATGAGCATTCACAAAGCTTTGGCAGACGATTAATGCTCTCGATTTCTTATGATTGTGACAGCATCGATCATTCAGTCCCATGAAAGCCACCACCTACTCATGATTGATTCGTTGCGCGGTTTTTAGTCTCCTTCAGACTTGCATCCACCAACTGATCAGAGAATATAGTGCTCCTCCGATATACGGGGAAGCCTGGATGCATTTGTGCATCCTGCACTGTATATCTTTAATTTACGAACTGATCAAAAAGATTGCCGAGAGGGCCAGGAAAGAAACCCATCGATAGCACCAGTGGAGTTAGTAAGCAGACACTCAGCAACCTTATGTCTTGCCTTTGATTCGACTACGCAATCTGAGTCCATACGTGGGTGTGGCAGGAGATGCTATAGCCATTTTTCATGACCTATGGTAGGCCCGATCCGTATAAGGGCCCATGGATTTCAGGACTGTGCAAGATGCTGCATGCAGAGCCAATAATCAAGGCCCCGAGCATATTGAAAAAGCTTTCACTGGGTATTCTATTACTGTTCCGCTGTGGTATCTGCTTAACGATTTCAATGATTGGGGTATAGCCATGCACGATATGATGCCCATGATTGCCGGAATCAACCTAAAGGCCCGTTTCTATACCTTGCGGATACACTTTGCCAGGGAGCTAACACCGAGGTTAGAGGACGACAGAATGGTAGGTGAAGACCCGCCGTCGCACCCTGTGTTCGGAACCGGGCCTCGGCTCGACGTCAGGTACAAGTGCATCAGCACATAGTGCGAATTTCGTTTGTATTATGAAAAGTTTGCTCAAAGAGTACCTGACAGTGTCATATTCAGTGTCTTTTATTAATGATAAATATAAGGCATTCCTGGCTTTATATACTAGCTAGGCTTGAGTTGAAGTCGGATCTCAAAACCTGGGCACTACAATATCAGAATACTGCTCAAGGCTACTGGTTTGAGCAAAGAAAACTGCTCACATAGTTGCCTTGACCGCTCGGAGATGCGAGACCGTGCAGTGCACTTATACGACATTAGACGACATTATTTGCCATTTATGTTGCCTTTTGCACGACCGGGCCTGGGGGTGATGGGACTACTGCTCTATCACTAAAGCATGTCCTAATGGGGGTACAACCATCTTGTTCCAGTCAACAATTCGTTCGTGCTGTAGTGTGATGGTATCTACGCTGAACGTAGAAAATTGGCCGTGTGTAGTGTTTTTGCAGCAACCACAATTTAATAATGCTGGCTGTCTCACTGAACAGGTTAAGTTAAGGTTGCGCCTTCACATGCTGAAAATGTAAGATATGTAATAGCACTATTACCAGAAAACATACTTCCATTAAACATTCAGCCATAGTCAGAGCATAACAGAAAAAAATAGATATAAAAGTGATTCAGATATAGAGGTTATCTGGTAGAGCAAGCGGGAATTGAGAAGATCTGACATAAGCATACACAGAAAGCGTTTAAGACATAAAACGCACAAAGCCCGTAAGCAAGAAGTACACTTCTAAGCGGATTGAATATGAGCATTCCTCTTGTTGGTAGACTTTCAATGCATGAATGGCCTTTTGTTATACTTTCTTTGATAATCTCATGGCTCGAGTACTTAATTTCTATCATTACACAGATTTTGCCCTACCAAGTTATTGACTTTTTCACTAATACAACCAAGGTTGTTTACAAACAGACTTCTAATCCAATCAACCTCATCCGGTCTCTTGTCACATCAGACTTTGATAATAGCGAAGATGTAGTGAAATACAAGTACTACAAATATGAAAATAATCTTGGTGAGACACACGAAGCGTACGAGAGAATGATTGATATGATAAACAGCGATAGCATCCAGGAGATGGTGGCGCTATTTGGATATGAGGTAGAAAGCCGTGTTATTCAGACTCAGGATAACTACTTTCTTACGTTGCATCGGCTTGTAAAGCCGGACAGTGATGTTCCAAGAAATGGGCGAACGGTGTATTTGCATCATGGACTTTTGATGAGCTCGGAGATATGGGTTACGATGCTTAACAAGAACCAGAACCTACCCTTCGTGTTATATGAGCTTGGGTATGATGTCTGGATGGGCAACAATAGGGGTAACAAGTACTCTCAGAAACATTTGTTCCACAGCATATCATCGGAGGCATTTTGGGACTTTTCGCTTGATGAGTTTGCCTTGTTCGATATACCCAACTCTATTGAGTACATTGTTTCAGCGACGCAATGCGAGAAGATAACGTATATTGGTTTTTCTCAGGGTACTGCCCAAATATTTGCTGCTCTCTCTATAAACCAAACCTTGCACGAAAAAATTGACCAGATCATCGCTATTTCACCAGCAACGACCCCACAGGGGCTCCATTCCAAGTTTCTCGACACTTTTTTGAAGTCGTCGCCTAACCTCATGTACTTGATATTTTCCCGCAGAATCCTTATGCCTTCCGTTAACTTTTGGCGCAGAATCATGTACCCTCCCCTCTTCAGCACCATGATCGACATGTCAAACTATCTCTTGTTTAAGTGGAAATCTGATAATATCACAAAGTACCAGAAATTGAGCTCCTATGCCCATCTTTATCTGACGACTTCTGTGAAAACCGTTGTTCATTGGTTCCAAATCATGTCCTCGAAAAACTTCCAGATGTATCATGAATCCGCTTCGCGGTTTTCTCCTTCTGCGCCCGTCTATTACCCTCTACACACTGTGAAGGTCCCCATTCACCTTATCTATGGGTCCACGGACTCTTTGGTTGACATCGATGTCATGATGAATCAACTCCCCGCAAAATACACCACCGCCCATGCAGTCCTAGGCCATGAACACCTTGATAATTTATGGGGATATGACGTCGATGAGCGGGTCTTCAGCTTCGTTCTCCAGTATCTTGAAGAGCCCAACACCGATATACCTGCCTCCCAGAAAATGCCTGCTGAGAGACACAGAAACTACCTCGCTTCGAGCCCCGATGACATTACCTTGATACCTCCTCAAACACACACCTCATCTCTATCTGTAGCTCCTCGTAAGCCGTCAAGTGCCGGCTCATTATTTGTATAATTCTAATGAACTTTACCTGCCGCAGCAAGTATTTTGCAGCTATATACGTCAACGGCTTGATCATATTGGCTTATGTAAGCAGGGATTCGTATGTGGTCGTGTAGCGTCAAGAAAATTATCAATTTTGTTGCATCTTTAATATCCTTCGATGAAACTGTTGCAGGCTAAGAGTGGAAGTCTAAATCAGGCACATATATTGGCATAAACTCAAAGGTGTTTGGAGAAATGCCTCTCACACTGGATAATTATGAGGTATGTTTCCGAATGACTCGCTAGACTGATCATACCGGTTGCGCAGGTGGCATGTCAAGTTGGCATAACACTGCCATTTGCTGAGCGTACACCAGGCGAAATGGATGAGTTTCCCATATTTGAGGACGTTATACTAACGCCAATATAGCAAGCAGAAGCCGCAGTTATTCATAACGAAGGCTTTCATCCTGATGGTATGTTACTTTTTTCACATATTCCCTTTATGTTGCACAGTGAGTTGGGACCAGTTCAGAAGAGCTCTGAGAGCTTTTGTCCCAATATCAAGTATAAACATATACTCCTAATAGTGGTTAACTAACTTTAAAAGCATTGATAGAGCGGCTCGCTGAGTATGCACGGTCGTCTGTTTCGGACTTAGAAAGAGGAGTAGTGGATCCCATAGTAGAGGATTTGAAAAAGTTGACTGCCCACAAGCTGGTGTTTGCGTCGGAAACGCAACCTGTAGTACAGCGATACGAGTCTGTCAATAGGTATTCTGCTCAATTAATGGAGGTGCTACATATCCTCGTCGATGGGCCTCAACTTGATGAAGGAAGTCGAATAACAGTCGAGAGCCACCTTTTCTACCTCACATCTTACATTCCCAAACCAGACTCAGAGTTCGAGGCTCGACATGGTGTTTTCTACCCTAATGAACAGATATCGAAAATACTCATCGATAATTATAGTAACCTATTGAAGTTTGTATCCACATATTTTAATCTTTCCTTGACATCACATGTCACCAGGTACATCGTCGAACTAATTTACTCCTTGCAATATTGGGAAGTCTACCATCTTCTCTATCTTCTTCCTGAACTTGAACACTTCTTGAAATTGGTGCACATAGATGTGTTCCAGACTCCTTTCGGTCCCTTGGTGAGGCCACCAGAGAACTTATTGAGGGATTCAATGATTCAAGGTTTACAGTTTCCCTTTCCTTATCCTTTTTACAACTATTCTTACCACTCATTTGACCCTAATAGTGTTAAGAAAAAACTATCCAAGATAAACATAACTCCCTACATTGACATAAGATTGAAAAACACTGAAAAGCCTCAAAGGAGTAAAAGAACCATGGAAAGTCCATATAATGCTAGGGATGCTGCTAGGGATGATGCATACATATACACTTCACAAAGTAGGGGCCCTCCAATGCCAGAAAATGGAGAAGGTGGCTCTCAGCAATCCCTTAGTTTAGTTCACCCTGTGCCCATCCCACCAGTTGCAAAGCCTCAAGGAGCAATTCAGGGTACAGAAGATTCTTTCTTACGGCAGAACAGTACCATGCATGACTCATCCGACCAAAGTGAAGATGAGACTTCATTCAACCATAGTGCAGATGGTGATGAAAATAAGACACTTTTTGATAGTGGGGAAATCAAAAGCGAAAATGGAGAAAAAACTTTACATGGCAAAGAGGGCAAAAAAGGCAAATCAAAATCGGGTGTTATCCACCAGTGTCACTTAATAGATCCAAACTCAATGAAACCTTGTTTAAAGATATTTTATGGTAAAAACGAACTTCTTCGACATCAAGAGTTCGTTCATGCAACTAAAAAGAAAATATACAAGTGTATATACTGCTCTCGCAATGGAACAAAGGTGCAGAGCTACCCTAGACATGATTCCTTGGCCAGGCATATAAGGCGAAAGCATGGAATAACTGGTAAAGAAAACAAAATGGCAGTCAATTACGCTAAAGAAAACGTGGAAATCATAGATGACCCAAACAATTATGCCCTCAACCAGTCCCAAAAAGTTTTGGGAAAGCCTCTTCCAAGGCCTCAGTTCTTGAATTCCGACTTTACAATCAAGTCAAGTTATGCTGGCTTCTTACTGTTTAGCGCGAGGCACGGCTCCAATAAGCTGCCTGTGGGAAGCTCTTCAAAAGGAAAAGAGCTGTCTGTAGACGCTCCAGAACCCAATTCCACTCCTACAGAGCCCATAGATGCGCATTTCCAGTCGTCCCCGGAGGAATACAATGATTCTGAAGCATCCAAAGAACCTATACACAATTCCGAAATACCTTAATTGCATTACTCTGCTATTTACTTCGAATACTTTAATCTGATCGTTTCCTACCACATTCTTATATACATAAATCACTGATTAGTCTATAAAAACTGCTTCATAAGAAGTTCTAAATAGACAGTAACCACATTTTAACCAGCAGTCAACGTCAAAGCATCTTCTGCTTGGGTGCAAATAGTCGCGATAAATCAGGCATCTATAGTGTGGTCACGTGATTTAAGTTGACACAAAACCAAAAATCAAATTAATTGTATTGCAGTCAAATCGTTTTTCATTCCATACTTGAATGAAAGCTAGAGGACAAGCCTTATAATTTTTGCTAACGACTGATAAAAAGGGTTTTTTCCTCTTTTCTGAACTTGTAATATATTTTTGCTATTATTAAGAGCTTTTAGAAATCTTGAGAAGGTTTAGCTGAGGCTCATTCAAACAGCACCTCCGATAGCTTATGCCAACAAGGTGTTCAACATATCGTGAGACTTCAATACAAGAAAGTATCTCGGCCAAGCTTACACTGAGGAAGTATTACAAAACATGTTGTTTCAGTTTGTAAACCAACAGTTTCAGACACCTCCCCTGCTGGAGGATAATGCTAGTCGAAATAAGCATTCCTTGGGATCTTTTGCGAGTGGAATGAAGTACCAAATCCTGCCAGATTCAGCAAAGTCGTCTGTTTCTCCCCGTCTGAGGCCAAGCACCGGCATCAGGGCTGACAGAGATTTCAAGTTGGAGTTTGGCAGACACCCTGGCAGTGTGCTCAGCGACGATAAGGAAGATCCTATGGATACTATCACTCTGAATGGTGAGTTTTCTCTAGACGAAGCGGTTTCCATTTTGACATCTTGTGATCCGACATCCATTGAGGAGTACTCTATTCATTTGAAAAAGATTGCGTTGTTAATGTATGAAGGTTTAGTCTCGGGGATCGAGTTGGCACAGATACGAGAAAAATTCTGCAAGTTGTTGGACATGTTGCCTAAATTCATACCGAAAGAAGATCCTTTAAATTCTAAATTACATATAATAGTAAGCGATTGCTTTACCGTGTTGGTTAAGATTTTGACGAACTATAGGAATGTGGAAATTGCAGCTAAATCTATAAGGTACCTTACTTGTTTAATGATGAACCTTAATTATTGGGAGATGTATAATTTGCTCTCGTGGAAGCCTGCAATATACCAATTTATCAATTTAATACATTACGATTTGCACGAGTCGTATGCCAACTTTATTAACGAGTATACAAAATATAATAATAAACTGTCGGGAGAAATTGAGGAACAGACCTTAACTACAAGGCAATCATCTAAATCAAAGAAGTCATATACCGCGGAGTCAGGACACTCTGGCTCACCTTTGTCTGATGACGGTTCTGTTAGCACTTATGATACCGAGTACGGCTCCAGTACTCCATCTTCCTTTTTATATGTTAATCCAGGTTCGGATGATCACGATAGGTTTGTGAAAGATACTACAATGGAAAACACTCCTAAAAACCGTAAAAAGATTCGAGTGGATTCAAAGCTTGCGGCGCATCGTATTATAAAAAAATCAGCTGCTATAAAGGCATCCAATAAATCATCAAATTATGATCCTGACGTTGTACATGAATGTCAGTTGCCTTCCCCTGACGAGCCAGACAAATTATGTTTGCGTCAATTTTCAAGAAAATATGAATTGATAAGACACCAAGAGACTGTGCATTCAAAGAAAAAGAAACTTTTCAAGTGTTATGTATGTGTTAAACAAAACCCCAGCATAGGGCCTAGAATATTCACGAGACATGATACGTTAGCAAAACATATAAGGGTAAATCATAAAATTTCCGGAAGAGAAGCTAAGGCTGAGGTAGCCTTTTCCAAGAAACATGCAGAAGTGGTCGAAGACGGTGATATTACTGTTCATGTTGGAAGAAGGAAGACAAAAGTCGACTTCGAACTACGTGCCCACATGGAAAGAAGGAAATCAAGTAAAGAGTTATCTGATGATCCTGAAAGCATCGCAGATACGATAGATACGGCAGATACTACAGGCGAAGTAGTAGACTCTCCTGCATTGCCAGAGTCAGAAAACGCTTTTGAATAATTGCTACACGAACGTTTGGACTTTATAAATAACCCTAGTTTTACTCTTCAAAATACATATTCTGTATATATACATAATACTTGTCAATACAGCAAAGTGATTAGTACCTCAAACAGACTTTTCAAACTCTTGCTGTTCTATGACTGCATTTTTAACGTCGTCTTCTAAATCATTTAATATACTGGGGTCCACATCTTTCAAACCGGTCACCTTCTTACGGATATTAGGATAGAATATTTTTGTGTGTCTAATAATAGTCTCATCTTGACGTCTACCAGTTTGGACTAATTTTAGTTTAGTAGGTTGCGTACTGAGAGGATAAAAGTTCAAGCCTGTATAAACGTCACGAATGCCTCTAATGAACGCTTGACTCCGACGTTCTAATAATTTAGAATTGTAGTCTCTTGTCTTGAGAGCGATTTGATACATCCAAGTAGGATCTGTTTGATAACTAACTGAGGCCATTCCAGCAATTGGGGTGGAGCCTGCATTGGAGTTTGGATCAGTACTGGGACCTGTAATCTTATAATGTGCAGCGTAAAGCTCGGCGGGATCTGCGTATTCTCCAGGTACATCTCCGTTGTCAATAGCTTTCTGTTCCCAAAAATCATCTATCACCTTCTTTCCATCATGAATTATACGTGCTCCAAATTCTCTGAAAATAGACCTGGCAGCAACTAAATTCACTGACCTTCCTTTGTATGAATTGGGAATGATGTGTCTGTCTATAAGGTCTAACTTTTCCTCATTGGTACAGACTTTCTTGAATAATGAACGGTGCGTTTTGAATAATAAATAGGAATCGCGGAATCCAACCAAGCGAGCTGGTTCAGTAGAAACCATAAATTTCTTGTCTCCATTTCCCAACACGGTGAAGGTTTTAACTCTGAATCTTCTATCACCTTTTAAATTACCATTCTCATCTATTTTCTCTTGGCCCTTGGGATCTTCGTCATCTACGATGACTTCATCATCTTTCACGTGCATCTCGTTTCCTTCCTCATCAAAAAACCCATCATCAGTAATTGTAAGCTTGACCTTCTTTCTACCTCTCTTTTTGGGACCTCTCCTTTTTTCTTCAATGATTATTTTCTTTGGTTTTGGTTTGACGATTTTTTCTTGTTCTTCTTCTTCTTCTTCTTCGGCTGCCTCTTCTTCCTCCTCTTCTTCGTCTTCATCGTCATCAATTTCAGCCTCATCTGAACCTAGGTCATCATCCTTATTTTTACTGCCTTCATCCGCGTCCTCTCCGTCCTCCTCATCTTCGGTAACTATTCTACGCTTTTGACCTCTCACTCTTTTCTTGGTTGAACTACTTTCTTCATCTTCCTCGAAAGAGTCATTTTTCCCGTAATCTTCGTCATTTTGATCTTCATCTATTCTACTGTCATCTTGTTCGTTGTATTCGTCGTCACCATCCGACTCAGGAGTTATATCCAATCCAGATAAATCACCTCTATTTCTTCTTGAGCTCCGAACGCCTACCTCGTCCTTCACTTCTGGGCTCCTTCTACTGTGTCGTGTTCCCGACCTAGCCATCGTTCAATACACCTTGATAGAATACGATAAATGGGAATGGTTAATATGTAGATGGTGTTTACAATAAAGGAAGTGCGAAAACCAAAATATAGGTCAATTTACAAGTTACATTTAAAGTCTATGCACTTAAGTTATATACAAGCATTTTATAATCATATCAATCACTCGATAGTTTAGGAACCTTCCTCATCCTTCTGTTCTTCGGATGGTTTTTGATCTTTAAAGGCATCCTTCCCACTTAAATATTTATCAAATGCGTCATTATTTTCTGGGAAAGGACGCTTGCCTAAGAGTCTAATCATGTCTTCTCTAGTAATGAATTCTTTCTTTAATAACTCTTGGGCTACAAGCTCTACTTCTTTCTCTTTTTCTTTCAAGAGCTCGTGACATCTTTTGTGGCAACTTTTCACGATACGTTCAATCTCATCATCAATAATTTTATTGGTTTCATCACTGAACGGTTTAGTGAGGTCATCTGATGATCGCGTATCCGCATAGTTGACAAATCCTACTTTCTTAGACATACCAAACCTCATGACCATTGACTGGGCAATACTAGTGACCTTTTTGAAATCATCGTGAGCACCACTCGTCACGGAATCGAAATGAAGTTCTTCAGAAACACGTCCACCAAGCGTCATGACCATTCGATCAAGAAGCTGGTCTTCTGACATAAGATACTGGTCAGGAGGTAAGTACTGAGCATAGCCCAAAGCACCTTGGCCCCTAGGAATAATCGATACTTTGAGCAAAGGATGAGCGTACCTCAAGAACCAACCACAAACAGCATGACCGGCCTCATGATAAGCAACAATACGCTTCTCTTCCTCATTAAGGACCTTAGACTTCTTTTCAACTCCTCCGATAACTCTTTCAATAGCTAGTTCGAAATGCCTCAAAGTAACTGCTGCGGCATTATATCTAGCACCTATCAAAGCAGCCTCATTACAGACATTCGCAATGTCCGCTCCAGAAAAACCAGGTGTTAGCGCAGCAAGTCTCCCCGAAAGATCTTTGTCAATATCATCAGCTAATTTCACTTTCTTGAGATGTACTTCAAAAATTTCTTTTCTTCCCTGCAACTCGGGATTGTCTATTGCAATATGTCTGTCAAATCTTCCAGGTCTCATCAACGCTCTGTCTAATATATCTACCCTGTTAGTACCAGCTAATACTACGACATGATCAGAGCTCTCAAAACCATCCATTTCCACTAAAAGTTGATTCAAAGTCGTTTCTCTCTCATCATTAGCCCCACTGGCATTACCCTTGGATCTTTGTTTACCTATAGCATCAATTTCATCGACAAAGACTATGGAAGGAGCATTCTCACGAGCAGTTTTGAACAAATCTCTTACACGAGAAGCACCAACACCCACAAACATTTCGACGAACTCGGAACCAGAGACAGAGAAAAACGGAACTGCTGCTTCTCCAGCAGTTGCCTTAGCTAAAAGAGTTTTACCTGTACCAGGTGGTCCCGAAAGTATAGCCCCTCTGGGAATTTTAGCACCTAATTTTTCGTATTTCTCAGGATGTTGCAAAAACTTTACGAACTCCATGACTTCCTCTTTCGCTTCAGCCATACCTGCTACATCCTTGAATCTAATCTTAACGTCTGTCTCCTGGTTAAATTTTTTTGCCGTGGACTTACCAAAGCTCAATGGACCGCCCATGCCGCCCATACTTGCCTTCTTGGTCATATAGTAGATAGCAGCCAAAAATAACAATGTTGGAAGAAAGTTGATAACCATCTTGGTGACATTTCCTTCATTCATATATATCACAGGTATACGAAGTGACTCAGGTATATTAAATTCATCCTGTACATGACGTAAGCTCCGTTCGAAGGACTCAACGGACCCTATGTTGAAGTGGAATCTTGCTTGTTCATTGTACTGTGCTTTACCGTTATCGTTGAGCTCCAACACTACCGTCTTGTTGTTTACAACAACTAATCTCAGTACATAATTCTTCTGGATGAATTGCGTCAATTCCTGGAAGGTGATTTCGTTGTCGTTCTCTTGTGACAAGCTGTAGACGAAGTACATGAGAAGAACAGATAAAAGCCCTAATTGAAGATATCTCATGGGAGGACTATTAAGGTTGAATTCAAGCTCCACATACTTTTTATTCTTCTTATCGTCCTTAGTTTTTTTACCAGCGTTACTTTTCCCGTCATCATGATTTCTGTTACTTCTCAAAGAATCGAATATGGAACCAAGATCATTTTCTTTCTTAGCGTCCTTGGGTGGAGGGTTCTGAAATTTAGAAAAGTTTTTATGGAATGCGTCCATTTCCTGATTAAATGAATTAAATCTGGCATACTCGTTTGGGCATAACGAACAGATATACTTTTGGTCTACTTGTGCGAAGGGGACGGATGACAAGATGTCGAATACACGATACCACGCCGCTACAACACTTTGGTCGAGGTCGTTGTCTTCGGCAACTTTTTTAATGTATTCTGACGAGTCATCTGCTGGGTCCCTCAGTACGTACGAACGCAACATGCTCTGCACAGCAGGGTTCTCAAACACGAGCTCATCCATAAAAATAACGTTGTTCAGGATAGCGTAGTAAATGTGGAATATAGTCAACACTTCTTCCTTACGGAGCGGCTTGTGGTCGGGGAACTTTTGGCCAAACTCGTGTATTATATTGCTTATTAAGACATCTGGATGTAATTTCACAATGGGACTAACTCTGTACTCCTCACATTCACGCAAGAAATTTTCAAGGAGAAACCCGTATGCATCTTCATAGCGCTTCACGTTGCTCAAATCTAACGGATTTTCGTCAAACCTGATCGATGGCGTTTTGATATCCGCATTGAACTTTATGGTCTGGGCCTCTGTTACCTTAATCTCTTGCTTTAAAAGCTCACTCTGCAACCTCACTTTCTCGAAGAAGTTGGCTTTCTGGTACTCCTCCCTGAGCTTTTTCAATTTGCGTACCTCATCATTGAGTCGGTCCTCTTTTGATTTCTTGCTGTCAGTTAAGAATCGACTCGACATGTGGAAGCATTTTGTAGGAAAGCCTCTTAAGCCGGTGGTATTGAACCTCAACACCTGACCAACCGGCTTCCTCCAAATAACCCTTGATATCATATTGCCGCTAGTTGCAAGCTAGTCTGGGTGGCTGTCTATTTCTTTTTTTCCTTACTGGCGGCTGTTTTGCCTTCAGTGCTGAGAAAATAGACTTCCTATTTAGGTAATATTATCAATTGTTGTCAATATAGTTTAGTTTTTCTGTTTTATATGTTCCTCGGACTCCTACCCGAGCCGTTGCGCTGCAATGAACACCCCATATCCTTTAAATATAGGCAGCCATATCATAGTCAGAGGTGTTATGAGCTATTTGCCTTCTCTGTCAAGGCTGGCTTCTGATAAAGTCAACTTTGGTTTTCTTAATCTGCCCGATTATCGCATGCTTCCGCAAAATCCTTTAAATGCTGCAAATTAAACATACTGGCCAGGTCTCTCAAACAGAAAAATTCATAGTATTGCTTGATACTTGTGCTGTTGGTTTCTACAGACCACTCTTAGCTTTAAGGATTTAACAGGCAGTAATTTTGTTAAGAAAAGAACAGTAGATAGCTTGCTGATGATGTACTAGCTCGGTATCGGTTAAAAATTACTGATGCGATAAAATGAGGAAGCAAAAAATTGGCGCCGAGTATATTTATGGACCTAAAGTCTTGTGCCATGAATGAACTAGAAGACGAAGACATGGAAATTGGTCAGAGAAAAGGCGCAAATGTGGGACTGGAGCCTAGATTAGACAATGAATCATATAGCTCATTATCGGATTCGGGGGATTCTGGTGAGGTCTTTAATTATGAGCCGGATGAGGAACACAGAAACAATAAAAGGAGTTACAGGGACCTTCGCAGGTCAGGGGCAGACTCTATAGTCGGCGGTCAACTGATGGAAGACCTTTACAAGAGTGAAGATGAGGATTTGGCGATGGCGCATGCAGCAGCCGTTCAGAATGAGCCATATCGAGAAGAAGTAGAGTCGCATGGGCGTCGGCAGTCAATCGAATCATCACAGAAGGTGTTTTCGTTCTCATTGCCTTTTGGTGGGCTCAGCAGCTTAAAGTCAAACCTCTCTAAACAGCTACTGGCGTTTAAGTTTGATAGTCACATTCCGTTGCTTCACGATAGCGTGAGTGAGCACGGAGACCCCAGAACAAAACTCCAGCGGCAAGAGTCACTCAATACAGTCCAAGAAGCAGACTACTTCAAGCGTATAAAGGGTGTAGACGACACGCGGTTAAGGGCTGTCAAGTACTCCCTTGCTTCGAATTTGAACGAAATCATCCCCGATATCAAATTTAGTAAGCGAGCTAAGCTGCACGAGTCCATTTATTCTGAGATAGAGGGAAACATCGTAATTATGGGAGGCTATAGAGGGTCAATATTGAGAGATGCTAGGACAGGAAAGAGAGTCTGGATTCCTTTCAAGGCAGGGTTCAATTTGAGAAGAATAAACTTACTCTTGGGCCCCACACTTGATGATGAGTTGAAGGCGACTGATCTTATTTATCCGGACGGCGTTTTGAAGAATGTCGGTCCTATTGACATCTGCAAAAGGCTTATAAAACGCCTTCTGAGTAATCCTAAGGCTAATGTTAAGGAGTTTGGCTATGATTGGCGTTTAAGTGGAGAAGTTTTAACCCAGCAACTAGTGCATTTTCTAGAAGATTTATATAAGAATACTGGTGGCCCAACAATTGTAATTGCTCACTCTATGGGTGGGATGATTGCCCACCTGGCCATGCAGCATAACCCTAAGCTTTTTAGAGGATTGGTCTATGTTGGAGCACCTTCTGAATGCTTGAATATCCTCGGACCAATTAGATTTGGCGACTCGGTTCTATTCTCAGATAAAATATTGACCTTCGAGACCAACTTTATGATGCGGTCAAGTTTCAACTTTTTGCCCCTTAGCGGTAGGATTTTCGTAAACAAGCAAACCAGAGAGTATTATGATTTAGATTATTTCGACCCCGAAACATGGGTTGAGTATGACTTGAATCCCTTAGTGTCTCTGAGCAGGCGGGAGAGAGAAGAAAGTAAGGAAAAACCTCCCTCTAGTAACACTAGTTCTAGTACGACGTTGATGGAGGAAGGACTGAATCACAACGATAGCTCTTCTTTTCCTAGTATCAATACAATTGGTCAAAAGTTACTCCAATATAGACCGAAGTCGATTAGTAGAAAGTTCATCCCAAGTTTTGGCGAGCAGAATAGTGAGAATAGTAGTAGCCCTCGTTCGCACGGGCCTTATGTCCCAAAACTGAACCAAGGACAAATGACTCCCTTAGAAGAAAGTTCGTTTTCTTTTCTGTTTGATGAGGCGTATAATTATTTGCGGGAGACTTTGGCTAGAACCAAAAAATTCAAGTTAGGTTTCAAGTATAAGCCCGAGCTCGAATCTGAATATCCACCATTGGCAATGGTTTACGGAAACAGGGTTCCTTCGGTAAGGGGATCGTTTGTGAATAGTAAGGAGGATATTAAAAATGGTAATTTTTATAATTTATTTTATGGACACGGTGATGGCGTTGTGCATCAAAAATGGCTTCTTCCAGCAGTCGAAGGGTTTCAAATGTTCAATGAAAAGACGGGTGAGGGCGAGATCGTCGGCAAGTTCCCATCTGAGTGCGGCCATGTGAGTCTCATGTCTGACCTAAAAACAATGGGGTACGCCTTGAGCGCTATCTGGGAAGCCGACAAAATATGGAAAGCAAAAAAGGAGATATACAGAGAAAACCACACTAAGAAAAAGACTAGCTCAGTTGAAGAAGAAAATTCTCAAATCTACGAAGCCGCTTACTAAAAACCATTTATTTTGCCATCCACGTATGCGAAAGAAAAGCATATTTTATTCTGTATCATAGTATTTAACTTTAATCCACAAGCTACATGATTCGCATTGTACGATTATTGCATAGCTACCAGATTCGTTATATCCATTAGTAATGTTCTGTTCTAAGCTCTCTTCCGATATTATCATCGAGTTTTCAGCCAGACATCTCGGGCAGTCTTTCGTCCAGATCAATTCACCTTCTTCCGTTTCTGCTTCGTTAAAATCATTCAAGTCGTACTCATCTAAACCTTCACCATATATGTCAAAGCCTTGCTTTTGAAATGTTCTCTCTAGACTTTCATCATACTCTTTTTTCTTCTTGGGGTCTATCAATATCTTATAAGCGTTTTGGATTTCACTTATTTTGATAATCTCATCTCCATTTTTATCTGGGTGGTTTTGTAGTAAAAGTTTTTTATATGCATTTTTAATTTCATGGCTTTGACAGTCCTGTGTCAATCCTAGTATTTCGTAATGTGTCTGCTTACCTACGACATCCTTGTCTTGAATATACATCTCTTACTTTGTAAGTTTGGTGGAACCAAATCCGAAGACATCGCAAAAGTCGTCTGTGGCTCAATGATGAGGTTTAATTTTTCAAGTATCAGCTTTAAAGCGATGAGCTTAAGACAGAACAAGGGCTAATGTCAGGGGTTAAAAGAAAGGGAGAGTCTTCAACTTCAGAGTTGCGCATATCGTCATATAACGATGACCCTAACTATGTTGTGGGCTCTTTTTTCAATGGTGTGACTATTCCAGAAAAGACAAAGTTTGACTTATACAAAAAAAAAAAGCAGGAGGAATACGTAATCCATGGGGAAAATGACCGACTCGAGTACACAGCAGAGTCGTTATCGGATAGCAATAACGACTATTACGTTGCTGTATATGACCCTCTTCAAAAATGCGTGGATTTGCACAAGGCCCCATTTGTGCTTGGGAGGGTTATTGCCAGATCAAGAAAAACTTTCCATGGGCCCAAAGTCAAGCAGCAAGGTATCCGTAATGTTGAACAGCGGAATGCTTTGGGTCAAGAGTTTGGTACTAAGAAGGCTAAGGCTGCCATTTCGAGTTTGGAAAGGAACAGAATCGACACAGACAAATTACAGGATATAGAATTGGACATCATCGACAATGTCAAGGAGACCACCAGCGACTTGCCTTCCAGAAACGAATTGGAAGTAAAGGTTACCGACGAGAGACCTACACCTCTTGCCAACGTGGATGCCACGAGTGTGGAGGATGTTTATCCCGTGTACAATATTATACCGGAAAACGAGTGGTCTTATATCCGTGTTGGTTCTATTTTCTCGGAGCCAGACCAGAAAAAGAGATTGGAAATTCTTCCTTTTGGCAAATCGTTCTACGTATCTAAGCAATTGGAGAATGTGGTAAATACCGGCGACACCGAGAAGCTTCAACTTTTATATTATGCCTCTTTACTTTTCGGGGTCTACGAGAACCGCAGAGTCAAGGACAAGCAATCTTTGATGCTTAGATTACAAAACAAGCCATCTGAAATCTTGATCGATGGTATTATTGACAGATTTACACTGTCTCGAGCCACGCAGTTTGGTAAGTCAAAAGACAAAGCTTTTGTTATAGATCCACACGACGAGGATAAGCTATTGTGCTACCTTTTGGCTACGATATTCCACATTAACAACTTTCTAGTCGAACTAGCTCCATTGGCACATGAATTAAATATGAAGCCATCCAGATTAGTAGGGTTGTGCAGGGCTTTGGGTGCCACTGTTAAGCCTGCTACAGCTGGTCAAGCAGAAGCTTTCGGTATTCCAAAAGCTGCAGCAAGTACATACAAAATCGCTTCATTGAAGGTTCCTTTCAAACTTCCTGAAATGGCTAGAAGAGGTAGAAGAAATGCCCGTTAAGAATATATCAAAGTATCAAATAAATAGAAATACACAAACTCGCATTCTTTTTATCATACCTCAATATTTGTATTTTAAAGGTTTCACTTGAACTTCAGGCGAAAGTAACATCTAAATAGAAACAATTATGTCATCCGAGGAAAGTAACATAGAATCCAGATCCAAAGATCTCGAGAAGCATTTGAATGCCTTGGCTGAATGTGAAATTGAGTTTGACAAGGCTGAGAACGATGCGGCCATCTATCGTCTCAAGAAGACACTGGGCATATACGCCAAAAGGAGGGAGATTCTCAAGGCGATTCCTCAGTTTTGGTATATAGTTCTCGCCGAGAACGAGGACTTCTCGGACTACATTAGGACAGAGGACTTGAAATTTTTGGAGTTTATTAGCGATATCTATGTGCATCACAAGGTCGTTGACACCAATTCTGCGGAAGATGCGAAGTACTTTTCCATAACAATGGGGTTTAGAGACACTGAAAACAAACCTCCATTGATAAAGGAGCAGGTGATAAAAAAAGACTTCAGGACTGTGGTTGTGGATGGAGAAGAGAAGCTAGAATCGGAACCTGTGGCTATCGAGTGGCCACATGAGTTGAAAGACATAAACCCGGCTGAAATTAAGAAATCAAAGGACGGCGCGTTGAGCGCCGCAGAAAAGAAGAAGTACAGAATGGGCATGAAGTCGTTTTTTGCCTGGTTTGCTTGGACAGGCAGGAAGCCAGGCAAAGAGTTCAGAAACGGCGAGGAACTTGCAAGATTAATCGCTGACGATTTATATCCCTACGCGGTGAAATACTATTCTGAAGCATTGCCTGGCCATGGTGAATCGGGGGAGGACTCGTCTGAAGGCGAGGAGTTGGATTTAAGCGAGTCGGAAGACGAAGCAGACAGTAAACAGGCGACCACGTCAAGGAAAAGACTGAGACTGGACTCTGACGAAGAAACCATATCTCCGAAGAAGCAAAAATAATAAACTGAAAGATCAAGACCTTCATAGACCCGGTGTAGCTACATAGCCGCTTGCAATTCATACGCTGAATATATTATGGTCTTAGAATCTTCATGAAGGTTCTGCATGTTGAACTTTTTTTCGTGTATATACAAAAGTTGTCATGAATGTTTAACAAAATAACTTTACAATAATTTCTAATCACCACTTCACATTTACGTCCTCATCGAAGCCTCTGATTAACTGGACTTCTTTCACAATCAGAGACAACTAGTGCTTTGGTTATCTTGAGCCTAGTGGGAAATGAGTGTTAAAGCTACAAATCCAAATTCAGGTGTTGGTAAAGAAGCTGAGTTCACTGGGCCCAACTTGAATATAACCTTAACTTGCCCAGAGTGCAAAATTTACCCCCCTGATTTAATCGAGAGGTTTAGTGAAGGAGATATAGTGTGTGGTAGTTGTGGGTTAGTTCTTAGTGATAGAGTTGTAGACACAAGGTCCGAGTGGAGAACATTTAGCAATGATGATCAAAATGGGGATGATCCCAGCCGTGTCGGAGACGCTGGTAACCCTCTTTTGGACTCAGAAGACTTGTCCACAATGATATCGTACGTCCCAGACAACACCAAGGTGGGACGTGAACTTAACAGAGCCCAGTCAAAGTCGTTGGTGGACAAAAAGGACAACGCTTTGGCGGCAGCGTACGCGAAGATTTCGCAGATGTGTGACGGCTATCAGCTCCCTAGAATCGTACAAGATAGCGCAAAGGAAGTCTACAAGTTGGTATATGAAGAGAGGCCCTTGAGGGGAAAATCGCAGGAATCTATCATGGCTGCTGCCATCTTCATCGGTTGTAGAAAGGCTGGTGTCGCTCGTCTGTTCAAGGAAATTTGGGCGCTCACGAACGTCCCTAGGAAAGAGATCGGAAAGGTGTTCAAAATTATGATCCGTATTGTTAGAGAGAAGAATGAATCTGATCCAAACGCTCATTCACTCATACAAGACAACATGCAGACCTCGCAAACATCGGCTGAAGATTTGATTAGAAGATTCTGTTCTCATTTGGGTTTGAACACTCAAATTACAAATGCCGCAGAATATATCGCCAGACGCTGTAAAGATGTTGGTGTTTTGGCAGGTAGATCCCCCATCACAATCGCTGCTACTGTTATCTATATGGCTGCCTTGATATTCGGTAACGAGCTCCAGCCATCAAAAATTGCTGACAAGACTGGTGTCAGTGATGGTACAATCAAAACTTCGTACAAAGTTTTGTATGAAGAAAAAGAAAAGCTAGTAGACCCATACTGGATTGAAAGCGGAAAGGTCAAATTGGATGACATTCCCAAGAACTGACCTGCTCATGTAAAATATAGTCTCAATATTCGGAAACGCTGCTCTTTCATTTCTCTGAAATCAAATATAAAAGAAAGGTTTATTCTCGTAATTCTAATTAACTTACATCCATGTAGACTATATAACTTACCTCTAGGCTATAGTGAAAGATTGCTGAAGTAACGCAGACTTTCAAATACCGTCTAATTTTTTTTTCCTTTTGTCTTAAGAATCGTGCCATAGAAACTCCATACGAAAAGTTGAAAATTTAATGCGTGTCTAGAATTCTATGAACAGCAATATGTTAAGGTCAGTTTCAAGACAATTAGCTACCAAGGCTCTGGTAAATACGCCTTCAAAGCTTCAAGATGTGGTAATAATTGGGGGTGGACCAGCAGGCCTATCACTTTTGGCAGCATTGAAAAGCTCGAACAAGACTAAGCATTTGAAATGCACCTTGGTAGAAGGAGCTAGCTTGGATCCTATCAGAAATTTCGGGGTCAATCCACCTCAGGAATATACGAATAGGGTTGTCTCCCTAACACCGAAAACCATTGAGTATATGAGAGATAAAATTGGAAACTGGAATTTCGTTAATCAGGAACGAGTGAACTTTTACGATACAATAGTTGCATATGACTCTCAAGACAATGAAGCAAGGATCAAATTCGATGCATCTACCATTGGAGACAGCGTCTTAGCAGCGATGTGTGAGAATCTCAATATTCAAAGCTCCTTGTTGGAAAGAATAGAGGAGCTCAATTCGAACGCCATGGACCCAGACCAGAAAAGTATTTTGTATGACAATACGAAAGTAATGGATATCACCGGCCCTGAAGTGGCAACAGAACACGAATTACCCTATATTGATCCTAAGGAAGGTGTGCCGGATTTAGACTGGCCAACTGTCACTCTTTCCAATGGAGAGTCTTTGCAAGCTAGGTTACTAGTTGGTGCAGATGGATTCAACTCTTCCGTGCGTAAGTTCTCCCACATCGCCTCCCGAGGCTGGTTCTACAATAGGTTTGGAGTTGTTGCAACTGTGAAATTGCAGTATGAAGATTATCGGTCCATAGCATGGCAAAGGTTCTTGACGACTGGCCCACTTGCAATTCTTCCACTAACCGATAACAACGCCACAATTGTTTGGTCGAGTACCCCAGAGCTCTCTGAAATTCTTATTTCAGTGGACGATGAGATCTTCCCTCATCTTGTCAATGCAGCAATGGCCTTAGAAGAGACAGACTTGTCTTACATATACGCGATTTTAAAGAAAAATCCCAATGATACTAATGCTATAGAAGAGATCAAATGGCGGATGTCTAGAGTCGATCTGCTGTTGGTGGACGAAGGGTATCCTCTTCCCTTGGAGTCGGTGGTGCCTTGCTCTAGAGCGCGATTTCCCTTGAAAATGGCACATGCAGATACTTATACTGCTCCAAGGGTCGCATTGATAGGTGATGCTGCTCATTCTATCCACCCGCTCGCAGGCCAGGGCCTCAACATGGGACAAAGCGATGTGGCTTCCTTGGTCAGCGCATTGGAAGACGGTGTTACCAGAGGTTTGGATATTGGCTCGACGTTAGTATTAGAGCAGTATACTGCAAACGCATGGCCCTCTAATCATATCATGTTGGGTGTTTGTGACAAGATGCACAAAATATTTTCAACAGACTGGCCTCCTATCGTCTTCTTTAGAGGGTTTGGTATAAAGTCATTGAATATGCTCGGTTCCTTTAAAGAAGTTCTTGTTAGGGCTTTGAGTGGACGCTAGGAACTCTTGTAGAACGCGAAAAACGAGTAAAATCTAATATAAGACATAAATAGTTGCATATTTAGTTTATGATTTAATGTTAATAGCGAAGTCAGCGAAATACAGTTATGCTTCCAGAGTAGCTGGAGCAAGGTACCAGAATTTGTATCTTAGATTTTATTATCTGCAATACAAAAGCAAATCTGCGAAACAGAAGAGAGATGAGAAATTAATCAAGGACACATTTAAAGTACTAAAAGACTCTTATAAGCATCCAAGATATCCCATAGTGTTGTGCCATGGGTTCTCTGGATTTGATAAGTTGAATATTATTCCTCATTTGGGATTTTTTGATCAAAAACTTACAGACAAAAATTCAATTGCAAAAGCAGCAACAAAAAGTGTATTAAGCTTGGACTATTGGAGAGGGATAGAACATTCTCTTGAGAGAATAGGCAGCAAAGTTTTGGTAGCAAAAGTTCCACCCTTCGCTGAGATTCACTCTCGGGCACAAGTGCTCCACGAGTTCTTAGAGAATAAATGTCAAGATCTTAGAGCAGATGACTCAGAACTGTGCAATTCGAACGATAATCGAGTAAACCTCAATTTGGTGGCACATTCTATGGGAGGATTGGACTGTAGGTACTTGATACGCAAATTTGAACCATCAAATTATCGAGTAGTATCTTTGACTACAGTTTCTACTCCTCATCATGGCTCTGAATTTGCAGATTTTGTTACTCGGAACGTACTACGAAGCAATTTACTTAAGAGAAAATTTCCCTCAATACCACAATTAACTACTTCGGCAATGAAGAAGTTCAATGAAGAGATCTTGGATGATCCAAATATCCTTTATTTTTCTTTTGGTGCAAGATTTGTTCCTCACCCTTATAGCTTGTTCAAACCTACGAGAGAAATAATGAAAAAGGAAATTACCAGGAGAGCACAAGAGAGTAGAATTGAACCAAACGTTGACAATGATGGATTGGTAAGTGTCGAGAGCGCCAAGTGGGGCACATATTTGGGAACATTAGACCAAGTGGATCATCTAGACTTGATAAACTGGACCAACAAAATTAGAACAATTATAGATAAAGTTATATACAAAAGGGACAACAACTTTAATGCCATAGCTCTATATTTAGGTATCGCAGAGAACTTATATAATAATGACTTATGAATTGACTCTCATAGACGCATTTATTACGATAATTTTTTTTAATGAATATGGATACTACATCTGATCAAGGAACCAGTACAATCAGACTCGCTCATACTCGATATCGAGCTATCGTAGTGAATGCTAAAAGCCCAAAGCAAGGTTTTTATTCCCATTCAGAACATCCATCAAACAGGTTTATACCAGACTGTAAAATACAGGATTTTTCGGAGCTGCTTCATAATAAATTATAACTTGCTAACTCTGAAGAACAGCTGACACAATAATCTAATAAATTTTGAATTCCTGTGCTAATACCATCATCTGACGAGATATCAGTGAGATTAGAGTTACTTAGTACATTCAGAGTAAGGTAATCACATTTTTGGTGCTCACTCATTAACCAGTTCTTCCATTCTGCCATTCCTAATTCTTGTTCAGCGTCTTTCAACATCCGTAACTTAACCAAAAGCTCATGCCTAGAGATACCTATCTCCATATATGACTTGCGCAAATCTTTTGCTATTTCTCTGGACTTTTCATCTATGTATTCATCCTCCCAAAACATATTTTGATTGTAATTCATGATGAATGAAGAATTTTTGAAAGATGCAAAGCACTTAGAGGAACTGTTCACAGGAAGTTCTCGGCTAGAAAAAACATATTCCTCGATGTCTTTGAGATACAATGCTCTCAGAAGCATCAAAGGTTTAGCAAGTATATGTTGTCTTGAAAGCCTTTCCACTCGCTTCACCACCCAGTAATTTCTAGTTGATCTACCAACGAGCAATAAATTCACGATTACTGATAAACTTAGAAGTAATATAAGCACATAATTCATTTTCACGCTTTTTAGGAAATTGTAAATAGCCCTGCCTGCAAGGTTTATGCCCGTTAAAATGAAAGATACGACGTAAAATGCACTCTTGAATAATATAATCCGGACCGTCAGTATATTAATTTTAACACACGCATCGTGATTCATCTCAGGACGTTCAATCTTAGTTTCACTAATTTTCCCAAACAAATATATAGCTTTCATTACCATTCCATGTATACCAATTTCTTTTACGGACTCTGATAATCTGATGTCTAAACATTTAGCTTGATAATAGAATAAATGGTTACAGAGGATTTTTATAGGCATGCAGATTGTTGAGGTTAATGGCTTTAGAATATTCACCTTTGCATAGAAGAAAACTTTCGACCGCTTACCTGAAACATTTGCAATCACTATTCTGTACTGCAATGTAAAAGTGCATTCAAAGATGAATTTTAGCGAGAAAGTACTCATATCATAAACAATGTTATAGTACTCATCCTCAACCGAATCAACAATGTTTTGTTTCATGAAAACATTTCCCATATGGTAACCTTTAAAACTGACAGGAACAGCATAATCTCTTCGCAAAGAACCTTGTTGAGTCTTGAACCACGGCTTTCTAATGAAATGTTGAGGGGTAAGAAAATGTAATATATGTAAAGTGTTGGAGTTATCCCCGAGTAATGCATGGAAAAGAGCTCTAGGAGGAGTATTATAGACATGCTCCGAATACAAGGTAGACTCATCGCTGAAGTCAAGTTTTAGCTTTGTCTGTTTATCATTAAGTTTGAATGAAGGTATAAGAGGATAATTAGTGTCGTTTTTTTCACTTTTCAGGTTAATTTGAGAAATTTGTACATTTCTCTCTATGTGTAACAATCCTCGGATTAATGCTTCATTCTGCTCAGGATTTTTCTTTGCTTTGTTATCTATGAGATACATCAATTTTTGCTTTACAAGGTTGCCATCATCTAAGAACAATTTCATTTTGATCACACCGTTGATTGTATACATTTTGAGTACATCATAATTAGCTTGCTCAGTACATTCCACTGACACCAACTTGCACATGATAGCTTTGAACAAGGATACAAACCCCAAAGTATGGATATAGAAGTATACGTGGTTTCTCGTTGCAAAGAGCCTACCGCTCAATTCCTGTTTAGAATTAGGTGACCATATACAGCGGAATGACAACAAACAAAATTCACCAGGTTCAACTGCACTTTCGAACAAAGCTCGCATTTGGATATCTAAAGGCACAAGTTCATCAGGATAATCTTTCGGATATATTATTCCTGATTCTGTATGCTCTGCATCTCTGGGAATACCTTCTGTATAATCAGTCTGATCTATATCACCAATTTTCGGAGATAGAGTGTCATGTAGATAGTAAAGACCCCAGTTCACCGATCCCCAGACGTTTGCAGTTAATGCAGTAGGAATAGACGTAGCCGCAGCTAAACTATATGCAATTATTGAACTCTTAGTCGTCTCTGTAACAAAGGGTGGTCTGATCTGGGGAATTTGATAATAAACATACTCTTGGAAGTATTTTTCGTTTCTGTTAATGTAACTCGATAAGTCACTAGAAGTTATGATTTGACCCGAGCTACCGACAATAGTTGTGTTTGTCAATAACCTATCAGCAGAGGTATTGACTGTGCACGCAAATTCTTCCACTAAAGGTGGATATCTGCCAGAAGCAACATTAAACTGGTCATCAGTATCACTCTCATTCAAAATTCTGGTTTTCTCATTCTCGAAAACTTTGAGCCAAGATTTCAACTCCCATAGAGTCTCTGCCTGAAAAACGACAGTAGTATCAACTGTTTTTAGCTCAAAGCAATATCTACGGTCTTCGTTGAAAGCATAACTAACTTTGCACAACAAAACTCCAATTTTATCGGATTCCTGAACAAATGTTTTCGAAGGACTGAGCATTAAGGAGCCAAATACACCGCTTTTTATGAACGCCCATCTTCTTACCCATACTGGTCTTGTTGACCTTGCTGTATAAGTTTTCATGAATAAATAGCCATGTTTCTCGATAGACGTTTCTTCAATATCCATTAGCAGGCGGCTATTGATTTGAGCTACTTTATAATCATCAACGTTAGTTGAGGGAGTGAACAGCTGGATGGTGCTTTGTTCTACTTGCGCCCTAGCTAGCCTCAAATCTTCTCTCAATTTTTCGGTCATAACTGTATGGGAGTCACTCCAATTCTTTATTCTATTTATCTTTTTCCATTGCTTGACGAACGAATCTGCAAACGATTCCTCGTATGATGCCTTTTTTCTTTTCCATATACTAACCACTAGCTTGACAAGCATACGATCCAAATGATTACCAAGTTGAAAATGGTGCAAAACCATTTCTAAACTGTCATGCAAATACTCCTTTCTTGCCTTAAACAATTGACCGGCGTCCTCCATTATCATTTTAGGGTCCTTCGTTTTAGACGAAGACAAATAAACGCTCAAGTACTTGTCATATTTTGCTTGGGAAGACTCAAATTTTGCCCTCAACTCTCGATATCTTTTGATAGCAGGCGATATGGTGGCATTAGCTTCGTCGATTATATAGGGGTTAACGGTATGTGCTCTAACTGTTGCTTCCCAAAACCTCTTCAATTCAGTGGCCGACAGTTTTAGTGCTTCAACAGTATATTCTTGGTCCACTAAACCATCTTGTAAGAAAGCAGGCACAAGGTGCTCCAAAAATGCATTCGTGAACGTTTGTATATCCTTTATGAACTTTGGAAATCGTTTCACGGACACATTCAAAGCGTCAAGCCATTTTTCGATGTTATCAACTTGGTTATCAAGATGGTTTGCGGATGCTCTAAAACTAGGTGAATCGAGGGCCGTTTCCTTGAAAGTCACCGATATCAACTTGAACTGCTGTATATCGCCTGTTTTATTAGCAATGCCCGACTCTTTCTTCTTCTCTGACATTTCGACTGATGGTTGAGCTAATATATCATCAGAGTATGGTTGTTCCCACCTAGAAAAACACTACTATAATGTTCTCAGTATAAATTTACACATGAAATCCTGGGACATTTAGCTTCTTTAAATATGATGTCGACTTATAATCAATCATCATATCCCAAAGCTTAAAGACACTTATTTCTGGCCAAAGTGGAAGGTTACTTACGTCTCTTGATTTACAGTGAAAGAAAATCAGCTTTTAGAGTAGCGATAATATTCCTATACAGCTTACGACGGTGGGAAATATAACAACTCCAAGCAAGCTGCCTGTAAAGCCGATATGCCACAACAGAATCATCAGTAGCTCGAAGGGGGAATGTCAGGAAAAACGTAGAATTAAGGCAATAAGTCCAATTGTCTAGTAAATATCACTCATAAAAGGCCAAACAGATGTAGATCATGAAAGGTCTGCAAAAAACATGTCAAAGCCTATCTCAGTGTATCCCACGACGCTACGAGATCCACGCTTGAAGCCTTATACAGGTTTTAGTCATGAAATATTGTGCTGTGACTATTAACATCGTGTTGATCGTGTGTCGCTCGTGCTGCGACCTACAATAATTTAGCATTATGAATAAAACAGAACACAACTAAACATAATGACCACTGTTCAGCAGCTTCGCACTGATTTGAATAGTCTTCTCAGTGAATCCAAGAGAAGAAATACCGGTGTCCGTAATGCATGCGAAGAGGCAATCGCTTCTTTAGGGTCAATCCGACTGGATGAACAGCTCAGCAATAAGATAAGCGAAGCCATGAAGAAGAAGCTATTGAAGCCATTTATGTTGTCAAGCCAAAACTGGAACGCAAAGACAGCTACAATCTCGATTCCAATCATACAAAAGCTCATTATCAGTAATGCAGTGTCTCGTGAGGACTTGGAACAGCTTCTTCATGCTTTGAAGGAGGCATCTAATTTGGCATTGGATATCCAACTTAGAATACTACAGTGCTTGCCTTCGTTGGTGCAGAACTATGGTAAATGGTTTACTCATGAACTAATTGGTAGCTTGCTAGGTATATGTGTTTCACTCACTTCTCCTAACAAGTCCAATGTTGTGGTCAATACGGCGTCTGCGACTTTACAACAAATCATAAGCAATATGTTTAGTCGAATTGATGAGCTGACAGAACTTAAGCATGAAGTGTTTCCCGAAGAGGATGTTAAGTTCAAAATATCAGATCTGCAGCTAGACTGTTATGCGACTTTCTTTGACTTATGCACTGTAATTGAAAGCACTTCGCCTAAGTATTTTGATGCTATGATAAACCTAAGTGTCGCCTCTGCATTGGAAATAATCGAGAATATTATTTCAAACCACCTGGATGCCTTTCATTCCCATGATGAACTTGCATATCTCTCGAGGGTACAACTTGTTCCTTCCCTTCTTCGTATCTTAAATGTTCCCTATAAATCATTCCCTAACACTATTAGAATAATGCGTGCTATTTACGTTTTACTAACATATCAACTAGATATATTAGAAATTGAAGGTGAAATTGTCATCTCTTTCCTCAATCACATGTTATTATCTAGTGATTCAGAAGCTTCTGACGTGGCTGACTGGAAGTCATTAGCTGTTTTGGAAGTAATGAAGGGTTTGATTGGTAATTTTCGATTATTAAGCTTAATTCATGAAAAGTATGATCTCAATCCGAAAAAGAAAAATGTGGTCCAAGAAATATTTAAGGTATTACATACATTCAGTCTGTACCATTTACAGGCCTCAAGTGATGTGTTGGTAGTTCCACAAGCTTCTTTTAGCTCGCAAATGAACTCTGATATTTTCTTATCTAAAGAATTGGCTGATATGAAACTCCCTATACTCGACCATCTTGATAAAACGGAGGTCCCGTCTTCCATACCTCAAATGTATTCTGTGTACCTTATCTTTTCTATTTTGAATCTCTATGGAGATGGACTCTCGTCACATGTGGGTGTAATGAACGCTATAACTGACCCAAAAATTCTTAATGATCAAGTTGAGTTAGTTTCAAAGTTAATGACTAGTTGCAATGACGATATCCGGTCAATGCTTAAAGGCTTAATGTATTCTTCATGTGATAATGATATTTTTCATAGAGTCATTAGAGTTATGCAAAAACTCGCTCATGCGGCTGGTATAATAGGAGCAGATACAATCAAAGACGAGTACATAAACCTCTTGGCTTATGCAATAATCAGAAATGTGCCTGCTAAGGAGCCATCATCTAACTCAGAATTTCGCCAACTGCTTCAAGATCAAGGAAAGCACCTTTTGTCGCTTGGTGAGTCTGTTATGGAGTCTTTCACATCTCAAAAATCACATCGTGAATCTAATGATGACATAGACTCTCGTTTATCCCGAAGCTTCAACTACCGCCAAGCTATCTGTTTAAGAGCATTAACAAATATAGCTATTTCGTTGGGATCAACGTTATTGAACTCATGGAAAACTATTTTATTGGCATTTCAATGGTGTGACTATTTTTTGAATGGTGCCGATGAGTTGAGCGGTTCCTTTTTGTTGAAAAAGAGCAATGAGTTGAGCCAGGATAAGTTGCCTACTCTAAGCAATCATGAGATTATGTTGGTCGAAAGTTTTCAAAGGAAATTCATCGACAATATCCATAACTATTCATTGACATCATATGAAACATTACTAAAATCATTGATGGGTTTATTTAAAGAGTCGATATATGACAAAGATGGGCGCAATAGCAATAGTACAGCTATACAGCTGGTCCTTAAATTTGATAATTCAGATTATTCCTATTATTTTAACATTTGTCCATACAACAAAACATATTTCTTGAAGTGTATCCTGAAGGTTTGTCACGTTGATCCAATAAAGTTTTTGATTGAGAATGATAACGCCTGGAGTTACTTTCTTGATTATTTCTCTGGTTTTATTACGGAGAGGGAATCAAGGGTTTCTGGTGAACTAAGAGTACAATTTGTTCAAATATATTGCGATATAATTAAAAACTTGGCCGACTGTGGTTTCAACTCTGACGAAAAATTTATTAATGATTTGACTGCTAAAAAGACTTTGGACGCATTAGTCAAACCTTTGAAGATGCTACTTTCCCTAGGTGTACCATCTGAATTATTGGTGTTCAACTGCGAGACAGAGATACACCTTCGAATTTTAACAAGTTTGCATGAATTGATAGACAATTACGATACCTATTATCAAGATTCATGGCATACTGTTTTTGAAATAATCAACACCTGCTTTCGCAGTGAGAATAGGGATATCTTATCGGATAATAACTTACACGAGAAAATCCGACTACTCATAGATTCATCTTTCAACACTTTAAAATTGATTCTAGATGAATTTACATCTTCATTGCCTTTTGATCAGCTAAAAATTTTAACTGACACTTTATACATGTTCATCGATCAGCGATTTGACTTGAATTTATCTTTCAGCGCTGTGAGCTACTTTTGGCTTATTGGAGATGCATTAAAATATCGGATTTTGACGAAGAGCGCAGAGGACAATACGGATAGGGTGTTTCACTTGAACGAACTCATTAGGGCAATAGAACAAGATGCAAACGATTCAAAATATTATTATGAGCTATTAGATGTCTATATTGTTTTTACTTTATCGAAAGTATGCATGGATTCAAGACCTAGAGTACGGGATGGTGCAATCCAAACATTCTTTCAAATTTTCGAAGTTCATGGAGATATAATCCACCATTCTTGGGAGTTGATGTATGATGTCATATTTGAAAATATCTTTAAAATGGACTTGACAAATGAAGATTTCAAGAAGAATAAAAACGAATGGATAGAAAGCTTGGTATTAATTTTGTCTGGTTTTGTTTCAGTATATGGTAAATTTCTTACCAATTTTTCGGGCAAAGATGGGCATGAAGTTCTCTACAAATGCTGGAGTGGACTTGTTAGGTTTTTGAAAGATATATCTAATTTGAAATGGATAAATTTAAATCTAGAGTTGTTCAAAGCATTCCACGATTTGCTAATACCTCTCGAGAGCGTTCCTCAGGAAGATATAAGAGATATTAGAGAATTGTTACTAGATTTTTTACTCAATTTCCCTATAGAGTATGATTTTGTACATCCCCAATATCAGGGTATTCTTATAAACTTTATTCAATGTTTCCCTCTCTTGCTTCAGCCAATGAACCACTGTCTATCGGTTGACCAAGCTACAAAAATCTTATATCTATTCAACAAATGTGCAAGATACCCCGTCTTGCCTGAACATGAAAGTGATAAATTAAAGCTATCATCACTTCAACGTGCTGTTTTGCAAAATATGGAGATGCTTGAACTGGATAACCCTCAGATACGTGCACTCATCATTCAACAGCTCAGTAACTTTTTAGTGTTCCCGTTTGCCGTTAGGCTGCGGATTGAGAATAAGCTTAATCCTGTGCTTAATGGAAAGATGAGGATACCATCATTTAGAGCAATAAGTCACCGGTCGTTGCATTTGCTCAGAAAAAGATTGGAAGGCTTGCTGGATTATACTATATTGATACAGGAAAAACAGCTTGTAAAAGTCATAAAATCGCTTTTGGAAATAATACAGACAAAATTTGAAGGAATTACATCAGAAGATATCAGGCCTCTCTGGGTAGAGTCACAGGACCTTTTCTTGTACATAACAAAGAACATTATGGGCAATTTTTACGCGACCTTCTCTGAGGACGGGAATGCAGCTGATACTTGGAAGCTTATTTTGAAGGGCATCAACAACTGCTATGAAGTTGAGTATGATTCATCATACGAAGAGTACAGCCAGGAACAGTACGGGGCGTTGACATCCATTGTTCTTCCAAGATTGATTCTGAGTGCAGGAAACAAGGATCTTGTGGAAGATTTTATCAAGAGCCTCTACTTGAATTCCTTCTTGTACGCGATTGACGACGAAGAAAAATGGGTGATTGACCTTTCTGTATACTCGAGCTTGGTCGATATGGCTCATTCGGCTCTGACTTTGAACAAGTTCTACGGGTGCACGAAGCCCCTCCTGATATTTTCCAACAAGAAGTCTAGAATTATGTGTTTGAAAGAACTTATAAAATTCTCTCTAGGCAAAACCCATGTTCTGGAAATGCTTATTGACACATCTGCCCGGTACTTTTTGCAGAGGACAACTCTCACACTACATTGTTTCATCGAAGAGCAGCTGTTGGTCCTCAATGCTCCCATCTCAAAGATCCAGGAAGAAGAGTTAAGCATTTGCCTCGAGGGTCTCAAAGACTTACAGGCACATTCTCCAGCTCTACCTGCGGTCTCTTCAACAATATGCCATCTCTATCCCCTTCTCACAAAGGCTGTGTCGTATACTGGAAAGTCTTCCAAGTTACATGCGTTGTTGCTGCATGTCTTACAAAATTTTCATTTTCCAGACCCGCAAGGAATGTAGACTAACTACTAAAGTTTGATCATATTCCGAGTAGGTTACGGCAACGTAGACAAATATTAATCGCCGAATTTATAGCAATATCATCCTATAGCATGTATCGCCACAGTAATATAATTTGTAACTATTTTTCTAGTCCGCATATAAATAGATTTTACTTGTTTTAGCGGCTAATGATTATTAAAGGCGGGTGAGGAGGTTCGAGAAAAATAAACAAAAACATCTGTCAAATCGAAAATTTGATCCCCCACAGACCTGAAGGGCTAAGGCTATTAATATAAAAAGTACTCCAAACATCAATCCCCCTAGGCAGTCGCTTGATTCCTGATTACGGAAAGTAGTTAGAGGATTTTGTTTAGTAGTAGAAGAAGAGAAACACGTTTTCCTTTTTTGCCCTCTAACGAAAATTTTTGCAATAGAGAGCAATTACGGATCACAAAATCTGGTCCCAGTCGAATAGCACGGACCAAAATCAGACACAGAGGAGACTACAACGTACTAATTAGCCTTTACTTGTTGTGTGAACCGGTGATTTAGTGCTGGAGTAAGTTACCGGAATGTCGTACCGCAATAGTGCAAACTCAAACAAGTACCATGAGTTTGATCCTGAATCAGAGCTTTCTAGAAAGAAGTCGCTCGTGAGGCCCGAAAGAACCCGTATAGACCCCAATCATCCTAGGTACCACTATACCCAGGTTGCTAACCAGGAGTCGAATCATTTGAGGATTCAACCTTCCACGACGGGTCTAGATCCACAAATACCGACCGAAGAGCCCAGACATCTGGAAGACGCAAGGCACCAGGAACAATATGGAGTACGGAATTCTGGCGAAGAAGAGGGTATTCCATTGATGGAGATTAATGAATTTAACAGCGAGCAGAATAAGGGTGGAAGAGAAGTGTACGGTTTGAATGATGAAGTTGCATACTCTCCTAGCAAGGACAATGTCATTTCGAGGCCAATCAAAGCTCCACATGTCCAGGAAGTTAAGAAACCGAAGCATGATATCTACTTCTGGAAGGTATACTGCTACGTGATAACTTTCTGGGCACCTGGTCCCCTTTTAAGCTTATTTGGCCTAAAAAATAAGCAAAGTCAGTTCGCTTGGAGAGAGAAGATAGGTCTTATCTCGTGTATTTTATACATCGGTGCATTTGTGGCATATTTGACATTTGGTTTTACAAAGACAGTCTGCTCGACAAGCTTGATAAGAACTCGTATTAACCATGTGAATAATGGTTACTTAATCATCAATGGTAGATCGTACGATTTAACCTCCTCTCAGCATCCCAAAGCTGCTGGTATTGATGGGGGTGCTAATATTTTATACCCACCAATTAATGCTGGAGGAAAGGACGCTTCCTTTTTATTTCAAAATGTAAATGGCAATTGTAAGGGTCTTATCAAGCCAAGAGACAATTGCTCGATTCCTACTAATGGTGACGAACTAGCTTATTATATGCCTTGTCGCTTGTTTGACCAAGACGGAAGTTCCAAGCCCAATTTTACCAAGGCTTATTATACTGGTTGGGCCTGCCACACTTCTACCAAGGCCCGTGATACCTACTATAGTATGAAAGTTAATGGTGACGTGTATTTTACTTGGGATGACATCAAAAATAGTTCGAGAAACTTGGTGGTTTATTCTGGTAATGTTTTGGACCTCAACTTGATCAATTGGATATTGCGTGATGATGTAGAATACCCAGAACTCTTCGACAGGCTTAGAGACGATCCCACTTACAAGGGACACGATATATCTGTTGTTCTTACGAATCATGAAGAAAGAAAAGCAGCTAAGTGTTTATCTGAAATTATAAAAGTAGGAACTATAGATTCGAAAACTATTGGATGTATAGCGTCTTCCGTTGTGTTGTATGTGTCCTTAGTTTTCATTCTTTCTGTTGTTATTGCCAAATTCTTAATGGCATGTTACTTCAGATGGTTCATATGCAATAAACAAGGTGCAACAAGTATTGACAACAAATCTATGTTTGCAAGAAACAAGGAAATTGAAAACTGGGTTGACAACCCCACAAGTACTGCACCTATCAGCACTGTTCCAGTGAAGGCAAGAGCTAACTATAAACCAAATAAGACTAACAGACAGACCGTGTTTCAAAGAGTAAACAGAGCTTCACTTGGTCCAAATGCCGATTTATCTCAGTATTATGATAATGCTGATCATCTTTCCAAGTCGTCTAAATATACCACTATGACTACTCAAGCTTCATTGTTAGGTCGCAAAGGTAATTCTAAGTTGAGACAGTCAAATACTAGGCAATCGTTGATGCTTCTGGATGACCGATCATCTTTTGATCTACTTAATAGGCCAAACTCGTTGTACAATCCATTTGACACTTTTGATGATTATGCTATTAATGGCTTATCTCCAGATATCATACACCCTGATGTGGTACCTCAGCCTCCAGTTGAGTATCAACCATTTGGGTATCCTTTAGCTCATACTATGTGTTTAGTTACCTGTTACTCGGAAGATGAAGAAGGTTTACGTACAACGTTAGACTCTGTCGCTACGACTGATTATCCAAATTCGCACAAGCTTATATTCGTGGTTTGTGATGGTCTCATCAAAGGATCAGGCAATGACTTAACAACTCCTGAGATAGCTTTGTCCATGATGACTGATTTCACAATACCTCCGGACGAAGTCCAACCTCATTCCTATGTTGCTGTAGCTCAAGGTAGCAAGCGTCATAATATGGCTAAGGTGTATGCCGGGTTTTATAAATACGATGATAATACCGTTCCACCCGAAAAGCAGCAGAGAGTTCCTGTTATAACTGTCGTCAAGTGTGGAACTGTGGATGAGGCACATACTCCAAAGCCAGGTAATAGAGGTAAGCGTGACTCTCAAATTATTCTTATGTCATTTTTGCAAAAAGTTATGTTTGACGAGAGAATGACCGACTTAGACTATGAAATGTTGAATAACATTTGGAGAGTCACTGGTTTGATGGCAGAGTTTTATGAAATTGTGCTAATGGTTGACGCTGATACTAAAGTCTATCCTGACAGTTTGACGCATATGGTTACTGAGATGGTCAAAGACCCTATGGTGATGGGTTTGTGTGGGGAAACTAAGATCTCTAATAAGGCTCAAAGCTGGGTTACGGCCATTCAGGTATTTGAGTACTACATTTCGCATCACCAGGCGAAAGCTTTCGAATCAGTTTTTGGGGGTGTTACGTGTTTGCCGGGCTGTTTTTGCATGTACAGAATCAAAGCGCCCAAAGGCTCTGATGGATATTGGGTTCCTATTTTGGCTAATCCTGATATAGTTGAACGATACTCGGATAACGTGGTTAACACCTTGCACAGGAAGAATTTGTTATTGCTTGGTGAAGACAGATATCTTTCGTCTTTGATGCTTAAAACTTTCCCCAAGAGGAAACAAATTTTTATTCCTAAAGCTGCGTGTAAAACTGTTGTACCAGACAAGTTTAAAGTCTTGTTGTCACAGCGTCGTCGTTGGATTAATTCTACAGTGCACAACCTTTTGGAATTGGTTTTGGTGAATGATTTGTGTGGTACATTTTGTTTCTCGATGCAATTTGTTATCTTTATTGAATTGGTCGGAACCTTGGTTTTACCCGCTGCTATTTGTTTCACCATTTACGTGATTGTTGTCGCCATTGTGTCCAAGCCCACGCCTGTGATGTCATTAGTCCTTTTAGCATTAATTTTTGGTTTACCAAGTTTGTTAATTGTTGTCACAGTTTCGTCTTGGACATATGTCATATATTTCTTTATTTATCTTATTGCGTTACCTATATGGAACTTCGTTTTGCCCACTTATGCCTACTGGAAGTTTGACGACTTCTCATGGGGTGAAACGAGAACGGTTGCAGGTGGGGATAAAGGTGGTCATGGAGACGCTGAAGGTAAATTTGATTCATCTCACATTGTCATGAAACGCTGGAGAGAATTTGAGAGGGACCGGAAAAGCCAGCAAGGACTTCCGGTTCCTGGAGCTGCTTGGAATCCTACTAATAATGAGAAAATGCATGAAGACTTCTCTGAAGACTCCAACGTATCTCAGTAAAAGATATATACCCTTATTCAGTTATAAGAATGCATTTGAAAAGAAATATGTCAATAGAAGTTTTTTTCATAATTGATCATTTGTAGTATGTCAAAACTTTACATGTCAGTATTTCTAATGTGAATCGTTAATAAAACTAAGTAAAGAAATAAGCCGAAAATCGAACCTGAGTACGAGCTATAATAGTAACAGAACTAAAAACAAAATGTTAGAAAGACGAAATTATGACTGCGGCAGAGCTGAGAATTATTTTGGGTATGGGCAATCTAGAGAGCAACAGTAGTTAACGTAGTAGCAGTTGCCGTAGTAGCGAGTGTTTGTGCCGTGGTGGCAGTTGCTTGTGCAGCAGCCGTTGGTGCAGCACTTCCAGATGCAGCGGAAGAACCATCACCGAACAATTTTGCGACGAAACCAGCTAAAGTACCAACTATTCCTCCAGCGTTTTTAGCTAACCAGTTAAGACCTTCCTGGAGAATACCTGATTGTTTGGCCCAGTTGTAAAGGTCCAGCAAGATGACAGTGCCTTCACGCAAAGCAGCAGACAAAAAGTTTACTACTTGTTGAGGATTGCTGACAACCTTCTGAACCAAGCTCTGGACTATTCCCGAGTTGGCAATTTCTTGAACAATAGAAATCACGACATTAGCCAAGTCATCCTTCTCCAACATTTCGTAGTTCTCACGTTTGTCTAAACCACTAAGATCGATACTGGAGTATGTCACACCACTACCACTGCCGCCAGATGGAAGTGACAAATCAGTGTTTGAGGATGCTGTAGGTGAGCTTCCACCGCCCAATGAGATCTTTGTAATAGAGTTATGGCTAGAGCCGGATCCAGTTGGGCGAATAGACAGTGGGGATGAAGAGCCTGATGAACTTGAGCCGGAGCTTGAGATGTTAAATTGGCCTTCCACCAACTCAACAGCGTCGTTGAAAAGCTCTTTGGCAATCTTGGCAAAAACATCCTGCAACTCACTGTCGTTGGAAATGTCATGGAACAAATCTCCTATTAAACCGGAGTCAATAACAGCCTTGATCAAAGCTGGTCCATGCACAATAGCACCCTTAACAGTGGCCTCGACAGTAGACTTAATTTGAGTCTTAAGCTCAGTGTCGTTGTTCAACTTGCTCCAGACGTCGCTAGCAATTCCAGAGTTAGCTAATGCGCTGATTAACTGGGAGAGTAAATTGTCCTCTCTCTTAGAAAGGCCGTTTTCCTCACCACCCTCATTGAGCTCTCTCTTTTGCTTTTCATCTTTCAACTGATGTAATATGTCGAAGACTTCGTTGATATCTTCTCTTGCGACGAGTTTATGCTGGTTAGCGACTGGTGTGGGTGTAGCAGAGACAAACATGCTCGATGCGAACATCGCAATAGCTCCTACCTGAAAGAACTTCATTTCCGTAGATTCACTTGGCCTGGCTTATTATTAGGGAAGTTAGCTCGACTGCTAATTAAGTGGGAATTGTTAATGAGAGTAGAAGTAGCAGAAATCCCTGCTCCCATTAAGCTTCTTATATACTGCCTTTTGTCTTCTCCCAATGGCCTGTTAGGTCGCCTTGTATTTTCTTCTTTAGCCATACTAGGTAATCTTTTCTGCCATGCCCCTCTTGCTTTCTAATTTCTGCTGCTACCTGTCTCAACTTCTCTTCAAAATAGGAACATTAGTCTAACCTGTTGATATTTTCGCAGTCAATAATTACTTAAAAGAGCAAAGATATTAAATTTTCAAGTTCATTTCCTAAAAAGGAATATTCAGAACAACCTGTGCAACTTCTTTGGACAACTTCACAAGACAAATCAAACCAAATCTTGTCTTTTACCTTAAGAGAACTACCGCACATGGTAACTTGATGGGTTAAGAAAAGTGCCTTCTAAAAAACTGAATGCACTAAGAAAATAACTCCGGCATGAACACATTTTGACACAAGTTGCGAAATTTGGTAAGAGGGAGAGATTGCGTACGCTAAATCTACGAAAGCAAAGGTACCGTACACTCACTAGTCGGACATATTACCTAGGTGGGATAAGTTGCATACCAAGAAATAAGTCATGGCTAATTTCAATGCAGGTAATGACCAGAGCATAAAGTATCTTTTTCTTTATCCGTTAGGTCAATACCAACGCCCTGACAACGCCTACATCTCTTGAGATTTCAAAAGTCACAAAAGCCACTACGCATGGTTTCCATGAAGCAAGTTACTATGATCCACGGAACCTCTTATTTTGATTCCATCAGAAACGGCCGCTTAATCACTGCCTGCGAGAGAACCACCAGATAAATGGTCGTGCGATGGCATAGGGTACTGAAAAATTTCAGTCGTTGGTTTGAGACATAATAAACCAGTACGTATACATCGGAGCATGTTGAAACTTTGGAGGAGTATTCCAGGCACGTTTGGATCGGTGAGGCTTTTCCAGCGTCCACATATTTCCTTGAAAGGGCGTTATGGATTGTCCACAAGAGAGTTCGGAATTAGTAGGAGAGCTTTAGAAGAAGCTAGCATTCCTCAGACCTACGAACAAGAGAAAGAAATTCTTGATGAGCTTAATAAGACGTTAGATGGCGAAGAGGTCGCGGGATTGCTGAGGTTAAGAAACATTGGTATTTCTGCCCACATCGACTCGGGAAAGACGACCTTCACCGAGAGAGTTTTGTATTACACTGGAAGAATTAAAGCCATCCACGAGGTCCGTGGAAGAGACAATGTGGGTGCCAAGATGGACCATATGGAGCTTGAAAGAGAAAAAGGTATTACTATTCAGTCTGCAGCGACCTACTGTTCCTGGGATAAAGGTGGAGAGAGCTACCACTTCAACTTGATCGATACACCAGGTCACATTGATTTTACCATCGAGGTTGAAAGGGCTTTGAGAGTTTTAGATGGTGCAGTCTTGGTGGTTTGTGCAGTTTCTGGTGTTCAGTCACAGACTGTTACTGTTGATCGTCAAATGCGTCGTTACAATGTTCCTAGAATCACTTTCATTAACAAGTTAGACCGTATGGGTGCTGATCCTTTCAGAGCCATCCAGCAGATCAACCAGAAGCTCAAGACTCCAGCAGCAGCAATTCAGGTGCCTATTGGAACTGAATCTGATTTGCAGGGTGTTGTCAACATTATTGATCGTGTAGCACTCTACAATGAGGGAGAACAGGGTGAAAAGCTTAGGGCTGATCCCGAGATTCCCGCCAATTTGAAGGATCTCGTGGAAGAAAAAAGGGCTGCTCTTATTGAAACGTTGGCAGATGTCGACGAGGAAATGGCAGATATTTATTTGGAGGGAAATGAACCTACCACCGACCAGATCAAGGCCGCTATCAGACGAGCCACTATCGGTAGAAAGTTCACCCCAGTGTTGATGGGCTCCGCCTTAGCCAACAGAGGTATCCAGCCCGTGTTGGATGCAGTTGTAGACTTTTTACCTCAACCCAATGAAGTCTTGAACACAGGATTAGACGTTAGCTCTGGTGTCGAAAAAAGAGTTAATTTACTTCCAACCAGCCGCGCTCCTTTTGTAGGGTTGGCTTTCAAGTTGGAGGAAGGGAAGTATGGCCAGTTAACTTATATCAGAGTGTACCAAGGTAAATTGAAGAAAGGTACTTACATGAAGCACCTCAACTCTGGAAAGAAAGTCAAAGTTTCTAGATTAGTGAGAATGCACTCTAACGAAATGGAAGATGTGGCTGAAGTTGGCGTTGGTGAAATATGCGCTACTTTTGGTATTGACTGTGCATCTGGTGATACGTTCGTTGGTCAGAATTCAGATCAGGAAATCGCTATGAGTTCTATGTTTGTTCCAGAGGCTGTTATTTCCTTATCTTTGACTCCTAAGACCAAAGATAATGGTGCTTTTTCGAAAGCCTTGAATAGATTCCAGAAAGAAGACCCTACTTTCAGAGTAAAGTATGATCCCGAATTGAAAGAAACTATTATCTCAGGAATGGGTGAGCTTCACTTGGAGATTTACGTTGAAAGAATGAAGCGGGAGTATGGAGTCGACTGTGTTACAGGAAAGCCTCAAGTTGCTTACAGAGAAGCTATAACTACATCAACAACATTTGATTATACACACAAGAAGCAAAGTGGTGGTGCTGGTCAATATGGTAGAGTCATGGGAGAGATGACCCCTATTGAGGGTGAAAATAAATTCAGCCAGCATATTGTGGGAGGTAAAATTCCTGAAAAGTACTTGTTGGCGTGTGCTAAAGGTTTTGAAGATTCTTTGGAGAAAGGTCCATTGATTGGACACCGGGTTTTGGGTGTTCATATGCATATAAATGATGGCCAAACTCATGTTGTTGACTCTTCTGAATTGTCTTTCAGAACTGCTGCTCAAGGTGCTTTTAAACAGGCATTTTTGAACGCGAACCCTGTCATTTTAGAACCTATAATGTCAGTAGAGGTCAGCGCTCCAAATGAATTCCAAGGTGGTGTTATGGGTCTTATCAACAAGTTGGGCGGTATGATTTTGGATACAGTCAACGGTCCAGATGAGTTTACTGTAACAGCTGAATGTTCATTGAATGGAATGTTTGGATTTTCCACTTCTCTCAGAGCATCAACTCAAGGTAAAGGTGAATTTTCTATGGAGTTCAAGAAATATGCACAATGTGCTCCCCAGCTCCAAAGACAATTGATTGACGAGTTTACAAAGAAAAACCAAGCAAAGAAATAGACATTCAATAACTCTTGTAAATACATTATATATAAATTATCTATATCCAAATTTCAAGATACTTTCAACTTAGATTTTTACTACAGTAATGGTAAAACGAATCTTACATGTAACTTGGACGTGAAAGATTGATGAAAATAGATCTTACTATGATACCCTCCACAAATGAAACTAAGAATACATATATATTATTGGTGAGACTTTTCTAATTACCTATTACCTTAAGCCTTGGCAATAGCCTTCTTGACTGCGTATCTTCTTTGTTTCTTTAAGACCAAAACTTGGAATCTCTCAAAGTCAGTTAAGTCAGCTCTTCTCTGTCTGTTGGCCAATTTCTTTGCCCATGAGGTAGCGGCCCACTTAGCATCGATGTCAGCAGCAGCCCACTTCTTGGCGACGGTACCAGTTCTAGCGCCCCTTGGCAAGTTTGGCAAAACAATTGGGGTCAAGACAACCTTGGTCAAGGCGATAGCTTGTCTTTGAATCTTTGGACCATCAATCAAAACCTATAATTGTTAGTAATCATGAAACGTAAAACGGACAAATTGTGCGAGAGAAACAAGATTTATACTGGTATTAATGTGTCACAACTGACCCTGAAAACTATGTGCTGGAAAACCAAAAATTTTCTAATCTCCAATATTAAAACTAGTCCAGTCCAGTCTTGGCTCATCCACTTTTACTGCACCACATCAATACAAAAACAAAGTCGTTACTAACACTTCCCAGTTCTTCATGTTTCTGCTTATCTAGTTTTGAAAATACATACTCTTCTTTGATCAATGATTTCAACGATAGCACCCAAGTCCTTGTTGTTAATCAAGACAACACGGCCCAACTCAACAAATCTCCAGTTAGCGGCCTTAACAGTCGAATATGAGGACATCTTTACTGCTTATTTTGATTGTTACCTTAATATGACCAGGTATTAATATTTTAGTCTATGAAAATACTAATTTTCAAGATGGGTGTGTGAGTATCCCAAGCGAGCAGTAGAAAATTTTGAGTATCACAAAAATTTAACAGTCAGCGACTCACATGACCATAAATCACATGCATAACGTGATCACAAGGGTACCAGCCCTAGAGCGGCGCCTTGCACTCTCTTTTAGCAGAGACTTCTCGTTACTTTCTTGTATGCGAGAAATAAATGTATTTACAAACCAAGCCTTTCCATGTATGGACTGAAACTATACAGGGTCAGTTTGGAAACTTTCAAGGGGGGTAATTCCATAGACGATGGGAATGTTGGCATCAATTGGTATGTATTCAATTGATTCGATGCATCTCGTGGCTATATGATGACTTATAATTTGCGTTCTATAGTGACTCATTCCGAAACACGCCTAGTTTCAGTAAGGAAGTTTCACAGCATGAGACCAATTATTACACTGATATTGCTATAAAGTATAGAAGTGTAGCGGCATGAGGAGCTAGGTACTTCTATACTTGTTTCGAGATGACAATAACATTGGCGTTAAGATGGCGAGACCTTTACTAACTTACATCAAAAGTAGTACAACTGTACATATCTATCTAATAAACGCAATACTCTGATGCTTGTCCAAGTTGTAGTTGAGTTATATGATTCATAGTAAGACTTCCGTAGAAGTGCTGGTGTTTCCACTTATCACGTGAATGGATCTCAAAATCATGCCTCAGCATATAAAACCAAAAAATGCAGATACACTAGAACTTGTACCTTTGTATGCTTAGCCGCAATTTGAGGAGAAGAAGCATTAGAGCCTTATCCGACATGTCGTTGCAAGCGAAAAAGGCTCCGGCCCAGCAGCCGGAATGGATAACCCCTAAACCAACTTATGACAAGCCAGTTTTAAAGATTTACAATTCATTGACGAGAACAAAAAATGAGTTTGTGACCATGAAACCTAATAGAATCACTTGGTACTCTTGTGGGCCTACTGTGTACGATAGATCTCATATGGGACATGCCAGAAACTATGTTGCTACGGATATCTGCAGAAGAATCTTACAAGGTTACTTTGGATATAACATCAAGTTCATTCAGAATGTTACTGACATTGATGACAAAATTATCATCGCCGCACGTCAGGAGTACTTGTTTGAGCAGGAAATCATCAACAAATACCAGGGAGTTTCTGATGAGCTTTTGACTTTGAGCAAGAAATATTTAGTGGAGTATATCACCAGATACTTACCCGAGTTCAGCGGTAAAGATATAGAAACAGAATTTAGTAAATGGGTCGAGTCACTCGATGTGCTATCTTTGAGTCAGAATAACCCCAAATTTCCTATGTATTTAAAGGCAGCTAGGAATGCCTTCTCTGCCATATATTCAAAGGGATCTGAGGTATCGATAGAGGAATTCACTAGGCAAATAAGAGACGTGGCTGTTGTCTCTTTAGATAAAGAGTTAGGCCATACAGTAAATGACCCCTCAGTCTTCAGAAAATTGCCATTGTACTGGGAAGAAAGCTACAACGACGATATGGACAAATTGAACGTCTTGAGACCGTCTGTTACCACTAGAGTATCAGAGTATATACCTGAAATCGTGGAATATGTCGACAAAATTGTACAGAATGGATTTGCTTATGCTACTAAAGACGGCTCAGTTTATTTTGATACTGTCAAGTTCGAGAATGACCCAAGACATGACTATGCTAAATTGCAGCCTTGGAATAAAGGTGATCTTTCTTTGATCAATGACGGTGAAGGTAGCTTGTCTCTTGATAATTCTTCCAAGAAAAATGCTGCTGACTTTGCGTTGTGGAAGGCATCGAAACCAGGCGAACCATCGTGGCCTTCCAAATGGGGAGACGGCAGACCTGGATGGCATATTGAATGTTCCGTAATGGCATCAGACATTGGCGGGGAAGTTTTAGACATTCATTCTGGAGGCGTGGATTTATGCTTTCCACACCATGATAATGAACTTGCTCAGTCGGAAGCCTATTTTGATAATAAACAGTGGATCAATTATTTTATGCACAATGGCCATTTACATATTCAAGGTCAAAAAATGTCAAAGTCCTTGAAGAATTTTATCACAATTGAGGAAGCATTGAATGACTTTTCCAGCAGACAGTTGAGATTAGTTTTTGCTTTAACGCCGTGGGAAAAGCCTTTGGATTTCAAGGATAGTTTGATTAATGAAGTGAAATCTTTGGAGTCTTATCTTTCTAAATTCTTCACGACGGTAAGGGCTTTGAATAATGACCAGAAGCTCTCTTCCAAGAAAGGCGTAAACTTCACTAAAAAACTAACCAAGACGGAAAAGCAGCTCTACCAAGATTTAGAAAACGCTCAGGATGAAACTCACATTGCATTTTGTGACAACTTGGCTTCCTACAAAGTCTTAAAAATTCTTCAAGAATTGGTGTCCAAGGCTAATCAGTACATTCAACTGTCTTTGACGGATAAACATATGTTACGAACCGAAGTTCTTCTTGAAATTACTCATTGGATCACGAGGATACTCGATATTCTAGGATTCCACGTAAGACAAGACTATTTAGGCTGGCTAGACAGCACTGATAGTGGAAGCTCAAGCGAGTCAAAGGAAGAGATGGTCTTACCGTATGTTAAGGCATTGTCTCAATTCAGAGATAAAGTACGTCATTTGTCTATCAACAAGGCACCAGCACAGGATTTCTTGAAAGAAACCGATAGTGTGAGATATCAGCTTATTAACTTGGGTATCTCGTTGGATGACCTTCCTTCCGGTGAAGCTTTGGTCAAGTTCCTCAACAAGGAAGAGCAAAAATTGTTGAAAGAGCAGTACGAAGTTAAAGAGCAGGCTTTGCTCGAAAAGGAAAGGAGAAAGCAAGAACAAATTTTGAAGAACCAGGAGAAGGAGAAGGAAAGAATAGAAAAAATGAAAATCAAGCCTAGCGAATTGTTCCAAAACAAAGAATTATACTCTGAATGGGACGAGCAAGGTATTCCGACTAAAGACGCCAAAGGAGAAGAAATTTCGAAGAGCATGAAAAAAAAATTAGTGAAGCAGTATAACCAACAAGAAAAGCTTTATCAAGAGTATTGTAGCATGCAAAAATAATTGGTTACAAATTAGTTAGACGTTTATACCTTTATTGTACTTAGAATCATCGTTTTTTTTTTTTGGTGCGTAACAAGCAAAATTGATTGTTAATAGTTTGATTAGAGTATAGAGAACGATGTTTAATATTAGCAACAGATTTCAGTATGCCGCTAATCAAGCATTATCATCAACTGTAATTGTTTCGGTTTTAATAATAATAGCTTCGATTGCCCAGTTAGTTGTGAATAACGCTTGGTCGCTAGACACCACTTCAATCTCAAATATTAAGACACAGACGCTGTTGAAGAAATCGTTCAATTATGGGTCATTGAACCGTAAACCCAAGGAAAACTCACGTATTCAGTTTGATTTGGTTACAGACTTACGACCTTTGTTTAATTGGAATACAAAACAGGTATTTGTCTACCTTACTGCAGAATATCCCGGCAAGAACGATGGATCGTCAAATAAAGTAACGTACTGGGATAAAATCATCCAGTCAAAGGATGATGCTGTGCTCGACTTGAGTCATATGAAATCAAAGTACTCTGTCTGGGATGTTGAAGATTCATTCAGAGAAAGAGAAGCCGTACTTAGACTCGAATGGAACATACAGCCATGGATTGGTCCATTATTATTTGGGCAGACGACAGCAAATTCTACTTTTACCTTTGCTAAAATCAAAGAAGCAAACTCCTGAAGTAAAGTGTTATTATTATCAGACATAAGCTATGTACACGATGCAATATATATGTGTATATTTACTATGCAAATGATTTAGGAATTATGTTCGTTAAGGCGGATATAGTCCTGATGCGCCTAGAAGTAAAATCTTGTTTTCTCTCTGTGTATGAAGGAGGTTGTATGCTATCTATTTTTTGCCTGAATACACTTAAACGAACTTTTGAAGGCCCATAAAACAACAAAAATTCAACTGTATCTGGGTAGTTATCCATGAGTGAAAAAGCAGCTACTTTGTCTTTCTCATAATACCCTTTGAAAACTTCCCATAGCATATCAGCCATGAAAGGAGGGATTTTGTTTTGTGTGGGGAGTCTAACTTCAGGGGAAAAAAACACTGGAAGGTTATTCATGAGTCTGTCAACAGTCCAATAAGTTTTAGGTTCGTGTACTCTAGAGTATTGCTTGTTAAACGACACAAGTTCTTCCCTCAAAACATCCAATGGATCCACCTTTGACGGTAGAACATATAAGTCGTCAACTCTAAATATGTTGTAAAATTTGTTGAGAACTTCATAGTTGGCGAAAACCGCTTCAAAGCCTATTTTTTTGGTTAGATGCAACATGGTTATCTTATAAAGATATTGTAATTTACGCATAAACTGCGCTTCGGCCCAGTTGCCTGACACGAGATGAGCTTCACATGTGCGCCAAGCTAAATCGTAATGCTTTGAATTTTTTCCATTGAGCAACGTACTCAAAAGATGAACGTATTGCGGACCTGTTAAAGTTACACCAACTTCGTCACATCTCTGAAGTATTTCAAACAGAGTATCAGTATCGTCTATTATCAAAGGCTGCGACTTGAATTTGAGTTCAATCAAAATCCGATACTCATGCTGAAGGGAGCGAGGAACACGAACTTCATCATTGGAAATATCATAGGGATACTCGCTTTTGTATCTTTCAAATATATCATGCAACTCATTCAAGGCACTAGATACCAAAGCTCTTGCACCTTCCAAATCACCCTGTTTAATATAGAAACCTGCCATCTCTCTATAAATGTAAAACTTAAAGTCCGTCGAAAGCTTTGTATTGAGTGTTCTTTTCAAACCGTCCAAGAAGCGAACTAACAAAGAGAGGCTACGATCGCCTTTACGCTCTGAAGAGACATAAGCAGTGACCATTCGGGATAAGTTTACGGCATTCTTCTGAAATTCGTCATCGAAGGCGCTCGTGATGTGATCGGCCTTGTCCACAGATATTCCACTCAACTCTAGCACGGACTTTAAAAGCTTGAAGGAATTGTTATATCCTTTCTTATTATGACCATCTAGATAGAGTAAGGCATTAAGAAGATGAACGTATGTTTTGGAGGTTATACTTAACCCAAACTTCGTCATATTCTTGTAAACCTGCAAAACCTCTGTACAGCTTGCAAATGTATTTTGTCTAGAGGAATATTTCAAGAAAGGAGTAAAAAGGTTTTCTGATATGAGTTCTAGAGACTTAGATAATTCAAAGAAGGCCCGAGCACCATCTACATCATTTTGATATAGTGACAATTTGATGAGTTCAATAAACAATCCTTCGGTATACCGAACGTGCAGGTTTTTATCTTTAACGAGTTCCTTGATGAAAAAGCTTTTTTCTTGAATATATCTCCTGGATTTAAAATCAGTGGTATTCGTATACCAGAATCTGAGATTTCTAATATGCAACTTTAAAATATTAGGATCATGGAATGGAACATTAGATTCCAGATGACACCGGTTGATGACTTGCTCAGCTTTCTCATATTGATCTAATCTGGTATACGCTCGTATGACGCTTTCATAAACATCTTGCGAATCAAGTTTTGATTTTTTACTCATGTCAAGCAAATACTCAATTTGTTTTAGACCGTAGAGGGAACCACAAAAATTAATTAAGGCAGCCATAATCTTTGAATCCAATATCTTAATATCGTATGCCTTTTCTATGTCCAAAACTTCACGAAGGTAGTTCATACAAATATCAAGGTCATTATAAAGAAAATGCAATTGGAACATTAATAATCCCAACTCATTTGCCTTTCGGTTGGTAAGTCGCTTATCCAGTAAATAATTTCTGAAACAGGTTTTCGCAGCCTCTAGATTTGAATTATAACCCTGTGATTTTATCATTGCACCATAGACAGATTCATTAGGAATCAAGTTCCTCAGAGAAAGTTCTTGAAACAATTTCTCAACTTCACTTGTAGAGCCCATAGAAGCTAAGACATTCATTACGAGAGCATAATGTGTAACATATGGAAGCTCTCCCCGCCCATACATATCTTCAAACGTTTTCTGCAATTGTTTAATATTTTTTGATTTTTCGCATACCTTGAGAAGTATTTGAATCTGATCATCATGATGCAAATGCTGATTGTTTTTGTACAACTTTAAGCAATCTTCATACATGTGAATCGCACAGTATGAATCCATAACTAATGCTAACTCTAGACTGGAGTTGACTTCCTCTTGATTTTCTCTTTGCGATTTCTGGAAAGTGTTTTTAAATTGCCAGAGTTTTACTACTGTTCTTGGCTTGAAACCCACCAATGAATTCATAAGCGATATTACGAAATTCAGGACACACATTTCATCTTCATAAACAGATGATATTATCTTAGCGATATTTCTCATGTTCTGAACGAGATCAATATTGGTCTGAATGGTTATTATCATCCTCAAAGCAGAGAAGTAAACTTCATGCTCTTTTGATACTAAGAGAAGATCGTCATCATTCAAGTCTTTTAAGAATATTAAAAAAGCTTTGATTGCAATATAATAGTTTCTTGTCTCATTTGAGTGCAACAAACACTTCTTGAGAAAAATCGTCAACATTTTGCGCCTAGTAGCGATAGGGATATCATGGTTTTTTAGATAAGCATGGATTCTAGCATCATTGAACATTAATTCGCCATCAGGCTTAGTTTCCATTGCTAGAGTTTCCATGACCTTATCAGTCCAATCCTTTTTCAAGCTCTTCAATACATTACCTTCGTAAAGAGGAAGCACATGGTCCACATAGTATGCATAATTCCTTGTGTTGATGAGGATATTGATGAAGACTCTTCTATGCTTTAACATCAATATCTTTAGTTTTGTAATACTAGGATGGGTGGATGTATTGGAAAATACACTCTTCCAGATGCCCAACAAAAATGTAAGCGATTGATCTGTAGAGAACCCTGAAACTATGTCAATGAGCTTCGAAAAATGACTTTCGATCTCTTCCACGTAAACATCGCCCATGGATTCCGAAGACAAAAGTAAACTAAGATATTTTGCACGGAACTTCTTGTCATGTATCATTCTGAGAATCTCATCATATCTAGGAGTCTTTATCAACAAATTTGCTTGACATGGCGTACTATCCCTATCATGCAGTTCTCGGGATAGTACAGACCTAGCATAATGTCTTAAGCTGGCGTTATAGGTATGAAAATATGCTCTGTGATGTAAATGATGAGTTGATAGCCTACTGCATGCTCCAAATGTCTCGAGGTGAGAACAATTATAAGCTCGCAACAACCTTCGACAAGAAAGGAGTCGCATATCAGAGTTATAGATCTTACCACCGATGACTTCTTATGTATGTTTCACCCCGAATTTAATCGTTTAACTGTCAGATGGATTATAGTGTACTACCGCTGTATTAGCAGGTTGAAAAAAAGCTACTATGTGTGCACATGATCAAATTAAATATAAGACGATCTCTACATTAAAAGTTCAGGTTTTGGAAATAGAATAAGAATTCTTATTAGATCATATATAGAGCATGCCACTAAGACTGTGCTCAGAAAGTGTTCGTCAGATTCATTAAATCAGTATTTTGTTAACAGTCTTTGAGACAAAAGTCTCTCATACAGTGTGAATATTTTTAGTCATCATTAAACACTTCCCAGACACAGTCCCAAATGGGTGCTGATTAGATCTGTCCATATTAGAGGACCACTATACAATAGCAATAAAGACTGAGATTGTTAGAAACTGAAGCAATATGAGAAAAAAGATAAAATCAATTTCGATTCGAGTCAGCAATCGACCTATCAGCACACTAGCTTCCATCAACATTCAAAATCATGTACACAAGAATGCGACTCCTTCTATTACTTGTACATAGAAGGGACAAAAGTAGTACTAAGTCCGCCCGGTCGTATAGTTTCCTCATTTCAAAAAGATAAAGACCAAGTAAAATCCGTCGTTAAAACATACCTGTTGATGTTAATATCGGGGTCTCATGCTTCAAACTCAATTTCTGTGAGAAAATGAATTCTCTATAGGCTCATACAAGGCTGAAACTTAACGATTATTGGTTGTCGACATGGGACATTCAGTCGGAACAATTGGTAAAAAACCATAATCATAGCCAAATACAGAACAGTCATTTATCTGTGTCACTTTAAAAAGATACAAACCTTTCAATGCATTCGTACAGTAGTTCTCTTAATGAAGAAACTTATTGATAACTTTTACTTCACTAAAAATTTTTCCAGTCCTTTTGTAATACCAAATTAGACAGACACGACCAGACATTACGTGTAAATACCGAAGAAGCTGATCTTAACTAATAACGTGAAGATGAAGTGGGCTACGGCTAACACCACCATAATCCTGAAGTGGAGGGATGTGGCGTTCACAGCCGTGTTATTCTCTGACAAAATGAAGCAGTTCTTTTTTATAATCAGGGTGATTTTCAATAAATTGCTAACCCCTGTTACAGCTCCCGAGACTAGGACGATAAACCATTCTAAGACGTTTAGCACTACATGATGCTGGCTATTATCCACAATCAAAACAATTAAAAAGTTAACCAATGTAATTGGGAACCAAAGAACATTAGTATATCCGTAGATCGATATGAGCTGTGTGAGAGATAATCTTTGTGGAAACTTCAAAATGTAGGTCGTTGAGAGATACAAAATGAGCGGGCAAAGTAAATTGTAGCCATAAAAAAGACTAGCAGATAAGGTTAACAAGTCGAAGGTGAAACGATACCTATCATCTCCCGTCTTCCCGTGTAGCCAAGCAGAAACAAGATTTGAGCCTGTTGAGCTTATGAACATTAGTATGATAAGCGTTCCCGTTATCCATATGAAGCCATATAGCTCATTATCACTATCGTTAGTGGCTCTCTCCAGTATGTCAACCTCTTTAAAAAAACGTAAGGCATCTTTTACCTTTGTAACGAAGGTGCTCGTGTCTAGTTGAAAGTATCTCCTATAGAATGCGATTTGAAACACGCTTGCATCAAGCTTCAGGGGCAATTGTGGTTGAATAACATTCGCTCGACTAGGATTTAAATCAATGGGTGTATCCGGCACAGTGTAAGGATTGCTGTTCGACTCGTAGTTTATATCTAAAAATAAAGTTAGTTATTTGAAGAAAGTCGGTGAGGTGTAGATCTCTGAAAACTTACCATTATTATTGTCCTGTTCTATGTCTAATAAGGATGTCTATATTCATTAGTAAATGTCTTGCAAGCAATTGTCTCATTATGTATATAACTTACATCTTGGGCTTTGTCTGTCACCTTACTATATTTCGACATATCTAGCTCTGGAATTGTATGTGCTAAAAATTATTTCTCAATGCGAATTACTGATTGCTTCGCTAACGTGTGTACGGAAATTTACAGAGTAAATTAGTATATCTAGTGGTTTGGGTTCGATTTTCTATTAGAACAGTCTTGACCATAAGACTTGACAGCATTGAGAGGTGAATGTCGAACTGCCGAAATCTTACCTCCTGAGGATTTGTCGCTGAATTTCGCGTTATTATCGTCTTCTTTCATTGTATGCTTGTTACCTTTCCGCTTGGCTTTTAGAGTATCAAAATTCAAATAGGACGCTGGATTAAACGAGGTGAAGTTACGCTTCCTATTCGGTGACATTTTTTCAGAATGTAAAGAAGTTGCATCGTTACAGTCAGATAAATAGTTCAATGGAGGATCTCCTTCGAGTGTATTGTCCATTTTTATTATATGATTTGGTGCCTTGCTCTCAAACCAGCTATCGGAGTAAAAGGAGTCATCGAGGCTGGCATTATTGTAGCTTTCTGAGTTGTCACCATCACCCGTGTAGGCTTCTAAAACTTCTTCAATCTTATCGTCACCCGAATCCGATGCTAAGTTATCTGACAGACGATGATTGCTTGTAGTCTCATTAGACTGGGAAGTAGAACGTGTTACATTACTTGTAGGATAGGGATCACTCAATGACTTGTCGCTCGGAACACGCGGTTCAGTGATTCTGTCATTAAAAGCGTCACTTTTGAGCTCACCAGATGATTCCTCACGCCACTCATTAGAAGATAATTGTTTTGCAGACATTTTGATTTCTTCGTATATTTTTTTATCTTCTTCCACGCAATCCAAATCGTTCAACAGCTGATTACGTGTGCTATCTTTGTCGGAATTGCAATTCACATCTCTTCTATCAGGATGTTTTCTTTGCTTTTCATGTATTGTTTTCAATTTGTCTCGGTGTAAATGGGGATCTTCTCTTGAATATAAATACTCAATCTCTATATCAGATAGATCTCGAGTTTCAGGAAATCGCAGAAATACAATGCTACCTGTTAGGCAGAAAACTGACAAAATGCCAAATGTCCAGTATTTCAAGGTCTTCATTATTATTGGAAGATTCATCAACAAGATTGCATTGATTATCCAAGACGCGCACATACATACCGAAGTGCCCTTCGATCTAGCTTGTCCGGGAAAAATTTCTCCAGTATAAAGCCACCCTGCACTGACAATTGTTGAAGAATAGAGTGAAATTAAGAACAAAAATAACGCCAATACCGACGAAGCAGCGGTACCAGTGAGCCTCCAATTTAATGGGAAAGTACTGTCATTTTCTGTGAATTCTGCTGGCCGATGGTGCACTGCTGCAATTATGTTTATGGCTGCGAAAGAAACGCCAAGCAAGAACATACCAAACACCAAGGAGTCAATTCTTCTACATGTATCTAGAAGAAAAATGGGGAAGAACGTAAAGACAGACAAGACGATGTACTGTATAGTGACTATGAGTAAGCGTCTGTCTTCTCTTAATCCACAAATGCCACACAAGTACACTGAAAAATACATCAAGGCATTAATAGATGCAAGCTGTACTAGCACTTGAGTGAAAATGCCTATACAGGTGTATTTCCAGTATTTCTTCCCAAACAATGCACTATAAGAGCTAATCTTTATTTCAGACCCAGATGTGTATGCTTGTATCACGTACTCCTTATCTCCAATATTGTACCTTCTATTTGCTTCGACTTTACCTTTAATCTTCTTAATGGTTTTCACCCTATCCAAGTTTTTCGCAGCCTCATGCCATTTATTATGGCTCGCCAACCATTTGGGGGATTCAGGGAGAAAGAATCCTAGTGACAAGAGAAATACGGCAGGAGAAGATGCGATCAACCAGGCATACTTGAAACTATTTTCATTCTTCATATACTTTTGAAAAAAATACCCTAGGCAATACATGGAGATGGACCCAAAAATGGAGCTCAATAATACTAGGGACATAGATAATCCTCTCTTGTTATTCGGAAATGTTTCAGAGACATAAATAGGAATCACTGCGGATATTAGTCCTACCGCAAATCCTTTCATTACACGTCCCACGACAACAACGTATATATATTTCAGTAAGAATACCACGACGCTACCGAATGCCCACATTAAACTAGACGCCTGAAACGTCCTAATGCAGCCAAGCGCATCGCAAAATGCTCCACATACAATACATCCAGCTATGATAGAGTCAGTATATGCCCAGCTGCAGTCCAAGAACACTACTCATGAAAAGAAAAGGTAATATTTACCAACAGCTCCGATTGAATTACTGGAAGCAATTAATCCGTGGTCCCACTTATCTAGTTTTCCAAAATATGATATAAACTGGGGTGATGTCAAGAAGGCTATTAATGACGATGACTCTAGCCCAATCATAAAACCGGAAATGGCAACGATGGATGTGATACAGTAAACATTATATGTTTTAGACGACATGGATGCACCTTGGTTCTTGGTTCTTGGTTTTATTTCATAGTGGTTCGAATTTTGATAGCTCTCAATGTAAGAGCACAATCAGAAAATCTGATCTTTGTGGTAGCACTGATATCTTTTTTTGCAGGTTACATTTTTAAGAGTGCAGTTTATTTTGTAGTCAGATATCAGGTTTACGATTAGCTTTTGTATTAAGCATGGAGGTAGATTGCCCCAAGTATCCGAACATAAGTTCAGATGAGTTTCTAGAGAGCAAGAGAAGAATCAAACGAGATAAAGTCGTGAAAGAGACCTTATTGCATTCTCCTGTCATAATCAAAATAATACCCAATTTTCAGGTTAGCGTAAGTAAGAAGTTCAAGGGTCCGCCAAGCATATCTGTCAATGATGAAAGCGACCAGTTTCTTTGCCCTCGAGAAGATGATTCTGAATTCGATGTTTTTAATGATGATGAAGACGAGTTATTTTACCACATTGATGATTCTTCAGAAAAGCAACCACATGAGAACAAAATTGGAGAGAATGATCCCCACATAACTTTCTCTCTGGTATCTGTCATTGTACGAACGACTTCACTATTGATAAATGGAATTGAGTTCCCACTTAGGTCTACCGTACGCTCGGCATGTGTCATAAGGGGCGTTGAAAATGGCTCAACTAAGGAAGAGGACTCTCTTTTTTTATCACTACATTCAGGGTTTCTTTTCTTAATCAGACTATTCTTTGTTAGGAGGTCATGGAAAGATATTGATTGCGATACACAAGTGCCAGAAGGAGCCGAAAACTCATGCATTTTTAAACCTTTCATCGTGCAATGGTGGGATACAAGTAGTGAACTATCGACACCCAAGTTATACTCCTCTGGCTATTTGTTAGCTGCGCACTCTTCTGGAATGACCGCTGTTTCTCTGTCAGCGAGTGGTTTGTTCAGGATATACAATTGCCAACATACTGATGCGGGAATCATGTTCATGGGCCATTACAATGTTCCTGTCGAAGGTCTTATTCTACATTCCTGCTTCGCTGAACCGCTAAGCAATAGTACGCTTGACAATCACAGGCTATTTTTAGTATTAACGTTTACTGATAGTAGGAGACTAGAACTTTCTCTATATAATTGGGTATCTGGCGATGAACTAACAACCAGCTTAACAAAGACCTCACTACCACTTGAAAACACATTTCCCATACCTATTTTTATCGTTCCTTTGAATAACGGAAAATTTTTATTCGTTTCTCCGAAGGAGTTCAGTATCATATCAGTTCATGATATAACTTCGGTTAATTATGATTTTAAGTACATATCTTGGGATGGAGGATTTCCTACAAATTATTATAAACCGGTAACATCAATTACAGAACTCGATGACTCTAAATCCGACGAGGTATTATTGTCAACTGATTGTGGTTTGATATACTCAATAATAGTATCAGAATTAGGGACAGTATCAATAACACCCGTGGTGCGTGTAGGGGAACCTATATCTATATTTTCACTCGAAAAGACAGACGCTGATTATTACCTAACATATAGTAATGAATTTGGAAGCAACAAGGAAGTTGTCATATCTGATATATTCAGTAATGACTATTTGGATACACTTACTAATATACATAAGCCAAAAATTAGTGAAATGCTTCTAATCAGAGATTATAAAAACTGGTCACCAGTTTTGGATTCGATAGTCATAGATGCATTCAACTCTAGGACTACTCGAAACAGGTCCAGCCAGGAGCTTTGGGTATTATCCTGTACTGGCAAGCGTACGAGATTGAATCATTTAAGACTTGGATATCCTGCGAGAAAAGAGGGCAAAATATATGAACAACTAAGGAAAGCGGAATCAATCAAGTTTATTTTTTTGGGGGACAAAAGATATCTTTTTTGTAACATGCCGTTCGAAACCTTAGTATTGGAAACAACCAATGACTTTAACGATGATTTGATCGAAGTTGAGGATGTTGCGATAGACTCATCGAAGAAGTCCCTAATGATCGACTATTTCACCCCTGACCCTGAGTTCATCTTACAAATAACAGACAAAGATATCTTACTCTCGAATATTGAACAAAATGTCTTCTCAATATCCTTAGACAAGGAAGAAATACTCGCTTGTGACATTATGGGTCAATACATAATTCTAATTACGGAAGATGCGAATCTTACGAAGTCATTGAAGTTTATCGAAATTGCAAAGTCGGGCGGACTTTCACAAAGAGAGTATAACTATAATATTTTGAGCTTACTTACTTTGCAATATGAGCCTTCATTGGTAAGGATTATCTATAAAAATAATACTATATTTATTATTGTTTCAAGTTATGATGGTGAACTTCATATATATATGTTGGATGAAAACTTCAATTTCGACCATAAGAGAAGTTATAATATTTCAGCCTTTCACTTAGGAGAGCTTGACAGAGAAATTTTTGATGCCTTCGTTGTTAACGACTTGAAATACAATGGTGAATCGAGTATTTTTATTGGCCTTCGCAACGGCTTCTATTGCCACTTGAATGTTAATGATGATTTTCATTTATCGTGCAAAAACTTTTTACGAATTGGCGACAGTCCAGTAAAACTAGTTTGTTTCCTGTATGATAAAACGAACGTATTCTTACTTTCCAAGACATTATGGCTAATCAACTTTGATGATTCTGAATATCCAGCCCAGGTTTTTTTTGATGAAAGGTATGAAAGAAATATTACACATATTACTGAAATTGTACCAAATCCAGGAAATTTGGACTCAGACACTAATGTGAAGAGGTTAGGGTTCATTCGTGATGAAGGCTTTACTATAGGCTCTGTCTATACATTCTTGAAACCGTCAATTAGAGGTACGTCGATTACAGATGCCGCAAGAAAAATCATTTACATGGAACACATATCTACATTTATACTTTTGTGCAAGTCTAAAGACAGGAACAGGTTGAAGCTAATTGATAGAAAATCAATGAAGGAATTAAGTTACGAGCCAATATCTTCTACAAAGCAAAAAAGACCACTTGAATATATTTTCAAGAAAGATGAATATCCTATATCCGGATGCGTATGGTCTATTTCTAGAGGAAATAAAATCTCTAAAAAGCTTCTTATAGGTTGCTCAGTAAATGAGAAAAGTGGATCATTGAAAGTACTCGATATCTGGAAAAACAGATCTTCCAAACCAGAGACTGATTTCGTAAATATAACTCAACTTGCATCGTTTGAGCACGAGCAACAAGTTAGTGCAATCCAGCAGGTGCAGAGTAATATAGTATTCTCAAGTGGGAACGGTATTTTTGCTACTAGATATGATCAAGATGAAAAAAGACTCAAACCATTCGTTAACCTCGCTTCTTTTAGTAGCGAAGTGACCTCATTGACTGTATGCCAGGACAATTCGATTTTAGTTTCCACCAAGTTTGACTCAATATATCGACTCGCCTTGTTCGAAGATAATGATATAGACTTCACTTTGAAAGTGATATCAAAAGATCCATCACCTAAAAGCGTATTGAATCTGACTTTGGTAGGGAGAAAGATCGCCGCAGTCGATAAGCTACATTCCTCATTACTATTTTTTGAACCTGTGAATGGCTCATTAGATATCTCATTTATGTATAAGTTACCAAGTATCTCTAAAATTTACCTTTCGAATTTCTCTCCTTGCTGGGAAAGTACAGCAAGCAGTGTGACTGATCATCAACTAATCTGTGTTGGATTCAATGGGGAAATAATTTCCATCCGACTAATAGCTAGTGATGGGGAAGAGTTACAGAGTATCAGTCAATATTTGGCCATTCAAAAAGAGCATGGAAAACTGATAGAACAAGTTATAGAAATTTTGAATCGTCCCTTCAAGGAAAAGGTCACAGGAAAGGGCTTACGATCGGTAAATAAGCCATATTTCGATTTCCACGATAACAAGGGCAAAGTTATCGATTATGATATAGATGAATTCAATAAGGTGAAAAAAGTAAAAGTACTATTATAAAATAATTTAATGCTAATGTATATACAGTTAAGTATACAATATGCAATTCAAGCTTAAATCAATTCGTATTGTTTTGATCGTTTAGTTTTGCGCGTAAGTCAGTAGTAGAAGCATTGAAAGACTGTGCTACTTCATCAAGTGATTGCTTTCTTTTCATTCTTTCCTGTCTAAGTTTCTGTGCAGCTGACATTCTTTCTGAAGGTGGTTCCTCTGTACCCCTCAATTCTTTCAAAAGATTGCGAGCTCTAGAGCCCACATCATCACTTTCATTAGTCATCTCGTCATCAGACAGGTCTATATGCTCAGTGTCCATTTTCACTGGCGCAGAAAAAATTTCAGACGTTGGCGAGCCTAAATACCTATCTTCCTGGGATTCAGAAGATGCAGATGTGGGTGAAATATCACTTTGGTCCACTTCTTGAGAGGCCTTGCTTTTTTGGTTTTGCAATAAGTGTTGCCTGATTAAATTACGTTTTCTCGCGGACGTAGGCTCTCCCTTAGGAGGACCAGCGGCTTTCAATTTCTCTAACAAGGAATCCATGACATTTGAATCGTCGTCAGGTTCCTTCTCCTCCTCTTTCTGTTCCTTACGTTTTGGTGTTTCGAGTAACCGTTTTCGTTGCTCATAAATCCGCAATTCAGTTTCTCTTTGAATGTTTTCTTGCTGCGCCTTTTTGAAGTCCGATATGAACTGAGCAAATTTACTGATGAAAGAATTTCTGACAAAACTATCTGAAGGATCTTCTCCAAAGTATCTCATTACTTTATCGAATTCTTTAAAGGAGAAGTTGGATTGATCTGTCAATAACTCAGCCTTTCTTTGAGCTCTGGGTAAAGCCGGAAGTACAATCTTGAGAACACGGTCCTGAGGATGAAATTTGGATAAATCACTCAAATTCCCTATATCGACCGAACTTTGAACATTTTTTATACTTTGCACAAAGTCCTTACAATCATTTTCTATTGTCTCAATTGAATATTTTGCAATTTCAACACATTTTGAAAGCTCGTTCATAAAATTCAATATTTCGGGGTATTGTGTTCTAGCGATTTTCTCCACATAGTGCAAGAATGTCATTTTATTTTTGTCGTCCTTCATAAAACTTAATCTTTGAAGGGAGCTCAACTTGAAACCAGTTGCTTGCTTCGTAGAATCATTCATATAGTTACCGACTGCCAAAATAATTTCGAATAAATGCTTCAAGTTTTTGGAAGTCTTCAAGCTTTCTACTGATTCATCAATATTTCTGAGCTTCGAAACCAAGTGCTCGTATTCTTTTTCATAAGTAGTGATGACTTTTAGTGCTCTAATTCTTGATTTCCAATAATGCTGAAGGTTGTAGATCAATTCTAAATAAATTCTGTCTGGCTTTTGCAACTCACTAGGATCTTTATCAGGGCGAGAAACTGTTTCCAGTTTATAGTCTGTTGAATATGGTTCAAAATTTCTGGCTAGCGAATTAGTGACCTGAACAATTTCATCCTTACCGAAAAATTCTAATACAGCTTGATTATCAATAACATCTTTGTCACATCTCAAAACTTTCTGTACTATATCTTCATCAGATAAATGATAAAACGAGTGCAAGTTGATACCGAACTGCTGAGCCACGTCACGAGGAAGAAATCCTAGCTTGTCCATGTCTTCTTTTTTCTTTGTTGCAAGCTTCTTTATCTCTTTAGCGGCAAATATTAGCTCAAGCTCATCAAAAATTCCTTTAGACTGTAAATCGTTGACTAAAGTGTTTGTATCGGTATTCTGCCAAAAAGAGTTGGATGTGTCATTCTCGAACTTCTCCCAATGTAACTGCTTGAGCTTCCGCTTTGGCCGAGGATAATTATCAAATGGACTATTTGTTGGAACATCAATATTTGATGGCGCATCCTTTTTATGTTTTGTGCCCAATGGAAATGGAGGAGGTGGAGGAGGAGGTGGAGGAGCGCCGCCTACCGAAGGCTTTTTGCTGAGAGCCATAGGTAAAGGAGGAGGTGGAGGAGCGCCACCTACTGCAGGCTTTTGACTGAGAGCCATTGGTAAAGGGGGAGGAGGAGGAGGAGGTGGTGGTGGTGGGGCAGGCACCGGCGCTTTCGCCGCTGCAGCAGGAGGAGTGTCCACTTTTTTATCTTTTACGGTTTCGGGACCATTCTCTTCGCTTTCGCCCTTTTTATCTTTGGAAGCATCTGAATCCTCATTAGGTTCATCAATAGGGGAGGTAACTTTTACCTTTTTCGACAATTCGTTCAAGAATGCAGGTTGTTTGGTCGTGACAGAACGATTCAGTGCCTCATCCAGAGAATGAGTACTAGTAGGAGTCTTTGATTCCACTAGACCCCTTGCATATTTATTTTCAAGTTTTTCTAGCGCATCAGCTGGTTCCACTTTAGTTATATTGGATTTGTCTAACAGACTTAATTTCGATTTCAACTCTGATTTGAGTTTGGCGACCTCATCTAGCTCCTCCTGAATTTTAGATTTGATACTTGGGTCAATATAACTACTTACATTCTCCATATCATAAGATGGATCAGAGGATTCGTCAATTGAAAAATCGATGTTGAAATCTTTGAAATCGTGCTCTAAGGCTCTTAATCTTTCCACAGCCAATAGCTTTTGTTTCTTGTAGAGCGAAGCATTACTGTATTTCATTATATCATTCGACTCACGTTGTAAGGATGCTAGCTTTTTTCTCAAAGAATCTAGCTTTTCGAGATCATCTTCTCTACAGGGTCTAGGAGGGCCAGCAGGTGTAGGATTTTCAATAGCAATAGTATCTTGTTCGTCCGATATATTTTCATTATCATCTTCTTGTTCTACCTCGATGCCAGCTGTTTCTGGCTCAGAAGCGTGGTCTGTATGCTCTTCGTTATCATATGTTTCAAATTCAGTCATTTCAAGCTCTCGAGCCATGTTCTCGATGTCTCTCATTTGATCTCTTAAGGCCCTCAATCTAGAACTGGGTTCGATCTGAGTACCCAAATTGCGATTGTCTACCTTATACTCACTATTACGTTTGCTGATCTGTTGCTGCAATTTCTTTATCAACATTTCATTATTAGTCTGTATCAGAACAGTGGTCTTTCCCTCCTTGCGTTTGGAGTCAATTTGGGCATTGTTGAGCATTATAAGCAACTCTCTCATTTCTAATTCTTGTTTTTGCTTCTCTACTAAATGTTTCCTCTTCAATTCATCTAATTCTTGCTGGTATTCTTCATTCATCCTTCTGGTGCGAGCCAAGACAGTTTCCTGCTCCTTAATCTCATTATATAAGTTTGTAATCAAGCCATCAGCACCCAAGGAAAGTTGCCTAGACATCTCGTCTCTTTCAGCACTAGCTTCCTCAGCGAGTTTCTTGTACTTTTTCAGCTCTTCCAAAAGTTTACGGTACATATCGTCGGTGTTTAATGTAGAATACAACTTGTTTATCGCTATTCCGATAGCAGATTCATCACTTGTCGTATGAGCTTGAGTAACATTTTGTATTAAGCCATCCAACAACCTCAAGCTTCTTACTGTTTCTTCAGGGTCATCTCTTTTCTCTGTTTGACTTAAATATAAGTGTTGAAGAGCGGAGAGTAGGAATCCCTGTGCCTCATTTGTCTTCATACGTTTCCATAAGCTGTTAATCAAGTCCACCGGGTTATTGAAATCAACATTTTTATCTATTTCCTCTTTTGTGCGTAACTCATTTTCATCTGCTTCTGCCTGCTCAAGATATTTTGCACATTGCTGGTTCAAATTCTCATAGCCTAATTCACCAAACTTATTCATAAGTTGATGAATACCTGCTGCTGTAAATTGCGATCGCAAGTGCATTCTCACTCTTACATCAATACCATTATCAACAATTGTATTAATAAGAAGCATGGTACCAAGACAATACTCTAGTAAATGGTTCTCCAAATTGCTCTGGTTAGAAGCACCAGAATGGGCTGACTTTAACTCTTCACTTGCACCGACTAATGAATTCATATATTTTCCCCTACCATCAATTGTTCTTTCGACGACCTTGAGCCATAACTCAAAACGCTTGTATGAATGCTTCGATGGAGGCTTTCTGACCAACTTCTTGTTGTTGGGAGAAGAAGAGTCATTCTCAAACTCAAAAATTGGCTTGCTTGGAAGCGAGTTTAATGCTTTGAGAATTTTGTGATATTTTCCTTGATGGTCACTATCTCTACTGTTACCATAGTACGCGATCATGAATGTCAAAGATTCTGCAGCAATTTTCCGAGTCATTATTCTGGGAGAGAGAAGGGAGCCACTGACGGCGTTGACGTAAAGATTGACATCCGTCCTTACTCTCTCTGCACCTAGCTTTTGATTCATCATGCATTTTAAAGCTTTTAACGTATTGAACTCCTTATCGAAAATTTCGTCATTGATGTCATTTATTTCAACCAGATTTAATGAATCTTGAACCTTAATGAGGTATGCAGATAAAAGGGCGTCTCCCTGGCAATCGTAAATGAATTTACGCACCCAGTCTATGGGTTCTGTACGCAACGAAACCCAAAGGTTTTTAAGTTGCGATGAATTTATGGTTTTGGCTAATAATAACTTAGTGTAGAATTCTGGTGAATAGTTCTCGTCCTTATTTCGTACTGATCGTTCTTGCTTCTTAAATTCTGTTAGGGCATCTTGATAGATCAACATCCATTTTTTATCGGGGCTGTAGTTTATCATCTCCAGCTTGGCCTGTGGCGGCAAGGACCTGAAGTCTCTTTTATCCATAAGCTCGCGAAACATCCGGTCTATTTCAAGGACCAGCTCGGGACGTTCCAACAGAAATGTGCCATTGGAGCCGCTTAGCACATCGTTGGTGCTCACTAGCGAGATGGACGGCCTAGAGATAATCGAAGATGACGTGGGCTTGCGTGATATGCCACTCCCGTTAGACCTAACAGACTTAGCATCATACAGATTGGGCACCGTGGAAATGCTGTAAGTGGACGCATGCCGTGAGAAATTAGACCCCGTTACCTGCGGACCTGGAACAATGGTACTCGTCAGTTTCGTCAGGTGCGAAGAGCTGTTGTGTCGTTTGCTGCTACTATAGGATAAAGCGCCGCTGCCGCTACTGAGTATGCTATTTGTGTCAGCCGACGAGATATCGCTCAAGCTATCGTGGGTATTGTTTGCCGTCTTGTCCTTCGACTTCCTCAAGCTGAATATCGAGCTTGCCGACGTCCTGACGCCATTATTCAGAGTGTTGCTAGTCCCGCCGTATCCCCCGGGTACTTCCGCTTCCCTGCTGCTTCCATACACCCTGCTATTACTTAGTTCTTGATCCAAACTAGAAGATACATAATCCGAGCCGCTCGACTGGTCATGTCTTCTTCTCATGGTGGATCCTCTGTAATCTCAATTAATCAATTGCTTCTTCTTGTTATATATCCTTAACTTCCTACTCTAAACCCTCTTCTATCTTTTGACTCTGTCACCGACCTCTTTCACTTTTATTAAATATTTGATGAATCTATACTTTTCCTAATGGTATCTGTAGGTTTCAAAAATGTCTGATCTTCAATTTTGTAGAGGCTGTTGTCTCAACGCGTCACAAAACCGAAACTTTCTGTGAGAGTGTGCTGGATGATTTGACCGTTTGGGGACAATATAGTGAATCTACAGGGAAAAAATACTACTTTACCTACAGCATACTGCTGCCGAATTAATACTATACATCAACCAATGAATGTGAAATTAAGAATCGTTTATGCTCTCTTGCAACATTTCAAGAGTATCGTTTAGGTCTCTATCGACCTTTTTCTTAAATTGTTTGGATTTGGAGCTTTTACGAGTTAGGCCATTTTCTATGGTAGGACAAGACTCATTGGCGGGGCTGGAGGGGTATTGATCGGAATTGGAGGGCACGGGAGGAGTAGGTGGGTGTGTAAAGTTGTCTGAAGAATCAAGAAAGTTACCTGCGTCGTCACTTGCGTCGCTGCCGTTGGTGAGCTCCTGGTCTCGTGATTCCGGTAGCTGAGACTCCGGCGCCGGGGTTGCTGCAGCTGGGTAATCACCGGCAGCTGTGTTGTCAGTAGTGGCAGCTGCGCTGACAGTGCTACCCATGACGCAGGGGTTGTAGAGCTCTTTGAAGGCGTCAACGGCGATTTCAGAGATGTCGGACAGGTCCGTGTCTGTTGCGTTGTCCCAGTAGCCGATTTTGCTCCAGAAGATTTTGTTTCTGCAGCTCTGTAGCAATATGTAGAGTTTCATGAGCTTATATTCCTCGGCCTTCTCCTCGGGGGTCTCGCGTATGTCTGAACAAAGATCGTTGACGGGCTTGACGCTATCTAGCTCAGAAGGCGAGTTGAAAGACCGTCTAAACTGAAAGTTGTGAGCAGTAGATTCGTCGTACTTGCTGTTTGGCTTGAGCTTGTACACATTTGCGTGGATCGAGCGGAGCTTCGCAAAGAAATCGCATACGTTTCGTAACTTGATAAGACAGAAGTTGCAGCAGGGATAGGAAACCAATACATCGTTCGAATCACTTGTAGTTGTGTTTGGGTCGGGATTAAGCAATTTGACAGTGTATAACCTTGCATGTTCGAGTACATCGTTCCTTGCTTCATTGCAGAAGCTGCATGGATCTTTCATTGCTACAGGCATTTCGTCAGAAGAGCGGCCGCCTTTGTACGTTAATTTGAACATCTCATTTACGCCACTAATAGGTGCAATGATTACCTTTCCCTCAACTATTAAACTCCAGAAGAATTTACCCTTCAGCCATCTGTTCATGAAATTTGAGGTAGCGATATTGGGTACATTAGGTAAGCTTCCTTCCAACTCCTCCGTCCAAACCTTGCGGAAGAATTTGAAATTTTTGAGATTTGTAAAATCAAAGTGGAACTCTGGCTTTATCAAGTTATATATAAACACTTTGAACTCATGCTGATAAACTTCCAAATCAAATCGTATAGCCAGAACAAGGGGAGAAAAAACAACTTGCTTGAGCTGCTGGGCATATTTGAGTGATTTATCCTCATTCACCACGGTATTAACCTGATCTGGTTCTTCTTCCGCTATGTTCTTGCCTTTGGTTCTTGTCTGGTCCTTGAGTTGATCTTCCATCTTCACGAAAAGCAGCTTTAGATCTTTCAACTGATCCTGCAAGCTTTCAATTATAATGTTCTTTTCATCAATCTCTTCGTAAAGCTTTCGGTTCTTGACTTTGAAGTTATAGGTCTCCCTTGATGCATTGCTCACCATTTCGTTGGCCTCGTTGAAAAGTGACGCAGTTAAATCTTCCACCTCGCCTTGGAGCTTTTTGTTCTCACTTTCCGCTTCTTCTTTAGCACGCACAGTCTCCTTGTGCTCCTTTTGTAGGTCATTATACTTAGGCACCAACTCATTGTATTTCTGGCTCGTCTCAGTTAATGTCTTAACTTTATTTCTCAACTGATAGTTCTCTTTATGAAGATGTAATATTCTTTCTTCAAGCTCCAGCAGCTTGGCAACAGCCGTAACCAACCTCGTTGATAGTTGTGTCACTTCCTGCGTTAATCTATCGTCCAAGTCAGCTTCGGAGTCTCCCATTTTGCACCTGCTCTTGACAATACTTCAACTGCCGTACACTTGTAACATAGTTAAACGAGTATCAAAATACTATGTGGTACACGCTCAAACGATTTTGTGTCATAATATCTATTTGTAGATGATTTCGCGACACTTCGGTTTGTCTGATAAGCGATTGGTTTCAAGGACCTACGGGATCATTACAGAAAAGGCTCTTATTCACGAAGTTTGATAGAATAATCGATAGTTCTACTCAAGGTATATTGAGCGTTTTGCAAGGAGAATACAGGTGAGATTACCCCACGGAGAACGTCACGCTGCATTTGCATTTTGACCGACACACTCCTTCTCGAGATAAGAGGAGAAACGATTCAAAAACCTTACAGAGCAGACCAAGTTAGACTAAGACTTGTAAAATTGAATCTGGAATCAAACAACTTCTGAAATAAGGTTACTCAGGTGAAAAAGATAGGAGCAATACAGTACCGGAGTGCCTGTGACTAAATACGATTGCGACTAGAATTATTCTAGCAACTAACGGTTTCATCCACTGATATGTCGCCAACATCGAAGCATGAAAACAGTCGGGTGGAGAATGATTTGAAAAAGCAATTTAATTCTCCTATTGGTTACTTTAAGAACCCTTTGTTATATAACTCGGGGTGTGCCGTGTCAGACTTTGAAATGAACGAGAGCACCCCTGGTAGACATGTACCTATCAGAGAACTGAGAGATGGACTGGCTAGTGCAAAAGTGTATCCTGAAACACATCGCACCATTGTGATATCCCTTGAGACACTTCCCTTGGAAGTCAAGTTAAGAATTGCAAACGAATTGTCTCAGTTTGACTGCTTAAATTTAATGAAGACAAGCAAGAGCATGTACTTCCTGACGCTTCCTAGGCTTTATCAACACATAATAGTAGACCAGAATTACAGTCAGTTCAGTAAAGAATATGACTTCAGGCACTTTTGTAAACCCAATGACGAGTCAGAAAGTGAAATATGCTCTTGTTCTTACATAAAAAGCCCATACAACTTCAAAAGATTCATATCACGTTATTTAGAGCTTCACGATAACTTTGTGAAAAGAGTAAGGGAATTTTCAGAATTCTATGGTGACTTCATGTTTCCCTCAATAAAGCATTTCAAATGCATAGAAATACCTGATTCTCTCAACACGTATGATTATGATCTCAGCAGTAACTTACTTTCTTTCTTTTCTCGCCTAGAAAGTTTGCATGAGCTTGTCTGGCTTAATGATAATTTTAGGGTTGAATACCTTACCATCCTTCCTAATCACGAATCGATTACTGACCTCATGATAAACATAAAGTTCACCAATTACTTAAATGATTTCCTGTGGGTAAACATACTGCAAAATAATGATAGAAATTCCGCCACCTACACAGGTAAACCGCCAGGTGGTAAAATGCTTAACTTCATCAACGTTACAAATTTCCAAATTCGACCATTCTTGAATTCAAGACGTTTACTGAAAATAATCGATGGTCTTTTGGTGGGCAACAATGCCGACAGGATAAGCGATAATCTAAAGACATTAAGACTTGCCAGATTCGATAAAGATACCAACGCTTTAGTGCCAGGATATAAGGACCTAGTCAGCTATACTGAAGAATCAAGCCTAGGTGATTTAGACTTGGGTACAATAAAATCAATATTTATAAACAGCAAATTAAAGCGGCTCCATAATCTAACGAATTTGCTGCTTAATAATTGCTTGCTCATGCTGGAAGAGGCAAATATTTTGATCGACTCGATTAACTTGCAACAATTAAAGGTATTGGAATTGAAAAATATTTCAGAGTATTGCGTTTTACATAGAGAAAATGATCGGGCACAATCTATCCGGTCTTATTCGGGAGACACCTATCATACTCCGGATGTAACTGCAATAAATGGTGAGCCATCGTTCATTCAAAGAATAGCACCTTATTTATATGGCCTTCGACACCTACGCATAGACTACCGAGAATGTTTGACGGACACAGTGCCAAGTTTCCTAGAGGGAATACCTTCGGATCAAGTTGTGTCTTTAGATGTCACTGTTAGATATAATTCCAGCAAGTTACATATCTTCAGTGATAGCATCGACAATTTATTACGCGCATATGCTTCGGCGATTATATCTGGGAATAAAAGACAGACTCTTCGCAAGCTCTGTCTTGAGATCAAAGAGGAAAATGCTTTCTGCGACATCAACATGCCCCTACCGCTTAATCTCTTTTACGAAGAGATCCGACAGTGTACGAATTTACGCAGTTTACGCTTAAACCCAGGGGATGCTCAAAACCCAGATAAAGTTGTGACACTCATCGAACACCTTTCGCATCTAGACACGTTGGATGTGTTTGGCTCGCAGGCAGGAGGAGCACCGCACTTTGGATTGGGCATGGTACATCCTACTATCTTCGACGAGTGGTTTAAGGTACAGCATGTAGCTCTCCTTTTCTTGCGTCATAACCCAGCTATCAAATATATACGAATTAACAAATGCATTTTTGAGTGCTTCGGAGCATCGAACAAGGTGAACCCCCGTGACGGTATAGACCGCTGGTTTGATTCCTTAGTTAGAGTGGGTAGCGACTGAGACGTCAATCTACGCGATCATTGCTCTATTACACTGAAATTTACCTTGTATATACTGACGAGCAAGTAAATAGGACCAATAAAGAGACTATTAAGTGACCCATTAAAGACATTGCTGCAGCGGCAAGGTACCTAAGCAGCATATTATTTTTGCAGTTTAGAAATCTACACGTGACAATGTGACCCAAACGGCGCACGAAGTTGTCGCGGTACTGCCTTCCATTAGGCTCTCTGTACAATGCCTGCGCATGTGACCACTTTCCTCTTACCAAAGCGACGCCTGGAACTGAAAGCCTTCCTCGAGATAGACGTTTCTGCCTATGTCACTACAAATGAAACAGCAAGTACTTAAATATGCGTTAAATTTTTATTTAAGGCTCTAGAGCCAATTTCTATATTACATTAAGATAATTCGTATCGAAGTCATTGACTTCTATTATAAGGTCCTAGGCGGACGAGCCAAATATTGGGGATTTAACATCTAACCCAGAATTAATGAAGTGAAGAAAAAGCTAGTGATGTATTCTCTAGCTAGACCAATCCAATGTATGAAAGTAGCTTATTTAGCAACTGAACTGTCTTGTCTCTTAATGGCAAAGTCGAAAAAGTTACCAAGGAAAGATCCCCCGAACTTCTTCTCGTAGTTGACCTTATTCGATCTGATCTCTTTCATAATCATAGCCTCCTTTTCTGGGGCTGTCAATTTTCTACCTTCTTGCATCTTTGACGGCTGTATTTGTGAAATGTTTCTGTGCTGATAATGCTTATAAAAGTCCTCGCTTTTATAATTAGCCTATTATCACTATAATGAAGAATGATAACATCGTTAAATGGGAACGGAGTAGCCTTTATATATAGTTCTCTTGTGGTTAAGTCCAGAGTGCAAAAAATTAGTCAACTACGCTTCGGACTGGTGGATGATGTCCGAAGAGATGAGGCGCTTGTCACTTTCGCATTTAAAAAAAGTAATTTTTTTCGCTGTTTTTCCGTCCATTTGACCGACGACGTCTTATATCCTGCACATAAGGTCAGGCACTCCTCAGGTTGAGGCTGACATGTTAGGGTCTTCCGTTGACCCATGCTTAGATCAGGGCCTTGTAAGGCTATCAGGATCACTACAGAAAGTGACCAAGCTACACTGCTGTGAAATGAGTCAGTGAGTTAGCATTGACAACTCAGTAGAACTGGGTGCACCAAGCTCCAGAATATCCTGGATAGTGAACGCAGTTGCTCTATTATCAGCAAGTGAGGGGAGGGGATTGGCTCTTTTCATCCTAACTTTCCTTTTTCGCAGTATTACTTTCCACGACAACAAGTGAAAAACGGGACTTAGGGAGCTTGATGGCACGAAGACGCAAGCTTGCGAGGGCTTTACACACCAGGAACTCGTCCAAAAATGGCATGTCCGGTGAAGGCTCCGTGGCTGTTTGGCGGTGTCCATGACGGAGATGGAGTTTGCAGCTCTCGGGTGCTCATTTCGTTGCGTCGTGTATTCTCGAGAATAATGTGCTTAGGGCCATCTTCGGTGAATGCGAAACTCCGATTTTCGAATATACCCCTCTCAGAGTCAGTGCGGGATCTCTACGTGGTTTAGCGCAGAAAAATCCGAAACCGCTAGTGGAGAAACGTCCTTTGACGGCAGACTGGAACAAACGGCCAGTTCTCGGTGGTGCCAAACCCCGTTACCAGGTTTTGGAGATATTAGCAGCAATGCGGGCTTGCTACGTGAAATGGTTCATAGTAGTGTATGGTCTAGGATAGTGCCGAGCGCACAGACCTGAGCGTTCGCATTGATTGAAGGCCATTGAGGAGGGCTCGAGCGCAAAACCAGCAGACCGCCTGAGCAGCGCGGAAGAACTGTTGCGTGTTTTTCCGCTTCCAGGCCACGGGTGCCTACGGGATGTGAGCCGGCTTCATCCTGTCTGCTCGCGACTTCCGCTCACGCGAGAAGGGCTAGCGATCGGTACATGCACGTGAACGTGTCAGTGTGACCTGTCACGCGCACGAGAGACATGAGACATATGTGCGACACTTCTTTCTGAGTCATGTGCGATAACTCCAGATTGTGTTTTGCGTTAATGGCGCGCACACGTCTTAGCCCACGTGTGCATGATTATGCCGGGCAGGCAGCAGCTGCCTCGTAGTTGCAATGAACCAGCATGTCGTATCAGTTTCACAAATTGCAACACGTGGGCCCCTGGAAAGTTAATTATTCCCCTGGGTGAAATGGCGTGTCGATCTATCAGCGTGTCAAGTGTCTCACAACTAAGCAGGATACGGGAGGTATTCTAGCACTGAGATAAGGTCTTCTCTATTCGCCTCAGGCCACAGGTGATCAGGTGGGAAGTTGCACTGTTTTTGAGTATTCCAGGGTGTTGTCCTCAGGCCGGCAAGCTCAGGGTAGCAGAAATGTACGACATTGCACGACATCTTCGCAACCGCCGCTGCGAACCTCCTCTCTAGCCTTGGTCGAGTCCCCTGCAATCATCTTTTCTCCCGGACTCGTCCGACATATGGCTTGGATTTAGCAGTATGTGGATATACATCTTGTGACCTTGATTTATGACAATAGTGAATCGAATACGGCCGCCTGTTCTTTGTTGTCTCTTTAGCGAATGCATGGTGTCGTCCTCTACGAGAATAACAAGAATGTTCTCCTAGACACTCTGTGTCGGCCAATGCGATCATTGGCTTCTTACAATTTTGTCATCCGTACCTATCTGGTCAGCAGCGATACTGCCGATGGCGTTGGTTTGAGGCCACCCTGATTGAGTCGTCGTATACCCTGAGAGCGACTTGCATAACACATGGGCTGTATCCTAAAATTCACCACATGCTTTGTTCTAGTGTTTCTTTTTTCGGCTAGCTGCTTGATCTCCTGCGTGCCTTCTGGTCCTTGTTCAGTGGGTTGTTTCCTACTCAGTCATGCATTGAATGATGCCCAATAGCGAACTACATCGATCTGAGAGTAGACCTACGCTTTTCAAACTATTGTCCTTCTTAATTTACATGCATGCAGAGTCCAGTAGCTAGCAGAAACTGACTTTTTGACCCAGCTTTCTCCAGTAGGCAGACATGACCAGAAGTTTAGGCATCTAATGATATCCCAATAGTTGCTAAGCTTACAAGCTTCTCGAAATAGTTCGGCGCACAATACATCTCAAAGAGGTCGTATAGAAAGGAGGGCTTGTAGTACGATTCGAAGCGTACCAAACGTGTCAAACATGAGCAGAATTAGAAAGGAATAAATCATAAAAAAAAAAAAAAAAAAAATGTCCTAAAGCGAAAAGCTAATTTAATTGATACTATAGCCCACGAGATCTTAATAAAATGGATACCTAATTAATACACTCCAGTATACACGCAGTGGGTTGTTACAGTGAAATATAACCATGCAAAGGGAAAACTTTATATAAATGGAATGTTATTCCCATAGCAATACAAAATTTAAAAATTGATTATTGCAGTTATATATCTACTAGTATTGCAGCTATTAAGGCAATTATAAGGCGGCTAGTAAACCATCTTAGTATAAAAAAAACGGGAAAAGTTTCGTTGTAACTTACTACACCCAGCTGAAAAATATAAGGATAACTGGCTATAGTAGGTAACAAGACCAAAAGGCTTTACAGCAGCATTCAGTAAGAGAAGGACAAAACGCATTTTGCGCAAAGTTCAGTTTTAGCTAGTCGAGGACCATAAAATCCAGTGGAGTATTCTAGCATCAACATAAATATAATAGTAATGTCTAGCATAAATCAAGTGGAATCTGCAAAGATTCAAAAATACGGTGGTCAGACCGCTTTCAAGAACTACGTTGACAAGTTCCAGGATGTGGAGGATCCTTTAGAGAGAAGAAGATTGGCTCTCGAGGAGATCGATAAGAGTGGATTTGGGTGGACTCAAGTTAAAATGATTTTGATTGCCGGTGTCGGTTTCATGACAGATTCGTATGATATTTTTGCCATCAGCATGGGTGTTTCCATGATGGAGTATGTTTTCTGGAATGGGTCTATGCCTTCCTCCACCGCCACCTTATTGAAGGTTTCTACTTCTGTTGGTACTGTTATTGGTCAAGTTTCGTTCGGTATGATGGCCGATTTCTTTGGTCGTAAGAAGATTTACGGTTTGGAATTGATTGTTATGATTTGCGCTACCATCATTCAATGTACCTTGGGACCATCTCCTGCTATCAGCTTCCCAGCTATTATGGCAACAATGAGAATTATTATGGGTATTGGTATTGGAGGTGACTACCCCTTGTCTTCCATTATCTCTTCTGAATTTTCTACTACCAAGTGGAGAGGTGCAATCATGAGTGCTGTGTTTTCTAACCAGGGGTTAGGTCAAATCTTGGCCGGTATTGTCGCCATCATCTTGGTTGCTGGTTACAAAGATGACTTGATTGACGCCCACAGCGCCAAGGAATGTACTGGCAGCTGTATCAAGGCATTTGATCAAATGTGGAGAGTATTGATTGGTTTTGGATGTGTTCCAGGTTGTATTGCATTATACTATAGATTGACCATTGCCGAGTCCCCTAGATATGCATTAGATGTTCAAAGGTCTGGTGAACTTGAGAAGGTCGCCGATGCTGAGGCCGTCATTGATGCTAGTGCTGCGGACATCGCTCCTCCTAAGGCTTCTTTCTCTGATTTCTGGAGACATTTTGGAAAGTGGAAATACGGTAAGTACTTGATTGGTACTGCTGGTTCTTGGTTCATGTTGGATGTTGCTTTTTATGGTTTAGGTTTGAATACTGCTGTTATCTTAAAGACTATTGGTTACTCTAAGGCAGGCGACTTATACCACACCATGTACAACACAGCTGCTGGTAACTTGATTTTAGTTTGTGCTGGTGCTTTGCCAGGTTACTGGGTCACAGCTGCCACTGTCGACACTATCGGTAGAAAGCCTATTCAGATTGGTGGCTTCATCATTTTGACTGCTATTTTCTGTGGTCTTGGGTTTGGTAACGATAAGTTAAACACCCACGGAAAATTAGCTTTATACGTTATCGCCCAATTCTTCGAGAATTTCGGTCCTAACACCACTACGTTTATTGTTCCAGGTGAATGTTTCCCAACTAGATACAGATCGACTGCTCACGGTTTGTCCGCAGCCTCTGGTAAGGTTGGTGCTATCATTGCCCAAACATGTATTGGTACTTTAATCAACCACGGCTGTTCTAAGGACGACCAGAACTGTTTCTTGCCTCACGTCATGGAAATCTTTGCCCTCTTCATGTTACTTGGTATTTTCACCTCCCTCTTGATTCCTGAGACTAGAAGAATGACCTTAGAAGAGGTCACTGAAAAATACCACGACGAGATTGACTCATCCAAGTTAGCTAAAGAGAGAACCAGTATTCAGCAGGAATCATATGAATCTGACTTGAAAGCCTAATTCATATTAGGTGAACTAGTGGAGTGTATCTTAAAATGTAATGTGCTTGATAATATGCAGTTTTCTCCTAATAAGTGATTTATTGATTTCGTTTACTGACTTTCAACCATCGTGTTGTTTACAAGCTATTCGGATTCATTGACTTACTTTCTTTCCATGTAACTAAGTGCCACCTTTTTATAGACGACATTATCTTTTAGTACTATATTAGCTACATTATAATTCTACTTACTAATTTTTCGAAGCTCAGAACCTACTCCAAAGGCAGCTTACAAAACTGTAAGCACATATTTTATTAAAGAAATCTTGAGTAGGCGGTTATATTATTTCTATGCTAACGGATAAAAACACGTACGTTGTGCTGGCATCTTTAGTTACGATTATCAGCTATAATTCAGACTCTCAGTAAGCTGACTCAACATATTTAACGTTTGGTAGATATAGAGTAAGCAGAGGCAACATGTTTCTCAAATACTTCAGGAGCAGGGAGTTCTTAAACTACTTGCCGGATTGGATAACGGTGACAACCTTGCTAGTAATTTTTTTCTTAATTGTGGAGCAAGCTGAGCCTTTCCAGAGAGACTTCAAGCTTTCGGATGTATCATTACAACACCCTTTTGCGACGAAAGAAAGAATCACAGACAATATGTTATATGTCATCTCGACACTCGTACCAATGCTGGTGATAGTGTGTTTGGTCAAGACACAAAAGAAAATTTTGAAAGACCATAAGCTTCATTATATGATGATATCGATGCTAGGCCTCATGGTTTCGGTCTCCGCAACAGGCGTTTTTTCAGACATTTTGAAAGTTTGGATAGCCAGGCCAAGACCTGACTTCCTTGAACGTTGTGGGGCCCCGAGCAGCGTGCCTGTTGATCGCTACGTAACAGCGAAGGTTTGTACTGCTCCGTTGGGTAGGGCGTACCTTTTGGATGGCATGAAGTCTACACCGTCGGCACATGCGTCATTGTCCTTTGCTGGTCTTTTCTACCTCTCACTATGGCTATTCAATCATTACGAGGTTGGTTTGCTGGTACAGGGCTGGAAAATTATTGTGTTCTTCTTGCCCAATTTGTTGGCTATGTATGTGGGTCTAAGTCGTACCCAAGATTACAGACATCATTTTTTTGACATTGCCTTTGGAACCGTTATTGGCATAGGTGCGGCACTGCTTCTGGCATTGAAGTATTTTCGAGACCTTAGGGTAAGGAAAGATGTCCTCCCAATAAAAGTATAGCCGTGCATAATGAGAAACATCTGTAACCTATGGCTGTTTACATTTTTGCATTAATGTTAATAATCAATAACAGCGTACCTCTTTAAAGCAAATAATAGCTAACATGTTTTAGATAGACTACAGGGCGTCTGTAAAAATTTACCTTTATTAATGTCCGTTGAGGGCCCCTTATTAATGCAATATGCTCTATCCTATATAAAAAGATGAGATAATAAAATAATAAAAAAGTTTTAACCATGGAAGTAAACCCAGTCTTTGCATTAGCAAAAATGATTGTTCTTTGTAATTAGCATACATATCAACGAGTTGAGCGTTGATCATTTATAGTCATGGTATTCTGTGAAGTCAAACTTAGATGCTCAACTTCTTAGGCTGTTCCCATGGGTTTTCTTGGTTAGTGAAATGACCGTAGGAAGCAGTCTTGAAGTAGATTGGTCTAGCCAAGTCTAATTCTTTGACTATAACACCTGGTCTCAAGTCGAAGTTCTTTCTGACAATCTCAACTAATTGGTCGGAGGTGTATTTGGAAGTACCATAGGAGTCAATGTAGATAGACAATGGCTCAGCAACACCAATAGCGTACGAGAATTGAACCAATGCTCTTCTAGCCAAACCAGCGTGAACCAAGGACTTGGCAACCCATCTAGCGGCGTAAGCGGCAGATCTATCGACCTTGGAGAAATCCTTACCAGAGAATGCACCACCACCGTGAGCACCCCAACCACCGTAAGTGTCAACAATGATCTTTCTTCCGGTCAAGCCAGCATCACCTTGAGGGCCACCAATCACGAATCTCCCAGAAGGTTGAATATGGTAAACAGTCTTGTCGTCCAACAAATGAGCGGGAATAACCTTTTTGATGACATGCTCCAAGATCTGAGATCTCAAGTCCTCAGTTGTGATGCTATCCTCGTGTTGTGTTGAGATGACAACAGTATCAACACGCAATGGAACAACAGCACCACCATCCTTCTCGTATTCAATGGTGACCTGAGTCTTGGTGTCTGGTCTCAACCAACTCAACGCGCCAGATCTTCTGGCATCGGACAAAGCAGCATTCAACTTGTGAGCCAAGACTAAGGTCAAAGGCAACTTCTCGTCGGTCTCGTCAGTGGCATAACCAAACATGATACCCTGATCACCGGCTCCCAACTCCTCCAAGGCCTTCTCGTAGTGCAAACCTTGAGCAATATCAGGAGATTGTTGCTCAATTGCAACCAAGACGTTACACGTCTTGTAATCGAAACCCTTTGAGCTGTCATCGTATCCGATGTGCTTGATAGTGTCTCTAATAATTTTCTGGTAATCCAAGTTAGCCTTGGTGGTGATTTCACCGAAGACCATAATCATACCAGTCTTGGCAGCGGTTTCACACGCAACCTTGGACAATGGGTCTACCGCGATACAAGCGTCCAAGATGGCGTCTGACACTTGGTCACAAATCTTATCTGGGTGGCCTTCACCTACAGACTCAGAAGTGAATAAAAATTTTTCTCCCATTTTTGACAATTCTATCCCTAATATTGGTCCCTCTACTTTGAATCTATCAAAATGTAATACTCAGATAGTGGTACCTGCTTCCTGGGTGTGTTCTAAAAAATTTTTAATGAAAAACCTTCACTTAAATACTATTCGTATACACTCATGTTTTGACGCCACATCCCGTGGGCTCTCGTTTGGACGAAGACGGGAACGAAGTCGTTCGCCAATCAAAATGCTTCGTAGAGAAGCGAATCAAAACTGACAAAATCTCCCACCACAAGCGCGACAGAACCCATCAAACATCAGAATAGTGGGCACGTTATTGGCACGTGAAACGCGAAATGCATGTGAATTTTATAATTTCTATGTCGTATGGGATGTCGTACACAGAGAATTGTCCAAGTTAACCCGCGGTGCTGCAGAGTAGGGTTACAGGTTACGTGGTAGTTTGCAGGTTATACGGCTGCAAAAAACCGCGTCTGGTGTTTGTCGCAGAAAAACGCGTTTAATAGGATTTACTAGACTGATGATGGATGAGGACATCCAATATACTAAAGTCGAGCAATCTGTTGAACGGCAAGGGGAGAAGTGATGGATCTCTTGGACGATTTAGAAGAAACTGGTAATGTCCAGCGTTATGATTTTGATACACAGATTGTGAACCAGGAAGAACTGTATGATAGTAGTGAAGGCGAGGACTATCATGGAGACATAGAAGGACAAGAAAAGATCTCTACGGTGGAGGGCGAGGGCCTGAAAGAAGATACATTTCAGGAAGATGGTGTTCGCAATATGCTCGAGCGCATAAAGCAAAGATTATCTGGTCCGGAAAGACTCCCACAGCTTTCAGCAGAAGATGCAGAGATCCACTCTCAGCAAACGACCAAAACGCAACTCCCGCTGCAAGAGGAGCCGGGACTTTTCGTCGACGAAGAAGAGCTGGATGGAGAATATAAAGGCGACAAATCGTTTCCATGGCAAGATGAGCGTCGTGATGTGCAGCTTGCTCGCCTTATCGAGAAGAAGAGACGAGAACGAGTTGAAAAAGGATCTCAAAAAGAGAGCCTTGAAGAAGAAATTCAAGCAGCTGCTTCACAGGAAGATCATGAAGACTATTTTGAAACGGGTAAGAAGACGGTTACCTCGCAAATATCCAAAAAAGACTTGCGCGAAGCAGAGGAATTCTTGAATGTTCAGAGAAGAGAAGTAGACATTCGACCCGAGTTTCAACCAAAGATTATCATAAGCAAAAATACGTTGTTGTCGGCGTTTGATGACTCCTCTGATGATACAGATGCGAAAGAAAACAAAGATGAAATATCTGGTTCGGCGCTGAGTCCCGTCACTTCCCCAGTTGATACTTCTAACAAACTAGAAAAAGACGAGTTAGATACAGCTCACCTTTTACCACATCACTCTCCAATCAACACCGCACGAACAGAATTGCATGTAGTGCAGTCAAAGAACCCAATTGAAATGTATGCCCAGAGTCTTAAAAATCAGTTACTCTCTTCTCCCAGTAGTGGGAAAGGAGAGAAGCTTATCAGCTTGGATTCAGATTCAGACTCAGGCTCTAACTCAGATGCTCTAGAAAGTGCATATTCAATGAGGCATGCTACTACATATGGTAATAAACCAGATAGTATCCCTGACCTATCAAAAGCAGATAAGTTGGCCATTAAACAAAAGTTTTCCAAAAAAAGGGCTACCACAAAGTCATCAGTGATCGATAAGCTACCTACCTCATTAAGACAAGCTATATTAAGCTATGAAGTCTCCTCTCAAAAATCATTTTTAAAAACATTAAAATCTGCAAATATGTTGCAACTCAAAAACTCAACTGTCAGTGGACCTGATACAGAATTATTAGAGGAGTTCGAAAAAGAAGAGGAGATAATGGGATCATTGTTAGAAAAAGAAATAGAAAGAGTCAGAAATATAAGAAGAAAAGAAAGATTGAAGGAGAAGGCTAAAATGAGCCTAGTCAATAAAAATAACGGTTTGGACGTTCTTGAAAAACCAGACTCCGACTTCGAAGAGGAGGTTCCTGATAGCGACACGTCATACAATAATAATAGTGACGATGATAATGTATCCGGAGATGAGAGCGATTATCCGGTCAATCTTGAAGAGTCCGAGTCGGAAGACTTGTCGCCCTCAGAAAAAAGTAAAAGGTCAGACAGGAAAATGAGACGCGTTGTTCTTTCAGACGATGATGAGACGCATGATTCTCAAATCGCATTTAATGATAGCAGATTGAATCTGCTGGTATACGTCACGAACAATAGATCAAGAAGCGATGACAGCTACATGTTTGGAGCCAGAAATTCCAACATCATTGACGAGAATGCTGGCCATGATGGTATCACAGTGGATAATACAAATTATGTGTCTTTTAAAGAAAGCAACCAGAATTTCACTCAACCAGCATATCAAGAACATTCAATCAATTCATCCCAAAATAAGAACTTAAATACTTTAGTACAAAATACTGGCTTACAAAGCACGAATTCAATACCTGTGAATGATACTTATAATTCGCTGCAATCTAATATAGAGGCTGACACGAGTACATATAACGTTGAGCTTCCGACCTTCGAGTCTATTGATGGTAATCAACCTGAACCAACTAGTCATAGTTTATACAATTCTGTTCCAACGCAAGCTGATAACAATAGTGCGAAGTACGAAGAGACCCAGCTAGATCATAACGCATCTACTCAAGTTGATACTGAGGAAGAAGAAGATAAATCCAAGCATATTTCTCATGATACACAGAAAGTGGCGCTTGAAAATGTGGCTTCGCTATCATTGGGAGATAGCATTTTGTACTCTGAAGCAGATGATAAGCGCCAACATACAACAGGTACAAATAAGGGCACTGAACTGACGAAGGAGCACCTTGATAATGAAAATGATGATTCTGATGAGTCGGAGGAGGAATATAGGGCTTATAAGGAGAGACTTAAAATCGTTGAGAAAAAACGTCGAAAAAAGCGCCAACAATTAGAAAGATTAGGAATGAAGGGTCTAATAGAGGGCGAAGCTGAAGAGTCTGAAGACGAATGGCATGGTCTTGGAGGTGCTGATGGTGAATTCTCTGAAGAGGAGAATTCAGAGGATGAGAAAATGATCGACTACCGTTTAAACATTGATTTAAATGATGAAGAAGTGAGAAGAAAATTCATGGAGCAATATCAGATTAATGACCAGAAGGAACTTGAAAAACTCTTGGATGACATAAAGAATCACAGGTTGACCAAGATGGCTGCTGGTGGCGGTCTTGATATTGAATTGAGTGACGAGGAAGATGAATTACTAGTTGCCTATAGGAGGCAAAAGCTTGCAGAACAAAAACAGAGATTGATATCAAACAGGAAACTTCAGACGTTGATGAAAAATGAAAAGTCAAGAGCATTTTTTGAATCAATTCAGGATTCAACCTCGGTAATCAAGATCGACGAAGATGACTATAACAGTAACATTACTGACAGTGATAACAATGATAGCATTCTGACTCAACCCGAAAGTGGGATAGCTCCGTTATCACAAGTTGGCAGGTCAGAACCGGAAAATCCATTCGTCCATACTGATAAAGATAAAGACTCTGTCCAAAAGAATTCCAAGAAATCTATCAAGATCGAACAGCCTTTTGTTCAGAAACAATTAGAATTTTTAAACTGCTCTACTACTGATAGATATGATATGGAGCAAAAGTTGTCTGAATTTCAGCATGGCCTAAATTCAGATGATGAAATCGAAGATATAAATTCTTTGAAAATGAGAAGTTTGAGGAATTTGAAGACTTCAAATGAGCAGGAAAGGGCCAAAAGTTTTACTTATAATATTGACACTTTACAAGAGTCTGATGCGGACGACGATGAGTTTTTGCCATCATTAAAGAAACGTTCGATAATGAAACCTTTCAAGAATCCTAATGGAAGGCCTGATAGCGTTTCTAACCCAAATTGCTTCTCTGGTGTATCAGTTAGTAAACAATACCGAGTTGCTTCTGGATCATCTGCTTCGATTACTTATATGTCAAGAACAAGAAAAGGCTCTGTTAAAAGTCTAAAAGAAAAAAAGCTAGAAAAGACGTTAATGCAAGCAAAAAGTTATAGATCTAGCTTATTCGGAAACGACAATTTTGAAAATTGAATACCAAAGCGGCTGAGTACATAGATAAATAATTATAAATAATAATTTGATTATAGTCGTAATTTAACTGTATTTAATAGTGAATTATTAATTCAATCATATATTACATAAGACTCATACTCAAAGCTTCTTGAAGTGATTTAGGATTTAAATCGCTCACAATCGGTTGATGTGAGCTGGGAATATTACCATAGCTTATTATCTTAGTCTTATTGGGTCCAACTATTAGCCTAGAATGAGCGCCGTTATTTTTTCTTTTAGGCGTGTTTAGTACTGAATTATCAGATTCACCACCAATAATATTAGGATTGGTTGAGCGGCCGCTCATATTCTTCCTATCTTTCGATGACATTAGATTCTTGAATCCTTCAGAAATGGACTGGCTTATTATATCAACACTGACCCTTCTTCTCTCTGGTTCAATTTTCACCGGTGAGCTATTGGCATGGAAGTTAAATATTGAGAGACGTGGTTTTGAATGTGAATTTACGTCGATGTTTTTGGCATGCATATTTTCTTTCGCGTTTGTTTTAGAGATAACTTGATTAATCCATTTCACAGAATCCGTATTAAACTTCGAAGAATGAGAATTAGTAATTCTGTTGGAGGATATTTCCTCCACTGTTGGGATCGCTAATTGCACACTCGTGGGTTTGACCCTTTCTATAGGATTATGGAACCTCTGTTCAGTTTGTATATTGCGCTTATTTAAAACGCTATCATGTGAATTGGCTCTTTTCAAAATATGTGGAAATGAATTCGGTAGATCTAGACGAGATCTTCGAAGAAAACGACTAAAATCTTTAAGACTTATATCATCCTGAACTGACTCTTTCGACAGTACAGATAAATTAGATGATACTGATATATTGTCGATCTCATCATTGTTAGAAAATGGCGCAAAATCTATGCCAGAAGGCGAATCGCCCTCATGGTGCTTTTCGTTCAATGGCGTTTCGGAGTCAAAAGTATAATATGGTATAGGTTGTCTGAAAGAAATGAAATGTTTTAAAGATTGGTTTGGTTGTAAGTCCTCGTCATTGAAATGGAAAGACATACATGGAGTCTCTGGCAAAATGTAGTCTCGATGTTGTCTTTTGTCTTTCGGAGTTTTTGGAACAGTGTAGCTTCTTTTTCGATTCTTAAATACTGGAAAGAGGGGAGATAAAGACTCTTGTGAGTATGAAACATCAGTATTTCCTTTGTGGTCTGGGTGGGAAAACATTTCGGTCAACACAGAGTAGTTGTTTGACAGAGTATCGACGCATCTTGAATGAGAAGAAGGAGGACCAGAGTCTTTCGCGCGGTCATGATGTTTGACCGTATCAAGAGAAATAGAAGAAGCAGTATCCTCCACTCCACCATTGGTATTCTCGTCGTGTTCATCTAAAAGCGGATTAAACTTATAAATAGTGGAAAGCCGAAGTTTGGATCTTTTCTTGTAGGATTTCTTGGACAGACACCTAATGGGTTTCAATTTCAAGTTTGACAATGATAAAGCGTTGTTCAAAGTTTTGGGAGGTTCTATCCGATCGTCCATTGAATGGTCCACCGGCTCGCTCGATATCTGCAGCACGTAACTGAGAGGTTCCATTTTCTTAGATTTACTTTTGAGAAACTCATGCTCCCGGGCCAAGTTGTCAAGACTAGTAGATGTGGTAAACAAGTCATTCAAATGCAAGCTGGATTCAACCAAGTAAAGCTTTTGATTCAATCCTTGTAATCCCATAAGATATTCGTGATTACATAGAATTTGCTCTGTCATGTTGTGCACGGTAGTTTCTTTTCCCTGGCTTGTAATCTGCTCCATTATAGTATACGATTCATCCAACGTCAGGCATAATGTACCTGTTCTTTTGTTTAGTTTATTCACAAAGGATAGTAATTCATCTATCTGAGTAGGCATTATATTCCTTGAATATAGTATAAAGTAGTGTTTTGAAAGTTTGTTAGGACCATCAAAATGAGCAAAAGGAAGGTAGAGGATATGTTAAACGAGCGACAGATAATGTTTATGGTATAACCTCAAAAGCAGCGTATAATTCGGTAAATCTCCACTATATTGAGATGTTTATCTATGAGTGGTATGCTGAGATCAAAACAAATAGTAGATTTACTCCTAGTGTTTGTGTACTAAAGAGCGAAGAGGGCTCGCAAAAAAAAAAAAAAAAAAAAAAAAAAAAAAAAGAATTAGCATGATAAATTTTATTAAGCTATGGTGACACCCAAAAAGCTACGTGAATCTTAAAAGTCATATTTTTACTCTGTATCGCAAAGATATAGCTAGTGAGTGGATACGAAAATTATATTTTTGAATTGAGAAATAGCGGGGAAGAAATAGATTCAGTTACACGTATGCATACTTACTCTTTTTTTGACTTTTTGGTTGAGTTCCCATCAGTCTCTTGGTCACCACGCTGGAGTGATCTTTTATGCAGTGATTTCTCTTTCTTTTCCTTTTTCTCTTTTGTCTCCTTTTTATCCTTCTTGTCTTTCTTCAGCTTCTTTTTCTTCTTCTCGCTATCTGCAACCAACTCATTTTTGTATGTTTTTTCTTCAGGAGCCTCAAAGTCCTTCATCCTTTCCTGCTTTCTTGTTTCAGAGGCCTCCTTCTGATGCTCGCGCTTCTCTTCCAATGCTTTGGCAGAACGCTCTTTCTTACCCAAGAAATATTCACCAGACTCCATCTGCAAATCAATCTTTCTTGGTTGTTGAGGTGGTGGGAATGGTGTGTACACCTTCTTCTCCTTCTTCGATTGCTTAAGCTTCTTGCGAGCAACATTTCTCTTCTTAAACTGAGGCAAGAACCTGGACCAATCTTCGTGGGCAAGATCGGGGTTCAGTGCAAGCTCTTGTTTGAGCATCAACTCTTTGATGTGGTATATTGGGTGAATATTATTCATGCAGTCTTCGACAACTCTTCTTACGACCTTTAAGCCCTTATAAGGACCCATAGCACTAACAGTGCTTCCTTGGACTAAGATATAGCATTTTGTGAGCAATTCCAACGCCTTTAGGGTGTTTCCATTTGGTCCCACCAAACGCTGTCTTCTCTTTACAAATCTGTCCTTGTTGGTAACAAAATTACCAATCTTCACAACGTCACACGCAACGTCATCTTGCAAGATCTTTACCGCTTGTGGGAATGGCACCGAACGAGCCAAAAGCTTAATTAAATCTCTGGCTTTTAAAATCATAGCTGGATCGTATGTCTTACGGGTGGTTCTCACCGTCATCGATCCTTCAACTAGATCAAGCTGGCAGTCTATGTGGTGCTTGCTAAGTTCCCTGGTTACATCTCCCCATATCTGTCTCAAGTATTGTTCTCTATACTTTGGAAACAATGTCATGAATGTCGACTCTTCGGCGAAAGGAAGCCCCGATGCGTTATCCTCTTCCTTGAACTCATCGATATGCCATTTATCTATATCATCCGTATCCCAGGGCTTATCTCGATTGTACAGAGAAACCATCGTTCAGAATTCTAGCTTTCGTGTGATATAGCTTTTCCAGGTCCTGCTTAATATGGGTGAACAAGCTGGATTTTTCTGCTTAATTCTTTTTCTAAAGCACTTTTTTTTTTCACGAGATGAGTAGTGATGAAAAAGATTTAAACATAGTTTTACTTACACCCAGACTATCGTATACACATAATAACTTGGGGCTAGCAATGGGCCGTAGAGACCAGAATGATTTACGAAAAAGTAAACTTAGCAAAAAGTATGATTCTTATAAAGGCGTACAGAAAGCTATATCAAAAAGTCTGTTAAAGAAGAAGCTGAAGGCTTCCAGGGACAAAATCGACCGGATAAACGCAAACACAGATTTATTCAAGGAGATAACCAGTTCAATCAACCAGAACCAGAATAGCAGAAAGGAAAAACCAAAGCAGGCTTTGGATCCTAAGCAGTTGAAAGAGGATCTCGAGGAAGATGAGCGCAGGAACGAGAAGAAACGACATGTCGAGACCGATTTGACCAAGCAGCTCGAGATTCTCACTGGTGTAGCTCTCGAATGAGAGGCTCTTTGCCTGAGAAGATCACTCACCAAGTCGCTGTCTGTTTACCTGTGAAGCATGAGACCCCCGTCCCAGACACCGCCACACTCGCCGACACAAATCAGCATCGCTACACGCAAGAAGTATCACACTCGGCATCAGTAAGGGCACGCATTGCAGACAAGTCCACAATACTGTGCCCTTATCCAGACAACTGATAGCGATTCGTCTTCCTACACCTCCCAATGGGTCCTAGCCACATATTCGTGCGCGCACCATATATGCTTACCCTCTTCAGTGGCCGTGCAGCCGTGTTCACACATCGCTGGGTTTCTCCGTCGATGCCTCTCGGTGCTGACTGAGCGACAAAAGTCGTCTTTCCGTCGCCCATCTATATAGCATTTGAATAATATACACTTAACATGCGTATATGTACCTTCTTGTTCTGTAGTCTTCGTATTCTTCTGCCTCACGTCTCAACGCCGATCTTCCTACTCAACCACCAGAAGCAGATGGTTGTACCCCGGCTGTAGAATAATCCATACACATAGATCATATCTTTCCTGTAACTCTCCTGATCACTCTATAAGGTACGCTAGCTCGTTACAGTATAGCCTATAGTAGATGCAGGCTGTACCAAAAGCATCTGGTAAAAAAAAAACTGATATATTGCACTACCAAGTAAAAATTGGGGAGGACGCGTCGCGTTAAAATGATACATGTAACTAAATTTTCGCTTAAAACGAATATCAAGGCTCTGGACATCCAAGGCGATTTTTTTTCTGAATTCAAGAACACAGTTTTTTTTTTAATTAAATTCAAGGGAAGATTGAGCCGGTATCAGCAGGAGGTTTACTATCATAACCTCAGAATAAGGACGATCGTTTAGAAGATTTGTTGTGAAAGACGGGCTTTCAAGTTTAAAGTAGCACAATTGGTCGACAGAAAAAAGTTTGGGAAAGTTAGATATCAAACACGCTCGGTTGTTGTTCTGTTAGTACGATTGAACAGCAAAAGCTATTGAAACATTGAAATAAACGGTATGGAGTACCAACAGAGACGTGAGTCGATTGCTACGCTCGAGTCTGGTTCCACGTCGCAATTTCATCCCCAGAATATTGGACCATGGCGGCTAGGTAAGACACTAGGAAGGGGAGCCACAGGACGTGTTCTTTTGGCCACAAACCAGAACACAGGCCAGAAGGCGGCTGTGAAGGTTGTGTCCAAATCAGAGTTGCAGGATGATGAGCTCAACCGCAAGTCTGGAGATGAAGGCGGCTTGCCATATGGAATAGAGCGAGAAATCATCATCATGAAGCTTTTGAACCATCCCAATGTGCTTCGTCTATACGATGTGTGGGAGACCTCAAAGGCACTTTACCTTGTACTTGAGTACGTAGAGGGAGGCGAGCTATTTGACTTGCTTGTGGAAAGAGGGCCTTTACAAGAAGTAGAAGCGATCAAGTATTTCCGACAAATAATATTAGGAACGGCGTACTGCCATGCCTTGGGTATATGCCACCGTGATTTGAAGCCAGAGAACTTGTTGTTAGATTCTGCTTTGAATGTAAAGCTCGCAGACTTTGGAATGGCAGCATTGGAGAGTAACGGTAAATTGTTAGAAACTTCGTGTGGTTCTCCTCATTATGCAGCACCAGAAATCGTTAGCGGTCTTAAGTACCATGGTGCTGCCTCTGATGTATGGTCATGCGGTGTAATTTTGTTTGCTTTACTTACAGGTAGATTACCATTCGACGACGAGAACATTAGAAACTTGTTGCTAAAGGTACAAGCTGGCAACTATGAGATGCCTCCCGAGTTAAGTACCGAAGCACAGGACTTGATAAGTCTTATGTTGACTGTCAATCCATCAGATAGAATTCTGACAGATAAAATCCTTTCTCATAGGCTTTTGACTAAATACCCAATTCCTAACGAAGATTTGATTAGTGTAAAGAGTTTACCTCATCCAGAAACAGCCTACAAATCTCTCGGCTCAGTTAAAAATATAGATAAGCAAATCTTGCAGAATTTGTCTATTTTATGGCATGATAGATCGGAGAAGGATATAATCAATTGCTTATTGACAAATGGATCAAATCCAGAAAAGACATTTTATGCATTATTGTTAAGATACAATCATTCTCAAGATGAAGTTGTTGGAACCCCCACTCGTTCTAGCATGCATAGACAGAACAGTATCTCCAGAGATCCTAAGAAAAAGAGATTAAGTGCCATAAGCGCATCTACGTCCAGAAATAGGGTTCTGTTCCAGCATAGAAATGGAGCCCGATCTTCTTATACAAACGGAAGGCTATCTGCAATGTCAAGTGCAAATAATTCTCCTTATAAATCTCCTACTAGAAAATCGCCAAAGCGTCTTTCTTATTTTCAGTCTCCTCGAGCATCGCCATCCAAGTATTATGGTTACAGAGAAGAGTCAAACCGTCAGTTGCCTTCCATTCCCAGAAATATTTATAATGAGATTGTTGCTGCCCAAGAGTCAAGTCCCGAGGGCTCTGTTCCTCCTTCATTGCCCTCCAAAGATAATATAGTTACTAGAACACCAGGAAAGAATACTGAAAAGAGACGTTCTATAGATATTACCAAGCTGTCTCCTTCTAAAAGCAGGAGAGAATCAATGATTCACAGTATGTCTAAAAGAAGATTCTCTAAGGGAAGGTCTATTAGAGCATCCTTGAATAACGGCTTAAAGCGCAACTCTATTACCATGAAATTATTGTCGACATACACTAAACTCTCTAATGAAACAGAATGGGAATACATAGATAAACAAACAAGAAGAACCTCAGCTACTTTTGCGACGTTGTGTGATAAAATATTCAATCAAGAAGATTATGATGAAGCGGATGAACAGTTAATAGATGATGAGGAGAAGGAGGCAAGAGAATACGAAAGGTTGATGGAGCAAGAGAGAAAGAAACATGAGGCAGAAATAAGGGCACGAAAAGAGTTGACAAAACAAAGGAAGAGACAAAAGAGAAAATCTTTGTTCTCTTCAAAAAAGCTTGCCATTCTTATCAAGGAAGACGGTAATAATAGTGATCTTGAACAAACTAATGATGAAAGCCACAAGGAAATACTGCAGTCTAAAAGAAAATCTAAAGACTTAAGAACAGTCTCCGAAAGCGATGCACACAAAGATGAACTCACTAGAGAAGATGTTGAACGATTGAAGACAAGATCAGTAACTCAGCCTACAAGAAGACACAAACCAAACTTGCTGAGGCGTCCCGTCTCTAGATTGGATCCTTTGTGGGCTGAGTATGAAAATGAAAAATTAGATAGAGCTCAGGACGTCCTTGAAGATGAGTATAATCAGTATTCTGCAGGAAAAGATAACAAGCGTGATTCAATTATTTCTATCAACGATCATATAACAAAACCAAAAGAAGCTCATACGAGGAAAAGCGATGAATATGATTTACCTGAACCTGATCTCGAGAATGCTTCTGATATTGGTGACGAATACATGAACAAGAAAAAGGCAAGGCAACATAATCAAAAAAGAAACCATGTTGAAGAATCAAAGAAGAAGAATCACACTTCTGACAAAAATGCAGAGCCGTCCACCCTTATTGGTAATATTAACATCCCTACTGTAACCAGAAAGTCGCGTTGCTTCACTAATTCGAACAAAAGACTTTCAGTACTCAGTATGTACTCCACAAAAGAGTCTTTCCATGATTTGAATGCTTTTATTCAGGAGGACAAGAAGGAGTCTTCCCCCAAAATGCCTACATTGCGCACCAGTTTTGCTGATAGATTGGATAAGGCTGGCTTGCCTGATGAAGAGGATGTTCCTGAAGAAAATGGGTCTATTTTGGATTTCGATGAGCACTTAGCTAATAAGAGAATGTCATATTATTCTGCCGATACCAACAATAAGCGAATTTCAACTTACTCCACCGTCAAGAAAAACAACCGTTTATCAGACATGCCTGCTATACCTGATCAAGAGGCTAACAAAGAAGAAGACGAAGATACGTTCATTACCAAAAATGATGAGATTCCTCATAAGCAGAACAAACTGTCGCGTGCAGATAATGCTAATGATGACGGGTCAAAGATCTTTGAAAGTATAAAATTGCCTGATAAAGAAAGAGAGCCACACGCTCAAAATAAGCGGCTGAATGCTCCACATAAAGATGTCAAGCCACTTGTTGATCCATATAGTAAAAAGGATAACCAACCATTGCCTAAATTGAGGAATCCTCCACAAAAGAGTCTTGAAAATAATAACAAGCTTTCTCTGTTGGACATGCCATTTGAAGATGCACGAATAGCATCTAATACTAGCGGAAAGCGGAATAGATCTTTATTTGGAAAGCTCTCTTGGAGTTCTAGAAAGCCGCTGGAAAATGGAAACCCACAATTACCATCTCCAGCAGATTCCAGGGATCCATCATTTGAGGTTAAGCAAAAGCCTAAAACCGGTTTCTTTAGATGGTTATCGGGCAACAAGACACCAATGGAATCTGAAATCAAGAGATACAGAACAATTCTTCCAAAACAAGAAATGACTACTGCTCTTTATTCCTTATTATGCTCGTGGTCAAATTTTGGTTTGAAAAATTTGAGGAATGATAGCCTTGGATTCAACATCACTGGTGAGATATCCAGGAATAATGCATTTAACTTAAAACATTGTCGCTTTAGAATTAAGATTAGTCCTAGGGACTCTAATCAAAGGTCGGAATTGGTTTGTGTCAGAGTTAAAGGTTCGTCTGTCACATTCGATATGTTGTTCAGGGAGGTTGAGAAGGTACTCAGGAAAGAAGGAGTTATGGACACTTAGTACGTTCTTTTAATATATTTAATTGTATAACACATTTGTATAAACATAGGAACTCTTTAATAAAGACGTTGAATAAAGAAGATAATTGTACCACAGTCAATCATAGGCATCTTTGTTAGGCTATACACAGAATGTTGCCTTATTTTTATGCTGATAGTCTTATAAACAATACAACAGAAATGGTTTATTTGAAGTTATTCTATTCGCTTATGCCTGTCATGAACACCGTGTAAGATATTCGTAGGAACGTGACGGAGAAAATACAGCATTATAAGCGTGAAATCCATTTCATAATTTCGAATAGTCAATAAAGCGATATATAGAAAAACGGGAGAGTGCAATTTTCCCTGGAGTGTAATTGGAGTTATCTGGGGCATTATAGATTTGTATTTTTAGTTATTCTGGTGTCAAGAGCTTCTTAAAAATCACCTGTAACCGATTGAGTGGTCCTTCACTGACTCATACCGCCCATCGCTTGCGTCTTTGGGGTCAATCAAACTCAGCATCTTATTGAAATATGTGTAATCCACGAATAAGACTTTAAAAAAAAAAAAAAAACGTTAAAATTCTGAAGTGACTCTATGAAGTATATAAATCGCATCGATCGGACGGAAAGACGAAAGATATCAAGACATTGCTTGACAGAATGCAGATGCTAGTGTGGCGTTCGGCAAAAAATAATTGTGGTGAGCTTAGCTAAAGAATTCCCCAGACGTCTTCGCATCCGTGACAAAACTTTGAGCATGCAACAGCAGCAGAAAGAGGATACTCAGAAAGGCCGACCTTTTCATCGACAAATTCGTCGGCAAAACTATCTTTACCTCTGGCCATCGCACCAACAAACACACAGATGCTTTCATCATCGTCTAACGTCGAGACGTAGTCCTGAACTCTTCTTACCTCTGCGTCAAAGGACAAGGTAACCTTGCGGCACTTGATTGGCAAGTGGTCAGTGATGGGGTTCTTGATGACCTTGAGAAGTCTTTCTTCAGAATTCACCGAACGTATACTGAGCTTGTGCAAGAGCTGAACCATCAAACCAGAAAATCTCTTGAACGTTCTGGGAATTCGTACTGAAGGATTCACTTCTATCAAGACACCTCTAGCTGTGTGTATGTACACCTGTAGTTTCCCTGCCTTGTTGATAGGAGAGTCTAGTAATGTGAGAAGACACTGGTGTGTGATATCAGGTCTTGCCTCGGCGATGTCTCTCCCCATTTTTCGAAGTAATCCCTGGTGGTCATCGCAGTTAAGTAAGGCATATTTGTCGCCTCCTGGACCTCCTGTGTTCATTTTATATGTTTCTAAGCATGCCTGAGACAACACAACAATCAATCTCTGTGTAGACTTGTCCCTCGAGCTCACCGGAGTTGGTTGTGTGGGAACTAATGATGCAGGAGGTACTGACACCTTCTCTTCGTTACCATCTGCTACCTTCTCTTCCTCATTTTTCAACCCCTCCTTCTTCCTCTCGCTCTTGTTGGTATCTTTCTTTACCGTCATTATGTAACGAAATTGTCTTTTTCCCTATTGTTCCTTCACTTCTAATGACAAACAGAATATATGTTCTTAATCTACTGTTAGTATAGCTGAAGAAATTTTTCAAATGCTAGTATCATTATCTATATACACTACCATCGATGTTTAGTATATATATGATTACGAGTAATCAACAGAGCGTAGAGGTAAGTAAGAACGCATGCGACCAAGATGGCATCAGACAGTGAGTTTGATGATGACGATGATGACATATTGCTAGCTTTAGAGCAAGTAAGATCGAGGCAGAATACGCGTGACGGAACGCCGTCTACTTCATTGTCAGGAACTGCAAATGGCAAGAAGACGGATGATTTACAAACCAAATCAAGGGTTTTAGATGTTGAAAACACTGTGTATAGGACACAGGGGGAAATATCTATATTACGAGCTCAGCTAGATTTGCTTCAGCGTCAGAAGCATGACGAAATCAAGCAACTTGTGGATGCACAGGAGGCGTCCAGGTTGCGAGATGAGGAGAAAATGCAAGCACTTAAATTCACAATTCAGCGGCTAGAAGACGAAAAGCGGTTTTTGAACAATGAGTTAAAGAATTTAGCTTCCTTCAAACGGAGAAGAGTTGACAGCGGAAAGTCGGAGGAGTTGCTGGCGACTGCTGAGTCCCCAGTCTCGAAAGTAAGTCGTCTGAGTGGTACCCAGCTGCATAGTGAAACTTCAGAAAATAGCAGCCGCTCTGTTCTTGCCCAGAGGGTTATCAAAATACAGAACGACTCGTTGCTATTCACCGACCATATCTGGAGCCATTGTATCAATGGCAGTAGACGGTCTACATTGAAGTATCTAAGTAAAATATGTTTGGATGACGATATACATTTCGATGGATTCAAAGTCAATGCCAAGATGCCCGTTTCAACAGCAATCACAGAATACCTCATGTTGAAAAAGAGCTTACGCCTAGATGACTTGATATCTGACTTTTGCGTAACGTTATGCACTCTTGTTGAGATATTGGTCAACAGAAAATATGTTTTGGCCGTTCCCTTTGTGATATCTCTTATACATGGTGCATTGAGTTTCCGATCATCTGCAGTTAGTCGAGATTTAATCAAAAAGTTATTAACAAGCTTGTGTACGATAGTTTTAAATTCTGTCTTCTTGCTCGACTCATCACAAGACGAAAATGACATCGTACATTATCATGATGTCCCACGCCAAGTTATGGTTCTAGAGAAATTTGCACTAATATGCGCTCTTGATACAATAGAGAAGCTAATGGTAATAGCGTCTCAATTTGATCAGAGTTTCATAAAGAGTCTTTGGGAAGAGGATTATCTTCCCCTCAACTTACTTCGATCATGTTTACCTGAGAATACAGAACGATTCAAAAATGTCTCTCAGATTAATGTCATATTCAATTCTATCGAAATCTTGGCCTCTTCTCTAACTGAATCGGGTTTTGCTTACAATGATGTGAAATCAAAAGCCTCAAATGAATCGATTATCAATTCACTTCTAAAAATATTCTTGATTGAGTTTCCCATTAAAGAGGATTTCATGTTCTATGGACTTAACCGACTTATTGGAAATAACTTTGATTTCGATAAGATTGAATCAATCATTCCCGCCAAAGAAACGATATTAAAGCATTCTATGATATCCATTCCTGGACCCATAGCAGATGATGTTCTTGAAGAAAAAAACTTCATGAACCAGATTACTACTGGAGGATGTGAAAATCCTACTTGTGAATCACGTTTATGCTTTGAATTGCTGAAACGGCATGAAATGCACTTGTTACACTTACGATTAAGAGTGACATCACTCTTGGAAAGCTATGTCATTACACACTTAAGTACTAAGGTTTTGGAGCTGAAAGAATGTCTCAAAGCAATTATTCGGACAATAGGCTTGGAACAAAACTTCATTATGAAATTACCACGTTCCGATACTGTGCCCATGAGAATTCAAATTATTGCTTCCCTCGTTCGACTAGTAAGTTATATAAGCTCCGAGTCAAGAGGTATAACGGGCTTGATATATCCTGAAACATTATATGAGATATACATTGTTTTCCTGAGAATAGCATTCGGGTCCAACTCGTTGTCTATTGAAGCCCATAATTTTTTACGCCAAATTAGAAACAAAGGATTTTACCATCCCGTGTTTAATGCCGCATGTGAGAAAAAGGCAAGAGAGATAAATCATGTTACGTATAGCGATCCAAAAGTGTTAGGCGATTCGTACGCAGGCATTGAGAGTGACTTTCCCAATGGGCTCGAATTTTCCTACGAAAATGAGACAATAGAGATCGCAAGAGAAATCCTAGATCTGTGCCTTACTAGAGAAGAAGCCGATAACCTCTACTTTAACATGAACCATGATGAGGGCAAATTCGATGAAATGGACCTCGTAGTAGATTAATTTTAGTAAAACCCTGCATCAATATCAATATATATATATATACTACATTGCATTCAACAAAATATACAGGACCTTAGTATCCTGTGTTGTTCCTGAGTGATGACTGGTCATTTATTACAGTATAATAATAACTTGTATTAATTTAAAATAAAATTGTTGTGAAGTCATTTTATTGGAAGTCGTTCTTGAATCTTCTGGAAACGTGTTTCAAGTAAGACATACGTCCGGTACCAGTAGTTCTTCTTCTCTTAGCCTTCTGACCCCAGTTGTAAGATCTCATCTTAGCAGCTGGGTAACCGCAAGAAGCACAGTATTTCTTTTGAGCGTTGAATGAACGTCTTCCACATCTGCGGCACAAGATGTGGGACTTGTTGTGGCGCTTACCCATAGATGGTGTACCCTCTATAATATGTTAGTATAACTTCCCAAAAACAATATGGAAGAAGAAAAAATACATCTGATTTAAAGTCCTGTCTGGACACATATAATCGAGTAATCATTCGACCATTCATCTTCAGATCACTTTGGATCCTTATCCAGAGATTACAGTCGGCCATCAATGCACCAATATAATACTTGCATCAAACGGAACCATAACTTGTATGTCCTCTTGGAATTAAAGCTCGAACACATCCATTTCGATGACCAAATTTCATCAGGTTTCCAGTAATTCATTGGACAAAATACTCTGACAATCCCCAACAACCACTTCTCCTCAGATACGGTCTCTTCTTCAATAGAAATATACTAGTACATACTACTCATCGTGACTTATTTCAATCTGTAGGCTAAACTAGTTCTATGATATTAAAATTTTCACTTTTCTCTTAGACTACAGCATGTCGCTCGCTCTTCGCAAAGGATCACAAAGTTAACTTGCGGGTAATACATTGATATTTTATCATGTGATTAATGACTGTTAGGGTTAGTGCCCTAGTATGTTTCTACGTGTTACAAAGTAGCCGCGTAGCGCGACTGTAAATATAAACATGTAAACATAACACTAGGCACCAGTAGAAAGCAGGATATCCAGGTGTATGAAGATATCTTGAAGCGTGACAGCAGAAATAAACAGTATCGTGGCAGCTGACTTTGGTCATTCGCCTTAGGGGTCTTTTTTTACTTCTTTATTTTCTAGGTTATTACTAAGTATACCAACAACAAAACTTTCATAGAGTACAGTTTTTACTGCGGATATACTGTCTCGAGTAAGATAAACAATCATAAAACAGTAGTGCTGGTGGGAGTCATGGGAGATCATTATCAGTTTCTTCCATCTTCGCCTTTGGCCCACGAAAGCAGACATGAGATGAAGTCGAAAGATCAATCGGTACGTGGGAGACTATACTACCCAACACCGAATCCCTCATCGACCGCTGGTCGCTCTTCGTCTCCAATCGCAGAATCGAAGGCCTACGAGGCTAACATCAGACCCAAGAAGACTGTCAGTTTTATTCAAGAAGAAATCAATCTCAGCGCTGGGGACAACAAAATGGATGAGAATGACGATAAGGCAATTAATACTGTCGCGATGAACAGCGACTTCAACATATTAAATCCGGATGAAAAAGTATTGCGCGTGCCTTTGCTTACAGGCAAACACAAGCTCTTTGTCGGACGTTCTTCGAGGTCCTGCGACTTCTTCCTTCCCGCTTCAAATAAGAAAATCTCAAGAGTTCACATTTTGGTGGATTACGCAGAAGATGACACTATCCAATTGCGTTGTATTGGATATAATGGCTTTGGACTTAGAATTCCTCGTGTCTGCTCTGTGTATGCATCCAACGAACCTAACGTTTATGTTTTGAAAGAGAGCAATGAGCCCGTGTTTACATTGAATGATTTTAGGAGTGCTGGCTTGCAAGCAACTCCAAGAACCATAAAACTCGAAGATGGACACACTGAATTCATGGTAAACAGACACGAATGCGTTATCTTGCCAAGAGTCAATAACATCTTAATTGATCTCAGAGGACATTTAGTTCTCCTAAATCCATTAGATGAAAATGAAGAATTGACTGACGAGGAAGATATCAGATTGACCAAAAGCAATGTAGGTGAGTCTTGCCAAGAAAATGACACACCTGTTCGTCTCGTTGGTAGTGATATCCCCAAGACTCCCCACAAGTCAGAGTACAAGGTTACGTCAGAAGAACCAACCCCTACGAAGCCTATGCAAATAATTAATACAGGGCAAAGAAGAGGTTTTACCATTTATAACGATACTAAAACCACAACGGAAAGCGACGATAAGACTGATATTAGGCACATTAATGAAAGGAACATGCACGGAGTTTCTGCCGATAAGGAAAACGAGGTTCTGGCTGCACCTCTTCCGAACACCTTTGCCAGGTCGAGTACCCCTCTAGACGACACATCTAATACATATGCAAACTTCGACATGCCGGGGCGTAGAGCTAAGTCTGAAGAGCCTCAAAAATCCGTTAGAAAAAGAAGAAAAGCTGCTAAGCAAAACTTTGTCATAGATCAAGATTGTATTAAAGATATTCCGAATATCCCTGAAATCAACCACATTTTGGTTAATCACTTGGCTTTCTCTAGATTGTCTTCTACCCCTGTCTCATACTTGAATGGAATCAGTGCGGTAACCTCTAAACTTAGATTAGATCAGATAAGGGTTGTCCTACATAATTTGAAATCTGTTGGTGTGATTTATAGAGAAGGAACAGATGCTGCTGGAGAGCCATTGGAGGAAGAATATTATTACATGCCAGAGAACGACGATGATCCGCAGAGACCTTCTCTAGTAGCACATATTAAGGGTCATGGAGGTTTGAGGTCATGCAGGAGAACGCATAAGCAGTACTACTGGAAAAAACCAGCGCCTATCAAAAGATAATGGAGATATGATCGTTAATATATCAACTTTTCTTTTCTGTTGGTTGTGAGTAGAATTTGTCAACATTTACTTATTGTATATTATTACTTACCATTAACTTTATTATAAATGGTAAAGTCCGTTTTATTTTATTTAGCCTTTCTTTTGGACATCGACGTCTGAAGAGTAGACACTAGAACTGTTATCGAAGGCCTTTTCTTGTGTATCTACATGAGGATATCCATATTCCATTCTCTGTTGCTCAGTTAAAGGCTTAGGGCTTCCGATAACGAAAGGTGAGGTGCTATCTTTCCTTGCATAGTGACGCATTGTCAAAATTATTGCGCCTATCAAAAACTGTAGTACCCAAATACTAAACATAGCAACAGAGATGTATAATTCGATATAAAGCGCCTTTTTATATGTGGTAATGATCTTTAGTACTCCATCTGTTATATCATCTACTACTTTTGAAAAATCCTTGGCTGCAGCTTGCAGAAATTTGGTATTCAAATCAGACGGTAGGCTTGGTAATGTGATAGAGAGATTATCCGTAATCCAAGTGAGCCCTTTTTCTATCCTTATAAGCTTTCTACCTATGGTACAGTATACAATAGTTGAAACTGGCTTTTCAAAAGGAGTATGCTCAAACACTGAGTTTACGGTGTTATTCATGGACTCGAGAAAAGTGCTGATCGTCGAATTTATTGACTTTGATGTTTCTTTGATTCCACTAAATAGCTCATCGTTTATAAGCTGCTGTCTGGATAAAATATTTTTGTTCGTTTGGTTGACGTAAGTCTCAGTTGCGTTGTTTGCGAGTGACTCTACGTCAGTTTTGAATCCTTTCAATTCATTTGATGAGGAAGATATCTTGTCTGCAGCTATATTGAGTAACACGAATTGTAATAAAACCATCAACAAGCCACATGAACCAACAAAACCTATTGTTAGTGCATGGCTACTAGTAGTATATGCTATCATCCAATAAAGATTGTTCTTAATCTTATTAGGTACTTCAAAAAACCGGTCAATAGAGTATATAACTCTATTGTGCAATTTGTTCAACACGTTTCTGACTTTCACGGCTGACTCGCTATCATCATAGTTCTCCACCGACTTTAGCTCGCCGACAATTCTGAAGCTCTTCGACCATTTAAAGTACTCTATGATAATTGTGATTATTATTGCGAAAAGAGCGAGAAGCAGCAAAATTAGGATTATTATCTTTGCGGTAGTCTCAATTTTATAGGCAAGCCTCTCATAAAACTTATCGATGTCCAAGCTATGTGAACATAGTTTCGGTGAAGGGTCAGATGCTGTATTTAAGGAACTAACTGAGAAGTTTGACGCAATCTTCAGGGAATTAACACTACGCGATAACTTTTCGAAGGGGATATTGACTAACGCACTTGTGTTCAGAAGCTCGTCAAAAGTAGGGACTTTCTTTTTCAAATCATCGATGTCAGATAAAATAGATTTGGGTATTTGAATCTTTTGAAGCGTGTCGATAGATAAATTGACCTTTTTTATATACTGAGATGTGTCTGGCTTATTATCTGAGCCGAAAAGAGACTTTACTTTCAGCCAAGACTCAAGGACCTTGTTTAGCACCTTCAGCAATCCTCCGAGGGCATCTTCGATACTATCACACGCAGACACAATTGTCAGGTTTGCAGCTTTTATGACGTTTTGCGAAGTGTCTAACGCAAGATCTGCTGATCCACTAATAATCGCAGCCAAAAGGCATGCATAGGTTCCCAAGAAAATGTCTATGTAGAACACTATTAGTGACTTGCAGATGGTTATAATGAGTTGAAGCAATGAGAGAGTTTGGTTAAGAAAGCTGTTCATCATAGAAGCTAAAACCTGGTTTATGATCTGCGACACATACAGGGGCATGGATGTCATAATCTGTGAGTAGTTGTCCAAAGAAGCGCACGCTGACTTGGTATAGGCCTTGACGCTCCCCAAGTCAGACACCAATGCTCTGCTGAACAAATATATCTTAAGAGTCATGAGCACTAATACTATAGTGCATCTATTGAACCATGCTTGAGATACTATTTCATATAGATTCAAGTACTGTCTGTCGCTCATTCTTTCCGTCCCATTGTTAGTTCTAACGTAAGTCTTATTGTAATAAAATATACCTGATTATTGGAAGTGCTTTGTATTCAAAGATGATATATTTTCTAGAGCCATTGGTATAGTATTTATCTATCAATACGAGAGATTGAAAGTGGTTGTGAAACCCGCTTGAAACAAAACATAAGTTTCAAACACAAGACTACATTATGCGACATGACAATACTACAGGTGTGTCAATATTGCTTCGAAAAGTAAATGCACGGTACATCATATGTTCTCGGGTATCTCAGCTAGTGATATACCGCTCAAAGGATCCTCAGCCAATAATCCCAGTTAAATGATTACCCTGGACACGGCGAGCGTCTTTGTATAAGGACAAACCCTGCAACAACAAGATGTCGCCAACACGACACGTATCTAATGTCGCACTAATCAACACAAATTAGGAGATTCAAGCAGAGCTGAGAAAGTCAGTAATTAAAAACACAGTAGACTACACTTTGAACATGTCTGACGGTGAACAGCAGCCCAAAGAAGAAAAGACAGACAACACACACATCAACTTGAAGGTCTCCGACGGGTCCGCAGAAATCTTCTTCAAGATAAAGAGGACCACCCCTATGAGAAGATTGATGGAGGCATTCTGCAAGAGACAGGGCAAGAGCATGGACACATTGCGTTTTTTGATTGATGGTGCAAGAGTAGGCCCTGACAACACACCAGAAGAGTTAGACTTGGAGGATGGTGATGTGATTGAGGCACATAGAGAGCAGGTGGGTGGTTGTATGGCTTAACGATGTTTCGTGGGAATCTTGTCTCACACTGGTAGCAGTACAGGGCGGGCAGTAATCTGCCAGAGCAAATGTTCGCCACGCGAACTAGTACGGTAACAGGCCCTGCCCTATTCTCTATGGTGTACGACAGGCATGTTTTGCTATCTGATATAGTGACCAATAAATGATAAAAGTTTGAGCAACTGACACGTAGAAAGGAAGTAGTTCTTCGAGAGGCAGGCTAGCCCCCGCTGTCGTGCGGCGGAATCGTTCATCGGTAAGTTTTTAGTAGCCATCAAGCCCCGCCGCAAGCAGCAGTGTCCGACGGGTCATCTACATGATTTTGAAGCACTGCAGCCTGCTTGTGCTGCCACCTAAATTGCCGCCGCCCACAGCAGCCTATCTCAGCCTAGGCCTTGCATTACTGGCAGTTCGCGCCTGTTAGCCACCGGAGCGTGTACAGCTAACTGCCGAGGCGGGGCGCAATAGCGAGAGCGAAAGCGCATGCCCAGCGGACCCGACTGCCAGTTGCCGCAACGGTGTAGCCAAAAGCGGCTCCAAGTTCCACGGCGAGCGGCCATTTTCGGAGGTTTTGTGTCACTTCATCTCCAGGTCTATTTGCTTTTTTGCGTTTGCGCTTTGAAAGGCGCATCACGGATCGGCTTGCCAGCATGCCCAAACACTGAAGCCCGTTACATTGTGCCGGCATTTGTGGACCCCCGTTATGCTCCGTAAGAAAGGACGGCGCGGAAGAGGAGAAGCTCGCTTTTCCGGATGGGCGGAACATGATTGATAGAGATAGTGCTGACACTTGGTACAAGATCGATGAGACAATGTAGGGTATATATTGAAGATAGAACGGATGGTAACACCGTGGGGAAAATCTGGCGTACTAAATAGCGAATACATCATATCCTCTTAGAATAAAGCGGTAACTACTAATAGGATAAGGTAAGGACAGAATTAAGTCTGAGTTAGGACACGGTTTAAGAATAGATAAGAGTGGGTTATTAACAGACAAGAACAGCCCAAGGAATTTGTATCACATCGAAAAGTGACTTAAATAAAGAAGCAATAATACCATAAAAATGTGCAGAGCAGCGATTTGTTCCATTTGCCGTAAGTATTGACCATGGTGCCTAAATGTGCCAGTCAGCGCTGGAAAGCACAGGCGGTGGCGCCCATACTTTCTTGGGAGCACGTACTAACATTAACAGACCACAAGTCATGGATGGGTTGCGGCCAACACATTCCTAGTGTCATGGACTCAACTCCTAAGGAGTCATGGTGCACCTGTGAGCACGCAGATGATACGGATGACCAGACCTACCCTCCAAGAGCCGGTACTGGTTTTGCCAGGAAGACAGAGTAAGCGGGAACCGACGGGCGACTTTTGCGCGGCTGCCAGAAATTCCCCGTCTCCATGGCCTCGGTTTAGGCTCCACTCAGGCTCTACAGACACTAGTGGTGTGTTACTGAACACAACACTGGCGCAAGTCAGCCATGGTGCCTCGTACCATTGTTTTTTTAGTTAGCATTCACAAATAAAAAACGCTGTGCAACGGCCCTATATAATTACATGTAGCACCTCCGTATGCTTTAATTCCATTAACAGGCTGTACTCGTGCTAAGCGGGACTCTTACTTTAGTGCCACACCCCCTATCAGAACCCGCTGCAAGCGCTACCACCATCCCCCGGCCATCGAATGTTGTCCAGATATCTCTACGCACTCCCTCTGCGTCCGTATGACCACTTCACGATCCTCATCGACCCGCCATCTCTGACCCATACGATTTTTCACTATATCAGCCCTCCAGACATGGAGGATGCACCTACGTCACTAGCGCCAGTTTTAGAGGTCTCTGGTGTGCTAATCTGCTTCCCCACGCAGTGAGGTTTCCTTGAAAGAAAACAATGATGGTAGGAAACCTTAATCGACGTGTGCACGACCGAGACAAATTTCATAAGCACGATACTTTTTGACTCTCAAATTAACCGCTCACTCCAAAAATCTGGTAATAAGTTACGGTAATTTATTAGGCTTTTTCTTTACGATAAAGGCCAACAAAAATATAAAAGTGAGGATTTTCTTTGATAGAGGTTAATTCGGGATATAGATAGATTGGAAAGAGAGACTTTGCTTTGTTAGAAGGGCCAAGTTTGATCTTTACCGCCCCCAAAGAAGAGATAGATTTTTGTTTGTTAGTAAGATTTAGTGAGATTCAAAATAGGAGCTCGATGAATTTTAGTGTTGGAGACGAATTGACGCTGTCTACTCAGTTTCAGAGCAACAGCGCTATCCGAGGACTGATCACAGAAGGTATGGCGACAGAACTGCGTCGAGAGGTTGAGCTGAACGACGACTTATCAGAAAGCAGCAGCGCTGCTGGTGTCGCAGCTGGTGTAGCAGAAGAAGTTTTCAAACAAGAACAGCGGCAGCGTGATGGACAAATGGGTGGCCAGTACAACAGGGGGACAGGCACAAACTACAAAGGCTTTAATGATGGGGCCAGCGGCATGAGCGCTTTTGGCCCTAGTCTGGCTATCGGACCCAAATTTGGTATCAGCCAACCGGGCCTCATGGATCCACCCTTTTCCGCACATATGTACGATACTAAGGGTATAGCGGAGTTCGGGCGTAATTCGAGGGATTCGTTCAACTTGCCGGTCGAGTTGCAAGGGGGCGTGGGAACTATATCGTCGAGACGGCCCAGCTACGCGGCAGAGTCGTTCACCAGATCGAGTGGTCCTGTTGCGCCTGGCGGTACAGGTGAGTTCCAAGGAATCCCGGGATTCAACGTAAACTCAGGATTAGACCGAACAACCGCCGGAGCTAATGTCCCACTTGAAAGGCCTTTTTTCAAGTCCACAGGCGGTGTCCCTGAAAGAACATCACTCTCTGCTTTTGCTGTTGCAAACAACTATCAAAATAGCCATGCTATTGATTTGGGACCTTTTAGCAACCACTTTGCCAAGCTCAACTTAAATTCGAACTTTAATGATTTTCAGTGCAGACGTCCTAGTCAGCTCGCGGAGTATCAGTCTGCAAATTCGTTTGGTCATCCCCCTCTCCACAATCAGATGAATTTCGAGCAATTACCTCAGCAGAATAACCTGCATCCTTCTATGATAAAGTTGGATAATGGGTTAGAGTTAAGAGGTCAATATATTGTTGCTTCCCTGGATTTGAAAAAATTATATGCGAAAACTGAAAAGTACTTCCATAGCAGAGAGACAAGCGAGAGCATCATACAACAACTCCGCTCGCTTTTGGGAAATCCAGTAATTATCAAGCTCATTACTTTCATCAAAAACTTAAATAATTTGACCTTTAATCACAAAATACTATGCCTAGTTGTCAACAAAAATGGAAAGTTTGATCTTCTTTCATACCCTAATAACTCCAATATGTTTTTACAAAAGAATGATTTAGTTATAGTAGATGGAGATAGAGGTAAAGACTTAGTGATGATCCTTGAACCGTTGGTAGATATAAACTTTGCAGCGTTATTCAACATATTGAAAAAGCTTGAGCATTTGAAGTCCTTGACAATTGTGGATAATTCACAGCTGAACGCACAACAATCACAGCAAAAAGGATCGAAGAAAACATGTGGAGGGATACACTCAACCGATTTGAATGCTTCTGCAATTGTTAATAGTCATTCGAACGAGGACAATGAATTTATCATTACATTCCCCACAAAACAAGTTTTGAGGTTTGCAACTCCTAAGGAGGTCCATAAGTTGAGCGGTAAGTTTTTGGAAGAAAAGAAAGCATTCACAACATGCTTTAATAAGATCAAGGAGTTGAATTTGAATAATGATTTGGAATTAATCAATGTGGAGTATCAGTCTGATTTCAAAAAGCTTATTTTTTACTATTTTGCGGGCTTCAAAAGGATAGATTTTAGATGTTTGATTAAAGAACTTTTCAAGATTTACAAGACCCGAATTTGGTTGTGTGCTGTATTGCCCTACGACAAGCCTGAACTATACGTCACTGGTGAGGAAGTTGATTCTTCCAAGGGGTTGAATGACGTGAAAAATAAGGTTGGTGAATCCAATGATAAGTCGGGACATGGGGAATTCACTAGCAAAGGTCATATTCCACAGGAGTACGAACTTTCCAATGAACAGATATTAAACTTTTCTATCGACGAAATTGAAAAACTTGCCGAACCTAGCTATTTCCATCTGAAGAATCTTGCCAATTTGTTCAAATCTTTGTCAAATGACATTAAAGGAAACTTTTATGGGTTCAACAGCAAAGACGCAAAGGAGTTTACCCAATCTGATCCAGTGAATGCTGGCGTGAACGCGAATGCTAATACTAACGTTAACGCTAACGTTAATAATAAGGTTAATACCGACTTTTCACTGACTTTTCGCCCCATTGGACTTAACCCTATTGTGAATGTCCCGCAAAACGGCGGCATTTTCGATAATGACTTGCACTCCGGCTTGTCAAAGACAAATATACTTCCGAATTTCAACCCGTTTGGAGATAATAAATCTTCGTTTCAGTTACGAAAATAGCATAGACTTTCATGATTAAGCTTGATTACATGTTCTTGTTGAAAGCAGTTTCTTATCAAAGCTGGGTGGATTATGATTACCGCAAAAGGGTTGCGAGTTGTAGAGTCTAGTACGACAGAATGAGAAATAAATTTAATAGAACACAATAGAGTACAATTGGATCCCTCCGATTTCGAGTCGGACATATGAAAAATGCTTATCCGGGGCCTTGGTTGTTGCGCAAGAGGTATATGGCTATCCATTCCTTGTTTTCATTTTCCCATCCAGTTTTTTTTTTTTTCATGATTATGTACTTACGTTAAAATAAAATGGATTTTGATGACAGTTATAGATACTGAAATGATAGACAATAGATGGAGTCAAACCCCCAAAGGAAGAATTCTTCTTCCCGGGATTAAAAATTAGAATAAAGTAACTATTGCCCTTATGATTTAATGAAACAGGAACGTTCAAGCCTCGACAAGTATATTTCAAGTATTGATAGTGATCTATAATATATATATATATATTGTACTTTTCCGTACACAGCCCGGTGCATTGTGCCACTGAATAGCCCGCAGTTTCATATTAATGAAAATGACTAAGCAGGCCACTATGCTTTGAGTGAAAACTTCTGCGGAGGAGTGGCTTGTGTGTGATACATGTTGCAGAACCGTTTCGCGCATCTTTCAAGACCAGCCTTTTTAATATGTTCAATATCTAGATTATCAACATCAACATATTTGATGATACACAGGGAAGCATGAGTGCAACACTGAATATGATCAAGGGCAAGTATCAGCTTGATCTACTAGTGGGTATTGCCCTTGTTTTCATATTTTTGATGGTGGAAAGAGTGAAACCATTTTTCAGGGACTTTTCACTTAGCGATCCTACAATACAACATAAATTCAGCAAACACGAGCGGGTCAGTGCTAACCTCTGCCTCAGCATTATCTCGATTGTACCGTCTACCGTCATAACGATGGTAGCTGTGGCTGACAGGAGGTGGAAAAGGTTGAACACTCAGCAACTTCAGTTACTCACTGTGTCATTGCTCGGGCTTATGTTAAGTACAACATTGGCGGGGGTTTTGATTGACATTTTGAAATGCTGGATTGGAAGGCCACGCCCTGACTTCTTACAGCGTTGTGGACCCAGAAAGAGCACTCCGGTTATTGGCCTTGTATCGATCGATATTTGCACAGCACCGCTCGGTAAGAGGGCTTTAATCGACGGAATGAGATCAATGCCTTCAGGTCACTCTGGCTTGTCTTTTAGTAGTTTCTTCTACCTCACACTTTGGCTAGGAGGCCAGCTCAAGATTTTCCATAGATCACAGCCATTGTACAAACTGTTGATCGCCGCGCTCCCTACCATAGGGGCATGCTACGTCGCACTTTCTCGTACACAAGACTACCGCCACCACTTCTCGGATATTGTCGTTGGTGGTTTAATTGGAGTTGCTCTTTCTGTTGTTACATACCATCGCTACTTCCCGGTACTCTGGGATACCGATTCGAACAAGCCACTTGAGCTTGAATCAGAATCTAGCGTTCTTCCCATGTACTCACTTGATTGATCCAAAGCCACTCAGTTTCACTCAGCCGTAATTTATAGCGAATCTATAGTATTGGAATGCCATGTGATCTTCATTTAGCAGGAAGAAAACCTTGTATAGATTGTATGGCGTCGCCCCGTTTGTTTCAGCCTGTCTCTGGTGTGGCAGGTGATGAAACTCGAACATGATACTGTTTGATACACTAGCTGCGAAACACACCAAAGTTACGTACTTGAAACCCATGCGAAACCAAAACGGATGTATTTATATATTGCATGGTCGCAGGGCGGAGTAGTGGTCACAGTACCAGGAATCAGCCTTACCAGCTCTACACGCGAGGCGCTTTATCAGCTTTTCCCATGAGGACTGCCAATCAACGAAGAAAAAACGACGACGATGATGACAAAGGACATAAACTGGCCGCTGCCGACGACGATATCACTATATTGATGACTCTCTACACCACATACACCATTAGCACGCCGTTGGAGAGTGGCAGTGGCAAGTTGCTGGGAAGTGTGCCGCAAAACGCCAAACTGGCTCACACCACGAGTGGCCTGTCAGGCACCGATCTACCCACAACAGTCGTATCGGCTACCGCCACGTCCATATCTGTGGTTTCGAATACCTCCAGTGCAGAGCATCTTAGTCATATCAGCTACCAGACCACCGGTCTGCTTCTGCATTTGGCGTCATCAGACGCTACCAACGCCAGCATCAATGCCATGATGCAGAGCTCCTCCAATAACGCCAACTCCGTGCGCATAGGGCTCGCCGTTGGCATACCAGTCGCAGTGCTATCTGTGTTGGTGGGCATAGGCTTGTTGTGGTACTACATCAAGAAGAAGTCTTTTAGAAAGATCCGAGAAAGTCACTATTTATACCGTGACAGCCCTACAGGACCAGCTGCGGACGAAAAATCAAGGCCTTTTGAAACAGATATTTACAGCAAACAATCCCTTGTAGATCTGTCATCCACCTTAGGGGACCAAGCTGCAACCACCGTTCGCTTCGACTCCGTTCCTGTTCGACAGGCTGACCGTAATTCAATGCTGCATCTTTTGAAGAGATTAAGCCGAAGCCTTCATATCAGACCGGCGACCCCTCCAAATGAGCTTGCAGGTCAGAAACACGGCGTCAATTCATCGGTATCGTCGCCATTATACCTAAAGAATTTCAAATTGGTCAATAATATATCCAAGCCAGCCGATGCTTACTCTGGGCGAGACCGACTTGAACGCACTAATGGATTTTTCGCATCAAAGGATGATGCTGACGACAAGATAATAAGACAAGTGGTCAGAAAGAAACGCCCGGTACTACCGCCTCTAATTAATACATACCCACTGATTTCCCCCGTCTCTTCAGATAGTTCTATTTACTCCTCTCGAGCCCATCAAAAGTTGGTTTGAGTGATGCTAGGCTAAATGACATTCGATTAGCCGCTAACGAGCATTGAACCCCATTAAAAAATCAATACTCCATGCTGCTGAATTTCATTCTGGTTCTACCTTAGAAGCACATGAACATCCAGAGCTTCAACTGGGCTTAACGTACTCTTTATACCTTCTCTCACTGTCCTTATCAGTGCTCTATTATGGCGATTGGCGCCAAGAATAATTATTTTGCAACAAGATGGAATGAGTGAATAGCCGCCTATATAAATGTATATATATTAAAGGTTTTCTTTAAAGACCTTTTATTGATAATATAATGAACAAATAATAGTACATACAAAGCTAGTAACGCCTATAACGGCTATCAGGAGGTGGATGGTTGGGGTTCTGCGGATACTGAGGGTTGGGAGGTGTCTGTGGTCCGGCGTAACTATATATATTTACTGAAGGTGGAAGGCCAGCGGTTGTCAGATACTGGTAGGGGCCAGTAGGAGGAGGTATTCGTCTGGCATGATGCGAACCGCTTGGTTGTGGGTTATTCAGACGGGGGATAAATCCACCGGCATGCTGATTGTGCTGGTTATGTACAAGGTTTTGATGCTGCAACCCAGAGCTTGTGCTCACGGATGGGGGAATACCAGCCTGAACAGCACCATGAGCGGGCCTCTGCATCTGATATCGCACAGGCTGCATGCCCTGTGCCTCAGCATAAGGATGCCTTGGGTATGGCTTTCCTGGCGCCACGGCAGCACCATGAGGTGGGGGTCTGTGGTGACCACCGGGTTGCGGCCTGCTTTGCTGTAGGGCAGGGCCGGAAGCAGCTTGTGGCTGGTAGCCGAACTGGCTTGACTGGGGATACGTCTGCAGGGGTGTAGACTGCGATGCCGACTGTGGCGCGCGCTTAACTGGTTGAGATATACCAGGTGGTGGTGGACCAGTGCGACTTGAATAGGTTTGGGGACGAAGAGGGCCACCGTTATAAGGACCTGGAATATACTGCTGAGGTGGAGGTTGCTGATACCCCATGCTAGGTGCAACGGTCAGTAACAGAGGGTCAGGAGCAATCAGGGATTTATGCTTAGCTTCAGTGTTGCGAACCGCGCTATTCGGCGAGCTATAAGGCAAGGTTATGTGTCTAGGCATTCCAGCACCAGAATGTGGTGCGGCATGGCCAGGTCTCTGTGTAGCTTGTTCTGCATCAGATGTTATTAATGCTGGAACAGAAGGATGAGGCACTGAATTCCCTGGTGCAGACCTTGGATATTCCTTTGCTCCGTCTTGAGCAGGAGGAGCAGAAGCATTTTTGGCAGATGGGTGGTGGTTAATGTTGTCAGCTAAATTGTACAATGGAGTAGACTTGGCTATATTAATTGTCCTCTGTTGCTCATTTGAATGCGCTGGTGACACATTTCCACTCAGTGGATTGCTCCCACTGCCAATTGTTGGATAAGGTAGTTCAGCTTTTTCTTTATGTATTGCGTTTCTAAATTGCTCATTAAACTCATTATATTGCACCGTAGGCGACTGAACAGAAGAGTAACTACTGTTGCGCTGCTGATACGATGGTAACTGTAAATTGCCCCGTTTTTGGGGTGAGCCTGTAAGAGATTTACCATCAGATTTGTCGGATTCTTCTCCATCTTCACTAAATAAATCATCGTCATTCTTAGGGTACATTCCACGAGTGAGCTTCTCGTCGAGGTCAATTCTGCGAATACCTTCAGGTAAATCATCTTCCTCAAATTCTTCAACGGAGCCATTCAACAATTGGTTTCTATTGACATTGAATTGGTCTGAGGGACTTTTGATCTTAGAGTATTTATGGTAGATTTCACTAATCTGGGAAAATCTGTTGTTGTCACCTTCCATATCACCTGGATTCAAATGAGTGTTTTGGGTGTTTATCTGCAAGTTCTTAGGGTTCTTTTGCGTCCCTGGCATTATGTTAGATGCACCATGAGTGTCAGTAGGTGTTTTATGCTGGGGTGGAGGAGGTGGATGATCGTTCGTTGTTATATTACCGTGCTTGACAGTGTGGCCGCCAATTGGAGCACCAGATAAATCTCTTGCATCCTTTGTGGGAGGTGTGGGTGCTCTTCTATTGCCAAATGTATCAGAGTTGACTCTATTTCCAGTGGTGGATCCACTAAATCCCCTCGCATGCCCACAACCTTCATACCCACGGTCAATTTTCAGCTTCAAAATTCTCTTGAGCTCTGCCTTCCAAAGTTTCGCGTCCCAAGTAAAAAATTCACCTCTGCTTGCTAATGGGCTGATGTCCTCGAGATCGAGGTAATGTACATGAGGCAATGTAGGCAAGCCAAACAATAACGAATCTTGATCCAGTCTTTCGGCCTTAAGACGTTTTGGTCTACCATATAATCCAAATGAGTCCATCAAGCATATTAAGAAACGGATTAGTGTATCAAACCCAGGAACCGAGGAATGTTGTTGAGGCATTAGGAAAATGGATGTTTCTGTAAAATCATCTGCATGCTTTTTCGAGATCTTGGATGACAAAGATGGAGATAAGTAGTTGACGGAAGCTTCCATCTTAAGCAACGTACTGTGATCTATAAGAACGGGCGACAGTGGATATATAGCTGCAACAGAAGAAGCATTTACTATGACAGCCAACAACTGCTTTTTCTTTTTCTGCTCTGATTCGTATAATAAGATTCTACCTGGTGTGAAGCTTTTTCTCTTGGTGACCGAAGGCTCTATCACAGCGTAGCACTTCTGCCAAGCCATTCCGGAGCCATACCGTATACTGATCCAATCCTCGTGATCGAATCTCTTCTCAGACAATACCGTGCGTATATCCGACAAACGCGAGCCTCGTGAGGACAAAAGCGACGCCGTATATGCCTCTTGCAACGAAGTATACTCGAAGTTGGAGAGGCGTAAGGCCAGATAGAAAGCGACTAGGTCGTTGTAGGTCTTGAGCTGCAAGAGGTAGCGGTTCTTTAAAGTCGTAGAAACAACTATTATGTTCTCGAGGTTCCGTTTGGCGGCAGGGAGAGTCTTCATGGCGTTATACACGGAATCAGTAAAGTTAAGGTACTTGGGCTTCGCAGATGCCTCGAGTAAACCGTCTGGGTTGTTTTTGAACTCAATGAGCGTCGCTGCCTGCCAGTACGCTAGCTGATTCCCCGTGAGAATACCATACACCTCCTGCCACTCGCGCCCTGCGGGACGCCCCTCGCCATCTAAGTCATGGTATAACATAAATATACCGTCATAATACCGCCGGTTCTGTTGAACCGTCAAAAGTGTGACGATCGGCACCAACTCGGGCGACAAACTTTCAAGAAGCTCTTGTTTGCTTTTCCGATCCGTACTTATGAGCTCCTGTTCTTTCGGCACATTACCCCCATGAGAGGAATGCAAATGCTTTTTAACTGTATTCATGTCGGTTGATTCTGCTATTACTCAGAATCATAGATGTCTTCCTTTACCTCTGGTATATCCGCCAACCTTTACGTTAATACTTTCTGACGCTGTACTATGCTGCCTATGTTTTGATTCAAAAATTTTGACGTCACGGAACGATTGATCAATGCACTACCCTGTTACAAATCGTATTCTCTCGGACTATGTAAACCAGCTGTGGGCTATAGGAAGGTATTTAGCGTAGTTGAGACAGGTTTGAAACCGAACAGCAAAATGGTGTTCGCCACAACTAGCAAAGTGAGTGATATTGGGCGAGCTCCCATCAACAGGAAGGGTAGACAGGGATGTCTCGTTATGACGACTATACGTAAAAGCGATATGCATGAATTCTCGACAACTAAGAGGCTGTGATGAGGATCTATAACAAGTGTAAGTTTATCGACTAAGAGGGAATGTATGTAGGATAGAGGAAAACAAGTGGCCGGGAAATCACTTCTGAATCGAGCGGACTTGCTCCAAAGCTTGTACGAGCTGGGCCTCAGCAGTGTCTATGTCCTCATAGTTCAAAGCTGAGATGGCGAACTTTGCGCATTTTTGGGCTTGGGCGATGCGGTCTGTGGCTGAGATAATGGAGTCTATATTTTTCTTCGTAAGCGGTTCGTGTACTGAGTGGGTCGATGTGTTCTTTGGAGGGGTGACAGAAGGAGAGGCGCTGGCCCACGAGTGTAGCGAGCGATCCGCGTCCTTGGGCGACGAAGGAGAAAACACATGTATGGAGGCTGATTTATTGATATGACTGATGTCGTGGTCAGGAAGATATTTCGGGACTCCAGGAAGGTTGATTTCGCTGTCTTTCGCTACCGGCTCCGAGGGAGCTTCTGGGAGCCACAAGTCGCTACTGTCACCTTCTGTGTTGTTGCTTCTTTCTGGGGGTCTGCTGTCTGCAACTGTATCTAAAGGTGTGTCCATTGCTGTTGTTGTAGTTTCTTCGTCCGCTAGAGGCTGTATCAACGATATAGCGGGCTTGTTGGTGTCTAGAGACTGTAATTCGCGACCCTCGCCTGCTCCAGACGCCAGTGTATCCGCAGTGATGTCGAGATTGTTGAGTTCTTGCTCCAATTCTTCGTCTACGTCATCACTGCGTACTTGTACGTCATCCTTGACCACCCGCATAAGCTGGTACTTTAAAGTTCGTATCTTCTGCCTGTTTAATTTCTCAAATTCTTGAGCAGTGCTCATTCTTCCCTTGGTAAGCCTTGAAAAATCCACATTGCTCTCTGAATCACGGGTAAAGATGCACAATAGGTTTAAAAAGTTTAGCGCAGCCCTCAATTTCTCAATCAATCGTCCCTTGTTCGCCCCGGTATACAGCTGTAAGTCATGGAGCGACGCATTTGTTATTTTGTAGGCGAAATTCATCACTACACTAGCAGAAAGCGTACGATCACCTAGAACCTTCGCTAGACCTTCATCCGCCTCATTCTTGATTTTCTCTGTTTCATCCAATAACAGCACCGTGAATGCCTCTACCTCCTTGTTTGTCTGGTGTAATCTATTCTTCAATATGTGCTCTAGAACATAAATCTTGCAAAAATAGCTGACCACTACATTGGCCTCCAAAAGCTCATTCGATCTCTTGATGAAGCTGGTCACTACTTTGTCGTGTATCAAAGACTCTGGAATCTCGCTGACACTCATCTTATAACATTTGCTTGTCTCCGTATAAATCCACAATTCTCCCTATAATTTTTGATCGATACGCATTAATACAGTACAAGCGCCATCATATCAACTGTCGAGTATTACAGTGGGCGTAACAAAATTAGATATTTACATAAAATATATATAGGTTCTTTGTCATAAATACAAAGAAAAAAATTAGCCCATGAAAGGGCCTCTTGTATACGGAGTCTATTAAACATAAATGATGAAAAATGATGAAAACCCTAGGTTGATATCGGAAATACTCAGCGACCGATAATCTAGTGGAGATCTGGCATCCTCAATATCTCGCGCTCCTCATTTTGGGCATCCTTTTGTAATAACTGCAACACCTTCGAGTTCTTCCATTTGTCTGGCAAAGGTGACGTGTCGTAGTTTTTGGTAGCCCAGTAATATATGTCCCAGTCCGGCTCGTCTAACAATTTGTCATATTCCTCCAACTCTTGCTCAGAAAATGTATTAAGATACTTCTTGGCGAAACGAGAGAGAAGCAAGTCACTTTCTAAGATACCCCTTTTCCTGGACTGGTAGACGAGTCTCGCTCTCTTTACTTCCACAGTTTCACCTGTTCTTTTAATGGGCTCTACCTTCATAGTGACCTTGCCAGATTCGTCGACGCTACCCTTGACCTCATTCCTGAGTACCTTCCTGGCACAGGAAAATGTCCTCCTGCTGCTAAACCTCAACATGCTGTGAACCCTTGTTCGCTGATTAATAAACCGATCTTTCCAACTAGTTTATCACAAGAATCGTGCACTGAATGTTTTGTGTAACTTCTTTACGTTGTGCAAATGTCACTATGTTTTTAATGTAAACCAGAGCTACTATAGTACCGTGACAGAGAGGTAGTTGGTGCTTGCCATAATATAATAGCCAGCATACGTCTTATATCCCACGATCTTGGATTTCTTACATAGGTGGTGAATAGCGTTGCTTATTTGATAAAGCAATATTATTAACCGAGCGGCATGGGCAAGTCCGTATCCAAACTTTCTAAAGACGATTTACAGTCGCTCAAACAGGCCACATATTTTGACAAAAGAGAGTTACAACAATGGTATAAAGGGTTTTTAAGAGACTGCCCTAGTGGCCAGTTATCGGAAGAGGAGTTTGTTAAGATATTTAAACAGTTTTTCCCGTTTGGCGATCCTAGCGAATACTGCCATTTTCTCTTCAGAGTTTTTGATGCCGACAGCTCTAAATACATAGACTTCAAAGAGTTTATTATAACACTTTCCATAACAAGCCGCGGCACTGTTGAACAGAAGCTTGACTGGACATTCAAGTTGTACGACTATCAGAAACGAGGGGAGGTGTCATATCAGGATGTCTTAGCGATCATACTGGCCACCTACAAGATGATAGGCACTATGGTGCCCTTGCCCGATGACGAAAAAACGCCGGAACTACGGGCCGATAAAATATTTCGTCTTTTAGACAAAGACAAGAGCCATGATAAACTCAAATACGAAGATTTCAAGAGATTGCTGAAACTAGACCCTGCCATACTAGGCGCTTTGAACTCGTACGACGGATTAATATAAGTTGAAATGCGGCTACAATTGACAAGCCAAAAAAAAAACGTGATCAATTAATAAAACAAAAGTTCTTACAATTTGCATCCTAATCATCTATATTTATGTACTATTTCTTGAAACAACTGTTTAGTACTATCACATTGTTAAATAGTCCCTTCAACATAAAGTCTTATAATACAATAACTAGCATAACTAGAAGAATTGAAAATTGGCATGAAATTGCGTATCATTGCTGACTTTCAACTGCTTCTAACAAACCATCTAACAATTCGTCAACTTCATTTTCGCTGACACCCGTGCAAAAGCTGACAACTTTCTTAAACTTTGAGGTTAACTCGCTATAGTCAGCCAAAGCCTCGAATTCACTTTCCATCTTATTGTTGATTTCCTCGTACGCTTTTATCCTAGCTTTCAAAATCTTTGTTGAAGGGATTTTTGATAATAGTTCTTGATCGGGTTCAAATTTAGCGTCTTCGTAAGCTATTATTTTATCATAAATAGGCTTTATAGTGAACGGCTCGTCAGTATTGACCTCTTCGTCTTCCTTCAAATCTGCTTTTTCCTCTGGAAGTTGTTTCTGAATCAATTGTAGCTTTTCACTGATGTTCGACATCTGAACTTTCAAGTTTTCCAATTCCATTAACTTTTCAGAAATTTTACTGACGAGAAACTTATTATTAGCCGTTATGATAGTTGATTGGTGTAACTGCTCGTTGAGTCTTGATATTTGTTCTTTTTTGCTTTTGATTATTCTTTCGTATTCATCACTCGAGCTGAGTAATAACTGATTTATACTTTGCAATATTTTACTGGATTGGGATTCTGTTGTACCATTCAAATTTGTCGATGCCCCTGTTTTGGTCAGGATCTTAGATACCTCATCAACCCCATTGACTCCGAATTGATCCTTCTTCTCGATTAAGTCCACGTTTGTAGATATTAGTTCAAACAAGTATCCATCATCACTGTCCTTACGAGAAGAAATTTCACCCGGTTTTTTGCTAGAAAGAATATCCTTCACAATGTCATAATCAATAGGCTTAACTCCCATTTTATTGGGCACATTCACATCGGCCTTCAATGCAATTAGAAGCTCAATGAACCATGCAGCCTGATTTTCTGATGCCAAGTGCAATGCTGTGTTTCCATCTTTCTTATCTTTAATGTTCAATACATCACGCAAAAATTTATGAAACAAATTGTTACTTTTCCCAAGGTCACTTGTTATTAACCATTCTAATATTTTGGAGGTGTAGAAGTTACAAAGCTCGGCTTTTTTCGAATACTGTGATACCATATAGTGTAAAAAAGACCAATTATTATTATCAAGCAAGAATAAGTTTGGCCAGAGCCAACTATCCAAAAGCAGAACAAAATTCCCCTTTTCCATTGCGTTTGTGACAGTAATCATTGACACCAAAGGCGACTCACCGTGAGAAGTACCTCTGATTGGAGAGCAAAGCTTCAAACTCGCTAAATGAGAAACTAGATCTCGTGATGCTAATGATGCTGCGAAATGAAGAGCCGTTTTTCCTTGCTGGTCCAAGGCAATATCAGTGAGCGAATGAACAGAGTCGGAGCCTAACCTGGGCAAATTTTGAAACAAAGACTTAATGAGTTCGTAGGATGCTTCTGAATTACTGTCCTTCTTGAATATTTCGCTATATTTTTGCTTAATATCCGATAGTAGATCAGCATCCTCTGGCTTGATTTCTATGGGAATGAGCGTGTAAGGGTGGTTGGGGTTGTGTTTTGCTATAGTAATAGTAGCGTTTCGTATGTCAATATCACTCTTAGGCACATCACCATGTGAAATTTTTTGTCTCTTTGAGGGCGACGCCATTTCGGTGTCAGATTCATCAAGCTCAGCAGACGCTCTTTTGGAGCTGATCTCGTCTATCTTAGGTAAATCTTCAAATGAGTGAACGTCCACCAAGAAAAGAAGTTTTGTGAGTTCATAAATGTCAAATTTGAGCGCCAATGAAACCGCTTTATCGTAGGGTATCCATATTCCTCTCAATTGCTTTACCTCATGGTCTACCCAGTCAATATAGACGTTAATGCCTTTGTCTTCAGCACTGTACTGGGGGTTGGTAATGATTTCATTATTCAAAAAGTTGTTCAACCGTGTTTGGTTGAAGTGTCCCATCTTGACCAAAATAGAAAGTAACTGACTTATATTAACGTACGAGTCTTGAACACGTCTTAAAATTATTACTTTCGGAGCCTTGCCACTGTCACCATCTTCATTTTTGGGGTTTTGAATCGTCAATGTTAGTTGGATAACGTTTAGACCGGAGTACACAGCAGAATTAATAGTCGACGTATACCGTGGATTATTGATATGCGTCTCACTCAAAATATTCTGTATTGAGTTGGTCGTTGTATCTCCAACATTTATCGGCGACTCCATGACTTCCTATCCACTCTTCTTTTCTCAACCTGACATATAAGGATAATCCACTGTTTAATAAAGCTGCGGCCAAAGAGGTCTACTTGGAAATTTTAAAAAGACGTGTCTAACCTGTAAAAATGTATTCCTATGCTAACCTGTAAGTTTTATTCCTTTTCATGCGATGGCAGTTAGGCTATATAGATAAAGATCAGTTTTATTATAGTCATAGAGGTTTATTGAGTTATCTAGTCTTGGAAAATATAGCAATGGACTATTCAGGCAGAGTAAACTCTAAGAAGGGCTCGGGTGGCGTGGCTGATGTCCAGGAGACAAAAGTGCACACCAAGAAGCGCATCAAAGAGTTGCTCACCACACATGTGCTAGACCTAGACAATGACCCATACGTATTTCGAAACCATTTGGGGTTACTTGAGTGCCGGTTGTGTCTCACCACACATCTCGGCGAATCATCCTATATTTCTCATTTGGGGGGAAGGAAACACCAAATGAACTTAGAAAAGAGAAAAATACTCGATGAAAAGCAAAATGCTAAGCTCCGTGCCAGAAACCAGCACAATGATTCGTCTACAATTTCATTAACTAATGTTCCAAAACGCTCGTGGAGCAAAGTTGGCCGGCCAAGATTCAAGACGACCAAAATACGAGACCCATCTACGTTGCAAGTAGGTTTACTTTTCGAAATTGAAGCACCACAAATAACGGTAGAAGAGCCTTTCTTCCGTATAATGTCATACTACGAGCTATCTACGAAAAATCAAAATATAGCCATTTCCTTTCTCAGTCGTGATGCTGGCGAAGAAACTGACCCGAACTCGTTCCAGTACCTTGTTTTCTCGGCGGAACCATATGAAAATATAGCATTTGCGATTCCTAATAGGGAGATCGATAAGCCAGATCATCCCGGAGCAATGACATCGTCATATTGGTGGTTTTGGGATAATGATATAAGAGTTTTTTTCTTACAATTTTTATATAAGTAGCATGGTTTTGATATAGTCCTGTATATATGTATATTTCCACGAAGTGGTACGGCCGATTTATAGAATACAAGGTATTAACTCAACGCCAGCATAGTATGGTATATTAGAGTAGAGACGTAATGGAAGATGCAAATGAGGAATTGCAGCACCGTTTCTTGGTCCGTTGTAAAGAAGCATATGAATTGGTACAGGGGTTCCTAAATGACAAATTACCTTGGGGCCTTGTTCCGATGACGAAAAGCAGTTATCATTATGATAAGCAGAAACGGGATGGCGTGAAGAAGAAGGTGACTGAAAGCATCACAATAATAGAACAATCCATCCGTAACCATGGGTATGTATCATGAAGTCAACGGCCCCACTCGTTTGTTCGTTTGTTATACCAGAAGTGAGCTTAGTAATAAAACGAGCTCTTCTTGACTTCTAATATGGTTGTTCTGCAAACCAGATGTTTGCAGATTTAGGGAGCCAAGGTAGTAATAGATTACAAAGGATGAAATACTAATTATTTTAGCTTGGAAGAAATTGCCATATCGTACAACGGTGGAAAGGACTGCTTAGTTATGCTCATACTCATATTAGCACTGATACATAAGCGTATTATCAGAGAACATAGTTCAAAAGATGTCATACCTCTTGATTATAAATTAGACTCTATATACATTAACTCGGAAGACCCATTTCCTGAGCTATCAAATTTCATTACAAAGTCAACTGGGTATTATCATCTAAATCCGATCATCATCAAGGCTACTTTACGAGAAGGATTTGAAAAATATTTGAAACACAATCCCAAGATCAAGGCTATAGTAGTGGGCATTAGACGTTCCGATCCATACGGAAAAAGTCTCGCAAGCGAGCAGATGACAGATCATAAATGGCCCAGGTTTTTGAGAATCCATCCAATTCTAGAATGGACATATACAGAAATATGGGATTTCCTTATAGGTTGCAATCTAGATTACTGCTCAATGTATGACCTCGGATACACCAGCCTTGGTGGCGTCCACTCGACGATACCAAATCCTTGTCTCAAAAAACCAGACGCTGATGAATACTATCCAGCTTATATGTTGGAGCATGATGCAGACGAAAAGGAAAGACTAGGGCGAATTACACCAAATTAGTTAATTTAAAGTATAGCACAATAGTTTAAAACCACTTAAGTATTACTTATGCTGTTACTACCCCTCCTTTGCGCAGCCTTGTTTGTCCCGGCGCTCCTCACCAATACTTCTTTGAAGTATTCGTCTGAAAGAGGACCTACACCAATCTTACCCAATGCTCTCTCTGCGCTTGTGTGCCCTATACTGATAGGGACATTGCTAGGTTTATTCTGCAGCTCCAATTCCAACTTTTTTAGTTTCATTAGAAGTTCCACTTCTTCTCGATTTTTTTCGTCGATGAGGTTCTGAAGATATTGTAGATACTCAACGGACTTAGTTAATATCTGGCCTTTATTTGGTTTACCGTCTTTTGTCCCTGAGTTCCTCACAGCTGCTGCCACAGCTGCCTCATGGTCAGTTTGTTGATTCGAGCTCCCTTGTGATGTTGGCGCTACTGATGCCTCTTGGAAAAACTCGGCAGGTATCTGTGTGAGTAACTCCTGAATTTTTTCGTTGATATTGTCCCTTCTCTTTCGTTCATTGCCATGTGAGTCATCTTTATCGTCGTCGTCTTGGTCTTCATTATCACTGGCGGTGTTTGACTTCACAGCAATGACAGAATCCCGTCTTGACTGTGGCTTAGACACACCACCATGCAGCTGGTTAGTGCCTCCTCCTCCCTGTAATGATTGTGACAACAGCTTTCTAATATCGGATGTTAAATACATATCGGAATTTTCTCCTTTTAAGCTAATATTCGGAATTCTGTTGCTGCTTTGACCAAACGTCTCCGTCGGAGAAAGTGATATGTTGTTTGAACCGCTTCCTGTCTCTTCCGAGGAATGGCCGGAGGATTGATTATATGAGTCTCTCTTGTGTCTATAGTCTGACATTAGTAGCTTTATTATTCTTGCTAATGGGAAAATGTGGCTGATCGACTTCAATTAATTAAGAAGATAAAGAAGTTTAAGAGCGAGGTAATGTCGCACAAAAATGCTACCATATACAAGTTAAGTAAATAGCGAGTATTTATCTATAAGGATCTAGAATGCTTTAATGACTTGCCGAGACTTACTAGCTTTCTCTCTAAGTTATCGGCTCTATTGTTGTCTTCCTTTGACCAAACTGGAAAATTGTATGGGTTTAAATGCGAATTACCCATCTTTAGGTGGTGATACTCCATTATCACTTGCTTGAGAATTTTAAATGTTACAATATCGCCCATAAAGCCATTGTTCTGCATCTCCATAAAAGAGATTTCGACGTTGTAAAGGTTGAGTTTTCCGAAGTATATCCATTGTATTTTCAAAATTTCGTTATAAGTTTGCTGGTTGCAACACACGGTGTACAAATTGATATCCTTCTTGAGTATGTTAAATAAGCTCATTGCAAGCTGGCCAGCTTGCATCTTCCATGCAAGAGTGGTGATGACTGTATTGAATATGACAGGCATTGTAAACACATTGAGCACAGGCGATGAGGGAGACTTTAAGGATTTGTTATGAACCGATGTAATGAACTCATGGTGGTCATCATTGAATTTCGTTGAGTTATCTAACATACGAGTTAAATATATTTTCTCAAAAGATTCCTTCAGTTCCTTAGCTTTCTGGACTTGCTTGTTCCATTCAATAAAAATGCTCTTTAAATAGTCGATAAGTTCTGCACCCGTCTCTAACTCGCGTGAAGACGTAATATAATCCACCGTAGGGTGTAATGCTTGACCTACCTTAACAAACAAAGTATCCCTAAGTCTCTCGGATACTTCCGTAAGCCGCCTTCGGCTCTGTGAGCTCTCTGAAGTTATTTTCTTGGACTCGCCTTGGGCTATGTTAACCGATTCCATTAAATCTTTCATAAGTTTGGCCTTTTGTTCTTCCTGTAATGGCACATCCCTGTATGTGTCAAAAACTTTTCGAAACATTTCCCTTTCTCTTCTGGTGATATCTTTGAAATCCTTTTCTTTGTCAATACTTAAAAAGTCCATGCCGAACACATTTTCATCGTCTTTATCTATGTCGATACGACTCGATATGCCGTAATCGCAATCTTCTGGCTTTGTATTAGACGTGGAGTCATCAGTAATAGTGTCAAGATCAAGTGCTGCAAGGAGTTCATCGAAGTCATCTTTTTCCTTGCCTAGAAAAGACTTATTCTCTATATCGTCGTTCTTTGCTCGAGTTTCCTGTGCAACACCAGCAGTACTGAAAACAGTATTTTCTCCAATATTATTCCTACCATCACTCGATTCTTCCTGAATCCCAGGTGAAGCTCTAGATCCTTTGCCACCAGACCTGGCGCTCCCGTGGGTGTTCGTTAATAAGCCTTTGAGACCTAGAGGATCTTTTTCTCGGTCTTTTTCCTCTGAGACATTTTGAAAGAACTTCCTATTTTTTTCATTAAATATTCTGCTGCTAATGCATATACCCCTAGATATCCTCGGGGTAGCTCTTACGAAAATACCAGTCTTACCTTTAAGACGAGCTAGAATCATGCTTTCAAACTATAATACTTCTTGCTTGAAATCTTCGTTCTTCAGAATATATATTTTGTATACAGGAGAGATGATTATGATCTTAGGATTCGGGATTATCTGAATTAACATCTTGGGAAGCACCTTGAGCGGAGTTGACGACTTCATAGTATCTATTAGCCTCATCAACCGTAATTAGACTTAAGTTTTCACCATTCGGGCCCCGAATTTTGTCATAAAGAGGATGCTCAAGGTTCCATTCTTCGCCAAGTCTGTTGCAAAGGTAACTAGCAGCGTCATCACAATAGCCAAGTATGGTGACGTCAAAGCTGCAGTGTTCAATTGGATCTTTATTTAATAAAACTTGAGGAATACCAGGCGGTATGCTTTCCACGATACTGGCCACAGGAGCAACTTTCAAGGACGTTCCCACGCTTATCAAGAGATCACAGTCGGCCAAGTCCTGGCGGATTATGTCATGAAATCTCAGTGGAAGAGATTCCCCAAAAAATGTTATATCAGGCTTCATTACTCCATAGCTTTCAGGGACATAACTGTCATCACTTTTGAGGAGCTTCTTACGTGTCTTGTCACATTTGGGACAATAAGGTATCACTTTCTCTCGAATGCTCGAGAATATATCTTCACCATTAACTTTATATTTGCAAGTTACACATGTTGCTGTTGCAAATGATCCATGGCATTGTACCAACTTGTCCCTTTCTATGCCCGCATACATTTCTAAATTATCTATGTTTTGTGTGTAGTTTCTCAAGAGTTTGCCCTTATCTTGAAGTAAACGGATAAATGCATGCATGGGAGTATACGTCTTTTCCGGAGGAAGGATCATATACGCAATCAGATAGAAAATATTAGGGTCTGTGTGAAAGAAGTCAAGATCAAAAACTTCCTGTGGGTCTGAGAGTCCCAAGTTTTGAAGTTGAGAATAAAACCCTTGAGATGAGCGAAAGTCAGGAATGCCCAAACTAGTTGATATGCCTGCACCTGTGATTAAAAGTATCCTATTAGCGCTTTTGATTTTATCTAGTACATGATCCACCGAGTAGACGTCGTCTAACCTCGTCCTCATAGAGATCACACGTTTCATGGCTTTGTGAAGAATTTTGATGAGTTCTATCAAATTATCTTTTTCATTAAACTTGGAAATTTCTCGTGGTAAGATTCCTAGTTTCAAAATGAGCAGTACAAGGTCCTCGCTAGAGGCTGTTTCTGGCAAGTGCTTATTTAAAAATTCCATGGTTCCATGCGCTTTCAAGAAATTGCGTGTCTCAGAAACAATCTCCCGACTTATCACGCCGCCCTCCTCCGACTTTGGAATACTTTGTTCCGGAACAGTGATCAAGCTACTCGAGCTCGAAGACACTGACGTAGAAGAGCTATCCGACGTAAAATTGCCATAGTACTGCAACTCATCTGATACCTCATCTTTCGTACCAGGTTCGCCATTCTCTTCGTAAGGCAGAACTTTTATATCTGCTTCCCTCGTCCGACCAGGAGAGACTTTGTCGCCGCTTGAGGAGCTAGAGACTCTAGAGTCTGTCTCGCTACTATCATCAGAAGAACTTTCCATGAACGGCTTCTCGAAATGCTTGGGCGGTACATCTTCGGTGAGCTTGATTTTTTTTGCCACTGGCTCCACCGTTCTTTTCTCCTCTTGGTCAGAATCTGAACTGAGAAGAATAATATCTTTCTCGTTTCCCATGGTGCTGCAAGACCGGCTTAGACAGTCGTTGAGAGCTGAAGCTGATCAGGATATCAAAAGATGCACCGACCAAATACGTTATCAGCAAAATCCGATCCCTGAAGCCTCTCTGTATTAGCCTGTACTAGAACCTTGCTTGTTGAAACTAGTATCCTCTTTGCGTTACGCTTCGTGTGTAACGCTATCAAAATACATATCCCAAGCGTTGTTGCTCAGTTTAACGCCTGATCACGTGCATTCGCTGATCAACTACCAGGTCAGCTTGCAGAGAAATAAAGCTACATGGGTAAAGATGAAAGAATGCACACAAGTCCACTTGTTTCGATCACCGCTATATGAGCCTCCTTCCTGCCATTCCCATGTACTCACATCATTCTTGTTGTTTTGTATTACTAACTTTTGGCCTAGAAGCGTAGCCCTTTACCACTTCTTGTCAATGATGCTGTATGCTCTCACACTTTTCATCAAGCAAGAAGAAAAGCACATAATGAGTATCAGTGTACTCATGCTACTGTATAATGTTTCTTTGCCTTGGTACTCGAAATTCTACCTTGTTTTTACTGTAAATTCAGTTTCAATTTCAGTATCATTTTGAAATAGTTGCGAATTTCTGTGAAAACAAGGAAAAGGAGGACGAGCAAGTACGAAATTGAGTTTACTGGACAACACTAAGAGCAAACAATTAGCTTCTACGATTTTACTAACGTACCATGAGAATGTAGTTGCCCAAGGCATTCTTGTTGCCAATAATCTCAAGTCACCTGCGCTGCATCCTGACGAAAGAGACCTACACAACCCACTAGTAAAAGAAAGAACTGGCTTATACCACTCCAACCTAAAAAAAGTCTTAATATCGGGCTTTACTCTGCAAGTATGACTTCTACGTTTAGTTAGCCATACATTTGTCCAAGTTTGAAAAAGTCCAAATAATAGTGGTATAGAAAGTAGATCGTGCCTTAGACAACGTGCTGCTGAGATGTAAAACATGATACCTTAAAAATATGAACTTTACGGATAACCTCATTGAACAAGGCTACGTAGCTAGACCGAGGGTGAAGCATTCTGAGGCATGGACTGAATTTGCTCGGTCCCCTCACACACAATTTTTCAGTACGTGTGTAACGTTGATCTTGACACGTATAGAGATATATGCATGAAAAAGATTTTACGGCTAAGCCATGCCCAAAATTTGGTGTTGAGAAAAAGGACAAGCTATCCAAGCCCTCACGATCGATCAATTCAGCCTAATATCAGTTGAACTAAGATAAACTGATAAGTGCTGGTTATTTCAATTATTCGAAGAGTGCATTAGATCAGAGTTTGATAAAGCATTTTGAAAAATGCTGAATTCATATGAATTTATTAAGACACCAGAAGCTGGGCCAATTCCACCAGCTTCTGATAAATGTGGGATCATGACTACTGATTCACCAGCAATCCACAACGCAACGTTGCCAGCTGATGGTCCAGGAGCAAGAGATTTCAGCAACTTGGTAATGGGATCATTTGTGGTCGGAATACCTTTCTACGTCACCAGAAAGCTCGGCGGGGGGTTCAAGACGTGGGTATTCTTCACATTGATCTTCGCAATCCCTATCATGATGGCGTACTGGACATACAAGTCTTCTTTCTCTCCTAGGTTGAACGAGAAGGTTAAGTACCCTAACAGACCTATTCTGGAGTACTTGGAGTTCCATACACCTGAATTGAAGGCCAAATACATCGAGTCGAACGGTGGAAAGGGCAGCAAAATACCTTTAGAGACCTTCCAAGAGTTGTACTTTAACGGTAAGGTAACCTTTAAAGGTGATGCTTTGGATGTCTTGGAGTACAAGCACGACTGGGCTTCTTTCAGGTTTACTTTATCGCTTTTCAGGTTTTTCTTGTTGGGAATGATCCCAGAGGTTATCCTTCATTCTAAGTCACAGGATGAGGAGCAAGTTAGAGACCACTACGACAGAGGTGATGATTTCTACACCTGGTTCTTGGGTCCAAGAATGGTCTACACCTCTGGTATCATCAGTGATATCACTCGTGAAGAGTCTTTGGAAGAACTCCAAGATAACAAGTTGCATGTTGTTGCCGACAAGATGCAATTGAAGAAAGGCGAATATGTTTTAGACTTGGGTTGTGGCTGGGGCTCTTTTACCACCTTTGCATCCTACAAGTACGGAGCCAATGTCACCGGTGTCACTTTGGGTAAGAACCAGACTAAATGGGGTACTGAATGGTTGAAAAAATACGGCATTAAGAGCGATCAGTCTCGTATTGCATGCGTTGATTATAGAGACACACCAAGGTCCAAAAAGAGTGATGGTAAGTACGACAAGATCGTTTGTCTTGAAATGGCAGAGCACGTAGGTGTCAGAAGGTTCTCTTCTTTCTTGAAACAGGTTTACGATATGTTGGATGATGATGGAATCTTTTTTTTGCAGTACGCTGGTTTGCGTAAACTGTGGCAATATGAAGATTTGAACTGGGGATTGTTCATGAACAAGTACATTTTCCCTGGTGCGGATGCGCTGACTCCATTGACCTTTGTGATTTCTGCTTTTGAGTCCACTGGATTCGAGGTCGTCTCTCTTGACAACATTGGTATACACTACTCTGGTACATTGTGGAGATGGTACAGAAACTGGGTCGGCAACAAGGACAAAGTGGTCAACAAGTACGGCATCAAGTGGTACAGAATATGGGAGTACTTCTTGTCTACTTCTACTATCGTTGCTAGACAAGGTTCTGCCACCTGTTATCAGATCGTTTTACGTAAGAATTTGAACTCCTACCATAGAGTCAACTACATTCCTAAGCAGGGCGGGTTGCTTAAACCACTTGAAAACGGAAACAAGTGGGAGTAAACGTAGTCGTTCTAAGCCATTGGGCGTAGCTCACTATATATATAAGAATGTACGCCAACGGCACGTTTGATATAGCCAATTTGTAACTCACCCACTGCAAAGCAGTAGCGTCAAGATCACGATACGTGTCACGTGCTTCAACAAAAGCTAACCAGTACTACTATGGGAAGTCGAAAGTACCCGCACCGATTTACATCCCGGCCAGTGTGGCCATCAAGAGCTTAAACCTGAAAGCAAGCCCGGGGTCCGTTACAAAGACACATCGCTGGCTCTCTTCCCATTGCACGACCGGGGAATCGTGGTTTAGCGGGCACTGAGGTACTACGGCGTACAAAAAATCCGGGGCGCGCCTCCACCTCGGACTATCGCGCGCCAAAGGTGAAAGCGAGCGTGCACATACCAGAAATGAGGCCTTTTGTTCCCCTTCGCATGCTAGGGCCGGCTCCGGACCCGGGTCAGGCGCGCGTGAAATATCATGGCCTTCGCACGACTCCGGTCCCCCGGGCCAAAAAAGGTAAGGTAGTTGCACAATGCTCTCCATGACCCGTTGTATCATGGAGAAGCAGTGCGGAACCTAGACCAAAATGCAGGACAATTTCCCCGAGTCGTAACATAACCGTCGATAAGCCGTCATTATGACTCGGGCTAGTCGCTTGCTTCCGCTGGAACGAGCCAATGTAGTGTCGCCCAAGTGGGATCTGGGGTAACTGTATAAATTAATAGCAATCCCTGGCCATCCTGGAGAACCGGGGATTTCGTTTCGCATATAAATATATATACATACTTGTTCGACATCTTGTAGTTGAACTTTTTTGAGACGATTGATTCAGAGTTCTAATTCGGATACTCTAATTAAGATAGTACGCATTCTATCGGAAGTTTGTGGATAGCATAAAGAGAGATCAGCAGAGCGATGAGTACGCCATTTCCATTAACCGCGGACAAATTGAAGGGAGTCCAAATTTTGGCACCGGTGCCAGAAGCTGCCAAGCACATCTTGAACCCAGAGGCATTGGGTTTGGTTGCTACTTTGCACAGAGCCTTTGAGCCTACCAGAAGAAAGCTCTTGCAGAACAGAAAGGAGGCCCAGGCCAACAGGGATAGGGGTGTCTTGCCAGACTTCCTTCCTGAAACTAAGCACATCAGAGAGGATCCTACTTGGACTGGCCCTCCATTGGCTAGGGGATTGGAAGACAGAAGAGTTGAGATTACCGGTCCTGTTGACAGGAAAATGGTTATCAACGCTTTGAACTCCCAGGTCGCCACATACATGGCCGACTTTGAGGATTCGTTGACCCCAGCATGGTCCAACATCATTGATGGACAAGTTAATCTTTACGATGCTGTCAGAAGAAACTTGGAATTCGAGTCCAATGGCAAAAAGTACAAATTGAACCTTGACCCAAAGAGGCATATTCCAACCTTGATTGTCAGACCTAGAGGCTGGCATTTGTTGGAGAAGCACGTGCTCGTTGACGGCGAGCCCGTTGCTGGTGGTATCTTTGATTTCGCCATTTACTTCTACAACAATGCCAAGGAGACTATTGCTCAAGGTTTCGGTCCATACTTCTATTTGCCAAAGATGGAGCACCATCTTGAGGCCAAGTTGTGGAACGACATCTTTAATCACGCTCAAGACTACATTGGAATTGAGAGAGGTACCATAAGAGGTTCCGTTTTGATCGAGACTTTGCCTGCTGCTTTCCAAATGGACGAAATCATCTACCAATTGAGACAACACATTGGTGGCTTGAACTGTGGAAGATGGGATTACATCTTCTCATACATCAAGTCGTTGAGAAACCACCCTGAGTTCATTTTACCAGACAGATCCCAGGTGACTATGTCTGCTCCATTCATGTCTGCCTATGTCAGATTATTGGTCAACACTTGTCACAAGAGACAAGTCCATGCTTTGGGTGGTATGGCTGCCCAAATTCCTATCAAGAACGACCCAGAAAGAAACAGAGCTGCTTTGGAGAACGTCGCCAAGGACAAATTGAGAGAAGTTACAGTCGGTTGTGACTCGTGCTGGATCGCTCATCCAGCATTGGTTCCTGTTGTCTTGAAGGTTTTCAACGAGCATATGAAGGGTCCAAACCAGATCAACACACCTCCAAAGATTCCATACGTCCCAGTTACATCAAGAGACTTGTTGAGCCCATATGTCCCAGACGCTAAGATTACTGAGCAAGGTATCAGAGCCAATATCATCATCGGTTTGTCCTACATTGAGGCTTGGTTGAGAAACATTGGCTGTGTTCCAATCAACTACTTGATGGAGGACGCCGCTACTGCTGAAGTCTCCAGATCTCAACTCTGGCAATGGGTCACACACGGTGCCAAGACCGACAAGGGCGTTACTGTTACCAAGGAGCTCGTAGGTAAGTTGTTGGAGGAGGAAGCTTCCAAGTTGGCTAAAAGTAGGCCTGGTAACAAGTTCAAGCAGGCTTTGGCTTACTTCAAGCCCGATGCTCTTGCAGAGAGATACTCTGATTTCGTCACCACTTTGCTTTACGACGACATCACCACTATCGGAAGACCTCTCGCCGCCGAAAAGTTGTAAGTCTATTTTACTCAGCACATGCTTTAGCAGAATAACTCAATTTCTTTTTATTTTCACGCTATCCCCTCTATAGTATTCGCATATATCTAAGAGTATGAAATGAAATGGTTTTCGAGATATTACATAACGACAACTCTCGTGATTTTGACGATGTATCATTGCTTATTATGTCTTGTGACTGCCGACATCCTGAGGGAGTCGATGTCCAGCGATCAGTCTGATGCATTCTCGACCTATTCTATTTATATAATTTTGGTAATTACACCGATGATGTGGTGGTGGTAGTGATCGCATCAAAATTTGTGCTGCTCGGCAGGCGTAGAATTATCAACGAATATCCACTTGTTTTGTTTTAGTGAATACACGGGGGGATAACGGCATTAAATATGTTGACGCCCAGGAAATTAAGAATATCGGGACTAGCAGTATTCATATTGGTTCTTATCATTATATTTACTCTCAATAGTCCCAAACAAGTTCAGAGCATAAAAAAAAACGACAATGGGGAAAAATATACAATAACTTCTAACAAATTAATAGACTCTACAAACGACGATAAAATTGACGATGCTATAAATAATGAAATAAAATTGAACAAACAAGAGGAAGAAAGCCCAGAGACTAATACTCAGCCAAAAAAACCCAAACCTAGTGTCGAGTTTGACCCGGCCAAGGCGCTTGTTGAAATACGGACGCTTTCTCCCATGGTGGTGTTTTCAAAGACGTATTGCCCGTACTCGAAGAAACTAAAGCAACTTCTCAAGGACAATTACGAAATAACTCCTGAGCCACGTATCGTAGAGTTGGACAAGCATGAAAATGGAGAGGACTTACAGAGCTACTTGTACGAGGTCACCGATCGCCGCACTGTCCCCAACTTGTTAGTGGGATCTACAAATAAGAGCCGCGGGGGCTACGACGATATCGTCAAGTTGCACAACGAGGGACGTCTCCTCGAGTTGTTGAACGAGTGGGGGAACAAGAAGCTTGTGGTCAAGAAGAAGGAAACACCTTCCAATGCATGAGTCCCGCCTTGTTCGGTATAATGGGAAACGAAAGACTTCATTTTACGATCGAAACCACACCAGCTTAGTGATGTTGCCATGACTGCTAGACACGTCCCATTCTAAACAAGTATATGTAGCTCCGTCGGTTTGTACTTGGAGTGCTCAAGTATATATATTTTATTGATATAGGTGTAACTCGTATTACAGTAATAAGAATGTATATTGATACATTACAGAAACTAGTGTAACATTAAAAAGCTCTTATATATGTTTTATGGACAGCGTGCAATTACAACTATCTTAGAACTTGGTGAATTGCTTAGACTTAGAAACAGGAACAGCGACCTTCAAGACGTTGAATCTGATAGTCTTGGAGATAGGTCTACATTGGCCAACAACGACAACGTCACCCTCTTGGACACGGAAAGCTGGAGAAACATGAGCAGCAACGTTTCTGTGTCTCTTCTCGTATCTGTTGTACTTTGGAACGTAGTGCAAGTAGTCCCTTCTGATGATGATGGTTCTGTGCATCTTGGTAGAGACGACAGTACCAGTCAAAATTCTACCTCTGATGGAAACAAGACCGGTAAAAGGACACTTTTTGTCAATGTAGTTACCCTCAATAGCGGCCTTAGGGGTCTTGAAACCCAAACCAACGTCCTTGTACCATCTTTGGGTCTTCTTGTTGGCCTTAGCCTTTGGGTTGGTGAAAATGTGAGGTTGCTAGTAAAGTTAGTATGTCGTTTTTCGAGGTACCTTGATATTGAACCATAGAGCCTTGTTTAGTTTTGACTGCGTCCTTGAGTGGAAACCACTTCGTGGTTCTGTCATTCGATTAGAGTGCTAAGGTCACCGTGTGCAAAGACTGATCATACGGTACTTCTTCTTCTGTTGTTTCGTCAGGAATACTAATACGCCAGCTAGTTCTCTTTTTACAGTCTTTCCGCAATCATTCATCCCGTATCTATCGATTTCGTTATATTTTCTTCGTTGACCTCGATCGCTAAACTTCCACCATAGCCCATCATTGAGGACAGGAAACATAGACAAGATAACACTCATGGTTTTATTAACAAAGCAATACAAACCTTTTGGAAAGCCTTTCCAGATTGAACAGTTAACTCAGTGGCCATCTTCTTCGTGCTTAGTTACTTCAAACTCTCTACGTAGAAAATTTTTTGTATATGAAAAATTCAATGGATGTGTGCGACTCTCCTCGACTCCTGAATATAAGTAGATATCACACAAAACCACCAAAGAAAACCAAAGTCGTGTCAAGAACCAGGGCGCGAGCCCTACTGAGTAGTGGCAATGATCAAAAACAAGGAACCACCAGTAGAAGATAGTTAAGATGGGAGATGATGCAGCTAATTGCCTGTTGAGGAAGTCAACTACATGTTGGATTGATTAGGAAAACGAGGAGTTTGTGTAACTTTTGCTTCTGTTCCTATGTTCCAAGCGCTGAGGGCTTGCGTATACACAGACATGGAGGTGTGTGGGTAATGAATAGAACATAGTGGCTTACATGAGTGTTGGAAATAACAATGGCGCTACACGGTACAGCCTATCTAGGTTCAGGAGGAATGTATCGCTGAACTCCCAGTACTCATCTGATCAGACATTTTCGCAGGCGAATGATACGACGCACAACAACAGCACCATGAGGACGGTGTCCTCCTCGTCGACCTCCATGTTGAGCACGCCTAGCAATAATATACGGAGGAACCAACAAGTGCGACTGCAGCCACTACACAAAGAGACACACGCTCAGAAGAAGGATCGGGCTCCTGTGATGTTACGTCTGGGCAACAACATGCTCAAGAACAAGCTTCTCAACTTGCAGTCGCTGAAGAAGTACAGTAAAAAGGACTTTGATTTGACCGGCAGTGGAGCGGGGTTTTTGCTGGCAAACTCGCTAGTCTCGGGAGGCTACGACTACGGGGTGTTTGTGTCTGCCAACGGCGGCGCAAGTGGCCCCGAGGACAAAACCATGCCGCCACCAGTGAAGCACTCGCAAATCAAGGCATGGGAATCCGCAGAAAAGGTGAGCCAAAAGTTGATTTTTGACGACAGCGACACAGACGAGGGCGAAAAGGAATGTCTGGCTTCAGACGAGATCATCACCTCCATCCCTGGGTACACTAAAGGCGAGTTGGAACTCGTAATGTCGCGGTTCCGACAGGCACAGCAGCTGGGTCCCAGCTTGAAACTTTTAAACGAGGACGAGGAGAAGCGCTTGCTCTGGGAGCACAGGAAGCGCCAGCAGGCCAACCAGGAGAAGCTATTTGCTCAGCAGTCCTCGTTGAGCAGCAAACGAAAAATACAAGTCCAGCAGAAAAAAGAAGTGTTAGCCAAGCTATTTGGCCACAGCAATACCCTTAACCTGGAGTATGTCACTAACAATACCACGTACTCATCCATTGATAATCTCTCCAATAGCCTGAAAGCATTCCACGAGGACAAAGAAGAAATCAATGCCCTTATCGAGGAAGACAAAGCCTTCCACCGATCGCTTCAAGAGACAAAATCCTTCATGAGCGCCTACAGTGACAGTCCTTTGAGCCTGTCATTCAGCAAGCTGAAGAAAATAGACATAGATGACTTTGACTATAACAAGTTCCAAAATTTAATAGCACTGAAATTGAGTGACATATATATGTCGCACATCAACTCTCATGAGAATAACTCGACTCTTCCTGAACAAGACGAATCAGACGAAGTGTCAAACGAACTCTTTCACTTCACCACAGACTTTTTACGGTCCTGCGTAAAAGACGTCGAAGAGCCTGACGATTTAATAATTTAGTATGTATATACAATGTCTAAGATTGTTATAATTTTTATTCAAGGCGAATTAGTAACTATAATTGCGACCCTGGAAAAATTTGGCCATATAAAACAGTAGTATGTTTTCTATGAGAAACAATCGATTGATAAAACAATCGGTTAATAGATTACGGACAATCGGAAGACATCTTTCTCAGGATATGGCACCGGTACAAGTTAACAAGAAATATGACTATCTAGTTATTGGTGGAGGATCTGGAGGAGTGGCATCAGCTAGAAGAGCCGCTTCTTACGGGGCAAGTGTCTTGCTTATTGAAGCCAAATATGGTCGCATGGGTGGCACATGTGTGAATGTGGGATGTGTTCCAAAGAAAGTTATGTGGTACACGGGGGATTTGGCCGAGAAAAGGCATCATTTGAAGTCGTATGGACTTCTGGAGTCTGATGGCGAAGTAAAATACGGCGACTTCAATTGGAGCATGCTCAAGGAAAAGAGAGATGCATACGTTAGAAGGTTGAATGGAATTTACGAGAGAAACTTAAAGAAAGAGGGCGTCGACTACGTGTATGGATATGCTCAATTTTTGAACTCAAATGGCGATGTCGAGGTCACCTTGTCGGGCGATCAGGAAATACCATTTGTCGAGGAAAACAAGGTCTTCAAGCAAAACGAAAAGCTCATATTTGCAGGTGAGAAAACGTTGATCGCCACCGGTGGTCAGGCAATCATTCCCCCAGCGTTGAGGGTAGCGAACTCGGTTTGACTTCAGATGGATTTTTTGAGTTGGAAAAACAGCCTCGTTCCGTTGCAGTTGTCGGCGCGGGCTATATTGGAGTCGAACTATCAGGAATTTTCAGGGCATTAGGCTCTGAGACTAGCTTAGTGATTAGAGGTGACACCGTTTTGAGATCTTTTGATGAATCTATTCAACATAATATCACAAATCACTACGTGAATAAATTAGGTGTCAATGTCATCAAGCAATCTGGTGTTACCAAGGTTGAAAAATCGGGAGATAGCAAGAAGAAAGTGCATTTGAAAGATGGTCTGAACATTGAGGTCGACGAACTAATTTGGACGATTGGAAGAAAATCTTTGGTCAACATAGGACTTGACAAGGTTGGCGTGAAATTGAACGAAAAGGGTCAAATAGATGTCGATGATTATCAACAAACTTCGAACCCAAAGATATATTCCTTGGGCGATGTCATTGGTAAAATAGAACTCACTCCAGTTGCCATTGCGGCAGGACGTAGATTGTCCAATAGACTTTTTTCGGGCAAGAAAGAGTTTGAGAATGATCACTTGGACTATTCCAACGTCCCATCGGTCATATTCTCGCACCCTGAAGCAGGGTCAATTGGATTGTCGCAGGCAGAGGCCGAGAAAAAGTACGGCAAGGATGAGATAAAGGTCTACAAGTCTACTTTTAATGCCATGTATTACGCCATGATGGATAGCGACGACTTAAAGAGCCCTACATCATACAAAATAGTTTGCGCGGGCAAGGACGAGAAGGTTGTTGGTCTTCATATTGTAGGTGATTCTAGTGCCGAGATCTTGCAGGGTTTCGGTGTTGCTGTCAAGATGGGAGCCACCAAGAAGGACTTTGACAATTGTGTTGCCATCCATCCTACTTCTGCAGAAGAGCTAGTAACTATGACTTAGGCTACTACATATTTATCTTGATAAAGGCTAAAGGTACTTACTATTGTAGCTTGTAATTTTATATCTGTATTGAAATGTCGTGACTATTAGTAGACGAAGTGCTTGTAGTTCTATTTGCTTCCTATCGTCCTTGAGAGGAATTAGCCTGATATTTATCCGACTCTAGTGCTTCATTCGTTTAGGAGGTGGTCCTCTTACGGGCGGCTTGGGCTTGTCTCCCGGCTTCATAAAGAACATTGGTGCATTCTTTAATATTTCTGGTACCATTACGTATCTTATCATTGAGCCTCTCACGAAAACTTGCTCCATATACGAAGTAGATCCAGTTTTGCCTTTAGTTATGGTTACATCATATAATGAGAGATTCATATTATCTTCATTTTCCAACAATTTACCTCGGTATATATCACCTGTTGTTAATTCCACTGATATTATGTGGCCCTGCGCTTCATTTAAAAGTTTAACCGGTATACCAGCTGACATTTTTTAAATGATAAACTCTGCTTTTCTATTACTTTTCCACCTAGTCAACACGAAGATATAAGTTTTCAAACGTATAAAATAATAATGCTAGGACACAACACTCAAGGAATCCTTTAACTTTTGCTTAATATTGGTTTTTTTAGCTAATATTCAATATGGATGAGAAGTCGCACTAAATGAGCTTCTTCATATAAAGTGATTACTTCTCCCCAAGTTGGGGAACACGAGCAAGAAGACACATGACGGACTGACCTATGATGGAGGAAAAAAGAAGCGGCATATCAAAAAGAAACAGGGTCCCTGTGGCTTGCTTGATTTGTAAAAGAAGGAAAGTTAAATGTGATAAGGTAAAACCGGCATGCGGAGGATGTGTGAAAAACGGAGCAGCACACTTGTGTACCTATTTGGAGCCCTCTTGGGTAAAAGATCTACCCAAAGACAAAGGAAATGTTGAAAATGAGGCCAAAGAGGCCGAGCAAAATGGAGCTAGTCGGGAGATAGATGAGCTAAGAAGATTCAAGAGCCAGTATGAAGAGATCATGAAACAGCAACGAGATACAATAGATGATTTAAGGCGGCAGATTACGATAGTGGAACAGCTAAGGCCGACGGGAGGTACAAAGGAGTCAGATGAGGTGGCAGTCTTACGAAAGTTTCGATGTTCAGAGAGACAGTTATTGAAGATCAAGAGAGACTCTGTTCTATCTGTGGAAAGAGACACTGATCGCAAGGACGTATTTGTCGACATTTATTCGTGGAGTAACATCGTTAAGGCTGATCCACAGCTTACGAGGCTTTGGTATAAGCTAAGTAACATGCAGAAGATGTACCACATGTTTAAGATGCAAAACATGAAAGCAAGCCAAAGGCAAGAAGGCGACCAGACCCAGAGAAAGCGGCAGCGCTTAAAGAAAACTGGCCATATAATCAGCGAGATAGATTTTACTTATAGTAATGGAGCCGAGACTTTTCCCGCTTCCAAACTGTCCAAGTGTCCAGTGGTTGATTGTGATTTCAATTATTTGACTGGTAAAGCACTTTCCAAACAGAGCACCCAACATAAGCAACCCACTTCTTCGTCAAGACCGCGACAAGAGTTGAGAGTATATGTAAATGAAACGGGCGAAATCATCAAATGTAACTTTATGGAAAGCATGGCTTTGGATATTCTTGTTGACCAACAAGCCTTATGGCGGTCCTCTTTAGGTCTAATTAATACTTCAGGCTTAATGGACTACGAACAGGTGAAGTTTTTAGTTGATTTCTTCTTCAGTGATCTAAATCAATCGTATACAAAAGATTTGCTAGTCATATATAAGACTCAGATCACTTCTTCGATATATGCTACGGACGAAGGAAAGGCAGCTTTAAGGGGCTTCAAAAATCAGGGAACAGACAGGGAAAGGTTTCATCGACTCCAGGGCCAGGGCTTAAGTTTATGTTTGTTATCTATGATTATTCAGGACACCTTATCTCTTTTTCGCAAAAACGACTCTATCAGCTATGTTAACGAGAACGGAAAAGATTACCAGCGATTGTTTGGAGCCGAGTTAGCACATACTACTTCCTTTCAGAAAGAACGCCAAATTCTCCTTCAAATTGAAAACTATTTGCCCTTATTTGAAAGTTCGGACACAGCAAACTCTCTAATGTTCATCGCATGCTGTCTATATTTGCTTAACAGACAGATAGCACTATCACGGGATATTGGTTCTGAATTCCGATCCAGCTTCCAGCGTGTATTCAATATACTCACAAGGGTCCTTTGCAATGAAGTAAAACCAATGGGCATTTGGACAGACCCCTTATGTATCGTTACAAACGAGGCAGATGGAGAAGAGACGAAGATCGAAGATATTCGCATTCACGTATGCGTAGCATGGGCAGACACCATACGAATGGCTAATGCCCTGATTAACTACGTGCTTCCTTCCATGGACGGTGCTCTAGCAAAGGACGCAGAGGATGCTCTTGTGCGATTTTTGCCCAAGATAATGGGGGAGAAAACACCAAAGAGAGATATAGCTTACCTTCGCAGTCAGAAAGAACGAGACAGCAAGGCACTTGAGACATTTTTGCAGGGATATTATACTGTTATCAAGACGCTTGTGTTATTGCAAAAAGGTATTCACGGTGAGGGTCGCAATGCCATAACTGTAGCCAATATCGAAAATCTTCAACGAGAATGCCTGCGCCTGTTGGTGACTGTTGAAGGGCTCACGATGCCCTCGAATGTGAACGGCACTGAGAGAAAAAAACCCGACCCGTACAATAAGCTCCAGTTTGAGTGCGCCATCCGTGTATATGAGCTCAGGGCTGGCTTGATTTTTCATCTGTTTTACTTGAGCTATTTGCTACTTCTTCACTACGAAGGAAAAGGTGAGCAGGCAACACGGGCTCAGGTAGAACACCGGTACCGCGATGTAATTCGCTGTGCGGCACATATCACGCAGTTTGTCCTGAAGGGCTGCGAGACGTATAGCAACAACTACTATGTGTCTCTCGTCAATGTTGAGTTAGCGCACCGCATTGTGCAGCCGCTGATTGGGCTCATACTAAGGCTCGCCGACCCGCAGCATTCAGGCAACCTCGATTTGGAGCCTGTTGCCCGTGAATTAGCCGTCGTGATAGATGGGCCTGAGCCCATACGCATGCTCTTGAAGAGGCGCATCGCAGATCTTGTCTCTACAATGATCACCGCTGTATGGAACGGCGCGGCTCCAGATCGACCCCGCGTGCTGAAGATCCGCCGAATATGGGATTTCTACGTCAACTTCCTCAAGCATTCCCATTCTTTTGATGCAAGCGCCTTCGCCAGGCTTCATACTCGCCACTTTGGCGCCGGCTCCGCAATTCCGTCGGACTGCCCTGCGCTAGCTCAGCTAGGCGCTCGTCCGGTGACGCCATGGCGCCTGCACACTGCCGATCCGGACACAAAACCGTCGCTGGCGTCCTGTCCCATTAATCATCTTGTTCTTGATGCCGGTGGCGGCAAGACGATTGACGCAGACCTGCTGGCGCCCAACACCGACCCAGTGCATGCGACAAAGCGTCACTGTCCCTTTGACCACGACAGTGCGAAAAGATTGAGTGACGGCCCCGAATCCAGAGTTTACGCAGCGAAGGAAAGCAACGTTCGCAGCAGCCGTGGCACGATATCGGACCTGACGGCCACGGAGTATCCTGTACCTGTCAGTAGTGATAGCGCGGACGCCGCTCATGCCGTCATTGATGGATTGTCTCCGTCTTCGTGGCCCGCCGCATTTGACGGCATCCTTCCCAGCGACGTGTTTGGCAGCCTTGACCTCGATCTTGATCTCGATCTCAACTCGCTGGATTTCAATCTTCCACCAGTCGACGCTGTGTCGTGGGAAGACATCCTCCCGTCCGCCGCTTTTTCGTGACGCCGCTGCCGCGGTAGCGGCGCTATCAGCGCCGTTCTTACATTGCTCCCCACCGCCTGTCACCGGAGTTTTTTCCGGTCGGATCGTATTCCAGTCACGTGATACATATTATGTCGCACGACCAGCACGACCGCCTCGTCCCATGGCCAGACCTCCTCGTCTCATCCCTCTGGGCCCCTCCGTCAGCGACTACCCGACTACCTCCGTTGTAGTCTCCCGTCTCTCTCATACCGTTTGGCTTCCCCTCTGCTCCCGGGGCCCAACAGGTTATTCCCCTCTAACACCCCTCCAGGACACCGCGACGGTCCGACACATTTCCCCATATCGCAGCTCTATTGTGGAGGAGCCCCACGAAACCAGACATCGCGGCTGCAGAACATAATAGGCCAGGAGGTTACAGGCTGACTCACCCGTCGAATCAAAAAATTTTTTGAGGCAAAGAGGAAAGAGATGAGATTCGCTGTAGTGGATAGATGAGGTATATTAAGGCATTACAGCCGTAAAAAATAATATATAAGGATTGGGATTGAGATTTAAAGTAGCCGCGTTGAACGAAGCGGCTCGATAGATCAAAAAGGAGGTGACAGTAGAGTAATACGGGTTCCAAGAATAGTAGGGAATAGTAGGTTCAGAAGCATTGCATAGATAAGCTGCGAATTTACCAGAAACTTAAATCTAGAGCTAAGACCGAGCACAGTAGGGAGGTTAAGAGACGAACAGACATGGGAGAGTTCGAGTATAAGGCAGATACCGAGCAGGTAGAACGCTCATCTGCGGCGGCGGTGGCCGCCGTTGATGGAGTCCATATTGACGATGACGATGGTGGTGCCGGGATGGGTCGTCCTTCGTTTAAGTGGAGTGCTATTAGACATTACGCGATTACCCGATTTAGCGATCTTGTGCCCACAAGAGAATACATGTTGGCAAATCGAGAGCTTCTCAACCCATTTCCTGCGGTGGCAGAAATTCCCGGTAAGCAGTGGCGCTTCATTCTCTGTGGGCTTGCAGCGTGGACATGGGATAGTTTTGATTTTTTCACAGTGTCGTTGAATGTGTCTCAACTCCACGAAGACTTTGGCACCGACGTCAGCCTGATAACTTGGGGTATAACTCTCGTTTTGATGTTGCGAACAGTCGGTGCGATAGTGTTTGGGTACTTGGGAGATAAGTACGGCTCCAAGTGGCCGTTTGTGGCCAATCTCGCTATCATGTGCGCTCTTCAAATCGGAACCGGTTTCATAAAGACGTTTCGCCAGTTTCTTGGGGTGCGTGCGATTTTCGGGGTTGTAATGGGTGGAATTTACGGTAATGCGACCGCTACGGCTCTCGACGATTGCCCTGTGCGGGCCAAAGGGTTCATCTCGGGTGTCTTGCAACAAGGCTATGCATTAGGCTACCTTTTGGCCGTGGTTTTCACTCGTGCTCTCGCTGACACCACAGCGCAAAGGTGGAGAAGTATGTTTTGGTTTGCCGCCGGTGTTAGTTTTTTGATCACAGTTTCGAGAATAATATTGCCACAGACTGACGCGTACAAGAAGGAAGTGTTAGAGGAGAGAATTAGAAAGGAGAGCGGAATCGAGCTGGAGTCATTTGAAAAGAAGGCTGCCAAGGTGTTCAAGTTCTTCTGGCCATTGCTTGGATATATGGTGCTTCTCATGGCTGGCTTCAACTTCATGTCGCATGGATCCCAGGATTTGTACCCTACTTTTTTGAAAGAGCAATTGGGTTTCAGCCTGGACAGATCCACAGTCACAAACTGTGTGGCCAACTTGGGTGCCATCACCGGTGGTATCATAGTCGGCCATTTCTCGAACTTTTTGGGTAGAAGACTCAGCATCATAGCTTGTGTCGTGCTTGGCGGTGCCTTGATATACCCATGGACCTTTGTTAGGAACACGGGAATAAATGCAGCAGTTTTCTTTTTGCAGTTTGGTGTCCAGGGTGCTTTCGGAGTCGTTCCTATCCACTTGAGTGAACTTAGTGCTCCTGCGTACGAGTACAGAGCATTCATTGTTGGTGTGGCATACCAACTTGGTAACCTTGCTTCTTCCGCTTCATCTACCATAGAGTCCACCCTTGGTGATAAATTCCACACTATGGGTCCCAAAGGTGAGATGATGCAGGACTACGGGAAAGTCATGGCAATTTTCATGGGTGCAGTTTTCGCTTACGTTCTACTTATCACTTTTGTTGGACCTGAAAACAGAGCAGTTACCGTTAACGTTCATGTTAACCATGAAAAAGAAAAATCAAAAGAAACCGAAAGCCTTGATGAAGCTGAGAGAGTGTGATATTTTTACTCTTAAAACTCACATTTACAACATTAAGCTATGACTGACGTAATCTGACTTTAGTTAACTTTTCGAAGAGCTGTGATAGATTTTCCAGTCTGCCGCATCGGATTCTTAATCCGGATCATCATTCACTATGGAAAACACAAGTTTTTTATGCTCTATCTATAGCACACGAACGAATGAATAGTTACGATTATACAAATATCATGTCTCTTTTCAGGACGTTTATTCAGATCGTTTGTAGCCTTTCAACCATAAGTGGGCCATGCTCCAACTTGCACCCCGATAATTTCGTCGCTCGATATAATATAGCGAAAAAAATCTATGTATATATAAACTTGGAAACTATACGTGAGTGAAATTGGGTTGAAACCGTTGCACTTACAGTGAAGAGGGGTATTTATTTGATTCATATAGATCTTCTTAGATCTTCTTAGATCCTTGAATGTATTTTTTGCATTATGTTTCATCATAGACATCTTTTCAAGACCTTTGGCTATAAGCGTGCGTTAGTTAACACAAACAATACGAGACTATCGCAAACCAAGGCAAATGTTAGATACTCGAGTAGTGGCAGCAGCCAAGGAAAAGGTAATAGCTCCCCCAGGTATCTAAGAAGCCTAAAGTATGGGGGTGTTCTCGGGGTGGGGTTTGCTGTTGCTTACATGTGCAGCGAAGAGACCAGAAATAAGACAAGACATTTTGTCTTATTAGGAGAAAGAGTGGGTATAGTAACAGTTGCTACGATCCGATGCTTTGGACTCTATAAGGAAGTGTTGGGACGTACTTTCGAGACAGAAAAGGACAGAAATGCAGCGTTGTCTGCAACACATAAAAACGCAGCAGAAATTACTCTCAAGGCATTGGAAACTAATGGAGGTATATACATTAAGCTTGGTCAACACATATCCGCCTTGGGATACCTTTTGCCTAAAGAGTGGGTGGAAACAATGATCCCTTTACAAGACCGTTGTCCTCAGTCTTCCATGGATGAGATAGCGGCGCTTTTCCAGAGAGACATGGGGAAGCTGTTAGAAGAAATATTCTCTGAATTCAATCCGGAGCCTGTTGGCGTGGCTTCTTTGGCCCAGGTCCATGTTGCGAGGTTGAGAGAAAACGGCCAGAAGGTAGCAGTTAAGGTACAACACCCATCCTTAGAAGAATTTGTTCCTATTGACGTCTACTTGACCCAGAAAGTTTTTAGCTTGATGTACAAAATATTCCCCGAGTACCCTTTAACCTGGCTAGGAGATGAGTTACAAAACTCCATTTTTGTCGAGTTGAATTTCTCAGAGGAGGCCAAGAATGCTAGACACACAGCTGAGTATTTCAAGGATTATCAAAAAGAAACAGCTCTCAGTATTCCCAAAGTCACTCACGCATACCCTCGTATTTTGATTATGGAACACTTAGCAGGTGCGAGATTGGATGACTTGGAATACTTGAGAGTAAACAACATAGACGCAGCTGATGTGTCTTCTTGTCTTTCCCATATATTTAATCGCATGATATTTGCACCGGATGTGGGATTACACTGCGATCCCCATGGAGGAAACCTAGCCATTAGAAAGTTGGAAAAGAAGAGGGACGGCCATAATTTTGAGATTATATTGTATGATCATGGATTGTATCGTAAAATCCCCTTACAAATGAAGCGAGATTATGCCCACTTTTGGCTTTCTGTCTTGGATAACGATGTGGAAAATATGAGAAAGTACGCAGAAAAGGTTGCTGGGGTCAAAGGAGACCAGAAATTCAAGATATTTGCGTCTGCTATAACTGGTAGAGAACCGGAAACGGCGTTGCACTATGATATATCCAAGACACGGAGCGAAACTGAGGTAAGAAAGATGCAGCTGCATTTAGAGGAAAATGGTGTCTTAGAGGACTTGATGGATTTACTCAGTAACATGCCTAGAATAATTCTTTTGATCTTGAAGACGAACGACCTAACCAGAGCGTTGGATGAGAACTTGAATAATCCTTTGGGCCCAGAGAGAACATTCTTGATATTGGCAAGTTACTGTGCGTCTACGGTATACGAGGAAGACAAAGAAATGATAAACAAGAAGTACAGTAAGCTATCGTTTTCCTGGATTTTCCATCAATTTAAGAGTTGGTTTTGCTACAAAAGGAGAACAAGCTCCTTACTCATTTATGACTTCTTTATGATCATTCACAATCTCAGCTCTAAAATAGGACTCTAGTTAGTTAACATATATAGAGAAGGGTGCTTTATACACCATCCAGAACTTCTAGAAACATTATAATGACCTTTCTTTGAACGCGATCAACGAGCCAAATTAAGTCTATGCAAGGTATTATCGAAATGAAATGCGAAACTACTTCATGTCCTTTCTGATTTTATCTAACAAGTTGTTGATCCGTGGGCCCATGAGAGGTTGCCCTCTTTTTGTTTTCTGTGACAAAATCTCTTTTTCCTTCTGTCGTTGAAGAACCTTGCTTTCCCTAACCTTTAATTGTTCTCGTATTTGCTTTAGTTTTTCCTGACGCCTTTTTTCCTTTAATTCCTTAACCTTCTTAGCCCTTTCTATGTATGGAAGAGCTTTCTTGGTCGGCTTCAGGCTGGCTTTCTCTCTAGCCTCGGGATTTCTGGATTCTTCATGTCCTAGTTTTTCAAGCAGAGATTCATCGCCCGAATCATGATCACGAGAATTGCCTTCTTTTTCCTTGGCCTCACGGGTATTGCTCAGAAGCCCTTCATTTTCAAGCATCTTGAAATATTTCCTTCTTAAAGTGGCCCTATGGGTCAAGGATTTTTTGATTTCTTTGCTTTTCAACTCATGACGGTCTTTATACGAGAACCTAGTGTTCTTATTCTTGGACTGTTTTGGGTTCACCATGTTGACTACTTTGCCTGCCTGTGCTATTCAAAAGGAAAAAAAACTACATCAGTACTTACAATCCGATGAGATTACTATCAGTTTCCTCACATAATATGCAGTATGGTTTAATGCCTACTCCGACCATCAACAAGTTTCAAATCACCACACTATGTGCTGAATACTCACAGAGAGAATAACTAACGTGCAGCCAGGCTGTGGTGCTGTTCAGGATTTGATATATATGTTTCTTTGCAATTAAAGAGCTTAGCTATTTGCGAATCTTTGCAAAAATCTTTTGAGCTTATAGTTACGTAAAGCCTAGTGGTCTAGGATTTAATTTCTACAGCATTGCATGATACACACTGTACATCCCTCAAACATCTTCGTCGTCTCAGAGGGTGTCAATTCAAGCAGAGAGGAGAGTTGCGGAATCATCAGATTTCCTCAAATCTGTGATATTTCGTGTAGAGGTAAATAAGGCCTAGTGATCGATCGTTAATCTGGACCAAATCAAAGGTGTTAGTAAAAACTTCGAAAAATTGAACGGGCTCGCTGCTTACTACTTCTGACCATTCATTTCATTGTCATAGGAGGATTCTAACAGCCAGTTTCCTTTCTTTCTAGCTTCGTTATAGGAAAATTTCAATATACTGTTGATCGCGATCGTCGCTTCAATACGCTTTACGTTTCAATGTTGTTGATAATATGAGCACAGAAACATCAGGCCCTCATGCGAAGCCTATATACCAGCCCATATCTGGAGACACTGACACCGGTGGAATAGACAATTATAGTAATAACGATAATGATAGCGATGTCGAGTTAAATGACCTAAGAACCCTGCTTGACACAGCTTTTGAGATCGATAACGAAGAAGGTGAGCCCTCTGAGACAGGAAACTCAAGCATGAGGATGGCGTTCATGAACATGGCGAACTCTATTCTTGGTGCGGGGATAATTGGTCAGCCCTTTGCTTTCAAAAACGCTGGCTTAATCGGCGGCATTTTGGTGATGATAGTATTGGCGTTTTTGATAGACTGGACGTTGAGGCTCATAGTGATAAATGCGCACTTGAGTAACACCAGGTCATACCAAGACACTGCGTATCGCTGCTTTGGCATAAAGGGCAAGATTTTACTTTCATTGTCAATTAGTTCTTTCGCGTATGGTGGTTGCATGGCATTTTGCGTTATTATAGGCGACACAATTCCTCATGTGTTGAAAGCGTTCATTCCTGAGTCAGTCACAGGAGATGATTCCCCTCTACACTGGCTATTTCATCGCAACACTATCATAGTCATTTTCACTACATGCATATCTTATCCGCTTTCGTTAAATAAGGACATATCTAAACTTGCCAAAGCCTCAGGATTTGCTTTGATAGGCATGTTGATCATAACTATTATAACAATCATTAGGGCCCCTTTTGTTGACAATTCATTGAGAAGGCCCTTAACAAAATCGGATTGGACTTTCAATTCTCGTATTTTCCAAGCAATATCTGTTGTTTCATTTGCGCTTGTTTGCCATCATAACACAATTTACATCTACAATTCCATGAGAAATGCTTCTTTGTCAAAATTTTCGAACTTAACTCATATAGCATGCATCGTATCGATGATTTGTTGTGCTACAATGGGAATCAACGGATTTGTCAACTTTGGCTCAGTAGTGAAAGGTAATGTTCTTAATAACTTTAAGAGTGATGATAAATTAGTGAATATTGCAAGGTTTTGTTTCGGCTTAAATATGCTTACCACTTTTCCACTAGAGATTTTTGTTGTAAGAGACGTTCTAAAAGACGCCATATTAAGTATCAAACACGGAGGGGGAAGCACAGCGCATATTGACTTGACGTCCAAGCAGCATTTCTTCTTAACAACAGGATTAGTTTTAACCTCCATGCTCGTGTCTCTTCTCACCTGTAACTTGGGTATCATTTTAGAATTGATTGGAGCCACTTCGGCCTCATTAATGGCTTATATTTTGCCTCCCATGTGTTATTTAAAGCTTTCCTACGATGAGCAGAAGACCTTGAAAGGCTTGAAAAAGAAAGATTTCATACTAAGAAAGGTTTTGCCGTCGATTGGCTGTATAATATTCGGCTTTCTGATCATGCTTGTAAGTTCATTTATGAGTATCAGAGCTGGAATGAAATCAAATGGCGACACACATTGTGTGGTGGATTAAAATGCATTATATTTTCTATCGTTGTATACATATTAACGTTGTATACATATTAACTAAAACTCATCTTCACTTAATACCACGCGCCTCTTCTTTCTGTTAATATTCATGTCGTCAAATTGTTCTTCATCGGAATCAGAATCGAGTAAACCTGTGTTCTTCCTTTGCTTATTTATTTGACGTCGAGAAGTTGGCTGATTGTCGGAACCATCATAGCCACTCGAGTCACTCAAATCGTTCGCTTCGGGAAAGTCACTTGAGTATCTGCTATTTCTGACTTCTTCCAAATTTTGACTTGTGTCAGCTTCCGCCATATTCTGCCTAATATTTTCATTATATAGAGACACAGATGAAGCACTAGAAGTTTTCCCACCTTGCATGGGTCCACTATAGTTATGATTTATCATTGATGTTACAATCTCGTCAATACCTTTGGAATTCTCTGGAGCCTCTGTTGGATTACTTTCTTCATTTATTTTAAGCCAAGCTAACTTGAACTGTTCAAGTTGTTCGTGATTTATTATTCCACCAGATGAAGCAAGCAATTTCCTTAACTTCTCTTCTCTTTCAAAAAATGCATTGAGTCTTTCTTCATCAGAGTTCTCATCAGAATCATGAACATACTCGGCTGATTTTACGGGCGCCTCACTCTCTTCGTCATCTGAAAGTATATTAAATGATTTAGGTGGACGACGCGATCTCTTAATTTCCTTTGAAGTACTTTGCTTATCAGGTCTCAGCCTTCTCAATTTTGGAGCACGCCTTTTACGTCTTGCAACACCTTTTTTTAGGTCTTCAGTGAATTGAATTGTTTCATTACGACTTAAAGCGGCTTCCAATTCATCCAATTTATCAAGTTCATTTATATTATGCCTGTTACCATTCGTATTGGGCTCTGTACTAAACGCAATAGATTCATCATCTTCATCATACAATGCGTATTCCCCAATATCATACTCTTTCACCCTTAAATAAAAAGCAGCATCCTTATTATCCTCAAATACTACTGGTTGGTTGTTGATCCACTTAGAAAGTAAAGCAGAAACTTCACGCAAACGGTCTATAGAAGTCAGTGGACTAAGCTCACATTTTTCTTCCATACTATTAGGAAGTTCAAAGCCAAGTGACTGAAGAAGTAATCTGCAATATGAATTATTAATTATCATTTTAAATGTCAGAGATGGTGCCTGTAGCTCGTAAACGTTAGTAGATATCAATTCTTCTCTCGAATCACCATACATAGAAAGTTCGTTTGCCATTCTCTCAATTTCTGCTTGCAACCAGCTTGCAAAGCTTCCCTTGTCGCTCTGATATAAAGCCGTAACCAAAATTTTGATCTTTTCATCAATATTGAATGATTCTCTGATAAACTCCAAAGGTTTCGCTAACCTAGGCTGCGACTTCTTTGATTCTTTTTCAATTGCAGTATTGATATCTCCAGTTCCCAAAAAGCTTTTGAATTCGACGCTTTCTAATCTTGGGAAAAGAATTTCGATAGGATTAGGAAACCTTAGGAATGCACTCTTGAATTTTTTCATAAAATAATAAATGAACTCTTCAACATGTTTCCTAATGCTTGTTTGTCTGGGTAAGAAATTACGAAGACTGTGAAGCACCTGTATGAAGTCTAATCTGAATAATCCTGTCAAGTCTTTCCTACACACAAAGAGTCGGTGAAAATAAGAGAGGCACATTTTGATTTCCTCATATGTCAAGTCCTCATATCTAGACAAGAAGTCAATGTAACTGCTGACCACAGATGTATGAAAAAATCGAAGCTCAGTAGCTCGGAAATCTAAGCGTCTCTCTTTTGATACTTCCTTGATTCTTTGATTTTCGTATTCCTCATCCGAAGCATCAATTATATCTTTCATGCTATCCTCTACTGTCTTGTCCAAAGGGGATTTCGTTTTCTTGTTTACCTTCCGCTTTGTTTGCACGTAGAGTTTTATATCTTCATTAGCAAAACACTCAAAACACTTTAATAATATATGCACCGTAGATATGCAGACACGTAGGTAGTCCTGTGAATGCTTAGATGCTGTTTGCGGAAGTTGAACTAATTTGCTTAAAAAATCATTAAATGTAAAAAGCTTTCTTATGATTCCTTCTGCCAACTCTCTATCTACATTGTCCTGATCAGGATTAAGTTCATCTGATCGTTCATGAGCAATGGTAGATGGTCTGGCAGCAGTAAATATAGAATGTGAAATAAGTAGAAGCTCTTTAAAACATATCATGGCCGCGTGCACCGCGCTCCAGTTTCTGGCTGCAATCGAGGTCCGAAAGTAAGAAACTATAAGAATAAAATTCACTTCACTTAAACCAACTCCTACTGATCCATAGTCAAGACTGTCTTCATTAGCTGCAGGTGTTGCACAATTCGTATGGAAGTACTGATTTCTTTCTCTTTTAAATCTAAAGAACCATGCAATAGTCACAAAATAGCACGCCTTCTCATACGGATCAATATATTCCAAATCTTGGGCTCCAGCAAAAATCCATGAGCTACATTCCAGAAGATTGTTAAAGCCCCCAGAAACCAATAACTGCTCCACGAAATCTTTGAAATATGATGTGGATTTTATATTAAGAATTTCATAAGAGGAGTTGATATATTCATCAGAATCATATTTGAATCTCGTTCTATCATTCCACTTCTTTGTCTTATCAAGTTTTGCAAGAGACAGACTGGTATCTAGCAAAGCTTCCTGTCCTGATATTACGTACGAAGATTTGGAGTCTCTGATACTTAAAAGAGAGCCAAATTTTCCATGTCGCGTTGAAATACTCTGAACTTGCTTTCTTTTCCTTTTATCCTCTTCTTTCAAAAGTTCTCCTAATTGCATACTAGCTGCATTAGGTGGGTTCGGTGGCATTGAAGTATCATGGGTAATATTCAGCTCTTGTGCGGGTGCCTTACCTAGTAAATGCAGGGGGTTTACTTTTCTTACCAATAAATAGATACATTCCAAACACGATTGAGTGAATGTTTCCTTGTCAAACTCTGACCCTATGGCATTGCACATGGTCAACAAAAATGTAAATACTTTATTATTGTGAAAGCTTGAGATGACAGTATTTAACGAAATATCGTCATATGTGATACTTTGAGGCAAGTTGTCACTTTCTAAAAGTTGCTTTCGAACTTTTGATGAAATGGACAAATTGACAGGCTCTATATTGATGATGTTTCTCAAAAGGAAAAGAACTAGTCTAAGTATGGCGTTATCCCTCGGGTCTCTATCCATTTTATTTTTCGATATTGTAGGTAATGCAAGGCGAATGGCAGACTTTAGGGTCTGGCCACCGTTATAGGCTAAAATGTGCTTCTTGTACACCAATTGACTTTTCCTCATATTGGTGAATTGCAATCTCTGTTTCTCGGAGAGTTCCGGCGAGTGATCCACAGGCCATGTCAATAAAACGAGAAGCTCCAAGCATGACAATTTAATACGTTCGATCATTTTCTCGTTTCTGAACTGCGATTTGCTTGTATTCTTATCCCACTGACAAAGTATAACCAAGAGGTCGTTGACGACCAAGCCCGAATCAAAGCAGGCTAGCGCGACATCAAAGCATTTGCTTCGTTCATCAACAGATTTGATCCATCTTTTAATATCTTTTAGGCATGCTAAAGCATCGTGCCCCAACTTATATGGGGGAGGGGAGATAGAAGAAGCATGATCCGGTCCACCAAGAGCAGAAACAAGCACAGAAATGTGTGCTTTAAGTACCTTTTCCGAGAGAGATTCATTAGGTTTGAGTGTGCTTGTCAAATCTCTGATTCTATCATTAATTTCCTCTTCAGATTCTTCGCTTTCCTCTTTTTCTGATACGATAAATCCATCTAAATCAGATCCACGACTCTCAGAATCATACCTTTCATCATCGTACTGATCTCCTTCATTGACTGGCATCTTCAACGGCCATGCAACGTTTTACTAGAAGATACCCAATCCTTGTGATTCAGTATACCTATAGTACGCGTTTGATTATTTGTCTGAAACTTCTATTAATGATGCGCGTATACACCGATCTCAGAAAAAGAGCTAGAGATAAGAAGGATCCCAGAAAACCCACAAAAGACACCATGTAGGAACCTTAGGTTGTACTATTCATCCATGTTGTTAATTTCATATTGTGATTATCAAATTTGCCCGAAAGACCCACGACTTATGCTTCATTTAAGCACATACGTCTCTGCGGCTCATACGAAGAAATGCCATTCTACAAGTGTCAGTATCAGTCCATGGCATGTTTTCGAGACGTGCGTTCAAAATGAAGGAGGATGGTTCAGAAGTCAAAGCAACGAAGAGACAGCTACTGGGACTTGGTGATAACTTTTCATGGCTCTTCCAAGGATCGGGACCCACGCAAGAACAACTATTCAAATATCACGCCATGATGCTATAGAAGACACACTGATGTTTCTGTGATGTTAAAGATAGGGCTTTGTCACTAACTAGAGGTATTTATTCTACCCCAGTAATGTGTCATTTCCTAGTAGATGGAGCTAGGGTGGTTATGATAACTTCTGTTTTTTCGATACTCTTAGTGGAGAATTGGATATGCTCCCCCACTACCAGCCCGTCGCCAGTTGTACTTACAAGTCTACTAGGGTCTTTTTAGGGCACTCGGGGGCCTCGTGCTGGCTCAGAACGGCTTGGCTGATCAAAATCATATGGAGGGGATATTACGTAATCCATTTTATAATCTCTGATATACACTTAAAGATGGTAGTTGTGGTATGAGCTTTATTACAGTAGATTAAGCAGAGACAGTAGGACAGTATGGTACCTCCACAGAGGAAACGAAACCGTATACCTACTTCCTGCTCGGTGTGCCGTAAAAGAAAATCACGATGTGATAAAGTCAGACCAGTATGTGGGACTTGTCGGAAGAAGTCTATAGTCCATCTATGTTATTATGAGTCTGACAAAACGAATAAAAACGGACGTCCTGTGAACGGGTCCTTGCTACCTGACGGAGGCAGTCAGATGCCAGCCAATATTAACAATTACCCAAATGTCTATGCTGCGACCTCGAAGGGTGCTAATCAAAATTTTGCTCCCGACTACAAGGTTACACAGGGAACTGGCTCAGAGACCTACGTTTACAATGGAGCCATCAGAGAACCCAAGGATGGCGAGATGGCACCAGAGATGCCTGCCAATTCCAATAGGCCCATATTAAGTACCGGTCCTCCAGTAAGACAAGCTTCACACGCCTCTCCACCAGCAGCTTTCCCGCAGTTCCTGCAGTTACTGGCTCAAAATTTCAATACTACTGCAGTGCCAGCTCAACATCTGCCATTCTATGCCTACCAGCCTCCATATGTGCCACCACAAGTACCAGTTATCCCAACACATCAGATGCCTCGACAGTCTCCGATAATGATCTCTCCTGGTCCTCCTTTAGCACCTGAACGGGAAATGTCTCAGCGAGTTCCGCAAGGCTTACCGCAGCAAGTCTCAACTATGACTCACGGAGACATAAATGCTATGAGCTCCTATGTGACCCTGGAGTCCGACACTGGCAGCTTCCATGGCTCCTCGAGATATGATAGCGAGGGGACTCAAAGAAACCCAGCTGGTTCCTATCTGACAAAGCCTGGTGCTTTGCCTCCTACAAGGTACCTAGATACGACAGGTGGATATCAAGAGCTCGACGGTCTTGTGTCGATTCCATTGGGACCTCATTCGGTGCTCAAGTTGAACCCAGCAGATGAGATTGACCTGTTTTCCAATGCAAGTTTATCTTTACTAGTAGATGGACCATATTGGCAACAACAAGGATCTTTGTCATTCATAGGTCTACTTAAGAGTGATCGCTTTTTAAAGTTCTTAAGGCAGCATGCAACCTCAATTTTCAAAACTGGTGAGATGTCACATTTTATTAAAAGAAAAGCTTCAAAGAGAAGTAAGGGAGCAAGTAGTGATGTAGATGCCGGCCAGGAAAACAATATTGCATCATCAGAACAACAAAAAAATAGCACATCAATTCACGGAGATGCAGAATCGAAAGGAAAAGCTGGGTCGGATGCTTATAGAATACTGAATAATGATGGTGAAGTACCCTACGATACCAATGAACTAGATAGTGACGAGGACGAAGAAGAAGAGGAAGAAAACAACGAAGAGGGGTTTGTTTCGGATGATGATGTCATATTAACAAAGATACGAGCTTCTAAAAATGCATCGGGTCGCCCTGACTGCAAGATGAAAAAAATTAAAGTCCCCTATACTTTTTTTCCTGGTTTTAAGAGCTTTGGATCTTCGAGGGGGTTACGGACAGATTATTATGAAGTTGTCAAAAAGTCTGCTCTAGCAGTGCTTCCCAAAAAACAAACTATTAAACTTCTTTCTAATCGGTTCTTCAAGTATGTCTGTCCTTTCGTGCCCGTTGTTGATGATGTCTTATATAGGTTGGACTTGGATCATTTGCTTTTGAATGAAAACCAGTCGGAAACTGAGGAGTATTGTACCAGAATACGAATAAACAACTTGAGTGATTTGGCAAGTACAGGAATTACTTTATTGGTGATTTTACTTGGATACATGTCTCTTTATCACAACAATGAAATTTATAATGGGATCAATGATATCGAAAAAGAAATTATGAATGACATGAACAGATGCTCACTTAAGGAAATGATTTACGTCATCGAGATGTGCATTCCTGACGAACTTATGACCAGGAAGAGCTCTTTCAAAATTATTCAGTTATTATCATTATGTCACTTTTACAGACAGGTTGCCCCAGAAGATAGCAATGGATTAGGGGGTACCGATTCTCAGATTCTCTTCGGTACCATAATCCGACATGCGTATAGTATTGGTCTTAATAGAGACCCGAAAAAGTATTACTCTGATGAACATGTTATCAGGAAGGAAAGATTGGTATGGACCTGGAGAAAATTATGGCATTATATCATTAAAACTGATGCTAATGAGGCGATAACTGCGGGAATGGCTTTGATGGTACCAGAGTTGGAGACAAGCGACGTTCAATTGCCTTTACGAGAAGAAAGCAGTGAAAATGAAAGGAAAACATGTTACTTCATGACGGAAGTTCATGCATCTTATAGAAAGCTTTGTAAAATTCTAACAAACTTGCAATCAAAGCCCAAGGTTGTTGATATATTGTCACTGGCAAGTGAACTAGAACTGCAATTTGTTAAATTTTTTGGAGAAAACTTCTTCAAAAATTATATTTGCAAGCCACCCCATGCGAACGAAGACCTCCCAAAAGACAGTGAGCAGCACGAAGAATCATACTTGAAGGTTATCAAGTTTATCCTTTTCATCCAATTGAGAACACATTTATCTTGTATTTACCATAAAATAGCGATATTTTACGAGAGCCGGAACGCCGGTGCTGCTGAAGGCCAGGGTGGTAAAACCGAAACAGCGCTCTTTAAGTTTTATTTCAAAAGTGTCATTGAAATGTTGTACATTATCTCCTATTGTTTGGATAGCTCAGTCAAGCTTTTTGGACGAAATTACGACTACATCTTGACGGCTGTGGCAGAGAGGTGCATGATCAAGATCCACATGTTCCTCGCGTCGTTTTTCATAAGGATATTGCACCATCAAAAAGTCTTGTCCATTAAGGTGTCGGAGGGTTGCGAATCGAAAGCACACAATTCAGAAAAGCTAGATGCAATAGAAAAGCTATTAGGGACGGCACTTTCTGAGGCAGATCTCTTTGTGGGCAACTTCGACAAGTTGAGTTCCAAGTACATAAACTCATATCGGGTTAATGTGATGTCTTACTATATCTTGAAGAAGATTATGGAGGACCCGGATGTGTTCCTTGACCAGACTCTCAGCGAAGACAAGCTGTATCGCGAAGGAACAAACGCACTAGACTACTTTTCAGTCAAAGAGGTAGAACAGCTTCAGAAGTTGTGCGACGAGTACGCGTACCCGCCTCAAAACGATGGAACTCGTCTCGAGGTGAAAAACGAAAACGGGTCAGAAGAACAAGGTTTTTCGCCTCTACAGGGTCTAAACTTAGTCAACATCATGAAAAAGATAGGGTCTAAGATCGAATCCGCTTCCCACAGCGCACACAATAAAACTTATGACGTGCTCGATAGTTCTGTGTTGGATGTATTCAACTGGATGCCCGACCCTGATAGTTTTAGCATCCAGAACAAGGATTTGCTCTCTCTATTCGAGCTCTATGCTAATCCGGATCAGCTGACTTAACACCGAGTTATTTCCGAGAAAAGAATCTCACTGCAAATTTTATGTACATTAATACTCGTAATAAAATACACTGCATGTAATGAATGCAGCAGTCCGTAATATTCCTTATATAATATATATTAATACAAGGTTTTATAGTTGAAGGCAAGATTAATCAAATATGCAACTAGGGTCAATCAAGAAGAGGAATAGACCAACATTATCTTGTAATGTTTGCAAAAGAAGAAAGGTCAAGTGTGATCGTAAACAGCCATGTACATCATGCATTAAGTACAATGTTACACTGATGTGTAAGTACTCAGTTTCGCCATCTAGTAATGAACATTCTTCTGGAAATGAGGCGGCAAACACTAATATGAATGCGTTGAGGCAGGAAGAAGAGCTTTCAGCTCATGCGCTTAGTCTGTTATTGAACGAAGAACGGAGTGGCGCCAGAGAAAACACCTCTTTACACCTGGAGTTGGAGACGTTGAAGGACAAGATCAGACGAATCGAAGCGTCGATAACGGTTGCTTCTCTTTCGAGCAGATCCAGAGTAAACGGAGATGGCAACAGACCTGGCATAGTGCCCGAGAAACCACCAGTACTAGATAGCATGTTTTCGAGTGCGGCTAGCGCTAATACCGAAATGGAAATCAGTAAAAACCCATTCCCCAGCGGAAACAGCAACGAAGAGCCATTTCTTGGATACAATCCTGTAAGAGTACCAACGGAGCAGCTAAATTTCTACGAGGGATGTACACCATTGCGGTGTGGAAAGACTAATAAGAGCATGCAAGCGTTTCCATTCTCTTGGATAGCAGTTTTACATAAGGACAAGGCTCTTAGTGGATCGAAACAAGTCATCAAGGCAAATATCATGAAGAAACAAAACAAAAATAATGCGCAGAATGGAGGGGCTGACGAGAAGGTCACCGGTATCAAACCAGGAATTAACGGTAAGGGAGTACAAACGCATCGATCCCCCTACTTTGCAGGTGGTACTGGAAATAACGCTACAACACCTATTGACAATGAAAATGTATTTAAGGCGCTATCCTTCAACAAGAGTACTTGTGATGATATAAGATTTATCTATCACGAGTTGAAAGATCCATTTAACAATTCGGTCCAATCTCCAGAATTAACTGCCTATTTGAGTAACCCTTATCTTTTAGGTCTATCCAGGTACGAAGGTAAACTAGACGACTTACCACTTCGAAAAAAAATTGAATTATTGATGCCATGCAAAAAAGTTATTTGGGTTTTGATTCGACGCTTTTTCACAGTTGTTTACACATACGTTCCTATACTAGACGAGGATCAATTCAGAAGCGAAATATCTAGATTAGTTGGGGAGGAATCTTATGAAGATAAAAATGTTGAGAGTGTGAGAATAGAAGAAGACACTGATTTGGCGTACGTTGGGATTTTATTCGTGGTCTTAAGGATGTCGTATCTAACGGCCCTTTCAAATATACCATCGATAAATTCATCTAGGCTTTACTGCTCTGATGATAGAGAGGAAGATCTCCCAATGAAGTACATTTTAAGCCATCCAATACACACCGACTTTGCGGACGTCGCCAAAGAATGTTTTAATACCTTCAACACGAGCAGCTGCCATTCTTTGCAAGTTATGCAATGTGGTTTGTTTTTGAGAATATATAAAATGCTTGCACCAGAATTGGGTGATGGTGTCGATGTATCATCTGTGCACGTATTGAACAACACATTAATTCAAATGGCTTACTCAATGGGTCTTCATAGGGAGCCGGATAGCTTCCCTATGGTTTATACAGATCCAAGAGAGAATAACTTAAGAAGAAAAATATGGTTCTTCTTGCTTCTCAATGATATAGTGCAAGGCATCCAATTCGGTTCTCCGTTGGGTGTAAACTACAAGTATGCGGATCTGAAAATACCTTTTTACTCTCCGGGAAATGAAAATATACGGGATCATACGTTGGAAAAATATGCAGTGAGCTCGTTCGCATATTTTAGGAGGTTTCACACAGTTATTATGAGGATATTTGATTTGGCATTAGATGTAAAGAACAGTCCTCAGTTGAAAGACATCTCAGAAGCACTTAATGATTTAGAGGTCTTTATCAGCACCTTTTATGGAAGACTAGATCATTTCACGCGCCCTTATGATCCGAATGAATATAAGTACCCTTTTGTTAAAATTTTGAAGTGCAAGAATTACATAAACCTCAAGGGACTCTGTTTCTACTTGTATCATACACTTTTCTTGCACTACGAAAAGAAAAATGACCTTGCATATACATACTTTTACATGAAAAAGATGTGTCTCCAGATTATAGGGGAGTTTTATCTGCAAATATCATCTCTAGCTTATCATAGTCATGAAAATTTTGGAGATGGAGCAGACTTCATATTGACCCCTGTCAAACTTTGCGTGGGACATAGGTGTATGCACTTCTTCATGGGTCAATTAGTTAGATTTTGGTGTACTGTCCTTTCGATGAAGAGATCTGCCTCACATGAAACAAAAATGCAATACGATGATGACTATCGCAGAGCCTTCTTGTTAACCGAAAGTATCGCCAAAAAATTCGAGCTGTTGAGTATGGTATATTTGGCGGACATATCTCGTTTGAGTTGCCGCTACTTTTACGCATGGCGTGGTACAAAGGCTTATAATTACTTTTTACATCTTCTATCTAACAAAGAAAACTTGTTGGAGATAGCTGATTCCTGCCGAAATGTCAATTATAGTATCGAAATGCTCCAGGAAATTGACTCTTTCTGCGAGGATGGGCTATCCAAAATCGAGAACTACAAAGCCGAGTCATCCTACTACGGCATTTTCAGAGTGACGAACCATCCTAGTCACATCGAAAGTAGTTTGTCTACTAATCTGCTGACAAACAATGCTGTATTTAGTGACTACAGTAGAAGGAGTATTTCTACTCCATCAACTCCTTCGTTCTCTCCAGATTACCAGAACAATCAGCAGAACCAGAGCATAGGGATATTGAATAGCCAGGAATTGGACAAAATCTGGCTTCTGCTAACTGCGAAAAATGACGATAGACTACTGAAGATCGGACAAAGTCACGGTGCACTGATGTCAAACCCACAAGTGAACAGCACCATAAAAGGTTTTGATGGATCGTCCATCCCTCTTTCTATAGAGGAAGAAACAACGGTGAAAACCCCATCGATCCTGCAGCTTGAACTTCCTATGAATGATTTCTACCAAGATGTATTTGGTGAGCTACCTTTAGAGCTGTTTTTGTACTCGCCATAAAAATGTAAAATATGTAACATAACTAGTTGAATATGATGTACGACAACATTACTACAGGTACCGGTGCCACCACCACGGCGTTTGCCTTTGAAAAAGTGCCGGTGCTGCGAGACCTCTGTCACTATGGTAACTTTTGGGCCGCGCCTTGTGTGATCGCCGCTAAAGGAGGGCGTGTATACACCGAGATGATCAATTTTTTTCCTCCGCGAGCATATAAAAGGCGCAAAGTAGAAGCGAGCGAACTTGTATTATATTATTAAGAAAAGAAACAAGACGACAGAGGCACCATTCTTCAGGTGAGAGACCTGAGCCCAGGAAATGGTATGTGCAATCCTGCTCCAGGGGATGGATTTGATATGACGACAAAGTTTGCTGTGCACCAGTCTGATAGTACTCTTGCATGAGAGACATAGTATACCCAAATTTCTGATACCAATTCATTCCCAATATAGTTTTCCTGCTTTTGGAGAATTTGTACTAACAGTTTAGCAACCATGTATTGTATAGCCCTGGATTAGGTTCATAATGGCCATAATATCACGTTTCCATCGAGAATTATCTACTTTTTCCTCTTGTGTAAGTATCATTTGCGCGCCTTGTCTGATTACCCTGAAACCACCAGGATTACTGGGTTGAGTGATCGCCGAGTGCCCACTTAGCGTTCATGCGCCACATGTCAGGGCAGCTGCTCACACCATCGTTGCCCTCATCTCACTCGCCCGCCAGACCGCTGCCTCAGCCCACCTCACAGCTGTGGGTCGCGTTCTGCCCCAGCAGTCGCCGCGGTTGACTTCGCGCAGGGGTCCTCGATTTCTCCTTTTTTGATGTCAAGCCAAGGTTCCGATGTAGCATTATTATGTCCCACATCGCTCCATCTTCAGCGCCACTCTTTGTTTACTCACTCCTTTTGCCTCTTGCTGGTAGTTCGAGATAATAAACCTGTCCATTCAGCTTAACAAAACGCACCGGCGCTAAATGCTAATATCGTACATTAATTTACCCGCTTTTGTTAAGCTAATTTGTCCAACTGTACTGTCTATTGGTTCGGCGCCTCAACCGTAGATTTTTGGTTTAAGGCAAATACGCAAGGTATTCACGACGCGACATGATACACGCTACTCGATTGTAAATAGCGTATACCGGCAGGTTCAAGGTACCTTGTGGAGACCAATTCGGTAAATTCTGAAGGAGGTTTTCTTATTATGCCTGGTCGACATAGAAAAAACAAGGACGTTGGCTGCGACTTGAGCATACGCCAAACACGCAGACGTCGCAGGAGTGCCGTTACGTACACGGTAAAGTATCGCGAGCGAGCCTTTGTGTTTCAAAATATACGTTATAGGAAGCAAAAAAGGTAGAAACAATGTTCTCGAAGCGGTGAATTTGAAGGGGAAATGTTTTATGGAAAAACCGACAGGGCAAATATTGCAAGTATGGAGAAAGTAAGGCTGCGCATACAAACGCGTTTAGGTTTTGGTGGACAAGGAGTGAAAAAATAGAGGTAGAGAATATATTTAAGACCAGTAGTCGCAGCGGTATAGATTGACAAACCAAGCATTGGGCCCTCAAACAGAAGCATAAGCACATCAGATAAGAGAACAAACTACTATGAGTGCATTGGACGTTAAAGCATTAAGCATTTTCATTAAGTCGCTGGTGACACAAGACATGATCCACAAGCTTGTGGTAGCAACACTTCAAGTTTTGCCCTGCGAACAGGACACCAAGGTTGCGACTATCACTGGCGCCAATGGAAAGGTTAGAAGCTTGCCTTCGTTGATGACTTTCCTCACCAAATTGGTTAGGTACACCAATGTCTATGCCGGAACACTCATGGCCACATTGGTGTACTTGAACCGCTTAAAAAACAGATTGCCCAAGAACGCACAAGGTTTGCCTTGCACTAGACACAGAATCCTCTTGTCGTGCTTGATATTGTCGTCGAAGTTCCATAACGACTGCTCGCCCAAGAACATCCACTGGGCAAAGTACACTGACGGCCTATTCAGCGTGCAGGACATCAACCTTATGGAGAGACAGTTGTCTTTCTTGCTCAACTGGGACTTGAAGGTCAACAATGAGCAGATGGTCGATCAGCTTGGCTCCTTTTTACAGCCTATCAAAGAGGATCTCATCAACTCCGCCAAGATGAGGAAATTTTTACAGAAGCAACAGCTTCAACAGAAGCAGAAGTTACAACAACAGCAACAACAGCAACAAAATCTTCACGCTTCTCCATCCATTACTCGCTCTTCATCGAACAGCTCTACATTGAGTCTTCATTACAGAAACCCTTCTACGTCATCGAATGAATCTTTCCTGGATTCGTCGCCCGAGATCATTCCCGTCTCACAAAAAGTATACCATTCTCAAGGCATGGCTCCAACATTGGTGCAAAATCAAATCGATCCTGATATTGAAATGACTGCATTAAAAGAAGAGCAAGGTTTGAGTCAAATGATTCAGCAACTTACAGCCGTTCGCCGTTAAGTCTATATATTCTGGCAATATTAGAACTTTGGCGAACCATTTCAATTCTTCTACAAGATTTAGAGTTATAAATCTTATTAGATTTCATTTGTCACTATCCTACATTGACAAGTGCATCTATTTTTATAGCATTTAGCTTCTATCTCATTGAATACCATCAACTAATACTTGAAACTTCTTAACCTGTATATAATTACAAATGTCTCATGTCGCGCCCGAGCATAATATCACGTGAATATAGATTACAAGAGTGATATAGCCGTTAAAGATTGGGAACAGATGGCATTAGCTTATAACTTACAGGAGACGAGAAAATCAAACTGATATACCACATCCACACGCTTCAGGTGTATCGATATCTGGTGTCGTTTAAAGTGATAATTTCGTTTATAGCTCAGGCCAAGTTCAGTTCTGGCCTTTATATTGACTACTAATTCCATTTATCCGCAAAGTTTAATTATCATTTCAAGCAGCGACTATCGGTGTTACAAGTACCACTAAGAAGAAAAAGATTATCGACCATGATCCGTGCTTCAAATATGAGTAGGATGAGGTTGTGCAGGCGGCTCTTTTCACTGACTGTACGAAAATACAAGAAAGATAAAGAAGTGTCCCACAACGATGGTTTACAAGAAGCATACGAACTGGTGGCGTACATGACAGTCGATGATTTGGCTATGCAAAACAACTTTGACGAAGGGAGGCAGTTCTCCTTCCCATCCGAGCACTATCTTGACCGGAAAGAAATCACTAGAAAGCTTCCAGATGAGATTGATTTAATGAACTGTAGCTCTATTGATCTTGATAAGATTTATGACGACTTACGAAAATTGGATTGCGATAAATCCGTGCAGCTAAAATACTTCAAAAAGTACCTTAAAAACCACGATGATCTAATAGTAAATTTAATACAGGAATTTAACGGAATCGACAAGAAATTCAAACTTTTACGCCGAAATGAAGTGTCAAGCTTATCGCTCTCACCGTCTGCATTTTATCATAATGAGAACCTCTTTAACCACACCTATAATGTCGTCGGTTTTGACAAGAGTATAAGTGGGTTACCACTATACTCTGGCAAAGTCAGGCCAGTCGAGTCCTGCTACCCCAAGGAATTCATAGAAGACTTACAAATGTTCAGAAAAAAGATACCTGTGCATAAACGAGATTTAAACTTTCTTGAGCTAGAGAAGGATTCAGTATGCATAGATCCCAAGGTGCTACTGAAAGCTAAAAGTGAGGAGTCTCTGGGTCCGGATAAACTAGACTCTTTCATGTCAGCCATATACAAGAAGGGCGTTCCCGAGTTCACCATAGAGTATAAGAATATTCATGACTACAAGAAGCTCCCGCCTATTTCGTCGGAATTGAATGAAATATTTGAGAATGAGGTTATACAGTTGAGGAAATTTTTACAGGGCGAAATCAAGCTGCATTCGAATAAAAGTGGCTCGAGGGTATTGATGTTTGCAAATCAGGATATTAAAAGCAATCAGTTTAGGCTTTGCGAGATTTCCCGAAAATCACTGATGAATACTGCGTCTTTCTACGTGGTCAGTTATGATATGAAGGATTTCAATGCCCTTCCAAACTATGCCTGGGTCTTAAGTTCGAGAAGACAGTTGAAGAACTTGAGAAATCATCTTTTTAAGTTATTCCTCATAAACTTAGAAGATCACATGGATATACTCATTCGCATTAAATATTACAATGCAAAGGACATGAACTCGTTTATCGATCATATGAAGTCGATAATTGTCTCGAGTGTCCAATTAAAGTTGCTCAAACCAATTATGGAGCACACGAATGATCCGTCTTGCGGAGTACACAACGACGCCTTGGTATTTGAAACCTCAAAGAATAGCGTATTTAAGCGCATCTACTGGAAGAACTACGCTGCATACAACTGCCTTTCACCAAGGTCAAGGAAAGGTTCGTTACCAAGAAGAAAGTCATACTTGCGTATATCTTCTCTAGAATCGTATTTAGGCGTGCGCTAATCAATTTGATTTTTTTCAACCTCATAATAAATTTTGATAGTACTACCGAACAAATAGACAAGTAGGCTCATACTACTTCTGTTTGCCGTCGTTAGAGGAAAAAATGCCTTACAAGAAAGTACAACCGAACAAGAAGCTTCCTCCTCTTCCCCGTTTGAAGATCAGAAGACCTACGGTATCAAAATCCACTAATGAATGTTTTGTATTGATGTCATCTTTGTTGAACTGCTGGGCCGCCAATGGAGAGGGCGCACAAGTATGCTATAACTTTGAACACGATTTGAAGAACTGTATGGAAACATACAAGCCAAAGAAAGAGACTATATCGTCCATAAACTACCATGCGTCAAGACTCTATCCTAAATTGAGAGGAAAAGTTAACGATTAGAAATATCATGATGTTACCGGTTCAACGCTGATTTGTGGATCCATAACATAGATTATATGTACATAGTAATTTAAACGACAAGCATCACACTACGTTGTAGAAAATCAAGAGTTGTCTATTCATCCGAGAAGCTTTTCATATAGAAGTTGCTCATGAGAGTCATATACGGCAATCTAGTCTTTCTTTTTAATGGTTCTACTCTACCAGTGTATGATTGGATGTGGATACCGTCAGAGTATCATACTTCGTTAGGGTAGCACCCAGATGAAGAGCATATTTCTATTACGGCATGAAGGTTACACAGGCGTTCGAAGCTATCTCGCAACATTCTGCTGATTTAGTATATCCATAAAAAAAACAATTGCGAACTCTGAGGATCGAACTCAGGACCTCCAGATAGACTGATAAACTTCAGTCTGACGCTCTCCCAACTGAGCTAAGTCCGCTTGTAATGCTAAAAATTCATTCTGCTACGCTGATGTTCCGCTCTCGAGGCCTTACTGACGCTCCGTTGGTAAGGAAGTATGCGTAACTATGCAAAGATCTCGAAGATAAACCGTGAGAATGTGGATTTCTAGTCGCTGACAGTTGTACATCGCAATGTGATGCCATACTCTAAGGACTGTAGCACTGCTTGTGCTATGCTACAAATAGACGATCAGTAGAAAGAATACCCGAAGAAATGTCGCTTTGTATTCTAGTCATGAGTTAGGCCATCACAGTTCCCTGAGAACAAAAAGGAGGGCCTGCTGCATACCTTCGGCATGGCCAGTTTTCCTTATTTTTTTTTTTTTTTTTGAGCTTTTTTCCTCAGTTGATCCTTTTCCTTGCGGGTTATCTCAATGAATATCCTTATTTCTACAAGGCCAGAAAATAGGTAAAGCGTTACATAGTGCTGATAGAAAGATCAGAACCGGCTACTTAAGTCAGGAAAATACTCCTCGAGGGTAGATAAATTTCCGAGACAGGCTTTTAGCAGATAGTTTCGATATATGTGGTCAGCATTACCAGTTTTGGTGAACACAACGTATGAAAGAGCGATATTAACTCTAAAGTAAAGTTTTTGAACTTCCATAAGAACGAGACAGGTACCTAAAAAACCTATTATAGTAAGAAATGCTTTTTTTGCGGTTGTTATTCTTGCTTTGTTCAATCTCATATATAGGAAGTGTGGACGGGGGATTAGTGAAGACTTTCAGCTGTCTGGGCATAGGTCAGGACGAGTTTCGCTTAGAGCCATTCATCGTAGATGTTGGATTAGACACTAACGCAAGAAAGCTCAAGTTTTTCATGAACACGGAAGTTTACAATCCGCGTGACTATACTTCTAATGATGTGGTGATTAGCGACGTCAACGATACCACGAACAAGTATACTTCGATGCACGTTGAGATTCTCTTCATGGGCAAGCGCTTTATAGACACATATTTGAGGTTTTGTGACATGGTCGCGGTAAAGAACACCACTGGCTTCCAGGAAGGCCCTAGGTTCAACACTGTCCATGGTGGGAAAGCGTTTCCTCACTGGAAAGCACACCCTCATGATCATTCTCGATTTCGCTCACTAAAGAGAGACACCCATTACGACGACTCCGAAGCCTTGGGCGGGTCTTCCTCGCCTTCAAGTTTAGCATACACTAATAATACGATTGAAAATATCTTTAATAACTCAACAGGAGAGTTGGTTCTGTGCCCGCTTTACTCCAATGACTCATTGATGCTATATTATGAGGCTGATGTCGGTGAGCATATTGACGATCTTGGTTCTTATACTATTCAATTCACTGTCATTTCAAATAATCAAGACGCCACAACTATAGGGTGTTTCAAGACTTACGTCACTCCTATTCAATCATCTCTGATACTGTCTCTAATCGACATAGGTATTCTTGCCCTTCTACTAGTTGCGGGTTTGGTCAACTTTATTATTGTCATTAGTTCATCATACCAAGAATCGTCAAATCCTTTTCTATTCACAGCATCAACAATTTGCAACGAAAAACTTTTGAAACAATTAGATGCTTCAGTTCAAGACATAATTATATATTTACAGTTTGCATTGTTCATCGGAGGATTGGATATTCAATATCCGGGCTTCTTTCAGCCATTAATTGGTAATATGCGTTGGTGCGCTTTGATGGGCATTAACTTATTCCTGAACGATAACTACGCTTACAACTTTGATAATATTTATGTAACATTCAGAATCGGAGGATTGCAGTCGTTGGCTGATTTCACATCGACTGAATCCATCGGATTATTGTGGCCTAACTTTATGGCAGTAATGGGAGTGGGAACAGCAGCGTTGATGATAATAACGCAAACCTTTTTGCTCTTAAAATATCTTTTTGATACTATACGAAGAAAACAGAGGATAAATGACAAAGGAATAGGTGTGGTATCGGGAAGTACCACTAGTAATGCAAATAATTCTTTTTACAAATTTACGATTCCGAGAAATATCTATTATACCTTTGGACTGATATTGAACCAATATTATGCCCTATTTGGCTTTCCATTTTTAATATTGACTCTATTCACCTTCTATAATGCGTGTGTTTTCAACGGTCGCAAACACCAATATCCCGAATTGAAAAATATCGAAAATGATCTATTCAGTACTACTGTTCCATATAAAAGTATACTATCCCCGCTGAAGTACTTCATACCTCAAGAAAGACTTACATATGATGGGGTGGACAATTCTACGTTATCTGGTGATAAAAGTGTCCCACTGAACGGTACGTTTATAAAGACAGTTAGCTCCCCGAAAGGGAATCTACTTGTTCCGTTACACATAGTGGTCATTAGTGCCATACTTTTCACCGTATGGATTACGATTGGCTTGGGGTTCTTGTTCAATTATATTTTTGCTTTGAAAAAGTGGAAAATCACAATTAGTAAAAATGTTTCATCGCTATATACATCGATTAGGACTATTCTCTTGTGGGCGTTTTGCTATCACCATTACCATCCAGATAAGGTTTACTATATTGGCATAGACTTTTCTATTTTGGTACTCAAGCTGATCATAATTGGATTGTTTCAATCACATGGTCAGACACAGGTCATCTGTTTGGTGATCATAGAGTTTTTTAACACTGCCCTTTTGTTCTTGATATGGCCTTACTATGTTAAATGGAGCTGGAGGACATCGAAATGGATGCTACCTGTCTTTAGATTGATCACAACAATATTGTGTATTCCATATTTGAGAAGTCTTAACTTATCGGAAGCTTCAAGGACTTATGTTGCATACGTTCAGTTAGCGTTACACTTATGTGTTGCTTTCATATTCATCTTTCAGCTATTTTATGGTCTTGTGATTACTCTCTTATTGAATCGACAGAGACTGAAAAATGATGATATAAAGAGTCTTGCGAAACCCAATACCAACACTAGTTATGAAGAATTCAATTCTCAATTCGATTACATCGCTTTGAGATCACCGTCGCCCATGGTGAATGACGATACAAAACTTTCTAGGAAAGGAAGCTCTACTACTTCTTTCAACAATGATATTCCAGAGGACTACTATTATAGAGGAGATCGTTTTGAATTCGAAAAAGAACAGGGCAAAAGTGATGTCCTTTCGTTCGTGTCATATAATAACAGACGACAAGAGCCTAGTGGTCATGGCTCAAGCGCAAAAGATGTTCCGGTAGAATCTACTGATGACCTTCTGTCGTTTCAAAGAGAGCAACTAAATTCTGATATTCGTAAAAGAAAAAATGATTACACATTTAGGGAAGGTGATTTAATTTACAGTAAATACTTTGTCAATGATTCAATTGACCCTGAAGTCAAGGCCTTATGGGATTCTAGACAGTCGCGGAATGTTGCTTTGGAAAGACGTAGAGCTGCTCCAAAAGGTAGCGGTGCACAAAAAGTAATTCCAAATCAAAAACGGAAAGAACAAAACTGGCCTTTCGGTGTCATATATGGCTACTTAAATTATATTAAGGGGTTGGTTCTGGCTCCGCAGGAGCCAGAAAGAAACTTTGAGGTGTCAAGACCGAGACAGTTGGTCGTCAAAAAATTGGACGATTTTCAAAAAGATAATGGACATTTAAATTGAGCCCATAATTCTAAGTTTGCATTTATTAACGTAATTATGAAACTTCAGTGCAATATTCTACTAAATTATAGAAAACGTATCGACTGCTTTTTCATATGCATTTAATTCCAATAGATTCTACTGTTTTTTGAATTTCTTCTTGGAACTGCTTATTGTATTGGAAAATCGCTTTTTTATAATATCCTCTATTGCCTTTTCTTCAGCAATAAATTTGAATTTTCCAAATTCATTATTGAATACTTTTTCTACTTCAAGACAGTTTTTCAAAGAAATATATTCCGATGTCAAAACTATTCTGGACATCAGAATTCTACTAGAATCCATCCTCTCAGAAGCCGAGTTAATAACAGCTAAAGGATATTCTTGAATTCTCCTTTCGAGGATCTGGCAGTAATCAGAAATGAAATGATTAGTAAGTTTTCCTGATTCAATAAGCTTATAACATTTTTTGTAAGCTAGAAAGACAATCGAGTAAAGTTCATGTTCATTCATCTGCTGCAAAAGATATTTTTGATTGATAGTACTGAGCAAACTCAAGACTTGTATAATAAAAGTGAATTCTATAATTACCTCGTGATCCTTGAAACAGTCGTACGAATCTAGAACAATGTTTTGGTAGTCTTCAGCTTCCCCTTCGTCTGCTATTTTTTTCAATACAGCAGCGATTCGGTCAAATAAGTCATAGTTGACGCCCATCTTTTCACTAAAATGGTCTTTGATAATATGTAATGGTACCTCACCAAAATCATACTTTGATCCATCGCTTTCTACGTAACCATATCTTCTTAAAAGCTCACTGTTTGGGTGTTCGGAATATGTATTGTAGATCTGGTCTCCCTTCTTTATCTTTTTTATTGCTACCATACGGAGTTCAGACCCTGATGGTATCAAAGAGGCGTTGTGCAATTTTGTATCGGCATTTAAGGTGTCGGCCAACGGTACCATGGCTTTCATCATTTCTCTATCGTCCTCTTTTTCATCGTCACTTTCGTCACTATTATAAGCATCATCACGATGCGTTTCATTTTCAGTGTTCTTCAACATATCAAAGATGTCGAACGAATAAGACATAATCAATGAAGCTACTGAATGATATTGTTCCAAAGTCACACCCTTTAGTTCATTTATCCCTAGGTCCTCAATCACAATACCAGGAAATAACTTATTGTACATTTCTTCTGCAGATTCTCTTCCTATTCTGTCGACAATCAATGAAGGCCGTAAATGAGCTAGTTCCTCCTCACTCCAGAACATTAACTGATCACTTTTATAGTTTTCCTTATCCTTGATGGGCAAGACATCGAAATATTGTTTCCATTTGCTATCGGGAACAGCATATACCTCATATAACAATATTACAATTAAGCTTTCCCACGATGACAATACCTCTAGCTTTTCAGTTATGCCTGGTTTCTGTGATAGTAATGAGTTATTCTTGATACTAAGAAGAACACTTTCGGGTAAAGTGAAAAGAATTTCATCTTCTTCGATATCTTCCGTTGCAACAAGACCTCTACCTTGATTTTGAAATCTCAAATCTTCTATCTTGACTTTGGGTGATATTTCGACACCATTATTTTTTAGCCACTCTATAAACTCTGTTGTAGCCTTGTCAAAGTTCGACGCAGGCATGATATATCAAACACTTTTTTCACTGACAATTCTATGAAGTGGACGTACTCTGTTCTTCAATATATATATATATTTTTTTTTACCTCCTTTAGCGAAGAATACCGCGACAGCCTATATCACTATTGCTCATCGGTATCACTACTTCACGGCATCTAGCATATGGCAAAAATTACAAGCTAATGTTTAGGAAGACATTCTGTTTCTTTCAAGTACCTAAGATAAATTTTACTACCACGTTTTACTCCACCCGTGCTTTCTTCTATTGAACTTGCTGATTTATATGACTCATCAGAAGTGCCTATAGCAAGAACAGAATCATTTTCTTGTATTGCAGTTCTAACAATGCTCTGTGTTGTGCCATCGCCGTGAGTCAATCTAGGATACTGTCTCATTCTTTTTCTTTTCTGCCAGTTCCATAAGCATACATGACCGTCGCTGCCAGATGTAAAGAGGGTATTATATCGCCTACTAAATAGGATTGAGTTTACGGAGTGTACCAAATCTCTCTGTGCCTCTTTGTCTAAATGTCTGTGACATTTGAAAGCATATTTTCTTGCTTGGCTCAATTCCGAAGGATCAAAATACTCTATGGCTACTCTCCCGTCTATGCTAGAGATAGCAAAGCCTTCACCTGTCGGAAAGCACTGTAAGTCCTGAATCTGGTACCTCAAACCGCTTTCTCTAATCTGATATGGTTCAGTCCAATTTCTGTGATCGTAAATTTCCACTCTTCTATCTGACATACCGACCGCCAAATACTGTTTCGTAGCGTCCATTTTCAAAATCTTCTTTTCACATTGACGTGAAGATACAGGGCTTCTCATTCTAGTGTCAACAATTTCTAGCTTCCCTTTAAAAGTGCTTGCCGCAAACGTCGTAGTGCCTAAGTGAACATTTACCAAGTTATTGATACCCTGGCTAAAGTCTTTTTGATCTTGAGAAAGTGAATTACAAATATGCAATTTTATATTTTCATAGTCCAACTCTCGTATCGTACCGTCTAAAAATCCAATGAACGTACTATTACCGGGTCCAAAGGCTACGGTCAATGGGGTGTCTTCAGTTTGGAGTATGTTGATCGGTGCTTTATTATTAATATCTGAACAGTCGTATAGCAAAACCTTATTATCCCATGAACATGCAAGCAAATTGGTTTGACTGGACATAAATTTTATGTCTGATAGTATGTCTAGATTATCAGGGACTTCTAGCTCTACTACCGTGTCGCCAGACATACCTGGCTATTTTATAATGTTAGCTTAGGTGTTTGATGCGCGTAATAATTACTCGATATTTGAAATCTCATATTCCAAAATACTATTCTACATATTTAGACGTATAATTTCAGCAGGATCCTGATCGGGCTCTACCCATTGAAAGTTTTCCCCATGAGTAAGCCAGAATTCCAAGAACATGAGCTCTTCATCAAGCTCATTAACAGCCATTCGTCGTTTCTGTATCTCATGTCTGAATTGTTTCTGAAATTTTGCTACAGCCGCGTCAGTGTTCAGATGAGGGCCATAGTATCTTCCTACTGAAGTTGCACCAGGCAATTCTATGACATAATCATTAGTAGTGAATGTGTTGAGGTCCAGATGTTTCCGGACGCCACTTTGATGAAAATTTCGGATAGTTGTGTCGTTGTGTTCTTCGAAGTGAGTTATAATCTTGTTAACTAGCACAATTTCACGCCGGTGACAAATTTGATATACAGCTGAGGTATGTTTGCGCCAGCTTAGTCGCCCTACCTCCTCGACCAGGTAAGACTTGAGCATTAGATAGTAGACGGCGAGCGGATGTCCCAAATATATGACTAGCCAGAACAAAGCAGGGGCGAATGGGAGCATCACGGCAGCCGATGCTGTAGCTGCCGCTCCCAAAAGTGACACGCCACAAGCCCGCAGTAGAACCCTTTTCCTAACAGAATCCAAATAGGGTGGCAGCGCGTATGTTTTGTCTATGAGATGAAATGCGTTATGGTAATCCTTATTTTTCAATAGTAGGTTCATGCAATGCTGAACAGCCCATGACGCATGTTTTTCTGACTCAGCGCTGTGGAAGTAGTCCGCCACCAACCTAGTCATGGTTCCGGAGTCCACTGGCTGAGGCGCTTCTGAGAGATAGGCATGGATAACTGCGCCGTGTTTAAGTACGGTGCTGTATTTGAGCAAAAACCCCGTCACCTGCGCCTCGATATCACCACTGCTACGGGCAAGGTTCAACTCTAAAAAGTTGCCTAGATCACTTGCATTGAGCATCTTGTGTGGCTCGCTGGTATGCATCTGAAGCAGCTGTAGCTTTCTGCCGCCTCTGATCAAATCTATAGCGGTTTCTTGTGCTATGTTTTCGCTGCTTTGTCTCGGGTTTTCATCGTGAAACTGATTCATCCTTTCCTGGAAGGTCTCAAAATTTAGAGGCTTTCGTGTGAAAAAACCATCTTTGAACACTCGGGAATCATGTACTTTTCTTACGGAAGGAAACCTGGTGTATCTGCCTAAGGCCCATATCTTCATTTCACTGACACCTAAAAAATACAATCGATCGCAGCTATCTGCTCGATTTTATTTAGCATAATGAGGATTGAAAAATTAAGAAGTATCAGGTCTTGCTTAGCTCTTCTACATTTAAAAAAATATGTAGAAGCACCAAGAGTATAGGACGCCTTTCTGAACGTCCATCTGCATATAATGTCAGCTGTTCATAGTCAAGATCAAGTTTAATTGCACACAGCCATTTCTGAGTGGATCTTTAGTGTATTATCTGTTTTCCTAATTGGGAATTTATGAAAACAATATCTTAGAAACTTAAATACACTAATTAAAGAACATTATTTTTTTTGTTGTAGAACACAGGTAAGAGAGCAGCTGTGAACGATGAATTGGACTGGAAAGCCACTTGACGATGATGATGATATAACTTCTAATTTTTCGTTTGCTAAATCAGAAGATATCAGCGTCGACAGGTCGGAAAAGAAGGATAACAGGGAAAGTTTGACAGAGAATGAACAAATGCAACCTGGACCACCAGCGAGAAAACCGCCAAGTAGAGCGGTAGATCGACAGGGGACTACGGAGTACACCGGCTTGGCCAATTCTTTGAACGAATTCCGCATGGACCAGCCACCTAGGTCTAGATACTCGCACATATCGAATGTCTCACAATACTCGTTGAAAGAAAAACAGGTAGCCCAACCGGTGTCGGTTACGGTAGTAAACCTGGAACAAGGGCCAGCCGTGCAACGGACACGGTCCGAGAGAAGCACTAAAAAACCCAACATAATTAAAATAGGAAAGTTGAAGACAGAGGCCCCTGTTGCTGCGTCTCTGCAAGAACCTGCATTTTCCTTCAGTACTAGCATTGAGAACAGTATTCCCCCCAGGTCTTCAAAACGGCCACATAGTGAAATATTACCACAGAAGAATGTGCTTCTAGCGGAAAACGAGGATACCATCGCCACTAGGGACAAATCACCCCATCGGAAACACGCGTCATTGGTCTTGGGAGAAGACTTAGACAAGCTCATGGAAAGCGCAATTTCGTTGTCGCTGGGAAGCATAACGAGCAAGGCTCCTTCGAGCAAACTAGACCCTAAAATGCCATCACAGGCTTCGCGCCCCATATCTTACTCGTCATCAAACGTAGAGCAGAATGAAGACCCAGAAGAATCGCCTATACTAAACCGCATAGATCCTGACCATTTCCCGTCGCAACCCCTTCAAAAAAGCAGAAAACAAACCCCATTACCTCCAAGGCCCAGTGCAGACGACCTCCATAAGGCAAGGCAGCTTTCTAACCAGCTCAAGGAAAAAGAATTGCAGAATACATATGAGGTATTGACGGCTTCCCAGGCCAATATCCCACCTCAATCTAATCATCAGTCAGAAACTCCCCCATCCCCTACAAACGAGGACCAGTATGAAGACGAGGGACCTGAGTCACCTCTTCCTGGCCATCAAGACGAGAACAGAAGCCTGGTCGTGAAGAAACCATCAAGAGCCAAATCAGTGAAAGATTCTACCAGAGTAACCCCCAAGCACCATCACAAGAAGGCCAAGGCCAAACGTGTCAAAGAGAAAAGATCTTCCGGCTTAAAACCTTTCTCCTATCATACAATAATAAGTTTGTTGGAGAGTACAAATGGAACAGTTATAGGTGAGGAGTTCGATCAGTTAAACTTGCCTATAAAAGAGAAGCAGCTAATAGAAAAAATAATAAATTCGCTTTCCAAGCTTAGTCTGGATATGATCATTGACGAGTCCCGTTACGAAATAGGTATATCACGCTTAGAAAATGCTCTTAGAGCTCTTGAAGGCTTCATATAGTACTTAATATAAATATAGACTTCTAGCAATCACCGGAACAGTTTTTCATAATTATATATGGTTGGAATGCACGACCCCTCTATCAGCACACGGCGTGTTGTTTTTTTCTTGTTTTGGATGGCTGTAGTATATAACGACAGCACTATCAGTTTCTGGGAAACTTAATAGGTTTAGTTGGTGGGTAGTCATGAATGGTGACGGAGGGACTAACTCATCAAGCAATGATACAGCTGACCCTAAAAATCAAGGAGGTCATGCGGTGGTGGCACTCGAACGGCATGTATACCAAAGACCCTTCAAGGGGATTCACCCTAACGCTCACTTGAAGATAAATGTTCCTGATGGAAACAACAGTGATGATGATATGCTGTCACCAGACTCGGATAATCAGAAAGGCTCTTTGGGGCTGCCTGTATCTGCCCCAGCGAAGAAGAGACACAACAAGTACGAAATAACACAATTGCCCACACCTGTGGTTAACACCGGAGACGGTCCATTTTCACGGTTTGAAGCTCTTCCTCCTAAGGGGCCTTCTATCGAGATATCCAAGACGCGTAACGTTCCCCCAGTATTTGGGCTGAACAGAATTGTGTCCGATTTCATCCACTCTGGTAACAGTGAAAAAGGTGACAGAACGTCAGATTCGTACGCAAACAAAAGACACACGTCATTTCCGCTAGTGACTACCGATGCTGCTGGATCTATGAGTGATGAAGATGCTTCGCAAGAGTCTAAAGACGATAGCATTGACGCAGAAAACTTGCTAGTTGAGTCTTTAAATCTAGAAAAGGTATTCAAGGGAAAGCGGGAAATCGGAAAAGGAAACTTCAGCAGAGTGATTCTTGCAAGCAATGTAGATGATGAAACCGAATTTGTTGCTGTCAAGATCATAATGATACCAGTAGAGAATGAAAATGAAATATGCAACTTCAAATCTTTCATTAAGCGAGAACTCAACATTTTGCATAACGTACAGCATCCCAGCATAATACATCTTTTAGATTATAGCATTAACATTAGTTACAGGAAATCTGAAATTGAAGATGTCTATTACGGTAGCGAGGATGATGGAGATACCGAACACCCCGATTTTACTAAGGATTTAGAGGTATTGAAGAAAAATAACAAACAACTTATCTTCATGAACTACTGTAAGGGTGGCGATCTTTTACAGTTCCTGCTTGAAAATCACAAAGCGCATTTTCTCGAAACATATTATTGGAAAATAATTGAAAGGATTGCAGCGGAATTAGTCGTCGCCGTATCGTACCTCCATTCAAAAAGCATTGTACATCGAGACATAAAGCTTGAAAATGTTCTACTTTGCCTTGGTTTGCAAGGCTTTCGAGATGAAATTGAAAGCAAACACGATGTCATTGACATTGAGATGCCTTTTATCAATCTTGGCGATTTTGGACTCTCCAAGAAATTATCATCCCCTGATGAACTATTGGCCACTCGATGTGGGTCCCAGGACTACATTGCTCCGGAACTTCTTATGGGTCTTAAATATGATGGCCGGAAGACTGATTCATGGTCTATTGGAGTTTTAATCTATGCGTTGTTAGAAGATAGATTACCGTTCGACATGCCATCTCATATGGCACAACCCCCTGCAGGTATTTCGCCCTCTGTTCTAAGGCGTAAAAGAGCTCGTCATAATCCCGCTCATCGAATTAGCATGATTGATTGGGATTGGTACCGCTTGATTGATTTGATCAGCAATCCGGATATCAGCGACGAATCTAAAAGAATTATGAAAAACTTGAAAAATACTGTTGATGTTTTTCTTGTTAGAAAGGATAGACGTCTTACAACTCTCGAGTTGGTTAATAGCAAAGAATTTGCGTGGATAAGGGACTGTGTTCCTCCCAAGTTCTTCAAGCACTTGACGTAGTGCTGTATTCTACAATTTAATTTTAACCAAAATTCTTCGGAACTACAAGGTGAGTTGATGCATTATTACCAGATATAAATATTTCGTCACATAACATTGATAAGTACACTCTCTTTTAATAATACACTATATAGTTAATACATTCGGCAAAAGTTTTATTCATATTTTTAGGACGAGTGTTTCAATACCGTAATGTCATTAACACGAAACCTTTGACAGTCAAGGGAGTTCAAATGCAAAACCCTGAGATTAACGAGATATCGTAGATCACACACTCCTTCGAAACGCCCACTTTGCTGTAGGTGTAACGTCTCCAACTTCATGGGTAAGATACAGTTTTTTAAACTTGTCAAGTGATTGTAATTCAACTTTAATTTTCTGATATTGTTTGGGAGTTTCATACCTGAAATTTTATATATGTTATTAGACGCTAGGTCCAAATGCCGTAATTCTTTAGGGAGACGCAATTTATGAATCGACTTCAAGTTCTGGCCGGTGATTCTTAATTCGTCCAAGAACGGGGGGCATACAAATTGACGGCAATTGAAGTCTCCGTGTCCACCAGATATTGATAGTGATTTCAAGCTGATAGGAAAACTGATACTTGAAAAGTTGAATTGGTGATCGGTTTTCAAATCCAAGTACTTTAAAGATGTGGGGAGGGAAGCGTAATTTAATTGCATCAAAGGTATGAAAGTCTCTTCAATTATTAGAGATGTCAACCCATGTGGAATTCTCACTTCACCAAAGTAATAGCTTTGTATATTGATTAAATTGAGGTATTTCAAATCTGTGAATAGCTGAAAATTTATATCACATAAATCTATTTCCGTATCTGTTATGTGTAGTTCATGAACTTTAGGAAATTCATTTCTAAAGATAAAACTTGCCGTGTTGGCAGTGTTGAGTAGTTTGAGTGTAAGCAAATTACTGAATTTGTTGTGCCCATTTAAATCTATTGCCACATTTTGTAAACTTAAATGTTTCAAGGCTGGTAGAGCACTATTGAGCTTGAGTCGGCCACCACTTTTACAACTTAAAGACTCGATATATAGCACCTCATCTCCCAACTCGATAGGAATGATCTCACCATCAGTGTCGATATTTAGGACTTTCAAGTTTGGAAAAGATTTGATCATGGAACGCATATGTCTGCATATTTTAGGACCTATAAGGCCAAATTCTTCAGTATTGAGGATAATGACAGGGCTTAGACTACGTAAAAGTTTTGCAAAAGAAGCCCGTGATGCTCTCTCAGAAGCGCAGAAAAACAAGCTAAACATTGTAGGAAAGCCTTCATTTGAATGACTAAAACGATGAGTCAATTCGAGTATCCTTCGACGTGTTAGCTTGCTATTTTCTGTTTTGCATGTCTCGAAGAAGAGAGTGATCTTTCTGGGATAGCCTCGAGTATGAATCAAGCTTTTGAATTGCAACATCAATTCCAACAATCCTACCTGTGTCAATGAACGATTGCTGCAAATATTTTCAGCTGTACCCCTTTGAGGCTCGATAGCCTCCACTGAATCTTTTATGACGAATTCACGTTCGCATAGAACAAGAAAGCATATACTTGCCAACCATAGATCATTATATGTGAGCGAGAAATCGAGGATGCTCCCAATCTCTGTTGTGTTCAAGAAACTTAGTATCTGAGTAACAACCTCTCCAGGATAATAAGTTAGCGGTATCATTCTTGATAATCCCAACTTTTAAACTGTAGTTTTATACTCCAATCCCTTCATTATATTGGGTGTGGAACCCATCATCATCTAAATAAGTCAACTACTGGGAAACCTAGCATAATCGTCTTACTTTTGGCAAGTACAATTCAATGAACATCTGTCTCAGTAACTCAAATATCTCACGACATTTGCGACATTTATATTCAATTTCATGAGAAATGGTTTACCAAAGTTTAGCATTATCGAGCTTGTACATACGATGAATGGTGAAAATACACCCAGGGCTAGTAATATCAATGGCGCAGAACGAGAAGAGGATCCCATGAGTTATGAAGATAGTATATCCACCGGTCTGGCGGGACCATTAACGAGGAATGGTAGTAAAACTGTACCACCTAGCATACCTCATATCACCAACAACATAATTCCACTTTCGAACATCTTGAAGTACTACAGTCAAACAGCATACAAACAATTAACTAATATAATAGATAATTTAGCCAAAAACCAGGGAACAGAATCGGACTTAAATAGAAAGAAAGCTTTCCTACAGGTCATTATTTCTATGAGACAAGATTTCGTAAAGATATACACTTTAGTCAAATGGGCTTCTGTCTCGAAAGATGTGTCCAAGCTTATCGATTTGCTTAATTGGTTCAGGTCACAGGAGTTTTATTTTGAACAGCTTGGATTTGGTTTGAATGAATTGAATAGATATTCGGGCGCAAAGTTGCCGAACTCAGACATCATCACAGCGTTGGACGTCTTCGTAAAAAAACGCCCTCAACTACCGTCTTATAACTTTATCAAGACACCCCCACTATTACCAGAAAAGATTCTAGAAGTATTCGAAAATTTAAACCTCTCTTTATCTGCGAGATTGGCCTTGATGGATGATTTACCGCCTAGATTTGCGAGACACTTTGTGGTGCAAGACGGAAGGATCTACTTCACAATACCGAATGAGTTTATGGTATCTGTTACTGCTCCTAATGATTTAATCATTGACTCTGCTGCTGATTATAGTAAATCTCCATTTTATCTTATTGATTTTAAGTTCCTTTTTGGAATCAATCCCGATAATACCTTGATTAGCCATAAAAAGAATAAAATAGCTACAAGTTTGCCAATATCATCGTTTACTCGTTTAGAGGGAATTGCTAATAATGTTTTATTGGCCCGTGGTCTACAGGGCCTTTATGACTTATTACATAGGTATGCCATTTCATTCAAGCTTTACCTCCTCTATAAGCAACTCAAAGACCTCGCGATTAATAGCCGCTGGAGAAATACCATAAAATATAAATACGACAACTCCAAGTCGTTACTCATAATAAATTACTGGAGCAATCACCACTCATCGAGGAATTGGAAGTCCTTTATTGAATTAGGTATAGACAAAAACTATCACTTGAACTATAGATGGTTTAAGAATGGAGTCTATGATACAACAAATAAGTTTTCCATCTCCTTCGGAAGAAGTGCCCAAACGGAGATGCCTCGTGATGGCACACAGGTTTCTCCAAATCGTGAGCTACTTGATGATGTCGATGAAGATACTGGTGATGAAATAATCGATCTAAATATTGACAGCATACTAACATCTGTTGCCAGCAAGCATGCAGAAATTGTTATGGACCATCTTTTTGAAAAACTCCAAGAATCCCTCGCTTTTGATCTTGACAATAATTGTACGAGAACTAGTATACATCAGATCAAAATTAAATTGACACCTCGTAAATCAGCTGTCCTCTCTCTTAATCCTTTATCGGGTTTTTTCTATTTCACAGATCCTTCCCCAATTCAAAACCAGGCTATTAAACAAATGAACTTACTTTCATACAACAACAACCGTGGCAAAGCATTTTATACTGAAACTGACATAATAGACCATTGCGTCTCTCTGATTGTTCAATTAAGATTACATATGTACGGAAAAGAAATTGGTAATAAACTTTCCACCAATGAGTGGATAAACAATGACATAATAAGCTTGAATGAATATGAAACAACGAAGCTATTCAACTATTCCGTCAATCAGTTAGTGAGTAATCCTAATTCAACCCTCATATACTTCTATCGATGTAAAAACTGGCCATCAAGCTGGTTTTTAGTCAACATGATAAATGGTCTCCGTTTCTCTACTTTCTGGTGGGTTGCAAGAATCAAATCTATTAAAGGGGAGTGGAAGATCCAATGGGTACGTAGCCTTGGCTCTACTGATGAGTCAGACCAAGTTGCTGACATAACTCTAAACTATGACTTCTTCTTCTCCTTGTCCAATACTTGCTCTAACATGATCTTGGATCATATGATCTTGGAGCAGTTACAACTTAGAGACATTCACTTCATAAATATTGAATCCAGAGATAAATGGTTACAGGCGTTGGAGAAGCATGATTTGGGTAACGTATCTGACATTCTATTTGATGACCGGGCATCCGAGTCTACTTATGAATCAATGATTATCCTTTACAACAACAATTTAATCCCCATCAACAATTCTTCATCCAGTCTTTTCTTGCTTGTGAGATTGCTGAATTTGAATAGCGCCACTCGAGTCAGCTTATGTCTTTTTGGTAAAGTAAGAAATATTCCAAACGGCTTAAGTGATATAGCCGATTCGAGGATAAAAATTAGAAAAAAGGAAGAATATTTTATGATAAATGATCTGATCAATTTGTCTAATGAAATCAATGATAATTACGCCCTCGAAAATAATTTGCTTGGTGGAATATTTCTTCACTTGGAAAGACTCAGCAAGTTGATCAACATATTACATCAACTTCATAGTAGTAACAGTAAGGTGATCGAGAACACAATCAACTCTATTGAAGTTGAGTTTCCAAATGATCTCAGATCTATTACCGTCACATTGCCTGAAGATCAAAGTAGTATCAAGCTCGCCAGCAGAGCGGATGAGTCAAGTGAACAAAAGCTTATAATAGACAATATTAATCGGTATCTTGAGGCTAATAAGGCAAAGGAGGGTGTTATTGGCGCGTTGAAATACCTACAAGAGGTTTCGTCTTTCATTAAAACTATCAACACGGTTCGTTCGCATTTGGAGAATAAGAACAGAGCTAAACTCGCCTCTGGCTTACCGAAATTGACTTTTGAAGTCGCCATAAGGAGCGTTAACTTGATCCAATTTGTGTACTACTTGAGCTACAATACTGGTAATTCGAAGAAAATATTCAAGGACAAGGTTACCATTAATTTGAGCTTTAGGACTAATAAGTTTTACAAAGAGAAAAAGCTTTACGTGAAATTATCATTGAAGGAAAATCTTCAATCCAAAAACCTCAAGCATCGCAAGTTGTTTGAACTAATTTTCAAGGCCATAGGCCTGTTCAAAGTACCAGACGGCGCAAGCTTTATAAGACTTAATTCTGACTTCTTAATTAATGGTGAGTCTTTAGAACTGTTGATGGTGGATGTCACAGACTGTTTCATACACTACATGAACGAGACTAACTGAGCCACATTCCCTGCAAAACTTACCGTTTCTCCGACATCGTATGTAGTGGGTACGTATTTTTTAGTAGTCGAACTATTATTAAGATTATTAATGGATGTATATATACAATGAAACTACCCAACAAGATTTTTAACCCAAAACCTGTGAAAATCCTATCCTTCGTAAAATGTGACATGAACAAATTAAATAAAACAGTAGGAGATTATCAAAATACTCAAATCAAGAACTAAAAGCAGCATTCTGGCAAACGAATAACGGCAGATGCATTTTTATTAGCGGGTCGTTGTACTTTCTGTACTTTTCGTATCATTAAGCGATTATGATTCCAGCTCACTAGGCGACTTCACATACACACTCGTGATTCTTCTTGGAGCACCCTTCACATTTATTCAATTCAGTGTTAAACACACATTTAATCTTCCTCTTTCTGCAGCCCGTACATGACGACTTTCTGCTGCTGAAAGTGCCCTGGGGCAGTTTTCCTTTGCCAACCCTGTACTTGAGGCTGTTAGATCCAGCCATCTTCCTCTTGTTGTTAAGAACAATGTCCTCTTTGGTAAAGCCCTTGGTAAACGAACAAGGCAAGCTCTTCGTAGCACATGAGTTGCAGAACTTGAATTTGATTAATTTGTTGTTGGATATAACGATGTTTGTACTTTCATCAATGCCTACCGACTGTTTTAGCAACAACTCTTGCACCTTATCACCTGGCACGTAACTGCTTAAATCTATTGAACCAACATCACGTGCCAAAACCATTACTTCGGCATCACATTTGACCTTTCTTGCACGGCAGTTGTCACACGAGGGTCCCAACCTCTGTCTTCTCTTTTCAGTCTGCTCAGCGGGCTCGCTTGCTGCCACCATCTTAGCAGATGCCATGTTAGGCGAAGAGGCGGGGGACAGCATCAGAGACACCGAGGAAGTAGCTGAAGACACTGAAGACGACACCGACGACACCGACGACATCGATGGACATTTCGCGGGTGCCAAAGACGGACCATCCACGCCTGCAACGCTCCCGAGGGCTTTCTCAGTCAACCGCGACGGCATCAAAGGAGGGAGCTGGATGGGCATTTTAGCGCCCGCGAAGTCGCCAAACGCATTCATCCTATGGTCGTGGTGCAGCACTGGCCGTATAGGCACTGGTAAGGGCATCAAGGGCAACGTGCATGCACTCAGGCCCTTGTGCATGATAGAGTAGTTTATAAGATCGTTAGAACACATTCGCTTTTTTTATCTCAGCCTTTGTGTTCTGCGCTATGTGACTGTTATTCTTCAATTTTAGCTGGTTAGATTTCTAGCTGCTATGTCTGCACCGGCTTCTCTGAACACAAGGGCTGCGATTCTATAAGGATTTCTTCCTTCTTATATAGCCTAAACCGGATTACTCTGGGGTATCCTGTTAAGAGAGTCCAACTCCGATGCTCCGCCGTACTTTGTTGCGTCCATTTTTTTTTCTTCCGTCCTACTTCCTCCTACGGTCCTACGCTAGTTTTGCCTCACAATGCGCCTACCGCTTACTGTTCGCCAGTTTCCGGCATAGTTGGCCCTGATCATCTTGTCGCTCCGTTTCCTTATGTCCATATGCTGTGGTGGGAGCTAATGCTTGACTACGGCAAACACCAGTGTACCGGCCTCGGCTTCTCTAATGGGATAAACGACGGTTGTTGTACTCTGAAGCGAGTAAAGCTATACTGTCTTCCCCTGGTTGGTGGTTGCTCCACCTTAGGCACCGCCCTTCTCAGAGAGTACCTGATTCCCCTCCGCAGGAAAATTATGATGCTCGCGCATGCGAATTTTGGGACATGGTCGTTCGTCGTCCGAGAGCGTTATCGTTAGACTACCCCAGCTTTTGAAACAAGCCAGCAGATGATACCGCGCCCCTTGGACCATACTAAGGGGGTTTTTATCCAAGTGTGTGCCGAAGAGGCTTCGAGAACGAGGAGGCTTCGCAATAAAACATATATTCCTGTGAAGTTTACTTCTGTAACTAAAGCTCTTCCTAACTGTTCCGCTAGCCATGATGTGCCAGCTCTCGCTTGTGTTTTTCTCCCCGCGCTCTTTAACTAGTCGCTGATAAGGGGCAAAATCAAAGTGATAGCGTCACGCCACCAAACCGGACTGTAAACCAGTACAACTAGAGTCTACTGGAAGCGTGCTCGGGAATATGCTTGGGTCTACAAAGGCGTGCTGTAGTCCGCTGGTAGTGATTGAGTACCTACCTCGGAGAAGAGAGATCCTGTTAACAAGGGTATGCTCGTCGGAAAAGGTCGGGTGCTATAGCTTAGGCAAAGGAACCAGTGGGCGCCGTTTTCCGCTGCAGCGTTGAGTCGTCCGAGCACACGACGGCAGCATGGCATCCATCAATCCGAACTCCTGCACCAAAGGCTGGATCTAAAAGTCCGAAGGGCGTTGAGTCAGTTGACATGGGACTCCAGCGTCGCAGTAGGGCGGTCTGGCTTTTTTTTTTTTTAAAGCATCGCGGGGATAAGGCCATGACTACAGGTACGGTGTTAGCACCCCTCCACCAGGGCCGCGATGGAGGTCCGACAGTCGTACCTGTCATACGCGGCGCGGCGTAATACAGGGTGCTCTAAACGCCAGACCGGAGGTAGATGAAGAGCTAACGGAAAACCGCAGGCTACCATGACGTATAATGGTGAAGGCCCTTGGGGATTTCGGACCTGAGGTTTCTTTTTAACGGGTAGATGTGAGCGCACCTTAAGGCGCATGTCCCCGATTCTCTCTCTAGGACTCACTCAGCCGTGAAACTGAGTCCCTAGTTGGAGAAAGCTTCTCTATATAGGTAAACTCAGGAGAGCTGGAGCATGCAAGAGGGAACTGTAACCCAGCTGGTTGGCACCTCTCCGGTCTCCTCGCTGTACTCTTTTGAATAGGACTGGGAGCGGCTACGGAGTGAACGAGATACTGTGGAGCCAGAACCTACGGGAGTCTCTCCGATGCATCTGTGTCGTCATAGGCAATGTCGCCCTAGAGGGCCGCATCGGAAACTCACGGAGAGACCAGGGCCATACAGTATACCCTGTCGCGGTGGTTAGAGCGGGGGTATGGAGGATCCGCCCAAAAGTCCCAAGGTTCGATTTGTGTGTGCGCTGATTGACTTGTTTGTTCCAACAAATGTTTACAGTTTATCCCAAAAGGGCGCGACGATCTGGAAAAAGAACTTGCCTGGAAACGGGGCTACCATCTAATGGAAGGGTAAGCGACCAGAAAAATTATCATAGGAGAAGGGAGGATCTCTCGATAACTACAAGCTTCACAAGTGACACAAGTGGATCTTTTGTCCTTGATAAAATATATCTTTCTACTATCAGAAGCTGTACTCAGTGTTGTTAGGTCGAGTTACTGCCGCCAACATCGATTTTAAACCCGCTCAGAAACACATGTAGATGGAAGAAGGTATGGAAGAAGATGCAATAAATACGCCCATAACCAGAATAAAGAATCTCAGGATAACGTCCCCGGAAGATATCCCCATTGAAGGCAGTTGCAATGGTGGCTCGGGTCTAGATGTTGTACAAGACAGACTGATTCTTCAGGCCATGATAGAGAAGGGTTACTCACAAAAGATTACCAACAACGTTCTTCATGAGCTCAACGCCCGAGCAAACGATATTGCGCTGCAATTAAAGCTGCCCAGTACTAAAGATGTGATGCTACAGCGAAGAAGAAAACGGTTTTCGGGCATTCACAGAGCTGGCTTCGATAAAATGGAATCCATTCTAGATCATTATTCTGTTAAGGGCGTCCATGAACAGAAGGACCCTGTGACCGTTACGAAAAAAAGACGCACGCTTACCGGGATAGAGCTTTCGTCGTCCCCAGTCAAGTCACCACCTCGCTCTAGCTCCCGAGATAATGGCATGTCATCGAGCCCCAGCAAGGAGCTTGATTCTAGTCCAACCCGCAGAATATCACCATCCAAAAAGTCGTTTAATTTGAATGGTATCTTAAAAGGACCTTGTGACAGAACAGATTTGCTGTTTACTCCCAACACCTTGAGACACAACATACACAACATAGGTTCATCTCCAAAAATAAAATCGGATATTTGTCCAAAATTAACACCCCCCAGTCTGTCAGAAGTTAAGCTAACCAGACTGCCTTCTAATAAGTCATTAGCATCTCAAAAACCTGCATTTCCAAATTCTGAAAAATTAAGGTCTGTGGAGCCATATTCAAACAAGGACAGGCGTTATGCGAGCTCGGGAAGCACCACCACAAGTACCGTTATTAATAAGCCATCTATGATGCACCATACGAGAACTAGCAATATTGGTATTAGCCGTCATGAGAGTACTGCCTCAGCGTCATCGAAACAGAAGACAGCGGCTTCCAGTGAAAGTTGGACCAAGCCATTAGGTAGACCTACTCTGATAAGGATGAATGTGCCATCTCTGAGGCTGGTCTCGTCATCTGGACCCCACGGAAGCTCAAGAGAAGATATAAAATCGAGGCATAATAGCACGCAAAGCTTACTGTTACGCAAATCTGCAACCCAGGAAAGATTAACAAGTCTGTCTCATTCATCTATACCTCGTCAATCATCAATGAGCTCCATGTCTTCCTCGAGACTGCTCAGTGATCATAAAAAACCTAACTACACGATACCCAAGCCATTTTCCCTCTATAATAAGCCCACCATATCGTCTTCTCAAAAGGCCATATCTAGATCACAGCGGTCTTTGTCTAGTCTACTGAAGGTGAAGGATGGTAATTAATTTATCTTAACGTAATATAAAGACAGTACACATATAAATAGTGCTAAGAGTGCTGTGAGCACTTAATATATATTTGTTTGTACTTTGATTTCTCCGCCATTGCGTAACGTCTGCTTACCACTCCATTTCTCGCCAGCCCTTAAACGGACGAAAGAGTTGACATGGCCTGGCTCTATACATAACATTTTCAAGTATCCGTCTTTTGGTTCGAAGTCTGCCATTCCCTCGGACTTCTTGATCCAAGGATTCCATACGACCGCATCAGGGAGATTATCCCTTTCAACAGTGGTCAATACCTTGCCAAATTCAACCACCTGGAAAATGACCTTGGGGTCGATCTCTTTGTAGATTCTATCGAATTCCTCTGTGAAACTAATCATGGGCGACTTTTCATAGTAGTTCTCGCCAATGAGCTGGTCATAGCATTTTGCATCTGTGAAGTTGTTCACCACAACATCAGTGACGTCTGGAATCCTTAAGTAGGTGTGAAACAACCAGTTAAACTCAAAATCATTAGAGCCTGTGTTTTCGACCTCGATACCGGTGGTCAAGTAATCATCTCCGAGAGTGACAGATAGTATTAAAGTGAAATCGTTCTTGCCGTCATCCCACAATTTGAATAATTCGGGATCTACCTGCTCCGGACCGAGGCCTAATTGCACTGTAAGAGGATTTTCTGTTGTCTGCCCCAAAAGCTCCCAAGGCGAGTTCCTTGCAAATCCATGTTGAGGCAACTTAAAAGCAGGATGCTTATCGTCCTTGCTTTTGCCGAAAATTGGGAAAACTAAAGGTATGCCTCCCCTCACAGGTTTGGAACCGTCCAACTTAGCAGCATCAGAGAGCCAAAGCTTCTCCTGGCCTTTGTGTTTCCAAGATATCACTGTCGCACCGTGTTTCAAGATGGTGAGGTTAGTACTCTCATCCGCTGGGTGTGTGAGAATGACCTTTGTTTCCGTTTCTTCTACTGGCATTGTTGCTTCCTTGATGAACACCTAGGCAATACCGCCATGAATATACAGCTTATACTGTTTGTGACGTGCACTACCATTCACCCTGCTCTCAGCGTTGCACAGCTTTCTTGCTATGCCTGTCGCAGAGAACAGTGGCTTGCTAATGAGAGCATTTAAATTTGTGAATACCCGCAGTACAACCTGTTGCGTCATTCACTTGTAGCCTGTCCTGGTGACTCGAAGGTTGTTTGTGAATGTTACTAGGTAACTGCTGTATCAAAGATCTACGATCATCACAGGAGGTAACTACAAGACATCCATGTGCGTCCCTCTTTTCCGCTCCTTCACAAGAAGACATGGAGAAGGCATATATATTGATGCTATAGCATAGTATATAGCACCCGTGGTATTACCTGGTCCCCTGTATTGGGCATATATTCTCGCACCCAAAAGTGATGAGACAATTTCGCAACAATTGTAGCATTTTGCAACTACGAAGTACAATTAGTATCTACGTTCAACATTTCTTACATCATGTCCCGATGGTAACGAGCCGCAAAACCGCACTGTTTGAGAATGAGCCCCTATTGTCAAATGCTGTCTACGGATTAGACTTTTGGAGTAGAATTTGTCTAATAGGGGTCTTGTGCTGCGACCTTTACTGTTCTCTCTATCCATGCATGCATTCAGGAACTACCGGAAGACTCCTGGCACACTCGTACAATGACTCAGAGCATATGGTGTTTAACGGATGCCCAGATTAGGGAAACTTGAGCTGATACTATAATGTTACTGAATTATTATTATAAAAGAAGCGCATTTCGTGTTAAACTAAGCTTCTAAACCAAAAGTGAGCATAACAGAAACTAGTTCTAGTGAAAGCTTACTGCCATTCAGCATAGCATAGTTAATCTGGGCCGAAGCAGTATATAAAGCTGCAAATCGAACCACGAACCCCTATTCCGAAGACCATCGGCAAAAGAAACGACACAAAAGAAATTCTGAGCAGAAAAGTTGCACAAAACATAAAAAGATTTATGATTTCTCAGTTAACATAACATTGAGCTCTAAAATTACGGTTACACTTTGTAGGGATTATAAAAACTCTAATAACGCCTGTTATTCAACTGGGATAAGGGTATACAGCAGTGTGCATTATCGAAAAGTGTGGTGAGAAACTTGTTATAAGCATTGACGCAGATAGGGGAATAATAGACTCAAGAATTTGGAGCAAACTAAGACAACAGGGAGACGGTAATATATTAAAGTTGATAGGAAATCAGAAAGTCTAATTACATAGGATGGTTACGTCGTATCTTTTACGGTCCAACTTGGTGCAGAAGCCTTATCAGTATTTCCATTATTACTTCTTACTGGAAAAGCAACCAGGATGCGCTCTTTCGGATCTTAATTTCGAAACGGATATCAAGGTATCGATACAGAAGTTCAAGAATCACGACTGGACTTGGAGGGAGATATTGCATTACGGGTATTTGTCGAGCGTCATATTTTTCGTTTTCGTCATATTTCCGGCGCCTATCTTATTAAAGATACCAGTATTATCACTTTTCTGCATTTTTTTCTTGATTCCATTAACGTCACAATTTTTTGTCCATGCCTTGCCCATATTGGCCTGGTTGGCTTTGTTTTTTAGTACAGGAAAGATCCCCAGCTCGTGGAAGCCTCCAATCAGTGTTAAATCTCTTCCAGCCATGGAAACTATATTATATGGGGACAACTTATCTAATGTGTTGGCAACCTTTAATAACGTGTTCTTAGATATAATGGCCTGGATTCCGTACGGACTTTTGCATTTCAGTGCGCCATTTGTTGTGGCTTTGTTCATCTTTTTGTTCGGTCCTCCTACTTCGCTCAGATCTTTTGGCTTTGCCTTTGGGTACATGAATTTAACGGGCCTCATGATTCAGATTTTATTTCCAGCCGCTCCTCCATGGTACAAGAACCTCCATGGATTAGAACCAGCAGATTACTCTATGTATGGGTCACCAGGTGGTTTAGGTAGAATTGATGCCTTCCTCGGGTTTGACATGTACACCTCTGCATTTTCAAACTCGCCAGTTGTTTTTGGCGCTTTTCCATCCCTTCATTCTGGTTGCGCAGTAATGGATGTCCTTTTTCTTTGCTGGCTTTTCCCTCGTTACAGGTTTGTCTGGTGGGGTTGGGCTACTTGGTTATGGTGGAGCACTATGTACTTGACCCACCATTACTTCATCGATCTAATTGGAGGTGCCGTGTTGTCTGTCAGTGTCTTTATCTATACCAAGTATGTTCACTTGCCAATTAGAGACCCTACAAAGTTTTGTCGTTGGTCCTACACTGAGGTTGAAAAGATAAACATCCATTACTTGGATCCTCTTTCTTATGATGGAGAGGCCAGGTTACTGACTAGAGAGGACAACACGAACTCATTTTTGACTCCAAGAGGAAACTATCCTTACATACAAAACAATTTCAACAATACATTTCAAATGTCAGCCATATCAAGATCTAGACAGTCTTCAAGGGCGGCTGTACCTTTATCTGCTCAGAATAACGGTGGCGTAGGACATTCGTCATCATCTGTTAACTTGGTTCCACAAACCGAGGAGAATATTGGTCCTACGGAAGAAGTGGACACATCTCTGTTGGAAAATAGCTCTCCTCCTTCTGTTTTTGATGGAGATGCTGACGAAAGGAATCACATGGTGAGCTCTACTGCATCTTCTACATCTCTAGATGATTTTGATAATGGAACCACTACATCGGGCGCCAGCTCTCATTACAAGAATACAAAAAGTCAAGTTCCATTCAATAGATGATTAATGTGATGTACAAAGTATTTTTTTTCTAAAGAATAATTCTTGTATCTTATTTTGTATGTTTTTCCCGAACATCTCAACACGTTACGTGAATGATATCTAATAAATAATACTTAATGAAGTCAATGCGTAATATATTAACTATTTCTAAACAATTCCATCGTGCTATAGTTTTGAAAAGGTAACATTTATCGTATATAGGTATGTACAAGGTTTTATTTGCGGCGAAACAAGGTCGAAATCTAGTCAGATGAAGGAACGCTATTGAATGCCCTCTCATAAGACGTACCTGGATTCAATTTCTTCCTCAAATCTTGTTTCGTGATATTGGCTCTCAATATTCTTGGATCTTTTTTCAAAGTTCTTAACAATTCTTCTTGGACCTTGGATGACACATCAAAACCCATCAAGAAGTGATAGCCTTGAAAGTGTCTTTCTTGATCTTTGACCATGATTTTAGGAAGATGTCTTGGCCCCATGCTTGTTATATCTCTGATAACACCTCTATTGTTTAGAATCAACTTTCCTATGGTGGAAGTAATCTTCATCGCCTCTTTGCTGACATTAAGAGGGTCAGAGATACGAGATATTGCCATAAGTTCATAATACATTTTGATGCAACTACTTTGACCTCGTAATTTTGTCTTACAGTTGATGTTAATATGGATTCTCACTTTTTTTTTCATGTCACAAAGATAGTCGTAGTATTACATAATCATTTGACATAATTTCTTGCGACAGGTCACGATACCAGACGTACATCAACGATTTGATATTGATATCGAAACTTGAAAAGTTTAACCATCCAGTGTGAACCTGACCGATACTCTTTTTATAACTAAGCTCAAATCAGATAAAAATGGCTTCGAATATTACTTGGCACCCAAATTTGACTCATGAAGAGAGAAGCAAGTTTAGAAAGCAAAGGGGAGTCACAATATGGCTCACTGGTTTATCTGCTAGCGGTAAATCAACCATTGCATGCGCATTAGAACAAACGCTTTTGGCTAAAGGTCTCAACTCCTACAGATTGGATGGTGACAATGTCAGGTTCGGATTGAATAAAGACTTGGGATTTTCCGAGGAAGATAGAAACGAGAATATCAGACGTATCTCTGAGGTTGCAAAGTTATTCACAGACTCGTGCTGCGTGACATTGACTTCCTTCATTTCTCCATACAAGAAGGACAGAAACTTTGCTCGTGATCTTCACGAGAAGGACAACTTGCCTTTCGTGGAAGTTTACGTTGATGTTCCTATTGAAGTTGCCGAGAAGAGAGACCCAAAAGGTCTTTACAAGAAGGCTAGGGCTGGTGAAATAAAGGAATTCACAGGAATTAGTGCCCCTTACGAAGCTCCTGAGAAGCCTGAGATTCATTTGAAGAATTACGAAGGTAACTCTGCTGAGGAGTCCGCTCAAAAGATTATCGACTACTTGGTCGAGAAAAAGTATATCTAGATCTTTTTGACCAGTGACATTTTCAAAATGATTACATGAATTATGCCTATAGAAAATTCCAAGTGCTGCTTATATGAAGCGGTCACGTAATTTATATTTATAAGTATTAGTTTCAAGCATAATATACAGATTATAAGTTATTACTTCTTCAAACTATCTAGCCTCGCTTGTAGGTCGTCTTCGTCGTTAAATCCTCCAACGGCCTGAGGGACTTTGGCATTGGTCACAGCATCCTGCAGAGTACTAATTCGGTTAGGGGCGTCGGCTAAGTTGGTGTTCAAATCGACCCCAATCTCGTCTAGAACCTTGTTCAAGATTTCGTCTACTTGCTCTTCCTCACCTAACTCGTCGTCATCCATGGCCATAGCATCATCTATTGTCTCATCCATAAACTCCTGCTTTTGGTCCATAAGATCATTTTCCTTGGCAAATTCTTGTGATATTCTAGACAACTGCGGCAAGTTCATACTCTTGTTCATACCTGATAATAGTCTCGCTGCATCTTTCATAGAGACCGCCATTTGTTGGTTACTTCTGACAGATTGAATTCGAAGCGAGATAGCCTGCAACTGTGCCTTCATAGAATTGAACTTCGTAATATAACCTTTAGTTCTAACCAAATCTTTGGCCTGAATCTTTGCGCTACTTATCTGTCCTTGCTTAGCGCTTTTCTTGATATCTGAAACCAACTTCTTCTCCTGATTTTGTAGCTTAGTGATTTCTCTTGCTAATTCCCTCTGTGTCTTTTCAAGAGCTCGTTGATTTTTCCTCAACCTCTCCTGTGGCGATAGCTTCTTGCCAAAGGCCCACTCAAATAACAGTGCCATGGTTGCCTTGCTGTGTTCTCGACTTGTTAAATGAGGTATCTTATTAAATATAATGCTAATTTGTTACACAAAATTACAATACAGCAGCACATACATTATCAAGTACTTTTTATTCAATTGAACTACATGCAACATGTTGATGAACAAGCTTGAAACTGATATCTAATGAAGCTTATGGAAAAGATACGTATGGTCAATAGTAAATATCTAATGGTCTTTCTGTATCTAATGGTTTCAATAAGAAAATTAGTGGTTTGTTCTGTCGTGAATACCATTAAGGCTTACCAAAGAAGTTTCTTCGGTTTCATCTAAAGTGCTGTATTTTTCTAATATTGAGTGTAGTTTCCGTATCACGGCTTTATTGGTATCTGTCTTGACATCTTCCATACCGTAATGGTAAATAGAGTAGATACCGTAGAATGCGAATAAAGTACAAACGACAAAGGCGATGTAACCTTTCATTGTAAATGACTCCGGTAAAGGCTCTGGCTGAACATTTTCTCCAGTGAGATCAAACCACTCCGTTGAAGTACCGTAATGACCTGCAGCATTTCCTCTTGAAGATACATTGGCACGTCTGCATGCTTCGAAATGGTTCTCAATCACGGATTGAGATGACTGTATTTCGCTGGGAGCTTCTATCAACGTGATAGCTAAACCTTGTTCTAAGTGCCAGTCTAGATGACAATGGAAGAGCCAGACACCAGGATTATCGGCCTTGAACCGTAGCACAATGAACCCGTTTGGATTCACCAACACAGTGTCTCTTAGTAAAGGTTTTTCCGGATACTGAACATGATCTTTGTTAGAAGGGTCAAAAACAATAGGGTTATCATCATCTTCGCCTGTTTCAGATCTAGAGATCAACTGAAAAGTATGCCCATGTAAATGAAAAGGGTGTTTTCCGGGATCCATATTATTAAGAACAATCTGCACTATTTCGTCCTTCTGTAAGACAAAAGAATTGGTATTAGATCCATAAATAATGTTATGATTTGCATACTCACCACTATCAAAAACAGTCAATAAAGTTGGGACTTTAGGAGGGACATACTTCTTTCCATTGAAAAGAGCGTAACTAACACCATCCCCGAGGTTTTGCATTGTGAAATTAAGCGAAATCTCATAATCTGGGTCATTATACAAAGAAACATTTTTTAATGGTTTTAACTCATAATCATCAAATGGGGTTAATTTAGCAACTGTTTTGGAAAAGTCATTCTTGAGAGGGACGGGCATCTTCTTATCTTTATCATATACAACCCAATTTGTGGAGACAAGTTCCAAGTCTTCTGGAACGAAATCCAACATTTCTTCGTCTAATACATTAACGAACCTGAAGTTTTCTTCTACATGTTTTCTTGTGTGGACCAACACACCAACTCTTTGAGCAACTGCGATGTACAACGAGTCGGTTTCTTGCGGTTCAACTAGAACGCCATCGACTTCCACGATAGTAAAATTGTGCCCTTCGATATACACGTACTGAGAAACAAATAAACCGATGTTGACGATACGCAAGAAATATGTCGAATCCGGTGTAACTTGCCATTCCACATTCTTGGAATCATTGAACAATGCACTCTGTGGTATGGGCTCTGCACCAGTAGGATTATATTTGCTCAAAAAGCTTCTCATAATGGCACGATTATCATTGTGATACCAATCACTGAGCGTCAAGGTGACCTCTTCGTCGTACTTGAAGGGCAAAGGCCTATCATCGTCGATAATAAAAAGCCCCCTTAAGCCATCTCCATACTGAGCGCCCGAATGTGAGTGATACCAGTAAGTACCAGCCTGGTCATCTACTGTGAAATCATACAAGAACGTAGCTCCTGGAGGAATAGGACACTGAGTGACCATTTCTGGGCCATCCATGGCGTTTGATCCCTTTTGAAACAACCCATGAAAATGCAATGACGTATTCTGATTCCTTAGTAAATTTGTGACATGGATCACAACCCTATCGTGTTTTTTGACTCGTATAGTAGGTGGCGGCCATTGGCCATTGATCCCAATGACTCTTCGCTCGTGTAAGCCATCGGGATTTTTATTCACATAACTGACATTGAAATGATACTCCCGAGTTTCACATATCACTCCTAGTATACCACAAAGTAAACATACGAGAAACAAGTATGTCATAGCATACAAAACTAACTAATTTGTCGATCAATATTCTATACGAATTTGAAGCGTAGATACGTATTTAAATTAAAGAAAAATTGGGCAGCTAGATTAGATCGCGAATTACTGCTCACCTGATCTCAGCTACCAAACACCTTAAGTTCGATGACGGGCTCATCGGGCAAATCTTGTTGTTCTATAGCGGAGTCTCTGTTTGTAATTTTCAGAGCAATAGCTCGCTGATCTGGAGTCAACACTGAGGTAATAACCTTCTTAAAAGCTGCCGGGTTTTTACTAACTAAAAATAACATTTTATCTCGGAGAAATGCGTTAGAAACCTGGCATTCAGACGAACCATAGAGCTTTAAGAGCAACAAAATAACCACAGAGTACAACAGAACTAATTTGTCTTCGGCGAAGCCATCAACGCTCACAATGGCTAGCAACACAGCGAATACCAGGTCAGTATCAGCCGTCATATCAAAGATGATTTCAACGAATTTTTTGATGGAAAGCTTTAACAATAACATTCCCTTCTCAGCTGTAGCCGCATACGCTGCTATTGATCTCATACACAGAACAAGAAGCGGAATTTCGTCCCTCGAAAGCATGAGCATAGTTAGCAGTTCAACGAAAGCATTAGTCTCCTTTTCGTCGAGAGAGATATCTGCGCATGTCAAAAGCAAGGCAGTCGTCACAACCGAGTTACGACTACCGTTTAGCTCGTAGTTTTCACGCAAAAGCTTCGAAAATATATTGACAAGCTCTTTTCCTGAATCAAATTGTTTTGCGTTCATGATAACCTGTTTCATAAGCGGTAAAATGATAGCAATAAGATGCTCGTTCTTAGACTCATAAATTTTGATAAAAATAACAAACAAACACGACGAGATATCGACGCTAATATCACCCGGTAAAGCAGGCAAAATGCCTGTCACGCATTGAAAGCTCTTTTTAAGCAAAATTAGATTAGGTCCAGTATCAACTTTTGTGAGTAGATACTTGCTGTATTCTAAAGTTGGATCAAAGTCATTTCTTATAAATGGAATGGTGGAAAAGACTGGTAACATGTATATCCGAAGTAATTCCAAAATACGATCCTTTTGTAGGCTCTTCTTTTCAGTGTTATCAAGGTAAACACCGAAAATGGTTTCCGCTATCTCAATAAGTTTAACCTTTGTTTGAACGGATCCCTCTATCATCATTAGTCTATCAAACAAATCAATGACTTCAGGAAAGACTTCATCGTTAAGGAGGACTTGAACAAGCTCTAGATTATGTACTAACCTAAGTAAAGAATTCAATATTGGAGGCGTATTCTTGTTTTTGCTCAAAGATTCAAAACATAAGCTGAAAAGAATGAACAAAAAGTTTCGAGAATCGCCATACAAATATTGATCTCCGAAGCTTTTATCTTGTAACTCTATTGTTAAGACATTAACAAAATTAATCCAGTATTTTTCAAATAGTTCTAATTCTGTATGACGTGACTCAGAATACTTAAGAGTAGCGTATTCTCTCAACACCAAGATCCAAAGAGAATTTAATAACGTTGAATACTTTTCCAATGCTTCCGCTAGTTCAGGCTCTTTCCGATTTTCGTGATTTTCATTTGCATTTAAAAGCATATTCAATTTGAAAGAGGCCCAACAATTTAATATAGCTAACTGAATAGATTTTTTTCCATACTCAGACATGCTTTCCAAGCATTCAAATCTTAAAAATTTGTTTGATGAAATTTCCTCTAAAAGGTAAGTCAAATTTTTGAGAATACGTTGTTTTGAATAGAACTTTAAACCAGAAATATTAATAAAGTTTGAAGATACGTTAATAGCTTCCACTATGGATTCTGCGTCATTGTTCCCTTTAAAGAAAGGCATCAAGGCACTAATGATTTGAGCTTGTTGTTGCTCTAGGATAGAAACACCAGGATATAGAGGATCTTCAAGTTGACCAAATACTTCTAGGATCTTATCCAAGAGTTTTAAGGCCGTCCTTCTAACAGTAACAATAGGTGCAGTCGATCCAAAGAAACAGATATTTATCAAATCCTGAATTTTTAGTTTGAGCTTATTCAAAAAATCATTATCATACTCGGCAAAACAGATTAACTTATACAATAATTCGTAAACAAAGAGTCTGAATTCCCATACAACAGCATCATTATCTTGGGAGGCATCGTCGCTATCAGAAATCACTATATTTTCATTTTCTTCATCTTTCAAGCTTATTTCGTTTTTGCTCTTCTTTCCCCTCTGCTTTATAGGAAGCAATTTCTGCTGAAAGTTTACTTCAATAAAGGGATATACTAGTTTAAGGGCAGAGTTTCTGTAAAGTGTGAGCAACGTTGAAAACCAATTGATATCATAAGTTGACTCAATCCAGAGTTTTATCAACTCTTTCAATTCTGGACAAGGCCTAACACCTAAGGCAGTCCAAAAAAGCTTTATTGATCCTTTTTGTAAAATTCCAGCGCCATATACCTTGACTAATTCGGTATAGAATTCAAATGAGACACGATAGAGGTCAAAACAGGTATCGAATGGAAATATCGCATCTATGTTAATAGAAGTAGGACTTCTAGGCAGAATTCCAATTTTCAAATTCTTTGAAATAAGGAAATCTAGCATAGAACAGAAAAAGCTTATTTGATTTTTGAAAATAGTAGGGTCAAAAATAATAATCTCTTTTGATAACTCAAGAACATGCTGATACAAGTCTAAAGTTTCCTGCATTGTCCAGCTACCAATGTTATACGCAAAAGAAACAATTAATTCTTTTATAATTTGCTTTGTTACATTTGATGATTCTCTCAAGTAGGGCCCCAAAGTATGTATACAGGTCTTTAATAATGCTGCTGTTAAGTGCGCAGAGCCGTAAGTACATTTCAAATTTGCTAAGGCTGTACCTTTAGCTTCATTGAAAGCATCTTCTAAATGATTATCATAAACCTTTCTCAAAATCTCAGGAATAACTTTCAAGCTATTCAAGTTATCTTCCAACAAAAGAATAACTGATCTAAGGGCATAGTGGTACACTATAGGATTAGGATCTTTCAATAGTTGTTGAACTGCACTGAAAGCATCACTGAAACCAATTTTTGTTGCTCTATAGATCTTTCCTAATGCTAGGAGGTTATAACCCCGATGGTAAAAATCAGTGTCAGAAACTAGCCTTTTGACACATTTATTAACCTGATCCACCACGACGCCTTTGTCTTCTAATAATAAACGACATGCAATTCCTATAGAGTCACAGTTAAGAAGAATAATTTTAGAGTTGTGAAGTTCAATCTTATCTATGATTTCGAGAATAAACAAAATGATTTCCTTCTCTAACTTTATATTTTTCTTTTCCATACCAAGAAGAAGTCCGTGCAATGCAACCGATAAGTTGACAGCAACCGCTTTATATCTGAAAGGGTCCAAATTTTTGACAGTTAAAAATCCATACATTTGTTCAAGTAAAGAAGTCTTGATCTTAGGACTCAAATGCGGGAAAATGACTTGAAATAATTCTATGGAAACATCTACCAATGACGTTATAATATTAGATGCATAGTTTTGATACTTAGAATAAGGGTGAGTTAAGTGTATTATGGGATCATAAAGTATTGAGTTATCAACCGAATGACTAGCATCTGCTTCAAATCCATCTAGCCAGCTGTAATAATTATTCTCAATATTACTCTCTGTTTCTTTTGAATTGTCTGCAGAAAGGATACGTGTTTCGCAGATTAAGTAATCGTCAAATAAGAAATCGTTAGTAAAGCTATTTGCACCATTATCAGCAATAGTAAATTTATCCAAAAGTTCATCAATATTCGCACTATGACCTCTGAATTTACTTGTAATGCCAAATGAATAATTTTCTGTATCACCGAAAAGTAATGAGTCTGGATCAAGGTCTGAATATTTTGACTTACTTTTCACCTTAATATTATTCAGTTTCTCGCTGATTTGATCAATGTCACATCTCGAAAATATTTTGGTATCGCTGAATAATTTGACCAAAAAAATCACCATATTGGCATTTATTTCACTTTTCAAATAACTAGAAAGCTTGATATAGCATTGTAAGATAATATACTTAGAATATAGTATCAAGCTGATAATAACTCTATCATATGAAAGCTTTCCTTCGCTGATATAGTTCGAAAAGTGTATGTTATTAATGATGGTTGGATTATAGTCACTCTCATTAAATTGGCGACCCAAAAAGGAAGTAACTGCTGCGACACCATCAATGTTACTCTCCAAATAAGATAGATAATTGTATGCTTTAATCAATAAAAACTGCAACAGCTTTAAGGATTCTGGCGTGTGCTCAACCGAAGAAAGATAGTTTGATAAACATATTAAACTAAAATTTCTTAATACCAAGTTATCAACTATCTCATAATTTTTTCCGAGTTGTTCTTTGCTGATTGAAGTACTAATGAATTGAGAAGTTAACAAGCTCTTCCAGAAGACTAAGATTTGTGATGAATTCAATTTGACAAATTCAGAATTATTGTATAAGGTAATCAAAGACGATAAAATTACCCAACAAGCAGAATTTCTTGAAACTTTGCTGTTGCTATTATGCTTTAAATTTTGGGTACAGAAGCTAAGAACCTTGACAATAGTTGCGTTTTGTAAAGACAGAGAAGGTGTCTGCTTTATGACAGATGATAACGCCAAAGAATAGCTCAATAATCTAACCTGGATGAATGAGCAAATGTTTTTTTGTGAATTTGCGGACGCAAGTGAATCAGTCAGATCTTCCAGGCTGTTATACTCCTGGCTGACTTTTTGATGAAGTCGTAATATCAACTGGTTGATCTCTATGCTTCCACTTGAACTGAATTGTAGTAAGGTTCTCAAAGCATAATACCTTGTATTTGCAAAATTATTGATGAGCAAATCAAATAATAAACGAAGGAGGAATTGATTACTGGACGAACGCCACTCTTCTTTCAACTCTACTGAATGATCACTGTGATTGACGTTCTCATCACGTTCTCCATTTGAACTAGTAGATTTGACGTCGTCATGTAAATCTTGAACAGCAGTGTCGAAGTCCGTACCGAATGGAAGTAAGATATCAATTATAGAAAGTAAGAGACCACATTGGTAACTGTTATAGTAGGGATTTATCCCGCTTTTTATCTCTTCCTTACTCTTACCCTTGAGACTTTTCTTACTTACTTTAAAATTGAATAAAACACTTTCCCGTTTTCTGGATTTGTCCAGAGTATTTCTCAAAGATGCTCGACTGGCACCATCATTTGAGTTATCTTCCAAGTTGAATTTAGTACACAAATATACTATTAATGTTTCATGAGTGCTTGGACCACTTTCACTCACCAAAAAATGGACGAATTTTGAAAACTGTTTGAATATAACATTGCTGTAAAAATTGGGTACTGCGTCAATCGTTGAAAAAATATGTAGCTTGGAAAGCGTCAAATCTAAGATGTCCGTCAAGTTAGAAGACAAATAGGTGTTGTGCTGAAACTGTTCTAGTTGAATGTAGAAGATGATTGTCTCAATGATACTGGATTGTCTTTGCAATACCTCCATTCTACTGAGTATTATCTGTTCGCTGTCTCTCTTCAAAATTGAGTTCTTATCGCTCCTCGAATCCGTTGAATAGTTCTCACTGTCCAAACTCAATGACGTGCTTATTTCTTCTGTCACACTTTTGAGACCAGATATCTCGTAGATGCCGAATAAATACTCCACAGTATTGAAATTACCTGTGGGAATAAAATTGAAAAGAAGATAAGCTAATAAATGCACCATTGATATTCTGATTTCCTTACAAGGGTTTCCCAAACCATATAGAAAAATTTTCTCGTTATCTGTTAATAAAGAGATTTGAAATTGGTGCTGGTGAGCCATTATGGATTCAGGCTTCAATTTTGATCCCGATGATGACATGGATGCCGACAACAAGCTTTCATAATGTGTAGTTACCTGTAGTATTAAAGTATTTTTCAACACATTTATCCAATATCTTTTCGCCACCAATGTTATGCTCATCTCTTTGCTTGGGTGACTTTCCTCCGCAGTTTCAAATGTTATCGATGACTGTGTTATATATTTGACTGACAATTTGTAAATTTTTGGAATAAGCTTATCCTCAACATCACCCTTTGATGCGTTACTCATGATTATTGAGAGCAAATAGACGAGATTCAGGTCGATATCATGCTTTTTCTTAAGTATTTTATAAACTTGACTGACCGAAAAATTTACTAGTGTACTCAAGTGGTTAGGATAGCGCTCAAAAAGATCAATCAACAAGATCGTAGCCATTCTAGATATGCTCCTAAATTCATCTTTTGCGTTCAAATTCATATAGTTGAGTAAATTGTTGACGAAATCATATATTTTGGAAGTCAAGTTTTCTAGTATCAAAACCACGTTTCTTGATATCAATTTAACCAAGTTTGAGGAAAACCTTTTCTTGAACATATCTGGATTCTCCCCGCTGCCAGCATTCTTACTACCATCGCCGTCTTCCTTGTCTTCAATACTATGATACTTTTCTATTAATACCGAGACTTGATTCAAATATTCGATATATTCAGCTTCGGTTATAGAAGCTTTCTCTTGGCTTAAGTGTAAATTCAACTCAATGAAATACCCATGAAGCCTTTTCTCGTCCAAATCATTCAACAATTCTAGGAAGCTATTAGTACTCATATTGATTCATAAGCTTGAGCTGTTAACATTCAAATGTTCATACATGCTTTTGCGTAAAATAAAAACGCGGGTTGCGACATAAAACGTTGACATGAATTATATATTGCTAGGATCTATAAGGTTAATTACTAGGTTACAGTGTACCGGGGAGATTATGAAACATTTCTAAAGGACCTGAGGGTCTTTAATAGTTTTGCCTTGGATTTTTGTCCGAATGAATCTTTTCTATTAATATCACCGTCATATTTCTTATGATTGGATTTTCGGTTGAGGTCTTCATTTTCAATGGGTCCTAATGGCATCTTAACTTTCAGGTTATTCAAGAGGCGGTTGGAGTTTTCATGATGTTTATGAAGTTGTGGTATGAATTGCCTTGCGCTACTCTTTCGATTGTCTAATATAAGATTAGACTTTTCCTCGCCCTTTCGTAACGTTACAGCAACCGATTTCAGATGACAATTCTTCGTTAACAGATCAGAGTAAGGTTTTTTCATAGGTCTGTCTGAATTGGTGTTAATCGAGTCTTTGAGGTCTTGCAACTTATAAGACATGTTTTCAGAACGGTTATTTAAAATGTGTAGTTTCTTCAATGATTCCGAATGTGGTATCTGTGAATTTCGCTTGGAGTTAATTACCGAGTCTCTTTTCGACAGCTTCTTGGGTTCCGTCAGAAGCATATTTTTTAAGCTCATCACAGAATTACCAGCGTAGGCATTCTCGAGACGTTTGATTTTTAGCTCAAGCTCTGCAATCACACCATTGAGCTCGATGATTTTATTTTCACTATTAGTTAAGTTCAATTGACGCTGCATACTTATGCTCCTCTCCCTTTCTAAATCGTTTTCTAATAAAGCAACCTTCTCCAATAAATCATTGCTGGTTTGGTCAGACATTTCAACCTTATGGCTCAACAACCTTTCTATCTCAAGCATGTTATCATTGCTTATTTCAATATTAATAAGCCGCTCTTTCAAGCGCAGGATTTCACGTTTGTAATCAGCGGTTTGTTTATTGAATGATTCATTTAATTGTAATAACTCTGACCTTAGTTCTTGTTCTCGTTTCGTTGACTCACTAAGCTGTTTAGTCTTGTTTTCAATTTTAGCTTCAAGGTCTTTCTTAGTTTGCTCTAGATCTGCTAGCTCTTCCTCTAGTGCTTGCTCTAGTTCCTTACTCGATTCTTGGAAATCTTGAAGCTCTTTCTCTAGCTCAAGGACCCTGGCTATAATATCTTCTTTCGGTAAATTGTATATAAGAGCACCCGCCCCATTTGGCTCTTCAGACTTGCTTTCTAGTATCTCGCTGTCTGTCATAGCTGGTCTGATACATATCTGTTGGCATCAACTAGTCTGTTTATAGGTAACAGCCGTATATACAGGATCATAAAACAGCATCGTGTAGGCTGCTACAGTCTGTAAGTTACTAATCATTTGGAAAACAGGGGAAATTACCACCTTCTAGTTGCAAGCTACAAGCAGCCTAAAGTGACAAGGATTTCTATTGATGTCTGAAAAAGTATTCGAAATCACATTGTGATATAGATTTTGCTCGTCAAGGGACATGTAGCAAAGTAACTCGAGAATTAGAGACTGGCAAGATCCACTTAACAGTTTCATACTTACAATCAAGCTAGAGCGTTTGACCAACTACAAGCTGCTGCAATTCATAGAGCTAGCTTAATTCCAAGCCAAAAAAATATGTTTCATAAGACTTACGCGTATATTATATCATGAGGTATATATGATCATAGTAATCATCACCATCATGGAGAAATTTAATCCACTACACCAAGAAACAAACACCAAGTTACCCTACTTTTTATTTAGAACAGCGGGTAACCCTAACAATAGTGCAGATTGATAAGTTGATATTCAAGATGGAGAATCAGCAAGAGATAGGTGGAGCACAGGCATTGCTTCAGTTGGGATCAAAGAATAAAAGCGATGACGAAAATGACGAAAACGATGAAAATGAACACTCTTTAGATGTGAGTCAAGATGGAATTAAATTCTCAACAACTAAGAGTGATGAGGTGCACAGCGACCAAGAGGTAACAAATCACTCCATACAAGAAAGTACGGAACAAGAGAATGTGATACAAGACTCGAAGGCAACAAATCAGCAAATAAATGATGCTGTGGAAGCGGCAGTAATGCGGTACGTTGGTGGTACCTTGGACGAGCACCATAATGGCAGAAAGAAGAGGAAAGCTAATCATGACGACATCATGTCCAATATTAACGAGTTCAATCAATGGACTGGATTTCTTGAAGATGACATTGCTGCCAACCAAGAAGAGTCTTTTAACAGTTTCCATCAGCAGGCACAAGTTCCACACCAGGCTTCACCAAAACAAGTGAGAAAAAGAAAGAAGAGAACCCCACACTTAACATCACTGACTCATAATGAGATTGACCCTGAGCTTACTGGTCTTGATTCGAATGCAGAACACGAACAGCTCGTTCAAGCTGCAATAATGGACGCAAGGGAATTAGCGAAGCAATTGAGTAATAGTACTCTACATCATCCAGAGAACAATTTGCCCAGCCATGGATCGTTGAGTAACTTGCCACCGCATCAGGCACAACAGGTTTTAGCGGCTGCCTCTGCAGCGGTTCAGGGTCAAGGTCATCCAAATACAGAATCACTGAACACTATTAATCAGTTAGCGCAAGCTGCGTCTTCTATATCAGAGACTTTTGGAAGAGAGCAACGTATGAGTAGCTCTTCGAAATCGACGAAGATGAGCGATAACACAGGTGCTTATATATCTGATAAACAGGACGAGCATTTAGACAAACAAAAGTTCAATCATCTCACTTCTATCGATGCTCTTGTGGAAGAAGCATCTAATAAGGCATGCAACTGGTACAATAGCCTACCACATACAAGTGGAAATGGTCCTAGGATGTTTTCTCAGGAGGAGATAGCTGCAGTTGATCATTTTATAGCTGGATATTGCCATTTGCACAAAATTACTCGCCAGGATATCTGTAATAGGATTTGGTCCAATGAGAGAAAGAAGGATAATTTCTGGGAGTCTTTAACCAAAGTTTTACCATACAGGTCTAGAGCTTCGGTCTACAAGCATGTTAGGAGACAGTATCATGTCTTCGAAGTGAGAGCAAAATGGACAAAACAGGACGATGATTTGTTAAGAAAATTAGCGGCAACAAAAGAAGGAAATTGGAAGGAAATAGGTAGTACTATGGGTAGAATGCCCGAGGATTGTCGTGATAGATGGAGAAACTATGTAAAGTGTGGTGAAAATAGGGTTCTAAACAAATGGTCAGAGGAGGAGGAACGTAAATTAAAGGAAATCATCACTGACATGATATCAAACATGAGTGGTGACAAAAAGGGACCCATTATAAATTGGACAGTCGTAAGTGAAAGGATGAATGGTGTGAGATCCCGAATTCAATGTAGGTATAAATGGAATAAGCTCATAAAAAGAGAATCAGCAGTAAGAGCATCTTACATGAACCAAGAGACAAGATTATGGCTTTTTCAAAAGCTCCAAAGACTAGGATTTCCAACTATAGATAGCATTGACTGGAACTATATCGCACATTTATATAATGAAGAACATAAGCCCTTAAATGGGAAAAAGAATGATTCTCAAGAAACGTGGATGGCAACCGATTTTATGGTCGGGTTCGATAGAATGAAGTCTGAGATCAAAGATCATAGGAAACTTTCGTTAGCAGAGGTTTTGGACAGGCTAATCGAGGATTATTATATGAGGCAAGGCGAAATTCCAGCTCGCACACAGTCCCAACGCAATGACAAACAGGGCATCAATGGACTGAACCACAATGTTTCTTTGGGTCTACCTGATGACCACGAGAGCCCCAGTTACCCATCAACGAGACCAATTCATTCTGTTCAAGGTCAAGTACCAGACGAAGATGCCACTTCCATTGCAAATGCTGCTGTGGCGGCAGTATCTGCCAGTGTAAATGACGACACACATAGCCAAGAATACGGAATTTGGCGATAATTAGCTTAGTTTAACAGTTCACATTATATAATTTTCAATGGACTCAACATGACACCCATTGAGCGTAGTTCCATAATGAACGTCGCGGTGAATTAACAAAAACTAAGATCATTAATAAAATTTATGAGCTATAAGAAAGAATATGATCAATTATGACGATAATGACGCCTCTTTACTTTCCTTCTACAATATCAAGGACTTGAATCTTTCGCGTAAGACGGATTTGAATCTTTCGTGTATCGAATCGATTGATGTCGATTCCGTTGACGCTATGAGGGACGACGACAAATTGAATTTATTGGGAAGTTTAATAAGCTATAGCCAGGATGACCAGCGAAATAGTCCATTCGTCTACGATAATGATGACTTAGAAGATCCCCTTAGGGGAAGAGGCTCCAATGTTGCCAAACAACTTTTGTCTGAAGGAATTATCAAGAGCGTAGACGATCCCAAACTTAGCAAATTTTTGATTACATCGCAGAATTACAATCCTTTCGAGTTCTTGAAAATATTACATCGTGATAGTTCGATGGATGATTTAGCATATTACTTGAACCACTTAGAAAAAAGCATTCAAAGCCAGACTGCTCAATTGAAACTGGTGGTCAATGAAAACTTTTCTGGCTTCGTTAGATGCAAGAAATCTATAGATGATGTGCTATCGTGGTTCAAGGAACAAAAGACGTATTCTCAAAAGGTTATGGAGAGCAGTACGATCTTTAACCCTCAAAGACATAAGAAGAATGCTCATGATGAATCTTTGGTATCACTGTTGGAAGAATCGATAAACAACGTAAACATGGCAGCGTCGTTAGTGATCCGTCCTATTATGGACCATAAGAACAGAGAGATGAAAATAGCTAAAGTGATCGACTTTGTTAAAACCCATGAATTTTTTTTTGACTTGCCCCGTAATTTGATCCATTACATCTTGAGCCAAAATCATCAACAATTTATCAGCGTTTATCATAGATATTTAAAAGAGAAGAATCGAATTACATCCGACTACCAACAAAAGACCGCAAAGTATAATGCTGTGTCGTCTTCCACGCATGACAATAATGCTTTTGAATCCTGGAGAATGGAGCAATATTTATTCAACACGTTATTATCGAAGGTGTTCAGAGAGATTGATCATGTTGCGTCAGAATATCGTCGCAAGATTAATGCAGAATTGTTGAATCTCGATGACGACGCTGATGATATCGAGAACCGCCTGGTTGCGGATAATACAAAGTTCATATCATTAGTTGACAAGTTGTACGAGCTCAATATCAACGATAACAGCAAATCTAACCCAATTTTTGAATTCATGAAGACACTGATTATGGGTTTAACGAATGACCTTGATTATCAATTATCGAAAACGAAGAGCAAATTCGATTCTATGCAGCACAAATTAAAACAGTACGTTCGCTCACTAGATGACTTCAAGGAGGGAGGTTCTAACGTTAGAAATATAAAAGATAAATACAACAGTGTGCATGAGTATTTAAATAGCTCATCATTTTCATCATTACCACCTGGTAAGGATAGAGACAAAGTTATCGTGGAGCTGTTTGACAACAGTGAGAATCTAGACTTTTCTTATATAAGCGAGTCTTGGTTAATTCTTTCCAACTATTTCGAATATTTAGATACTACTTTTATGAACAGGCTTTCGAAGTTTGTGAATAACTATAAGCATTATAACGACAGTCAAGCGGGACTCAATGTGGATCAGTCTGGAAATTTGAGAAATATGTTCTTCAAACTTATCACAAAACTAGCTGGCGAGTTGAATACTATGTTCGTAGCCGAGGAAGGAAAAGGCAATTTATTGGAGTCCAGTCGTGATGATTATGCTACTTTCCTTCCTTACTATGCCAACTCCTTATCATCGGTTTACTATTTGACGAAAATATCGAAAAAAATTGATGATATCTTGACTCGAGCGGGAGGATTTGTGGCTGCTGTTGGTAACATCAGCAAAAGTACAGATTCAAACAAGATAATTAGAATGCTAAGATCTGTTTATTCATCTACAAGCCAGAAAATATTAGAAGGAATTTGCGTATCTTGGATTAATGACTGCTCTCAATTCTATGAAATTGAAAACTGGGAAAAGTATACTCCCATTTCCGAGGAAAAGGATGAAGTGACGTATACGAAAACAATAGACATTTTCCAGTGTTATGAGACCTTTATTTTGCATAGAATATCTGAAATGATTTTCTCAAAGAACCAAAGTACCTTGGACGAATCTGTTAGGATTGTCTCTGCATACCCTTCGAAACGTGTTCTTGTAAGTGTCGAAATACAGTTTATGCGTAGTTTGAACATATTTCTTGACTCGTTAATGAAAAAATATGCTGCAGATAACCAAAGGTTGATGAAGAATAATGACCACAGCTCTGATATATTCAAGATACTAACCATGAACAATTTTGATGTCCTTTCAAGAAAGGTTTATCCTTCATTAATACAATCATTCGATTTATTATTTCAGAAAGATTTGCTGCAACAGAAGATGAAATTGTACTCAGACATAGACAAAGCAACACTCACTATCTTAGATGATATCTTACGCCGTGAAAAAGCGTTTGTGGATGAGATTGTTTCAAACTATTTCGTTTCAGTGAAAATACGAGATTTGACTCCCAGTAGTGAGCTTCGTGTTGATGGTTTCGTCTATGTTATTTTGATTCACTTGGTAAAGCTTGTCCATACAGTAAGGCCTTTGACTGGAGATGAAATCTTTGTTAATATAGTCAATGAAATTCAGCAGTACTTTTTGCAGACTACTTTGGAATCTTTGAGACAGTACAAATCTGCGGAAGCAAGTGAGGTGGTTCTCAACAATCTTCATTTAGGTACAGCGTTCTTCGTGGAAGTGTTTGATTCCAGTGCTAACTTAAAACTCAATGATCTGTCAATGAAGTATGCCGACTTATTGTTAGAAGCAACTAGGAGTAAGTCTAGGAACGGAGTCACTAATACGCAGTTCGAGCAGGCCTTAGTAAAATATCTTACCGATTCTCAAAGTGAATTTGACTGTTTTTGAAAATGTTAATATACCATAGTAGTTAGAATTAGATAGTTAGGAGGGCAATTTTAACGACATATGATAATTTCGCTTTCTAAAACCGATTGGTGGTAATAATCTAGACTACCTTCGTGAAATGTAATATTACTTGCATGGTCAGATGAATGTTAATGTCGTTTTGTTTTACCTTGAAATTTGATAGCTATATCCTAAGTGACAATCAAAAGCGCGATCTAAATATCATGGCATTTATGTCAACTGATGTCTTTCTCTAATGATACCGCAAGAGATTTGCAATTTTAGAGGTCACATCGAAAGTATAACATGTGTTTCCGAATTCGACTACAGTGGAAATATGACGATTGTCAGCAGTGACTGCAGAGGCTGGATATTTTGGTGGGATATGAAAATGCGCAGACCGATTAGTGTTTGGAGAGGACATCAAGCGAGTATTATATCTTTATTCCAAGCGTCGAAGAACATACTTATAAGTCATTCACGAGATTCCGATATTAAGTTATGGGATCTCTCAAATTATAAAAATTGTAATCCGGGGATACCAGAAGGGGTTAGAACCAACATCTCGTATCAAGACGCAGAAGATGAGTTTCATACAAAGACGAATCCAGCTCCGGATTTCAAGGTAATACCAGTCAATGCTCTTTCATACTGTAATGTTGCTTATTCAAATGGGTACCTAATCACTCCAGCGTCCACAAATTCTAATAACTTTGACATATATCAGCTTTTTGCAAACGATGATCATATCAATGAATCGTCTTTAGATGATTTGAATTTGAGGCGAGTTTCAACTTCCGTTGATCCTGTTAAACTCTATGAGAGATATTCAGGGTATAAATTTTTTGACGAAAATCTAGATGAAGGTTTGCAAGAAATGCTGAAAAGAGGTGGTTTTGGGATTATCATGCGTATAATGTGGATAAATTCAAATACATTCTACCTCGGTTTTGAATCGGGCCATTTATTAGGTTTTTCTATTCAATTTGATAATATGTATCATGAAAAAACTACTAGATCAACTGCCATGTATTCTAAATTGATTTTAAACAAAGAGCCGAAGATTTCTGTGTTTTACTACTCTAACGCGAGTGTACCCAATCCGGTACTATCTCTAGCCTATTCCCCCGAGACAAACCTGGTACTATGTGGCTCAACATCAAAATACATATACATACATCCTACTGCAAATCACGAAACTACTGGTCAATGTCGGATTTTTAATAATCTTCGTCACAGCGGCATTCAGTCAATTTCGGTTGAGTCAGGCCTTATAGTGATAGGATTTTGGAGTGGATACGTGAAAGGCTATTCTCTTGAATTTGAACAGAAATTCAAATATTCCTCTAAACTTCCCCAGGTAGGATATCTAGAAAGCAATGAAGGTCAGACGAAAGAGACAGCCAAGAGTTCCGTGCTCAAGCTAACACATTGCCATATCGTACCCCTGGCTGGAATCAAAAGCAAAACTGAAGTCATACAGCGTCGTCTTTCACGAAACGACATAAGAAAGAAAAACTTGCTTGTACTAGGCTTTAGCGACGGCACTATTAAAATCCTTGAACTTCCCGAGAAATAGAACTTTTCACCTACAAAGGAATGTGTATTGAGTAACTTAAATATTCTGTGTATATTATTCTGCGATTTCACACTTGTAGTTCATTTGTATTATTATGCTTCCCGCCTTTATGTCCATGGTTAGAGTTCGTTGCATACATGGATCTTCTCTTGGACTTATTACTACCATTCCTACTACTTGTTTTACCACTACCGTTACGCAGAGACTTAATATTTTCGAAGCTGACATCGCTCGAGTCTGATTGCGCCAGTAAGGTAGGCTTCAAGTCCATGTCAAATGTATCCTTATTGGTTTGTTTCCAGCTGCTAGAATTCTTTTTCAGGTTAAAGTTCAACTGCTGCAATACATGGTTATCTTGATTTGACTTGCCGTCGATTCGCATAGAATTTCTTTTATTATTCTTCCTTTTCTTTATTAATAAAGCATTATTCTTGTTTGATTTGGAATCAATCTGTGGATCTGGAGAGTTGACAAGTGTTGCCTCTTCGTCGAGTGTTGTATTTGAAAGTGTATCTTGAGACTCATTTATCAATGTTTCTATATCTAACTCCGATTGTTCATACACACTAAGTTTGTCGTGTAAATCTGGGTATTTTTCAACTAATGCTTTAATGTTATTTATACTGTTTTCTAAGACTGACTTGGATTCTTGTCCATGCAAGCGAGCTACCTTAGCTAATTTTGATAATAAGTCAATAACAGCCTTATTTTTATTAGAGTAAAGATTTTCAACGGTTTTCGTTTTACTTGTAAGACTATCAAGCAATGTGTCAATATCCTTCTCGTTGCATGTCATGCTAGACTGAAGAGCTTTGAACCTTTCCAAGCTCTCCCTTTTATACGCCTCTAGCAGAGCAGATAAGTTTATTAATTCTTTCTCGTAATGCTTCTTGTATTCAATTTGAGACGCCATTAGAGCATCGTAAGCAATTTTTAGTCTCTCATATTCCGCAATGGATGCTGAGGAAGATTCCTGAAGATTATCACACCTAATTTTCATATTTTTATTATTTAAAGCCAAAGATTCATTTGCTGTGCTCAACTCATTATACTGCTCTTCCAAATCAAAAATCCGCCTTTCCTTACGCTTGAGTAACGCATGTATCATGTCATTCTCATGCTTAGCATTGGCCAATTGGTCCACGTTCAGTTCATTCTTTTTATTCAAAATCGTGTTCTTCTTCTTGTATTCATCGTTAACCACTTTCAAATCCTCCAATTCCTTTTTCAAAGAGTCGATCTCAGAGTGAAGCAAGTCAATAACTCTTGAAGTACCTTTGTTTTTTATTGGACTGCTTTCTTCCATCCTTCTTGTGCTTTCTGTCTCCCCGTTTTAGATATTCACAAAGCCTTGAAAACACCTTTCTTTGGGCGTCTCTTGGAATGATTATGAAGCGTAAAAGCTATTCCCTACGTATCTTGGTGTTGTTACTGGATCAGGTCTTTGAATTAATTTGATGTTGTATTTTTCGGGTACTCCAAATTAAGTTGTAACTCAAGAGTAAATGTAAACAAATCAAGCGACAACGGAGACCAATGATAGTCAATGTCGCATTGTGGTTTTGTGTCATTTCCACAAACAAAAATAAATCAAGGTCACACCCGGATTCGAACCGGGGTTGTTCGGATCAGAACCGAAAGTGATAACCACTACACTATGCAACCTTTTGTATGCTTCTGATCGTTAGATAATCTGGAAAAGGAGTGTTCTGCTACAAGGGCATAAGGGTATTATTTTATCCATTATTGAAAAATGTACTTTCAACCTATAAAGGACATTTCTAATCTCAAATCAGCAGACATTATACTGGAGTCGGAAAGTTTCATAGCAGATATTGAAACAAAATGGGACAAAAGTAAAACTTTCAGCTATAACTTGAACGATGGGAACAGAGTTTGTGTTCAGACGTATAATACCCACAGAAGAAATGTTCACTGGTGTGCAAGGGTGTCGCTTTTTGACAAGATCGACCCGTTTATCCAGGAAGCTTACTTTCAGAAACTTTATGATTTCCTTGGAGGGTCCACACAAGATCTTTCCCAAACTCACAGTGAGTTCGAAAAGAAGTACATTCATGAGTTGGAAAGCTACAGGTTATGGCCACACCCATTAGAAGATGACAAACTGGAGTCCAGTATTACATATTTGGCGGAATTGATATATAAGTTCCCATTTCCTATACAAAAGAGGATGTTCCATGAATTAATACATGTGTCGAAAGACCCGGTGCGTCGTCGCCTCATTATCGTAAGTTACCCAGTGGATCCTTCCTTATTCAAAGACCCTTCGACAACGCTTGTGCCAGCACAATATACATCGATAGAAAGCGTAACCTTTGACAGCGGTGGTAGGTTGAAGTGGCAGATGTGCACTTGTTCCAATCCGGGAGGACTTATTCCAGACTGGTTGAGCAGGGTAAGTATGCCATCTGCCATAGCAAAAGATGTGCCCAGTTTCTTGAATTGGGCTCATTCAATCAAGACTGATCGCTAATAGTTAGGTTCTCTAGCCATGATCTAACATCAAAGCCTAAGTTGTCCAAAAAACTGAGATTCATATAGTACTTGGAGTCGCTTAGGATATTTCCCACTTGATTCAGACCTGTATCACTCTTATCCGGCTCCCTACGTCTCCTTTCCTTTTTCGATCTGGATGTTTGCGATTTAATGACTATTATATTCTGGTGTTCCCTCCTGATGAAATAAATCATCCAGACGGACAGTTTGCTGATATTGATTTTATGAAAATATTCGGTAGTAACCAGGGAATCGAGAACGGGTCTACGGCCTGATATAAATAATTCACATAAGTACTGGTGCAAGCTTCGAAGAGCGCGTTGTTTTTTAATTTTCTTTTCGATATCTTCTGGCGTCAGTCCTGTGTTCCTTATATCTTCTAAATGTGGTAACGAGCTGTTCACCCATTTATGCTTGTCATTGTAAATAATGAAATAAAAATCTTTATCGGTGCCTTCATCTGGTTTGGTTTGCTGTCTTTGTTCCAATGGGCTTATAAATGTTCTTGAAAGAGAGCCTACGCTGTTATCAATTGTGTGTGGGTCTGATAACTCTAGTAGATCATCTGTTAATACACCAAGAAAGCCATCTTCTAAGGATTTGTAGAATTCGGGACTATCAAGAGTTAACATACTAGAGTCGTATACTAACGATATGACAAAGTTTTGTCTCCGGTAAATTATTAAAATGTATTCCTTCAGGTGAATTGCATCTGGGACTTCTTTTATATTGTCAGATTTAGTGCCCAAGTATATTACCTTTTTCGAAATACACCGACCGTCATTGCAACCCACTATATATTTACCCCGGGCCTCCTCGATTACTTCCTCATCAGCATCACTTGGATGTTCCTCTTGCGGTACAGTTTTCTGGGTGGTGAAAGTTTCAGTGACATAGTACTTTAAATTGGAGGGTATATTCATGAATGCATTCACACCGAGCTCTGCAGTATTAATATGAGATCCAACATTCCTTACAGTATTCATCGTAAAGTTTAGTGGAGAGAGAAAATAATTGTTTGCCAAGTTTACTGGATGAAGAGCATCTAACATGTCTTCCCTGGTTGTCCTCTCAGTCAGATTCTCTGTTAATTCACTAGTCTGTGTGGAGTTGCTGCTCCCGTGTACACTGCTTGTATAAACTTGTTGCTCCTTTGGCTCATGGTTAAATAATATGTGGTAAGAAGAACTCATTATTGTTTGTGTTTCGAATGTATCATTTAGATCGAGAAATTCCAAATAGTTATGAATATCTAGTAGCTGATCATCAGGGATAATGCTATCTCCGATAGAATCGTCGAAGACGCTGCCCTTGTAAATAAATCCGTAATTAGCAGGTTTTTGTTTGTCAAAAGAAGACACTAAAATTGCCTGGGGCATTTTGTCGTTTTTTGAACTACATTTTCCCATACTAGCTTGCAAAAACTGTTCAGTTGGTTTCGTAAGATGTATGGACGACTTCCTATAAGTGACGCTTTCTGTTTTCCAATCGAGTAAGCCAAGAAATCCATTATTATTCGTCTTTTTCATCCATGACATCCCTAGCTTTGATCCAGATCCTTCTGCATTATATTCGTTAACAAAGTTTGACCAAAAGTCCATCAACTGACTTTTTAATATTCTAATATTTGACTGCAAGCGGATGTCTTCAAATGACTTATTGAATAACACAAAATATCTATACGCCCTATCTACCAATCTGGCAAGTTGACATCCTGCAATATCCAAGTTTTCATCATTTGTACCTCGAAGCTGACATATAATATGATAGTTTTGCTCGACTACTTTCACGATCATAATGGATTTATCGGTTTTTATTGTGGTCGCTTTCTCGACCTCTTTGGGTGTAAAATTGGAATTAAATTCGATCAATCCCCTGATTAAGCCCACAAAATTCAATTCTTCTTCATCTTTGCGGTCAGAGCTCTTTTCCGTTTGAATAAAGCAGATTATCTGCCTGATTAGCTCTTCCTTTTTCTCGCTTCTTTCATCAGCAAAAGACGGATTGAAAATCGTCAACCTCGTAATTAGCGACCATTGCTTTTCTTCTAGTGTGCTAAAATCATTTTCTTGTTTGATCGTTGGACCAAGGGGTAATATGTTTCCAAAATAGCTGTTCATGTAATATTAAAAGTATTTATCTGTAAATGCTATATAGAAGCTTGGAAATCGCGACTCATTAAGACCAAAAATCGGCCCAACCAATATTACGTCTTACCGCGTTGGAAAATCCCTCGTTATACTTTATCCATATTTTTGCACCCGTAGCAGACTTCTCCGATGTATCTGACTTAGTCAACTGACTTACACCATCGTACTTACCCTTGAAAAAGTTGACTAGTTCTGTCTTAGTTTTACGTTTTTTAGACTGAGGAAGTTCATCGGCTGATTGCTGCAAATTGGTCTTGGTAAGAAATCCAGGATCAGCCTTAGGTACCTGAGCTTTTTCTAGTTCAAGTTCTATCAAGGGAAATAAGAGTTTCCTCTTCCTTTGAACGGATGCTGGGTTATTTTGTGAACTGAAAACATGGATGTTTTCGAACGAGATGATCGAGTCAACATCTGGACTATAAACCAAATTATGTGTACCTGATATGGTGTCGAGCGATTTCTCGAGGCGAATACCCAGCTGCTGTATGAAGTCTGCAATTTTCTTTATCATTATTTTTTCGTGTGTCTTGATACTACCTGGAGTTTTGCTATCCCATCCCATGGGTGTCAATAACATACCGATATAAGGTACTATATACATAGGGATCTGACTACTAAAACTTATTCCCCCACATAGGCATATTCTCGTACCCAAAGGAGCATTATCCAAAAAACTCCTGATAACGCTTTTATTTTTTTGCAGTGCCTCATATGTTTCGAAGTCAATACTTCTGTGATTGGGTATAAGGTTCTGTTCTCTCATAATGCTATTTGCATGTACATCACTGAATTCCAACCATACTTTCAAAACTGTCATACTCGCGTACTCTCCTATCTCAACATTTCTTGAGAATAGGTCATAATTGTATAACCAATCGTTGAACGTATTAGGTTTATGCAACGAGTCATCCTGAAAATGTACGAAATCTAAATACCGACCGAAACATGCATTTATCACTTTGTCAAGATTCCCACTTAAATTCGCTGCATTCTGGCCTGTGCCATTGCTGATTAATTGCATAAGATAGTTGAAGCTCTCATCTTTGGACAAGCGAGGATCCCTCTTGAATAAAGTTTCCACCATTGAGATCCATGTCATATGTTTATCTTTATTTTGACCGTTGTTTGTCTGTTTCAGTGGTTCAATAAGGTCGTTACTGATCTTACGCCCATTAAATTGCATGTAGTTTATGCAAGCACGAATATCACCCTCACATACGTCTATTACATCTCCGATTTCTTGATAATCCATACCAAGTTTTTCTGCATCATTTATGAACATCAAGTGTTCCTTCAAGGACCTCACGGAATTACCAGGTTTGCTATTCATCGATGATTTTGCCAAATGTGGTTTTCGAAAGGAAACTATTTCTGAAATTTGTCTCAACTTTTCAAGTGATGCAGACTCGTTAAACCTAGAACCGCTTGTGGAGTATATGTCATTAGCGATACAAATAATAGGTCTGTTTAGCGAAAATTCCTTTTTCTGGTCCTTGCTACTTACCTTAGAGCCAAATGTTTTTGTCTTTATTGTTCTACGAGCTTTTTTACGATCCAACTGGACCAAATCATAGAGTACCCTCATGATGTCTCCCGCGTTTGCAGACGAGTCTATCTCGTCAATTACAAGGCAGGTGGGCTTATTGTTCGATGTCAAAGAATTGGTAGTCAATGCATTAGTTATTTTGAGCCTCAATGCAGCGGATACATTTGCGAAGCCCTGAGTCCCTGATAGTGTTTCTGACTGGGGTAGCTTGTCCATACTATTGGCCGCGTTAATTTCTTGTACGGAATAACCTGACTGTTTAGCTAGAATATGAGCGGCAACTGTCTTGCCAATTCCTGGAGGACCGCATATCAATAAGATTTTTTTGAAGTCATAATCTTCTTCCCCTACTCTTTTCTTGAAAACCAAGGGGTCCCATTTTCTTAACCAATGCAATATTAACCTGTACTGTTTGTCATTACCAGCCGAACAAAGGTCCACGAACCTACTTGGACAATACTTCTCTGTCCATAGCTTCTCACCGGTTTTCTTTCTTTCCCTCTTCCTCGTTCTCTCTCTCTGGATGGCTGATTTCAATCGCACTTTCTTGAACAAGTCATCCATGTCAATAAGCCCAGTAGATGATATTTCGTCGCGGACGCTCTCCAACGTGTCGTTATTCTGTTTTCTCCTCCGTAAATATGTGATTGAGCCATCAAAGTGCTTCACGGGTTTACCTCCTTGTTCATTCTTTCTGGAGTTCTCCGGTTGTCTTTCCTCGTCTGTATTTCCTTGATCTAAGATATCGGTAGATATACAAGAAGATTCAAAATTCAAAGTACTCAAGTTAGCATATAAGATATCATTTGGAGGTGCTGTAGTGTTATATAATGCTAGGCTCTCCGAATCCATCTCTTAGATGTTAAGGATTGAGGATTTAATGAATGTATATTAATAGAAAGCCTATATATTTTACTACTCTACAATCCACATTTTGCGCGTATGGGCAGTCGCGTCTTGTTTTCTTCCCCGATGTACTACATCATCGTCTCACTGAATTAGTTTGCGGAGGGCCTTTTCAAAGCTATCTACTTGTTTTTATCACATAGGTGAAACTATTAGGCTCTTGTAGTCTCATATATACGATTATCCACTTCTCCCTAAATGGCGCTTTCTAGTTGCTCTTTGCAACCATCGCAAATAAAGTTACTGCACTACTCATGGTTATCCCTTTTTTTAAACCCTCCGTCGACATTAATTGACTTGTACTGAAATAATACCCATATTATAGGATGTGCTGGTGGTAATATATTTCACAGGGGAATCTTTATCTGGTTGTTTAAATATCCATCGATATTACTTGCGCAGAATGTGAATCGAACTCAAATGAGCATACTCTTTAACCATTGATCAGCTACCTTATCGACCTATTTATACTATGGTGATCTGCGTAATAGTGAAATATAAATCGATGGTCGTTTTAAGAACTTGCAAGCAATGTGCATCGACATACCGCTATGGATACTCTGTTTCTCGACAATTGAAAGACTAGTGAGCCAATCCTGAGATTGTTTTTTTCCAGTCTCGTCTGAGTAGACAGAAAGTATAAACGGTGGTGGTCTTTCATCCTATCAAGTCATTAACGAGCATCATTTACTATTAGACAACCACCTGTTTGATATCTACTTCACTAACTTATGTTGTGTAACGGATGTACTGATAGTGGAAAGACCCCTCCAATTCTATGGTGTGTTCATACCAATGTAGTATATATTTATTAGTTTATCTAACATGATAAAATATCAGTAAATACCATTAAGAGACCCGCAATATCATATAAACATTATATTATAATTCGAAAGCTCTTGGGGCCTCACCTTCAGGGCCGATATATTTTGGATCTCTCCAAGGACCCTCATCCTTTAAGTACAACTCTTCGTCGGTGACATCAGAAGAGCCACCGAATTTCTTTGGCAAGTTCTCGGCGGGAATTTGCTTTAATAATTCTTTTTGATACGACGAGCCCAAGATGAAAATCTTAGACACCGTCACAGGATCTAAAAATGGCTTGAAGAGTTTAAATGCAGTAGAGAAGCCAAATGGTGCATTTATTAAGTAGAACTTGCCCATTCTTTCTGGGTAGTAGTTTTGACCAATATTCGAAGCCTCCCTGACATACCCAACAACTTGGTAGGCTGAGGAAATAGAGATTCCCTTTAAATCCATTATAGTGCAGGAAGTCTCAACTAAATGTCCCTTGAGTCTGGAACATGCAGGCAATCTATAAGTTACGAAGGACTCGTACTCCCATACCAAGTTCTTGAGCATACGCTCTTGAGTGGTGATCTTCAACATTTCATTCAAATTAACCTTACCCAATTCTTCGATGTAAACGGGGCGGCCTTCCTTGTCAGTCTTGTGGTAGTACTGCGGATAGTACTTGGCCACAATAGGCTTCTCCTCGTAGTGGAAGTCCTTCAAAATGGTGTTCGTTCCGAAGTCCTTCCTCCATTTCTCGCACTGAACAAACATCTCCTTGGCCTTGGCAACGTCAAACTTTCTAGCTCTCAAAAATCTCAACAAGGAAGCGTCGTCCAATCTTTCTTCATATCCAGCGGCCTTGAGTTCCTCGCGTAACGTTTCCAACGCCTTCTTCTGTGTATCCGTTATGTTGGAAGTATAACCGGTCTGGTCAGTAGGTCCCGAATTCTGAGGATATGAGGCTAAAAATTCCTGCTCGCTTAATGTCATTATGGTTTGAGCTTGAACAATTTCCGATTGATGTATTGGTGGACTCCAAAATAACGATTACCCTAAATATATATAGCCTACTCGTGGTCCAGCAATTGCTTCAGTGACGGTATTTTTTCTTTTGCTTATCCTTCATTGAACTATGATTACGTAAAATACCACGAAATCTACTTTATATACCGTACATACTCAAGCTTTTCTCAACCATCTCTTGAACGGATTCTTAGTAGACGACTTCATGATGGAACCCAAAGAAGTTGTGCTTGATGATCTTGATATACTGTTTTCTATAGAGACGCCTTCCAGAGGCTGATTGGAGCTGAACTTCAACTTCAAAGTGCTCAAAGAATTTTCAGTGAACTTTTTGAAATCACTGGATAACACGGAAAGTCCGTCCGAGTGAATTAGACATTGCCTAGAGGTGTCAAGATATATCCTAGATATCAACTCAGTTGTAAATGCGTCCCACATGTCCTGACTGGTTTGGTAAATTGCGGGATACTCGTAGTTTTCTATAAGAAGTTCAAATTTGTTAATCTTCCTCATGAGCTTAGTAGTTGGCCCTTGAAGATCTCTTAATGTAACGCGCGAGTTAATGAAGGAGAAGATGTTTTCATCGCTCGTCAATGACTTGATGAAGCCTTCGGCTTCATTTTCGACTGCTAAATCCAAGAGATCGGATTTTTCAAACTCTAGAGAGCCGATCTTGTATATTGCCTTTTCTCCATCCCCTTCTGTTTCTGCGCTAGACTCTCGTCCCGGACTAGAACTTACTGTATTTAATGACGACACGCTTTCTATAACTTCTCCATTTCTCCCTAGTCGCTTAAACTTTGGCCTGTTCAGGTCCAAAATCTTGACTAATTCTGTTAAACGGAGATATTTGTCAATCAAATACGGTGTTGTAGGTAATTCTTCAGCTGAATTGCTCGACAATCCCATATCGAACCTCTTCACGTCATGAGATAAATCAAGAATTTTTTCATTGAAATCATTCTTCCTCCCGGTGATTTTGTCGAAGTAGTCATATATTTCATCCTGATGTCTCTCCAGAAACAAGTTCATCTGCACCAAGTATCTTTCTTTATGCACCGAAAATTCCTGGCGGTTGGCGAAGTTGAGTAAGATTTTTGCAATTAGTGTCAAAGTCCGCTGAACCCTTCCACTGTGATGGTTTTTAGAAAGATAAAACAATTTTGGATTTAAAATGGCAGGACAGAAGAACCTCAAAAATATGAAGGCGCTTAAACAGTTTAATGCCGTTACCTTATCATCTGGATCACAAGCAAGCTCAACTTTAGTTCTAAAATGCTTCAATTGCTCTTTTATTTGCGCGGGAAGATCATTACTAGTTGTATAAATTTTATGCCACAAATCCTCCATGTATTCATAAAGATTATTAAAATTTTCCTGTGTCCTTTCCTGAATAATCTTATCCCTCTTCTTTTCCTCTTCTACGCTTAAATCAAAATCCGATTCACTTTCCAAATCCGAATCGTCGGCAGACTTGTTTTTAAGCTCTGCTAGTAGTTCAAGTTTTACGTATCGAGGATCAATCTCACAATTCTTGTTCTCAGAATATACTTTATTTATGAATTTTCCAAGAAGCTTTTCAAGATACTCTTGACCTATTCTGAAATTATATTTTTCAAGGGATTTGGAGAATATCGAAGACCCTCTGAACAAAGTATTGAATACATTATTAGAAGACTTATTAGCAACTCCTTGTCTATTCCCGTTCGATCTCTTGTTAGCAACATATACTTTACGGGTCATCTTGTCAACGTTCACTAACTCCACCTCCATTAGGGCCCTGAACCACTGATCTTCTATATTCAAACTCTGCATGATATCTAATATTATCATACTAACATTTTCAATTTCGGAGGCGTCGATTGACTCATTGCAAAACTTGATAAGTTCCTTCAAAGGCAACTTAGAAAGCATATTTTCAAATGGTTTATAATAGGTAGGAGGTAAGATGTGGTGCTCTCTTAATGTTACATTCAATAATAATTTTCCTATGGGTAAGTTTGAAGAGTCGTATACTGGAAGTCTGACAATATCATTCAGAGATCCGTTGTCCAGTACTTGCATATTTCCATACGATTCATGAGCGTGGTAGTTCATCGTCATTGTAGTGCTTGTATGCAAATGTTTAGTTAGTACATCAGGAGTGAGGTACACGGTTCCAAGGAGTTTATCCATATTGCCGTGCTGATTATTGTTCGTCTTCTTTATTAAGATGTGGATCATTTGAGTCAGAATAGGTAAGTCTGCAGCGAAGGCCTCCTTCCAAAAGGGGTTCTTCGTATGATCTACCAAAGCAGTACGAGACCATGGCAAGCCCCACATTACTACTTCTGCATATATCTTATGGTCTGAAGTGTTGTCATCATCAAACTGGGCTTCAATTATATCGATCAATACTTTCTTAGAAACTCTTAAGCTTACTTTTTCATAAGATGATAGAGCTGGAGGGTCTGTGTCAAGATTAACCTCATCTTTTGTATCCGTCGCACTTTGTTCAGGGATCGGGTATGTCCCTATGTACTCTCTTTTTGAAAAGTAATTCAAGCCAACTAACCAATCTTCGAGATCTATGTGAAGGGGAAACTCGATGAATAATCTCTGGCAACTCAGCACGGCACGCCCATCTCTCGTTAAAAATGGACCACTGTGTTCGCCGCTTAACGCACTTATTGTTTTGATTCTGTTATTCTTTCTCAATTCTTCAATAAAGCCTATGAACAAAATGTTGGAACTGTCAAAGAGCGAATGATGAACTTCTCGTATCTCTGAGGACATCATGCTCTTCACATCGACGGAGTATAATAATGTGCCATCCAACTCGCTGACAAAATTTAGTATTCCATTCGACTTCAATACACCCAAGCTGTAAAACCAGCCTTCGTTTACCGTATCTGTTTGCAGGATATGAGGTAATGTTATATCGTCATCATATGGGAGGCTCTGAGGTTGATATGGGGGGGCTCTGGGACCGGATGCAATGTGAATATTTTTGGATTTGGAGGGAAGAGGACCGTATACCTTACATCTGCACACTAGTAACTCGTGTGTATCTGGGGAGTTATCTGTGGATCGCAAAACTTTATTCTCGCAGTACCACTTCTTAGCGAGCCCCTGCGGCCTCAATCCCTGCCAGACAAGCAAGTTGCTAAGTAACGTGCTAAAGACGTTTTTGGTAGAGAGCCTTATGTATAACTTTTCATTGTCATACGTCTTGAGGAAAACTATGGGAGGCTCGTCACCGGAACTCGACTCAGAACCCGAGTTGTTGCTCAATGAGCTAGACTTACGAGTGAGTCTTCTCCTCGCGTTATACGCGCCGCCCGCACCAGCAGCAGTTATGGTGCTCAAGTTGGTAAGAATTTGGATAAAGCATCCCTGCATCGAATTTAAGTACACATACGGCTCCGACGTATCGTTGTAAGCTACGAGTCTTCCGTCGGCGGTAATTTCTAATACCCCAGTCTGATGCCAGCTTACGGCATCAGTCGATACAACCAAGTTATTTCCCCTGAACAATCCCTTATCTCTCGCGATAATCTTGTGCGCAGGAGTTGGGTATCTCATTCTATATCGTTCTGGACTGATTTCACTTTCTTAAACGCGTTGTTTGTAAGCCGTGGGGATCCTAAATGTGGTTCCGTAACGTTGTATTCTCTTTCAAATATCTTTTTGCGCCAATTGAGTCGGCTCGAAATCTATCTCAAGCTAGCGGGTATAATTCTTCGTAGTCAGCTGCAGGCGCTTGTTGAAGACGTAACGGTTGTACGATTATTCGATTTCAGGCCTTTGCTTAGTCCTGAATGAAGATAAAAGCGGTCAAGTAAATCAAGCCCCTGAGAATCCTATAGGTGAATCACTGAATTCGGTACCGTTTTGTAAAAAAAATTCAATTGGTGCCCAAATCAGTCGTAAATGACCTGAGCGTTCACAACTAGCTAGTAATTTGTGGTTCAACTAAACTTTACTGATTATTTTCGTATAATCGGAATTTGGAAAAATTATGTAATGGGTTATGGAGTGTATATTTTCATTCCTTTTTCGAGGGCTGAGCATGCGATGGCTCTTTCAGGAAGAAAGACGTGCAATTCTGAAAGCACCATACCACTAGCTTGGTAACAGCCGTGTATACTGATAGACTTGAATAAGGGTCACTAGTAGGTCAGACCAAGGTGCCCGTACGCGGACACCTTTCGCGCTCTACTCGTATATGTGTGCCATAGTTCCATGAATATGCTACAGTGTTCGAGTTCCTCGCGCGACATGACATTAGAGCACCTACCAGATGTCCTGCAGTAGTGTCTACATCTGCATTAGACTTGCCCTTCTGACGACGCCCGGAAGTGGACTACGAAGCAGCTTTTGGCCAAAGCGCAGAAATGCCATAAAGGTATTCGCATGATCCCCTTGCTGGTGCAGCAAAATCCCAAAGTATTGCATGCTGACATAGGGGTCCGTGGAACAACGGCTGATTGTTTACACTGCCTCGGGCACTGAGGCGGCCGCCGTGTAGTGTCACAGAGTTTGGCCTCCGGCCAGTTTACGAGCAACACACTTCATAGCTCCATCGGGCGGCTCTAGCAGTGCGCATCGAAGCAACTGCGAGCAGAAAAATGAGATTTTGTGTGATGTCGACAATATCATGTCGCGCCATGCGACATATGAGGTCGTGTGCCCTAACGCGGTATCTGGTCCGCTGCCGCTGGTGCTGCTGAAATCTGGGAATGTAGATAGCAGCCGCTCCGTGATTAGTGTAGGCGGAACAAGAGATCTTCAGCGGCCCTGTAGCTAGGGGCTTCAATTCTACGATGTAGCGATGCTAGGCGGGTTGCGTGTTCAGTGTTGCTGCGTTTATCCTCGATCAGGGGCCTGAAGTGACAGATGATGTTGTACGCAGTACGTATGAAAAAATTCAAATAGTGTTTCTAGGACACGAAGCAATCAGCCAGGCAGGTACCGGTCGTTTAAGCAATAAACTGATGTGCTAATGGCCAAGGCGGTAGTGACAGTCAGTTTTCATTTTCTTCGTTAGTCAGAGTCTCACATTTTTCAAGCTATTCAAGATATTTAGTCGTACAAATGAGTAACTTGGTGTATCAAAATTTTGACGGCGATTCTGGTGATCATTCACTGGATGATTTGCCAGCACAGGTGCCTGTGGTGAATGCCAGCGATGCCGATGACTTTGACCTCGGTGAGGAGCAGAACATGAGTAGCGATATCGAGGAGTCTGAGGTAGAATTGCCTCCTCATGCGTGTGCATACTGTGGGCTTCATTCTCCCAACAGTGTAATAAAGTGCCACGGATGCAATAAATGGTTCTGCAACACGAAAAGCAACCCCAGTGGCTCTCACATTGTCACACATCTTGTGTTGTCTCGGCACAAAGTTGTATCTCTTCACCAAGACTCTGATTTGGGTGACACTACATTGGAATGCTACAACTGCGGAAACAAGAATGTGTTTCTTTTGGGGTATGTCAGCGCTAAGCAAGAGTCAGTCGTGGTGATACTATGCCGTTTGCCATGTGCCCAGCTGAAAGACATAAATTGGGATGTTAGCAGCTGGCAGTCTTTGATTGACGATAGGCAATTTCTTCCTTGGATAGCAGCTGTACCAAGCGAAGAAGAGCTCATACACACTCAACTTATATCTTACAAGCAAATAAGTAAGCTCGAGGCGCAATGGCGATTGAATCGCGATGCCAAGATAAGCGATGTTAGGGGTGACCTTGACGACGAAGAAGAGGTGTTGCCAATTTTGATGAGATACAACGATGCTTTTCAATATCAAAGATCGTTCGCACCTTTGGTGAATCTCGAATCCGAATTCGATAAGAGCTTGAAGGAATCCCAAGCTCTAGAACATATCCAAGTCAGGTGGTCTTTGGGTCTCAACAATAGACATTTGGCATCCTTCACTTTGTCTACTTTCGAAACCAATGAACTTAAGGTTGCAGTGGGTGATGAAATAATTCTCAGGTATGGTGGCCTCAGCCAGGATCCTTGGGAAGGAAGAGGTTTCATTGTAAGGTTGCCAAGTGCTTATCAGGAGGACTTCACTTTAGAGTTGAATCCTTCTAAAGTCCAACCTCCTGTTCATCTTACTACCGGCTTCACTGCAGAGTTTGTATGGAAAGGGACATCTTATGATAGAATGCAGCAAGCAATGAAAACTTTCGCATTGAAAAAAGAGTCTGTGTCCAGCTATATTTACCATAAAATTCTAGGGCACGAAGTTGAGCCAGTCGAGTTTGACATGAAGTTACCAAAGAAACTCTCTCATTCAAGTCTAACCGAGCTCAATTCTTCTCAGACGAATGCAGTGAAATCTGTTTTGCAGAGACCATTGTCATTGATACAAGGACCGCCTGGTACAGGAAAAACTGTAACATCGGCAACGATAGTTTACCACTTATCTAAGTTACATAAGAAGCGAATTTTGGTATGTGCTCCATCTAATGTTGCAGTAGATCATTTGGCAAACAAGTTGAATCTTCTAGGTCTAAAAGTTGTGAGATTGACAGCCAAATCAAGAGAAGATGTCGAAAGTTCTGTAAAACATTTAGCTTTGCATAACAAAGTATACGACTCCGCTAAGGGAGAGTTGAAAAAGTTGTACAACATGAGGAATTCCTTAGGTGAATTGTCTGAAGATAATACCAAACGATTGATACAACTTAGTAGAACAGCCGAAATGAGACTATTGAGTAGTTGTGATGTTGTTTGTTGTACGTGTGTTGGTGCAGGAGACAGAAGATTAGCTCGATTCAAATTTAGAACTGTTTTAATTGATGAAAGTACTCAGGCATCTGAACCAGAAGTCTTGATACCAATTGTGAAGGGAGCTAAGCAAGTTATTTTGGTGGGAGATCACCAACAGTTAGGTCCTGTCATACTAGAGAAAAGAGCAGGAGACGCTGGCTTGAAGCAGTCTTTGTTCGAAAGATTGGTTGTGTTGGGGCATGTACCCATCAGATTAGAAGTTCAGTATCGTATGAACCCTTGTCTCTCTGAATTTCCTTCAAATATGTTCTACGAAGGCTCGTTGCAAAATGGTGTGACTACTAAGGAAAGACTCATAAAAAACGCATCATTCCCCTGGCCGGTTATTGATCATCCTATGATGTTTTGGGCAAACTATGGGCGTGAAGAAATCTCCGGAAGTGGCCATTCGTTTTTGAATAGAGTTGAGGCCATGAACGTTGAAAAAATTATTACCCGTTTATTCAAAGACGGAATTGGACCCGAACAAATTGGTGTCATCACTCCTTACGAGGGTCAAAGGGCATATCTTATCCAATATATGTCAATTAATAGCACATTGACGGAGATGAAGGATCGTTATCTTGAAGTCGAAATCACTAGTGTTGATGCGTTTCAAGGAAGAGAAAAAGATTTCATTATCTTGAGTTGCGTTAGGGCAAACGACCAGCAAACAATAGGTTTCCTTAGTGATTCCAGAAGACTAAATGTGGCTTTAACCAGAGCTAAGTATGGGTTGGTCATACTTGGTAATCCTAGGGCTTTGTGTCGCAACTCTCTTTGGAATCACTTGCTTCTACATTTCAGAGAAAGAGGTTGTCTAGTAGATGGTACTTTGGATAACCTTCAGCTTTCTATGATACAGCTCAACAATATCAAAACAAAAGAAAGCTCTAAGGGCTTTCTGTCACATAAGTTCCTTGGGTCTAACTTTGCAAGGGATATTGATTCGGCCAGTGTTCTCTCATATGAGCCTGATGTTTCTTCCAAGCACCTCGATGAAAAGCAGTGGCCTAGCTTAAATGATGAAAATGTGTACGGAGATGATAGGAGACCTCTAAACGCAAACTACTTTAGTACGTTAGATAAAACTGATATATCCGGCAAACCTGCTGGTTCGAAAGCCCTTGAGGAAGATATCAGAAAAATCACTAGTTCTTTCGCTGCAGGGTTTGATTTCGATTAGGAATACCTCTTTATAGATTGTAATGAAATTTGGCAGCACTCAAAATCGAGATCTGAGATTAAATTAATGTCGTAACATTTCGTAATTTTGTGACAAATTGTTCTATTATGACATAAGTTAACTATATAGCCTATTGACCATAGATGCTCTAAAAGATAACGAAAACCATGAAGAATGGAAATGCAAGTCAGGTTAAAGGTACATGTCCAATAACAGATTCAAACTTGGGAGATCAATCTGTTCATGCAAGCATAAGTAAGAAAAGTATTAATATTAAAGATGGTACCATAAATGGTTACGATAAGAACCTCAATGAAACTCCTTATAGGCGAGAAGCAGTAGAGCAAGCTGGAGCTTATCAAGAAAAGTCACGCATTCAAATTAGCTTTCTGGAAAATAGTAATTCGTATAGGAAAATTTTAGACAAGGATCTGACAATTTTCAAAGGCGTTAAGCGAACAAAACTAACAGAGTATGATCTCAAACTTATACTTTATCTCATCATCAGGATCAAACCCTTCAAGTATATTGGAGATAGGTCTTTAAGCCAAACCAAGAAATGGGAGCTAATACAGACAAGATTTGCCAGCTTGAAGCTGGGAATAGGTAACGAAAGCGCCAATCTTGTCATACCGACAATCCGTACCCTACAAAGACAATTGGCTAACACAATAAAAAAGGGTAAGCTAAAGGCGCAAAAAGAAGCTAGAGATTATTTAGATGAGTCGGCCATTTACGCATTTATTGATAACTTGAATTTAGATAGCGATGTTGAGGAGTTAGAAATGGCAGTTCAAAAACTACATGAATTAAGCCAAAAGTTCAAATCAGGTCAAGGGTCGCCCATGACTTCCCTCACAATCTCACTGTATAGGAGTCCGCCTTCTTCCTTCCTGGTATCTAAGGAGCTTCCGATGCAGTCGCAAGACAAAGATCAATTGCATATGTCCGATATGCGACGACGGACGGACATGGAGTCAAATAGGGCATCCAGTCTAGAAAAGAGCCTAAAAGAGACTCACACTAAGTTACGCAATAATATTACAAGTGATATATTTTCACCTGACCGACTATTTGAACTAGTAAATATTTTCGTAGATCAAGTATCGGAATTCAATTATTTGAAGCAGGAAGAAAACAGACAAGCAGTCGAGGAAACAAAAAGAATCATACAGCAGCAACTGACATACTGTGAACACATATTGGAACAAAACCAGCAGCTTATAAAAGAGCAAGAATCATTAAGTAAACAGTTGATGGCAGATATACTATCACATTTGTCAAAAAGAGCGGGAACTAAATCCAGGCTGTCTGCCTTATCATAATGTTCAAGAGATGCTACCTTTTGTTCGACATCGCTATGGTATAAATTCAGTCCGAAGAATTTCCCTCAGAAAGGCTCGGAGAATCGATATCATTCATTTTGTGTAACAATCCGTTAATAGTTTTCGCAGTCATTTTATTTACAGGCGTATTCAATTGGCGGCTAATTTTTAAAAGATATATCAGATTACTGTGGAAGATAAAGAGTTAACAAAAAAACCTCTGCAATAGTACTTCCTCTAATATGTGGTCTATACTTATTGGCTTTTTTGTTTGCGCTACACTCGTAAAAGTGCAAAGTCAGGTGTACTATTATAATTCAGAGCAGGCTCGACTTCTCGGAAAAAGTGACATTGTATTAGGTGATCAGAGCATAATATCGCAAGCTGTACAAGAACTTCATAGTGTTAGTACAACCCCCGATCTTGATTCCTGCTCATCATGCAAAATGAGGCTTCAAGTAGCTAAATTTGTGTCATTAAGCCGGCCTGATCTAGTTACCGAGATATTTTTAAGATGGTGCCTTGAATCAGGTCACGATAAACTGATCTGTAATTTAAAGTATGGTGAATCTGTTTACGGTATTTCATCTTATGGCAACGATTTTGCAAAGTTGGTCCGATTAATGAAGCCGGAGGGGATCGATGGCGACTATTACTGTTATTTCCATGAGTCTGATTGTCATGTGATGCCACGGACTCCTGAGGTAGACTTGAGCGACTGGTGGCCTCCTAAACCAGACGTATATGATGCCCCTCCTGGAAACGGAAACTCTTTCAATGTGTTGCATGTTAGCGACTTCAATGTACAGTTGGACTATCAAGTTTTGGGAGAAGCAAACTGCTCGGAGAATTTATGTTGTAAACCACATAGCTCCAATTCTGTTTCAATTTCTAAAGGATATGACTATTCTAGCTTATATGACTCTCATTTAGGATTGTCTTTCTACACAAGCACCTACCGTAACGGATACTACGAAAGAGGCTCATACCTTGATCAATACGGCTTAGATATCCCACGCTGGCTGCCAGCACATTCGATGGGGTCGTATTCTTGTGATGCGCCTTATGTCCTTGTTAACAATACCTTGAAAACCATCAGAGACTACCATCAAAACATGTTGAAATTTGAATTTGCTATTTTTACTGGTGGCGCTGTCGATCACTCGTCAAATCTACTTATTGACCACGAAACTGTTTTAAATGCACAGAAGTCTATCTATAGTAGCATGAAATATTACTTAGACAGAGTGCCCGTTTTCCCTACAATGGGCAGTAGAGATGTGTTCCCAGTCAACCAGTTTCCTCAAAAGGATATGCCCACTTCTCCACTTTACCAATGGCAATTTGATTTCTTGGCTGATACCTGGCAGGATAATGGCTGGTTGGGCCCCGAAGCTACAAAACAGGTCAGGTATTCCAAAATCGGGTACTCTGTCCATACTGAAAGAGGATTGAAAATCATCTCGTTGAATTCAAATACTTGGAACGTAGAGAATATGTATGTTTTTCGGAACATTACTAACATTGATTCTTTTGGTACGTGGAGGTTTCTAGTCAAGGAACTTCTTGATAGTGACGAAAACGATCAAAGAGTTTGGATTATTGCGCATCTACCACCCAGTACTAAAACGCTTCCTGTGTCAGCGAATGTTTTTATACAAATTATAGAACGGTTTTCTCCAAAGGTTATTGCTGCCTTATTTTTCGGTCATGATTTGAAAGATCGATTCAATGTTATCTATGCTGGAACTGGTGAAGACTCTAAAACTTTGAAAAACGCTTTAAATTTTGCATTTATTGGTCCCTCTGTTAGTCCTTATACGGGACTCAATCCAGCTTGGAAATATTATGCTGTTGATGAAAAGAATTTTCAAATTGTTAACGCATTCACCTATTACACTAAGCTAAATGATTCGTTTGTAAATGAGGGTCTTGAACCAATCTGGGATTTTGAGTATTCTGCGAGGGAAGTATATGATCCAGAAGACACATGGCCTTATGATAGAGGCTTAGATCACGAGTTTTGGCATCAGGCGAGTCTTTTGGTTAACTCTCTGTCAGAAATAAAACGAAAATTTGTTGAATTTGAGTATAGAAGGTCACCCTTCATTCCTGAGAATTGCGAGGATGACTCAAATAATGAAGAATACTGCATTTCTTCAACTTTCACTGTTGATCAACGGAAGCAATGTATGGTCACTGAAGATCAAAATAATTACCACGAACCTTTCTTAGATGTCGAATACATACATGTCTTAAAACCTGATGCTACTCCAGAATATAAGCCAGTACACGATACTATGGAGTCTTCTCCTCCCAAAGTTTTCGATGAAGAGGACGGTTCATACCAAAAGCATTTTCTTCTAGATACAAACTCAATACAGGGACAGTCGGTAGATGGATCTGGGCTGACTCCTGAGGGTGCAAGTGGAAATGATGATAGCTGGACTACGTCTAACACTGATGGAAAGTTGGATTCAGTTTTACCAGGATACGAACGCAAATCCAAAACCTCATTAAGAGAAAAACTTAATCGAAGTTTAAAAGGCATTACTTCAGAAATAATGCTAAGACGTCGCTAGACATGATGAATAAAGCACGCATATCACTTACTTTTTTTTTTTCTCCTTTTTTTAGGTGTTTTATAACAGCTCATTGCTCATTAGCTTCCGTCATAATATCCACCGTTATGGAATATCATTGATGCTTTAAGATAATATTTTAATAGGGCTACTCCCAAATAGTAATTTTCATGAATACAAATTATTTACATATACCAAGATTTCAAGTGTGTGCAGTGTTGCAACTACCTTCAAATTGGCGAAAATCGCAAAATTCTCGAGTTTCTCTTTCAAACCAGGAACTGTAACTCAAATTACTAACCGCATCGAGGATTAAATAACACACCTGGGATCAAATATGTAGGAGCACGAGGTCGCTCATGTCTGTTAAATGAAGCCTCATATTTCATACTAAAATTTTTTTCATATATACTGCCATATTCAGGAGAAGACGCTTTACGTAGAAGAGAAGATCGATACTTTCACAAATGCATCTAGATTGGTGTAGCCGGTAAAGCTGAGGCAAATAACTCCATTGTATGTTCACTTTATATAGCAGCTACATTCTAATTTCGGTTTTTACTAAGACATGCATATACTTCAAACTTGATATTCGGAAGTCAACTTTTTGTTCCCGAAGCTTGGATCTAAAACAGCTGTACTGTTGTATGAAGCTACTGTTGTGCTACTTTTGTTGAGATTTTCATAATTATGGGTTTCAATTATTTCGAATAATGTACACACAAATAAAGATCGTTTTATATAAAAATGACCATAGGTATCAGCTTCCTTTGAGCAAGAAAAGGCAATTATTGACACACATTGATTTTTATTGACCAGGAGCTTCATGTAGTAGAATGAAGTAATGCAAATGAAAATGTTGAAGGTGACATCCCTACCGTGCATAGTAAGGTATGATTCAGTTTAATCAGTGATACCAGGAAAGAGTATCTAAGAAGCGAGAAAATAAATCTGTAACAAAAAACGAAGGATATCAGTAAAGCGGTACCAACAATGACGAGCCGAAAAAATGAGGCGTAATGAAAATGTGATTGAAAACATCCGATAAAGAAAAGAAAGGTGTAATGTCTAACTGGTAAAAATGTGATCCTGGATACTCCTTTCAAGATTATGCTGAAAGCGAAACATTCATCGTATAATATAGTCGTAATGCAGTTAATAAAGATTGAAAGAAAATCAGAAGGATATCAAATTGATATTATCTAATTCTGCATCTTGCCAGTTCTGCAACAAAGGGCCACAGGAATTGAGTATGTTGTTGGTTCCTTCTGTTGTATTCAGAAAAGCTGGTTTGAAATCTTCTATATCTGAATGCTCCGTACATGGGGTGTAAGTTTCCGAGGCATACTCCAATGACTGACTGTCATCCGAACTCGAAAAACTGTTGTAGCCGAAGCTAGGTGCTTGGTCATTAAGAAACATAAATGCATCCAAGTCCATGTCTTTTCCTGGAAACTCGCAATGTGGAATCTTTGTGTCAAATGAAATGTTATCTGATCTTACTTGCTGAGCAGGCAATTCAATGTTTTTGGGTGCTTGCCCAATGGGACTGGACTTTGGTGCTTTGTATGTCTTGAACTGGAACTTTCCTGTTCCCGATGCTTTCCTGGAAGCTGGAGCTGAGCTTGCCTTTGGTCTTTTGGGAAGTGTCTGGGTCTGCTGGTCAGGTTGCAACACGGGTATATTAGACAGGGTAAAGGCTCTCTTTAAGGAGTCACGAGGCTTTGTGGGTATATTAAGAAAAGCGTTCGTAGCATCATTTTCACTCGATGGAACCAAGCTTGAGGCAGGGATCTGAGAGTGGAATGATGAGTGCAATGTACCATTCAGCGCTAAAAAGTAGTCGCTATGTGGCACAGAAATACTAGAGGCGTTGGTGCTTTGAGAAGTTTCTCCTTCAAAGTCATCCTCCGAGTCTAACGGACGAGAGAATATTCCCAATCCATATTGGTCACCAAGCATGAGCGAACTGCGGAAGAGCTCATCGAACGAGGCTTCTTCCCAATGGCTGCGCGAGGCTGAAGAGAATTCGCTGTTGTCTGCAGGACTAGACTCGAGACTTTGTGACTGTTGTTCAAAGCTCGATACCGGCGTCAACTCTGCGCTGCTCATCACAGACTCGGAACCCGAGTCGCTTGACTCACTTGATTCGCTCGAGGAATCCGCAGCGTCTTTTTTGACGGGAGACAAGTCGACAAAGACAAAGCTCTTTGGCATGCCTGGTCTGTTCTTGGGTCTCTTCAAAGTTCCGGATCTTCTAGCGCTGTAGCGCTTGCCACCAGCACCGGCAGCGATTCTTAGCGAATTCTGCCAACATTCGACGGTGCTGCTTGTGACGGTGCTCTGCTTTGCGGCGCCTGCCTTCTTGACGCGCCACAACTTTTTTCCGTTGGCTGGGGGCGCAACGTTGATTTCTCTCTCCATTTTTAGGCTTTGTTCTTTTTTGTGCTCTAATTCAGTTATCATACGATTAGTGAGCTTATGTGTGCTACTTCGGACGAATTGAGGGTAGACCTGCTGTAGCGTAGGTGTGAATCGGTCGCTTTTATGTTTGATTGCGGCCAATGGTAGCTACTTCTGTCTTCTTTGTTAGTGTTCTTCTAGCTGCTTGACTTCCAGCGTCCTCTAACAGTCTATAGAATGTACTTTTCAGAATCTCCTTCTTGCTACATTGCGGATTCTCTCCGTAATATATAGCGCCAGAAGAAAATCCTCGCATCCATCCCCAAAGCGCCCTACAGCCAATCTGAATTGTTGTGCCCACCTGTGTGCTTTTCGTAATCAATGCCCTCCTTCTGGCCTCCCAATTGTCATGTTCTTCCGCATGCATTGGTCAAAATTTGGATGTAAACAGTAAGCTAATTACTTTTGATTCCTTCCATAAAAAAAAAAAAATGCAAAATAAAGTCGATGCAAGAAAAGAATGCATAGTGTAGATCATGCATAGGACAAAGTACCCCGGATTCTTATTATCATCCTCGCCTATCAGAAGTCTCCTATGAGCTGCAATTATCATTTTCACATTGAAGATAGGCACTCTCGTTCGTTAGCAGGCATTCAACAGGCAGAGGTATGGTGTCGCCGCAAGCGAGAGAATTCAAAAGAAGGCAGTTGATACGGACAGGGAGCAACAGATGGACTGAGAAGCTAGGCCACAGTCATGCGCATAAAAGTATTGGAAAGCATTTTGACGCCATGAAAATAAAGAAGTCGAGTTATGGCCGTTTTCGCCTGGTCTAGCTGAGGGTCTGCAGTTATTCACTGGTAGTCCCACTGGGCTCATTAGGGAAGGGGGGCGCACGGAGTGCACTCCGCACCCCGAAGAGGAAATCATTTAATTCCAAAACATACCTTATTGAGAAACTTTGGTCAAAACACGCATAATAAAACTTCCCAGAGGAGAAATTACAGTACAACCCCTCTTTCCAAATTAGGAATGCGGTAATTAGAAGCATCAGATTCTTCGGTAGATAGAGTGACGGCATGTGCAGTCGCATAATAGCTCATGAGGAGAGAAGGTTGCATGTGCCAAATAGAGAAAGAGGAGACTTAATGAATTTCCTAGGTAGGAAATCAGATGGGAAGCAGCACATGCAACTCAAATAGCCTAATTAGCTAAAGAGGTTGCGTCGATGTGCGGTTGTTGCTGCTGCAGCCGTCGTTAGGCTAGCTCGCTATTAGGCGTATTTCTGCATGAATGCTTGAAATATACACTAAGTTGGAAAGTCAATTAGTGATGTAATTACTTTAATAGGAAGGAGAGTGAAGATGCCTGCCTCTTTAGGTAAGCTGATGAGCTTTAACGGCTTAAATGTCCAGGCGGCTTCAGGATGGTTGCCCTGTTGGCCTCCGTTGCCAGGCCTTGAGCGAACCCAACGTCCAGTGCATGCCGGCGTGAGGAATATACTGTTTACAAACCACCGTATCGGTCCGTCGATTGTACGGAAATCTTATTTTCTCATTGCTAGCAGGTCGATGGTCCGCGCGGGAACGGCGATTTTACGAAGGGTAACGGCCAACACAATTTAGACTTTCTTGAATGCGCTTAGCCTCTTAGACAAGTAATGCACATATTCCTTGGCCTACCTCACGAGCAGTTGGGGAGGGACGTCAGAATACTCCTCACTGTGCTTCTAGACTGCGCTTTCAAACTATCTCAGGCTCGCTGAACTACGTAGAGGGGTATTAACTCGCATTGGGCCGAATACCTTTTGTCATCGCTCTCTTTTTCTAGTCGCTCTGCATTGAAAATGAGTTTCTCCTGCCTATCTAGTACTCAGGGCGTCAACCGACTGATCTTCCGCATTTCAAACTGAAGGGGGAGTAAGACCGCTAGTGACGGCATTTCGACTAAAGCGTTGATTTGCCTGCAGCACCTTGCTGCAAAGCGAGCACTAAGGCATTGGCTGCCCTCTTTTTTTCCCGCTTGCGACGTCTAAACAATGACACTCTTGGTCTATGACCCACACTATAGCAACTGCGTCCTGAGGTGACAGTTGCTCAAACAGCCAATTCAAAACGTTACGGATTCAGTAGCCTCTGGCGGATAATGTCTTACCTTTCGCGCGCTTTTCCATATACTATTTGTGGCGTCGCTAGTAGTCGGCGTTCTGAGCGGAGAAGACAACAAACCCATTACTGCGAAATTCCTGCAAAACATAGCTCCTTCGATTTAGTCTGCAATGTAGGGCTACTCTGGCTGCTGGACCGAGGAGATGTTACTCACTACTCAATGAAAGGAGGCCCGTAGTACCACTGTGGAGTACGCTACGACGACTGTAGTCTGCATACATTCAGAAGAGAAAAAATATCGCTTCCGTTTGAAAAAGACACTATATTTTCACAAGACAGGTAAAGCTGAGGGGCACATCCGGCTGATGGAGTATCTACGGTAGTTCACATTAGCTAATAGAGTAACTGACTGTCTAGTACCCCATCGAAATATGGGGAAAGAACCTATTTCGGATATAGGTTTACAAATCGGGTATGTAGAACGATCAGGAGAGTCAGAGGGGGAAGGGAGATGGTAACATGTATGCACGGCCTGAGCCGTATGCGTGAGATGCACATCGGTACTGCTCTATTTCTCTGAGCTGCTGATACAGGTTGGTTGAGCAAACGAAGCCTTGCTTTTGTAGAAAGTTTTCATATTATAATGCACACATAACACTATGTAGTTATGAAGACACCACAGTTGTTTTAACCGGTTACTTTGCTCGTTCATCAAGACACCTCATCTGTGGTTAGTCGGGACACAAATGTGTTTCACAAAAATTAAGGTCTGCCTGCGTTTCGACGAGCAATGCTTTTTAATGCGCTTGTGTATGTTCCTTTGCCAAAACCGGCAAACGACTACCATTAAGGAGGAATCAAGAGGCAGCGTATACGATATGGGAAACTATACCGGCGTAAAGTGGCTTGTCCAAAGAAGATGAATAATGGTGATGTCAAGGCAAATATGGGATGAGCTATCACGGGGGTTGGCTGCTTGGTCATTGGCAAGTAATGGCGCATAGTCTAGCAAGTGAGTCGTTACAACATACTGACGGCTCGGAGTACGGCTCTACATACCCAGAGCCACACCATAGTGTTATTCTCGCTTTAGTCCTCGTCACTTACCATGTCAGCTATCTTCACTTGAAAGAATATAAAAGAAACACAAAAGGTTCTTGCCGTGCAAAGATGAATAAGTAGAATAGATCATGAACATCACAGTGAGTTCGAGCGTTGACCGAGAAATCTAGCAGAGTTCTAGCTTGCAAGGCATAAACAGTCCAGATAGGCAGCACCAAGAAGCGAGAAATGCACAACATAAGAGGAGCACTATAATGGCACGAAGATCACTTCTGCGAATTCGAGCCGTTATCATTACTCTGTTGTGCTAGATACTCCTTGAGCCGTTTCTTCGCCTCTGGCGTATAATCAAGCGTTCGAGAGTCAAGTTGGCGAATGCTGAAAGGGACTTTCTCTCTTTTTCTTCTCTCGACCTCTTCTTCAGAATAAGGCTCAAACTTGACAAATTCAAAGTCTTTACCTGTTCTCCATACCACATAAGCACCAGCAAACACAGCGAAGGTGCCTACCACCAAACGGTGACTAAAGGGAGGACCTGACGTCATGTTGTTTCAACGTACGATGATTCCAAACGATCCGTGTAAGTGTGCTTCTTTGAAATGTAAGATGACCACTGTTTATGGGTGTTGCGCTATTGCTACCGTCGTGAGTATCTATGGTGTCACGAAAGGTCGATGGCTAGCAGCTTACAAAACGTTTCTACCGGAGTTTCTCTAGAAGTTCTTCAACAGAATTGAGCTACTGAAACAATTTGTAGTATCAGGAATCCGTAACTAGTGTTGATGCAGAACTATGTCTCTGATAGTTAGTAGGTATGCTGCCAGTGAGACCTGCAAGGCTTGAAAACGATGCCCGCCAGACACCCGGTGCTCTCGCACGACCCTCCACAATTTAAGGGCGTGCGGAAACCATTAATGAGACTGGCACCAGCAAAGTACCAGCGGTTAACAGTCCCTGTGATCTTAAGACGATACAACAGGCGAACACAGCAACCGCTAGCTTATACAAATACAGACACAAGGTCTCGCACGGGTGGGACAAAAGATACACATACAGGCAACCCCCATTCAAAAGAATTTGATCGACCACGCTCCTGCAGAAGTGTAAAACAACATCCTCATTGACCGGACTCAACCATAAAGTAGTTGGCGTTCAGATCCCTACCAGAGAAGACCACCAGGCAGCATAATGGCAGCGCTACCAAAAAGAATAATCAAAGAGACAGAGAGGTTGGTGTCAGACCCGGTGCCCGGCATCACGGCCACGCCCTCCGAAGACAACCTCCGCTACTTTCATGTCACCATAGAAGGCCCACTGGCGTCGCCATACGCAAGCGGCCTCTTCAAGTTGGAGTTGTACCTCCCCGATGACTACCCCATGTGTGCGCCCAAGGTGCGGTTTTTGACCAAAATATATCACCCCAATATCGACAAGTTGGGCCGCATCTGTCTCGACGTGCTCAAGGACAATTGGAGTCCTGCATTGCAGATCCGGACCATCTTGCTCTCAATCCAGGCGCTCTTGGCTGCCCCTAACCCGGATGACCCCTTGGCAAACGATGTGGCCGAAGACTGGAAAAAGGACGAGCAGGCTGCCATCAAAATGGCCCAGGAATGGACCGCGAAGTACGCTTCCGCCCCCCTGCAGTAGCGGCTTCTATTCCTGGAAACTACTGGCCATACGTTTGCACATATCTATATTCATCTACGCTATAACTTTTTTGCCCGGATGAGCCGCTCCTCGTTCGATTATTATCTACATAGCTACCTATTATTTCCCATGACATTTAATGAACGATAATGTCTATGGCCGCCTTGTACATTCCTGAATCGTGCGCGTGGATCTCCACGCTTTTACTCCTTTGTAGAGCACAGTACCTCTAGCATCAACTCTGATGGTTTAAGTACCCGCATAAATGCTTCGGTGTATGTCGTCTCGTCAAATATAGCTATTGATTAGAAGTGTTTAGTAAATAAGTTGGCTTTATCTAGTCTTATTAATCATCCTGGACCAAACCGCTTTTTGATCTGTGCAGCAAAAAATTTTCCTCCTTTTTCTACCGGCGCGCTTAAATCTTTTAAAGGTTCCAGCCGGCTAATAGTACGTCACCTTTTCCTGATCTCTCGTGAACGAAGGGAGTAAAGAGCGATCAAGCTATTATACATTGGAAGATATATAAAGATAGGCATTGCGGCACCAGTAAATAGAGAGCACGGTTTAAAATTGGGATTTTTTACAGTGGGAAGCTTTAAATAGAACAGGGATTAAAGGAAGACGTGTAGACGTCGGCTGAAGGATGAGTTTTCGAAATAAGAGCAAGGAAAGCAAAGGAGGAAGTACAAATCAAAGCCCTTTTGAAGAAAGACATGCCCGGTTCGAAGACAGCGAGGAAATGGGAGAAGATCGCGTGGTACGCCAGGGATCCGACAGGAGAAACTTCAGCGATGAAAGTTTCCGGTCAGCCAGGCTGGCGTCTGGGTCCAGCAAACAGTCGCAGGGCGAGTTTGTGGTGCGCGGGGCGCCTCTTGAGTATGAGACCGATGGCGATAGCGCCGATAGCGTGCTCAATACGCCCAATCTCAGCGTCGTGAGCCCCAGGAGCCGCAGGCAGTCGCTTCGCTTTCAGATCCCAGCAGCGAGCGGAACACCGCCTACGTCTGCGTCGGGATCCAGTGCGAATGATAGCCATGCCAAGCACACCATGCACAGTGGTATGGAGTCGCCGTTTATGGATAAGAATGTCATCTTGGAGGATGAAGTCTACGACAGCAGGTCGCCGTTTGCGGACAGTAACGAGTCCACATTCGTGGGGACCGACAATGCATTGGAGGCACCGGTAAATAGAGAGGCCACTGTTACCAAGAGACACAGATGGGGTACTATGCGAAATAAAAAGGGAAGGCCCCAAAACGATATAGGCAGGTCTAAGACAATGAAGGGCTTGCTCCACCACAACAAAAGTATTCTCAGATCAAAGTCTCGAAAAAATCGCTCCCGACAGGGGTCCATCAGAAAGCCCAATACTAGCACCGACATCCCGCAGGACTCGGATGATGACGAATCCGATAACACCCCGAAAGATCCTAGAGATAAAAAGGAAGAAAAGAGAAGTGTTGTTTTCAACCTACCCTTACCGGATGAATATCTAGATCCCGAAACAGGAAAGCCGACTACGACTTACTCCCGTAATAAGATCAGAACTACTAAGTACACTCCCTTGACATTCTTGCCCAAAAATATCTTCAATCAGTTCGTACACAACATAGCCAACATATACTTTTTGGTAATGAATATTTTGGGTGCATTTCAAATATTTGGAGTTCCCTCTCCAGCATTGGCAGCAGTTCCGTTGATCGTCATTGTCATTATTACCGCTATAAAAGATGCCATTGAAGATTCAAGACGCACGTCAAGTGATTTAGAAATTAATAACCAGATTACACACATTTTGGGTAACAACCCCTCCTGCGTCCGCAAAGAATACTTTTACGAAAATCCAAACCAGGATGAAGATAAGGTCTCTGCTTGGAGACGATTCAAGAAGTTAAACTCAAGATTATTGTTCAGATTTATTGCATGGTGTAATAGAAACCTTTCTCAAAAGGGACGAGCTGAAAAGATGCGGGAAAGAAACAAAAAAGCCAATGAGGTTAACGTCAATCAACGAAAAAGTTTTGATAGTGCATACATGGCCTCGCCAAGACCCTCGGGGGAGACCACAAGACGATCATTTCAACATGGTCGCCCATCAACATCTGCGGCCGAAAGACAACTTAAATTTAGTAGAGGTTACTGGAAAGATGTCAAAGTAGGTGATGTTATTCGAGTTTACAGCAACGAGGAAATTCCGGCTGATGTCGTAATACTATCAACCAGCGACGCTGATAATTGCTGTTATGTCGAGACTAAAAACTTGGATGGTGAGACTAACTTGAAGGTAAGACAAGCTCTAAAGTACGGCTCAGTTCATCAAAAGATAAAGAGGGCAGATGATTTGGTGCACCATCAGTTTCAGATAGATAGCGAAGGACCTCATCCGAACTTATACTCTTATGAAGGTAATTTGAAGTACACAACAGAAGGATCAGATCAGATGAACCAAGAGTCCATCAGTATTAATAATATTTTACTTAGAGGATGTACTTTGAGAAACACTAAATGGGTCATAGGCATAGTAGTGTTCACCGGCGATGATACAAAAATTATGCTCAATGCCGGCATTACACCAACAAAGCAGTCCAGGATGTCACGCGAACTCAATTATTATGTTCTAATGAATTTCATACTTTTATTTATTATTTGTTTTGCGGCTGGTTTAGTCAATGGTCTATATTATCGAACCCATCATACTTCAAGGGATTATTTTGAATTCGGTACGATTGCTGGCACACCAGCCAAAAATGGTATTGTGGACTTTTTTGTTGCACTTATTTTATATCAATCGTTGGTTCCTATCTCTTTATACATAACGATAGAAATTATCAAAACAGCCCAAGTATTTTTCATCTATGCTGATTTGGGTATGTATTATAAAAAGTTGGATTATCCCTGTACTCCAAAATCATGGAGCATTTCAGATGATTTGGGCCAAATCGAGTATGTATTCAGTGACAAGACCGGTACTCTTACTCAGAACCTAATGGAATTCAAAAAATGTACCATCAATGGAAAAATGTATGGGAAAGCTTACACGGAAGCATATGCTGGTCTCCGGAAAAGACAAGGAATAGATGTAGACGCTGAAAGTGCAAGAGAACGAGAGATTATTGCTAAGGAAAAGGAAGAAATGATTGCCAAATTAAAGAACATATCGATGGCTAATTCGCAGTATTACGACGATTTAACGTTCATTTCAGAAGAGTTTGTTAACGATCTAACGAATAAGGAGAACCTCAGACAAAAAGATGCTGATGAGCATTTTATGTTGGTGTTAGCATTGTGTCATTCGATATTGGTGGAAGAAGATCCTGATAACCCTGAAAATCTACTTTTGAAAGCACAATCTCCTGATGAACTAGCATTGGTAGAGACCGCTAGAAGTTTGGGCTTTGTTTTCAAAGGAAATACCTCTAGAGGTGTTTTGGTTGAAATTCATGGCGTAATGAAAGAATATCAGCTTTTGAATACTCTTGAATTCAATTCTACTAGAAAGAGGATGAGTGCCATTATAAAGATCCCCGGTGATAAAGAAGGTGAGGAACCAAAAGCGTTGTTGCTTTGTAAAGGTGCAGATTCTGTGATTTACGATCGTTTATCCCGTACTAAGAACGATAGAGACCTTCTCAACTCGACTGCTGGCCACTTGGAATCGTTTGCTACTGAAGGCTTAAGAACTTTATGTATCGCCCAACGAGAGCTTTCGTGGTCGGAATACACCGAATGGAATGCTCGTCACTTGGAAGCAGCTTCTTCGCTTGACCATAGAGAAGCAAAAATGGAGGAGGTCGCCAGTTCCATTGAGCAGGAGTTAGTATTACTAGGTGGCACTGCGATAGAGGATAGATTACAAGAAGGCGTACCAGACTCTATAGAAACTCTAGGACATGCAGGTATAAAATTATGGGTTCTTACTGGTGACAAAGTGGAAACCGCTATTAATATTGGGTTTTCGTGTAATTTGTTGGGCAATGACATGGAGTTATTGATAATAAAGTCTTCACTTTCTGACGAAGACAGACGAAAATATGGCATAGCTGATACTGACAAGGAAGTCGATATACTAGACAAGATGATCAGTCTGTTATTGAAAGGAAATTTCAACTTAGAGGGGACTATTGAAGAGGTTGAGCAGGCTTCTGATGATCACTCTCCTCCTGGAGACGGTTTTGGTCTCGTCATTGATGGTGACGCGCTCAAAACTGTATTAAATGACAAAGATATTAGAAGAAAGTTCCTTTTGTTGTGTAAGCAGTGCAAAGCTGTCTTATGTTGTAGAGTCTCTCCTGCTCAGAAAGCTGCTGTTGTTAAATTGGTCAAGGAATCGCTTGATGTCATGACTTTGGCAATCGGAGATGGATCAAACGATGTTGCGATGATTCAAGCTGCCAACGTAGGAATTGGAATTGTGGGGGAAGAAGGTAGACAAGCAGCTATGTCTTCTGATTATGCTATAGGCCAATTCAGATTCTTGACTCGTTTATTACTTATTCATGGACGGTGGTCATATAAGAAGTTTAGTGAAATGATTCCCAGTTTTTTCTACAAGAATGTTATATTTTCAATTGCCCTTTTTTGGTACGGAGTATTCAGTAATTTTGATGGCTCTTACTTATTCGAATTTACATATTTGACATTCTATAACTTGGCATTCACCTCGTTACCTGTCATATTTTTGGGAATATTCGATCAGGATGTCCCTGCCAAAGTTTCCTTGTTAGTACCTCAGCTTTACAGGACAGGTATCACAAGAAGTGAATTCACAGAGCCCAAATTCTGGTGTTATATGATTGATGCGCTCTACCAGTCTGTCATATCTTTCTTCTTTCCCTATCTTATGTACTGCAAAGGCTTTCAAAATATGCAAGGATTGCCCCTTGATCATCGGTTCTGGATGGGTATTGTCGTGGCGTGCATTTCATGTATTTCATGCAACATATACATTTTGTCGCACCAATACAGGTGGGATTGGCTTTCTCTGTTGATTGTCGCTTTATCCATATTAGTGGTGTACGGGTGGACTGGTATCTGGACTTCATCGATGCAAAGTGGTGAATTTTACAAGGCTGCGTCTCAAGCATTCGGATCGGCGTCCGTGTGGGCGTGTACGTTTATTGGTGTATTAATTTGTTTGATTCCCAGAGTATTTTACGATTTTGTGAAGAAAATATACTGGCCAGCTGATGTGGATATTATACGTGAGTGTGTGCGCCGGGGTGATTTCGATCCCTACCCTAATGATTACGATCCTACGGATCCAGAAAGACCCAAGATCAGTAACTATACGAGCGAGACATTACGTCGTATGAGTATGGGCGCCAAGTCGCCTCCAATCTCGTCGCTGTCTCTAGGAAGCACTGATTTGGAACATCAACCAGTGCCAGTGCATTTACACGAGTACAGTGATAATCGTCGATATCTCTCAGGACCTCGCATGAATGAAGACGAGGCTCGGCTAAGTGCAAAAAAAGGAGTTGATGACGACGAAATGAGTTCCTCGGTGCAAGAACAGGTTGCTTCGAGGTCCTCTTTCTCCCAACGTTTCCGCCACTATGACCGTCCTCTGGAGTCTGCACCAAGCAACTCGTCACATAATGCAGTAGGTTTGCCTCATCCAACCAGTCAGAACACCAACCGCCGTTCAATGTGGAGCAGATTCAGCCGCAACAACAAGACTCTGTCTTTCTACGACAATGGTTCGTTGTTCGACTCATACAATGCGACCGACAGCACATCTTTGCGCACGGAAGAAATTGCCTTAGAAGATTTCAGAGCCGCTCGCCCCCAGTCAATGTCTAAAGATGTGTCGTGATGTTTCAAAAAACCTATAGATGTATATAGAGCTAAATTAGCAAAGAAAATGGTAAATTTTTGTGTTTCACGGTTTTAATGTAGATATTATTTAGTATATAATCGTAACACATATAAAGAAGCGCAAAAAACTTCACTTTACGTATCTACAGCAGCGCTAGTGGGAATTGCGCTAATCTCCAGAGATGTGCGAACCGTTTGGAAGGGTAATAAAACTGGCGTCATGTTGCACCTCTCTTAACGTTACCAGTACGGTAGGTAAAGACGGGGTGTAGTAGAGGAGTAGCGACGCATCCAAACTCCGAATCTGTCGTGTTCCGATATTTACTCGGGCAGCGAGCGTGCCTCCTCCAAAGTATGTTTAAAGCGTGCGATGCACCACCCGCGCGAGGATACAGAAAGAAGTACCTTCGTCCAGTGGCCTCCACCGGGAAGCCGTTACAGGGGTGGCTACTGTCTGTACTGCAAAACATTAGCCGCCGTTCAAAGTGGCGGCTACCGCAACAATATTTTACGGCGTAGGCTAGCACAAGCTCCGGTCAAGCTATTTGCCCTCGGATGACTGTCAGCCTTTTGGGTCGGTTGGCTGCAAAAACGTCGCAGTGCACCGGACACTCCGAACCCGCGCTCCCATCCGACACACCAGCCACAGACCGGTCGCACTAACCGATATACCGGCCGCGAAAAGTAGTGCACGCCGAGACGTCACGGGCGGGTAAGCTGCCGCCAATGCGCGCTACTGTCGCAGTTTGTAGCGGCCCCGTAGCAGAAATACTAAACACAAAACAGGCACCAAATCAACCGGCCACGACTATTCTCACAAGCTCGCATCCTACCCAACTCCGGGCTGCCCCTCGCAAAAACACCGGCGCTGCACAGGCGCAACAGCTGCTAGAAATTGAACCTACGTGGACCGCTGAAACAGGAGCCATGTAGCGCTGACGGTTACAGCGGTCGTCTACATCCGTTCAGTGCATTTCTCTTGCCCATAAAGGAAGCTGAGTCGGAAGGTAACGGGCACCTTAACTGATCCAACCAAGCAAAGAAAAAAAAAGAAAAGCATAAATAACACCGAGGTCGCAGCGTTACCCGGCGTGCTGGCGGTTTTGTCGCGGGAACAGCGCGCATCGAGCCAATTAGAAGCTTGCAAAGTATTGGCGGGCAACGAAAAAATCTTGAATATATATAGAGGGATTTTCAGGGCGATCCGTGAAAAAGAATATAAGAGAGGGATTTGCACTGTTCAAAGGCATAATTTCTGGATCTGTAGAAGTGGCCGTATATATTCAATAGATTTTTATCACAGGTACAAGCACAAGCACAATGAGTGGAGATTCTAACTTTATTACCGACTTTTTGATGGGTGGTGTTTCCGCCGCCGTCTCCAAGACCGCTGCTGCTCCAATTGAGAGAGTTAAGTTGTTGATTCAAAACCAAGATGAAATGATGAAACAGGGTCGTTTGTCTAGAAAGTACGACGGTATTGTTGAGTGTTTCAGAAGAACCGCCGCTGACGAAGGTATCACCTCTTTCTGGAGAGGTAACACTGCCAACGTTATCAGATACTTCCCAACTCAAGCTTTGAACTTCGCCTTCAAGGACAAGTTTAAGGCCATGTTCGGTTTCAAGAAGGATGAGGGTTACTGGAAGTGGTTTGCCGGTAACTTGGCTTCCGGTGGTATGGCTGGTGCCACTTCCTTGTTGTTTGTCTACTCTTTGGACTACGCCAGAACCAGATTGGCCAACGACGCCAAGTCCGCCAAGGGTACTGGTGAGAGACAATTCAACGGTTTGATTGATGTCTACAAGAAGACTCTTGCTTCCGATGGTATTGCCGGTTTGTACAGAGGTTTCGGACCATCTGTTGTTGGTATCATTGTTTACAGAGGTTTGTACTTCGGTTTGTACGACTCCTTGAAGCCAATTGTTCTTGTTGGACCATTGGAAGGTTCTTTCATCGCCTCCTTCTTGTTGGGTTGGGTTGTTACCACCGGTGCCTCTACTGCTTCTTACCCATTGGACTCTGTTAGAAGAAGAATGATGATGACTTCTGGTCAAGCCGTTAAGTATAACGGTGCTTTCGACTGTTTCAAGAAGGTTATTGCTGCTGAGGGTGTCGCTTCCTTGTTCAAGGGATGTGGTGCTAACATCTTGAGAGGTGTTGCTTCTGCTGGTGTCATCTCCATGTACGACCAGTTGCAAGTCATCTTGTTCGGTAAAAAATTCTAAGCTGAGATCTCTAATTAATGTATAATTTATGTATATATTTTGGGTATTAATTAGTGATTAAATCCTATTTATTTCACTTGAGTAGTCTCATTGAGTTCAGCACCATAATTCTTTTCCTTGTTCATGTATTATGGTGAAAGCAGATTGGTACTTTCGCAAACTGAAACAATTTTCCTTCATTTGTTTAGTTTTACCACATGTCTCTAAATTGCCACTCGTTAGTCATTTCACATATTCCACATCCTTGTTAGTCTCCTCTTATACTTCACTTGCCGCACGGAGCCCTCCTTGCTGCTCTTCGTCAGCCTCGTACGTTCCAAGGCTACCAGTAGGCCTCGTCAAAAGTGAGACATCAGCAGGGTATTTGTCCTTATAATATGCAGGTTTCCTGATGATGATTAATTTTTGCAATTTTGTGTAAATCTTAATATGCAGGTGTTGATCCGGCTGGGTAAACGCCCTGTGGGGCATATTTACCTGTACGGCTGGACATGGGCAGTTAACTAAAGTCATTCTCGAGTTGACAACCCGAATAGAGCACGAGGCGCCTGTTCTCGTATGCCCTTCTTGTTCGTATTTCTAGCACTGCTCTTAGTGCCTCGCGTTACTCTTTACATGGGTTAGGGATCGTGCGCTATTGCGTCTCGTTGTACTTTGCTAATAATAGTGCGTTGATCACGGATTGCTACTGCGCTTCAGTACCAACTCTTAAACTATATGACCAGAACGTCATGAAGCATATACATTTGACACTAAAGCAACTATGTCGAATCATGATACTAATTGGAAGCTAGTTGTATTTAGTATGAAAGAAAAAATATCGAGTACAACACAACCAGTAAAGTTACTGAAAAAGAGAGCACACACCATAATTTTAATATATAATGTGTAACAACTGTTGTAGTTCTTTTTGTTTGATCGTAAGACCTAAAAAAGGAAAAAAAAACTATTCAGTCTTGATCTGTAAAAAAAAAAAAAAATACGAATCCAAGCGTGGATGCTTGTGCTTAAGTATTGGTGTTAGAAATCAAATCTTCAACACGATATCTTGTCTTAGCTGACAGCACGGTTAAGTCCAATATATATAGCCTCAAAATAATACTAACCACCAATACCCCCCATTAAGCACTATGCCGCTACGCTTGAATGGTTCGAGGTTGAAAAATTCAAGTACAAGAGATTGTATCCCCTCCTAAGATCATATAAAACTCTCTCTTGCTTCTCGTAGCCTAAGCTCTTGAGATCGCCCACAGTACTTGAAAGCTCGTGTATGACCATGTTATCATCGCCATTTTCAGACTCTGTCATAAGTGTAACCGCGAACTTACCTGGCTTGAAGATCTTCAATACACTCATCAACACAGATGAGATAGTGACAGGAGAGTTCTTTCCAAATCGATAATTAGTTTCAAAAGATGCGTACGACCATCCATCCTCCGGCGTAATGTGGAGAGTGTAGTAGAAGTCGCTCTTTCTAGATATGGAGTTTGAAGAATATCCACAAGGTGTGAATGAAAAGGCATCATGAATGAAATCATTCTTTTCATCGGAATCTTTACCCAGGTTGGGGCATGCATAGCTGTCTCCTTCAAATTCGATCTCCGAGCCTCCCGGAGAGGGCAAATGAGATGACTCATTCTTCTTGTCATTCACGAATATCAGGTCAAGTTGCGCTTGGACCATAGTTTCGCGGCCAAGTTGGTGCCCCAGTGATCCACCTTCCAAACTTTTCAGCTCAGCTTCAGGTATGTCACCTGGCCTACGCTCAGTGTGGAATATCTTGGACAGATTGGAATCCAACTCGGTCATCAATATCTCGAAGGTCTGATCATTTCTACCATAATCTGCTTCTTCGCAGCTCTGGTCGCCTCCCATATACAAATACCAATGATCATCGCTGTTGAAATCGCCAACCACGTAACTCTTTCCCTTGACAAAATACTTGTCAAGTAACTTTACCTCATTTTTCCAATCTCTGTGAACAAATTTTTGCTTCTCAGGGAACATGAATGATCTTCTAGAATAGAAAACACGAGGTACACGTACTTCATCACGCTTGTTACCAAGCACGTAAGTACCGACAGTTTTGAAAAGTTCGCCAAGGCAAGCTAACGTGGTGGTCGTTCCGCAAGTCTTCAAAATAATTTTGTGGTCAAAAACGAACAAAGAAGACTCTGAAAGCAAATAAGCGTCCACTAATTTCGAGGTCTTTCTTGACAAAATTTTGCAATTGACCAAATCTAAAATTTTGACCCACTGCTCAATAGGTATAGCGCGGAGGCTTTTGCTTAGATCTGGGACATCCTTCGCTGATTCGAAAAACCAAATTTCAAGTAATTTTTCAGGGCCCTCAAACGCAAAAGTAGAATCTAAATTATTTGATAACTTGCTATCAATGTAAGTGTCTTCCAAGTAAATAGGAGCAACCATTTGAGATAGTCTTAAGCTTTGAGACTGTATCTTTTTTTTTTCCTTTTTTTAAAAAGCTGAACTTCAATCGAATTTAATAAGTTTATAATCGGATTTGAAATCCTATGGATCGTTTTAAGATATTAAAGGCTACTTCAAAAACAAAACTGGGCCTTTGATTTCCTTCTTGAAAAGAGTCTGGGTCTGAAACGTATAAAGAAGTGGTTAGAAACGCTCCGACCAAGTCAATAGAAACTGTCTTTTGCTATTTTTTTTTTTCTTCTTTAGTTCCTTTTCTTCTAAATTTTCACTGGTGGAAGGGGGAGCTCGACAACCAAGTGAAAACTTTCAATCGTAAGCTGTTGAAAAAAGAAACTGTAGGTTTTCGTCAAGTGATTTCTTCCTTAACTCTTTTTTATGTGTTCTTTGGGAGCCAAAAGGTGCTATCCTGGTTCGATTGCTTTAGAAATGAACAAACTACGTCGTGAAGCTTTCTTCGGCATAAAATGCTCGCTGAATACTAAGTTAATAGCCTTGCGATGATCGATATCAGTTAGATGTCCAATCTAACCGTCTCTATCTTGACCTTCTGTGTTTGGTATTCCTTTTGCTGAAAATTTTCAATTATCTATATCCTGCTGTTTTGGTGATATGATAATTATCTCTGTTCTTCGATTGACTGTGCTAACCTTGTTTTTGAACGAAAATCTCCGGTTTTAGTTTTGTCTGTTTCTTAACGAAATGTGAAAATTTTAAGATAGAAGTTTAAGGAAAACTTTACTTATGACCCAAAACCGAGAAAAAAAAAGACAAAAAAAAAAAAAGTTAACAAGAGTGACACAAAACGCAACTTCTGAGACACACTCTACGAGTCAATTAGAGCACAACTACAAGGCACTACACAGGTACCACTAGTACTAGTAAATGCTCAAACTCACGATATTTATTCAAGTCTAAACTAACTGAGCACAATAAAGAAATTAACTGAGGAAAACAAACTAGTAATCAACATAAGTAATATTAGCATAATAAAATAATAGTTTAATTAAACGCTAGATACGATTTCACTAGCATGTCTTAAGACTTCTACCATTTTCAAGCAATCCTTTCTCTTTTGCACGGTCAACTCATTCTCTTTCACCATATCTGCAAGATCAGGAGAGTTATACAACTTTTCTAACAATTCTTTCTGGATACTATCTTTCGATTTGTTGATCAACTTAAGCATGATTGCCTTAGGAATGACATCAGCAACGCTTCTCTTGACGATATTGTAGTAAGAGTTTATGAGCAACTTGATAACCTCTGTCTCCATAGTTTCTCTTTCTGTCATCGCGCCAGTGGCCCTCAATACAGGAGGTGGAGGCTCCATCATTTGAAGTCTCTTTTTATTCTTTGACGAGAAAAAGCCACCAAAGAATCCACCATTAGAGGAATCTTCTTGAGCCAGGTTTGGATGCAGGGGTTGCTGCGAGGGGGGCAAAGGCTTACCCGTCTTGGGATCAACAGCTACTTGAGATTTAGGATGGAACTTTTCTTCGACAATAGCCATAGCCTGCGAGCCTTTAAGCAAGTCAGGATGAGCAGTGTTGACGTAGGTCTCTTCAGACTTGATAATATCACTAACAAATTGATTGGTAGGTACTAACTCTTCTCTAAGAAACTGGATGAAGTGGTGAGACAACTGCTCCTTCAATCCAGGATAACGTGAGTACTGTGGTTGCGAGATGATTTGAGATAAGATACGAACTAATTCATCAAATATAAGGTTAATGCAGCGAAGCGAAGGCTCCTCCATACGGCGTATTTGTTGTCTTACCAAAACTTCGAAAGCTTGCGTACCAACGAACAACGAAGGTGCGGATCCCGATGTGTTATGCATTATCGTTCTTATATCTGCATCTTTAATCTGGTCAAATGGGTCTAAGGCATTGATACCATTCTTGAATATCTCGTGAAAGACAAAAGAAATACGTGCACCACCGCTCAATTCTTGAGACGAAAGTTCTCTTGCTTCACCATCCAAAATACCATTGTAATCTTTCGAAAAATTGGTAATCATGTTAAGAGCGATCGAAGTAGGAGATTCCGACATTTCGGGTCCTAACAAGCTCAACTCATTCTGATATTTCTTCAAAGAATGCTCGATTCTCATCTTGATATCTGGAAGAGTACTCTTGATATGATGTAATAAAATACCATTCAACTTCTTAGCTAAGTAAGGAGTACCACAGTAATGAGCTTTCGCCTTGTACGATGGATGGTTCTCAAAATAGTTTCTTTCGTGCTCCAACGCCTCCCTGATAGTCTTTTTCGATTCGATATCCTTTTGACCTCTGTTTATAACGGGAACATAGCCGAATCTAAGAGGAATAACTCTGCCAGCAAGAATATCAATCACGTCTGTACCATGATCCATCAAATCAACCTTAGTTAACACACCAATTGTACGGGATCCCTCTGGGTCAACCTCGCGTGCAAGCTTCAAACCATCAGAATTGGCCAAATCGGTATTTGCAGCATTAACAGAGAGAATAATGGCATTTGGCTTTGAAATGAATTTCAAGATCATCTCCCTAATTTGCCTCTCAATATCCTTCGGCTGATCACCGACAGGTACCTTCGTTAAACCGGGCAAGTCGACCAAAGTTAACGTCAAAACGTGAGGCGAGTAAATTCTCAAATTAATAGGGACAGGTGAAATTCCTAAGTTTTTACCTGTCTTTGCTTCTGTCTCTCTTACGATTTCATCCCTGATGTCCTCGAAGTTAAAGAACTTCTTCTTAGGTAAATGCAAGAATTCACCCCACTCGTCTGCGTTGTTTTCGGAAGCTTCGCCCTTGTCGTTAGTTGTATTTATTCCTTCTAATTCTGAGTTCGTCTTCTGTGTTGGCCTCTTGTTGATCAATTGCAAAATCAACGGCCTTCTAGTGACAATGCCTGTTCCTCTAGGTAGAAAATCACGTCCTACTATGTTCTCCAATACTGATGATTTACCACTCGACTGTGAGCCTACCACCGTAATCTGTGGCAAGTCAACAGGAGAGGACGATCCGCCACCAAGTGGTGCCAAAGCGTCCTGTAACTTGTTGATGGTTGAAATCAACGCTTCGTCCATCGCCATATTGATGTATTACTATATGTGTTTAAATCTCTCTATAAGCAGTTCAACGACACGGTATACTTCATCTGCGGTCAATACTCACTTGAACCTATACCTGGCAAATTTATTGGTTGGTGCACTACGTGTGTCATTTATCTGGGTTCCAACAGAGCCTCTAGCAGAAACGATCTATATAGCTTGAGCTAGCGGTATAACTGAATCCCTTAAACTTGACTTGGTCATCATCATGGTGTGCCTGGGTGGATGATGGAACATGTATTAGTTCCGCGTCGGGGAGCATGGAGCTAACCTTGAGACTTGTGAACTCAGGCGAGAAATTTTCAGCCAACTTAGGGTCTGTGATAACGGGTTTTATGGGGGTCAGTAGACTATCACTTTGTTTCTCGAGGAGATACCAGTCAATTTTGCGGAAAAATCTATGCTTCTTGAAAGCGTTCCATTTTTCGTCTACCTGGAACCTTTTCGCAGGATTTTTGTTGAGAAGCTTGGACAATATGTCTTTTGCGTCAGCTGAGAAGTAAAAGGGCAATTGTAGTTTTTGCTTGATAATTTTGCTCTGGATGGATTTGTGTGAGTTTCCTGTGAAAGGTGGATGGCCTGCCATCATGTCGAATATAACACAGCCGAGGGACCACCAGTCCGCTTGATAATCGTACTTTTCACCTTTCAACACTTCAGGCCCCATGTACTCTGGAGTACCAATGATAGAGCTACAGGTGTTTTCATGGCCGCCGATATCTTTCGAGAGACCGAAGTCAGTTAAGACTAAGTGACCTTCGCTGTTTAACAAGCAGTTTTCTGGTTTCAAGTCCCGGTAGACTACCCCTATCTCATGTAGATGCTTCATCCCGAGCGCCATCTGAGCAGCATAAAAGGCAACATGGTCTTCTTTGAATGCATTACCGAGCGAATTATTGTGCGTTAAGTGTCGGAAAAGCTCACCCCCTGGAAGGTATTCCAAGATCAAGTAGAACTTGTCGTGGTCCTGGAGAGCATAGAAAAGCTTTACCACATTCGGATGGTGTGTTATGCTGGACAATATTTGCTTCTCTGATAGAGTACGTTTGATCAGCTTTTCGTACGCATCTCCTCGATCTTCAATCATATGGACCGCAGGTTTTCTAATCTGCTTTTGAGCAAAAAGCTTCTTAGTGTATCTATCTTGGACCAAATACACCTTGCCGTAAGCACCTTGCCCTAGGACTTTGATCGGCTCAAAATCATGTATTGTTCGAACATGTGCCCTAGTTTCACCATTCTCGCCTGGACCCTCCTCCGTGTAATCTGCTGGAATACTCAAATGCCGGGGAACTGAAGATGGCGTATTTACGGAAAACCTCAGGTATGCCGATGATCTGCGTCTCGAGCCTGCACCTGACTCCTGGTGAGACCCTATGAGTGCACTGTGATCCACTTTGAGGTTCGTAAACGCTTCGTCAAGCTCATCGCATATGTCTTCTTCTTCAACAACCGTAGCTTCTCCAGGAAAACTTACACTCGCCTCTTCATCAAACACGAAGATACTTGCCATCTTAATTTTTTGTGATTAGTTTTACTGACACCATACAAAACTATGGCATACTGTTCTCTTCCATATATACTAAAGTCATCATTTTTCAATGAAAAACGCACCATGTAACTAATCCATTAAAATGCTCGTAGCTACAGAAAAAATATAACTACTTGATTGACCCATATTGCGGTATGATACCTCGCTATATTACTCAGTCAATGACATATACATTGATGTCAAGATCGTTGAACTTGGTCAATGCTTCCTCAGTCTGGGGCCAGGGCACCCCAAACAATCCTGCATTGATCTTAGGCATGCAAATGATAGGATTACCACCCTTTCCGGTTTCAAAGTTGACCTTGTCCTTCATGGATTTAATCTGGTTCTTCAAGTCTTCCATTGCCTTGTCCGTGTAAGCAACAATATCTTTAGGTCCTAATTTTTTTGCCCCAAAATAGTCACTAGTAAAAAGACATGCGACGTACGATACCCCGTCTGTCGTATTTCCCGGATCAGAAGGCTTCGATGGAATAAGTAAAGTGGTACCAAGAAGCTGTGCAGGGTCTGCACGGTGATTCTCACAGTGCTCAGCATAAACGTCGAATGTCGAAGGGTACTTATTTAGAAAGACCTTAGCCACTCCAGCTCCCCATGAACCACGGCAGTTGCAGGCATGTGCCAAAATTGAACTGGAGTTGGCTGCGGCCTTATGTGAAAATAGATCGCCCTTGATGTATTGAATCATGATGCCTCAGGTACTATCAAAGTGCGAAATCGTCCCCTGTAGAAAGATTGCTCATTAGGTAGTGGAGTGAGATTCTAGGGCTAATTCGCAGTAGCATTATGTTATTTACAGGAATATGTACAATATATGGAGATTACAACTTGATTAACAAAAGCTCGCCAGGAGACTCATGTAATATCCCATTATACGAAAAGCCTTTTTCTGAACCGCCCCCAAAAATACCTAGAAAAACTTGAGAATTACCTTCGTGCTCTTCGCTGTACGTTTGCTCTTCTGGAACACATTCGAACGTCAAAGTGTTCCGCAACTCTTCTAACGATACGTCGTTCAATGTGAACTTCTCCGAAGGGCTTATCATATAAAACTCGAGTCTGTCACCCTTCTCTAATTGGGCCAGCGGGGTTATGGCAAGAATGTTAGCTTTAGTTCCCCATTCACCGCCTCCAGCTATCACTTTAAATCTTTCTGCCTTCTTCAGATGGTTTTTGTATAACTTAAGATAAATTTCTGTATCCTTGGACTGAAGATCCATGACTTTCTTGTTGCCAGATAGAAATCTGGAAGCAGATTGGCCGTTTATTTCCTTGATCAAATTCCCAATGCAAGATGTTACAATTAGCGGTTCTTCGTGAGGTTCTCTGAGTGGTATCCACCTATCTTTCACTGCATTATTCAATGATGTCCCAAACACATTATTTCGTATCGTAACCTTTAGCTCGCATAACGTCTGCCCCTGGTTTGGATGTTCCGGAAACCCCTTGGGTTGGAGGAAAAACATGGTCGCAAGTTGGCCAGTAGAGAAAACCGTGTTTGCCAAAGAAAGATTGATCCTATCAAAATCACTGAGTCCTATAGAAAAGCTGGTCGGTATAATTCTCCATGAGTCTTTTTCTGATCTCATTCTACTGCTGAATGCACCGTATTCCCTGTTTCTGTTGTTATCAACTGCCTCCAAAAGTGTAGAGCTCTCTATCTCAACATAGTCATCCAACCACATCTCAGCAATTCCATCTCGACATCCATTGGGAAGCACAGCATCGACGCATCCAACAGCTACCTGTACGTCTTTCCCCTGGTTTATCTCAATGCTTTGATTTATAACATCGTTAATTCTCGCAGGAGTAGTTAGGAGTATCAATGATTTCGGAGTGAAATTTTCTGGTGGTACTATCTTATAGTTTTTCGGATTCAAGATCGACCGTGCAAAGTAACTGCTTTTTGAAACTAATGATGAACTAAAGGTTCTCCGGAAGTTCAATGTGAGGCCGTGTAGCATGTTTCAAGAGATAGCTAGAAGCGTTAGTTATTTTCAGTTTTTTTTTTTTTTTTTTTTATATGAGCTTTCCAGGAGAAGCAGCAATAAGTCTAAAAAACTAGAGTATAACTTTTATATACAAGTTCTATTAATACACTAATCTATTTTACGTTTCTTTGAGGCTTCATTGGTACTCTTGTTCTCACTCAATTCTTCATTGGCATGTTTTCCAGAACTAATGTCGACTTCTTCTGACGAAGGTTTTTCAGTCTCCAACAAAGAGCGTTCTTTCTTCAAAACAGGCTCGAGTCTTCTGGTGACTTCGTTTAATTCATGTTCAACATTAACGGAGGGTCCCTCGACAAGCACTTTCTTCAAAACTACGGACCATATACGCTCATCTCTCTCTGCAAAATCCGACATTTGAAATACATTCTTGCCCAAGACCCAGTTCTTTTGCTTACTTCTCTTAAGTTCGACCATATAAGCCGATGATTTTAGCGCTCTTCCTAGGTCTGATACTAGACTTCTGATATAGGTTCCTGAAGATACGCTGGCGTAAAAGTGTACCAAAGGTAACTTGGCAGGATGTGTCTCCCCATCTGAAAGCAAAACAGGATTACCAACTTCTTTCGGTAATCCTTCTTCTTCAGCCTTTTTGTTGTACTGGTCAGAGAAATAAAGTGGTGCTTCGTCCAATGTAGGATTACTGGCGAGTTTAGATTCTATAGTGTTTCCTTCATCGTCCAATGCGCTCTTTATTGACTCGAACTCATGTTCCTGACTTAACAAATCATCTTCAAACACTTTTATCTCATTAACCCTGACTTTACGCAGTTTAATAGGCATTGGAAGAGGTTTACCTTCTCTTGCATAATCATATAATGGTTTCCCATTCATCTTCAAAGCAGAGAAAATTGGAGGAGTCTGTTCCAAATCTCCAACAAACATTTGAGCGGCCGACAAAACCATGTCTTTGGTGATATGCGTTACTGAGGTTCTCCTGAGTATCTCTCCTTCAGAGTCCGCTGTAGTAGTCGAAACTCCTAATAATGCCTTTGTTTCGTAAGCTTTATCACATTCACCCAAGTAATGCTGTAATTGTTTGGTTCCCGTTCCAACACCGATAACCAATACTCCACTAGCTAGCGGGTCTAAAGTGCCTCCATGACCCATTTTCACCTTGAGATTTTTAGCTTTCTTAATGATCCTCTCTTTACTCCATTTTTTATCCGTACTGAGTGCTGCTATGGTTTTATTTCTAGCTTCGTTTAAATCGTTCCTGAAGGCTTCAGAAGAAGTAAAAATATGCTGAAGTTCTCCAAGGAACTTCAGTGAAGAGATACCAGACGGTTTCTCTATTGCAAATACACCATTCATCTTTTTAAACAGAAATCGAAACATATATTAAGTCTCAGCGATAATGTTTAAAAAAATGAAATTTATGTAGTATCTCTGATTCGATATATGGCAACTTTCAATTTTGATCTGCAATGATAGACAGCACTTGCTGGCCAGATGTATATATCTACTAGCACTAAGTAATTATCGATTGTTCGGTTGTGATTTAGCAGGCACAAGTTAGCAGCTTGTAAGACATCTCATCGGACATTAATAAGAAGCCTCTTTTCTGTTTTTGCAAACTAGTGACATAGCAAAAGTAGAACAGCTACATATCTGTCATAAGTACAATGTCTTTCGTTCAGTTGATCTGGTACTATCCAACTATATTTGTCTCCTAACCGTAGGCTCACCTTTTCCCTATCATCTCGCTCATCATTGTCTATATAAAAATTGTAGACACTATGCCTTACCAACCCCCTTAGCTAGACTTCATTCGTAAGCAGACTACATCTATATATTTATCACGTAGACAACTGCTTATGATATTACATTCCATGAATTCTTCTGATCCTTGAAAATCACATAAAACCAAAAAAGTTGCAAAATTCCTTATCAACTGAATACCTAATTATAAGAAAAACTAAAGTGCGATAAGTATATAATATACATTAGTTAGCAGGGGTTAGTTCGAATGCAAACCTCACGTGGTTTTGTTCTCCAAATCACTTGGGTGAAGGTATTTGAAAATCAAGCTAAAGAGTTGTTAGTAAGGTGTTTAAAAAATAGCCTTATTGAGGAACGTCGGAATGAACGAAGACCTGCAACATTCGAGCCAATGGTAAACGATAAAACAAGTCATACATACAGAGAGATATCCTGTCCTTCGTGGGGATATTAATTTCACGCCTGGCGCATCTCTTAATAGCATAATGTTGACTTCCTGGGAGACGTAGCGTTCAAGATCGTCTAGTTTGCGTTTGCAATGTGATTCTCTTATGAATGTACAAAACACCTTGGAATACAAAGTTCCACTGAAAATATCTAAAACATTGTCTTTGAAGTTCCAGAAGCAATAAGGATTGAAAGCATCTTTGAGGTATCGGTTTACATTAGTGATTATTTCCAAAAAGCACTCTTCGCTTATTAGTTCTGGAACCAAAGGTGTGCGGGACAGAGAGCCAAAAACTTCTCCTTGGTATACACCGATGGGTGAAAACTTTGCGTCCAGTGCTTTTGCCTTTTCTGTGAATGCTGCGGGTTCACTGCCAGGGATATAGCTTGAAAACTGAGGAACTATGTCTGATTCGTCGGAAGTATTGAATATTCTAGGTACCCTTACAATGCGGGTATTTGCATATTCGTCGCTTCCTCTTGTAGTATCATTATTCGGAAAGTGTGTAACTACTAGTGCTTTTCCGTTTGTTTCACTTTCATACTTTATGCGAATGTAGTCATCTACAGTGAATTCATGGTAATTAAAGAAAAGTAACGGTCCATCATCTTCGCTTGAACTCTTATCATCATGCTTCTTATATTTCGTGTCTGGCGTATTCATGTATTCAACATATCATGAGAAAATCAACTCTTTTGTCTGTTAAGTAGTGTTTTTAGTAACGTACGAACATATCTTACCAATCTACGATAAAGTTAAAAAAAAAAGAATGATTCCGCCCAGGATCGAACTGGGGACGTTCTGCGTGTTAAGCAGATGCCATAACCAACTAGACCACGGAACCATATCACGGTCATAATTCTATGGTGTGCTCACATGGTCTTCATCGACACCATTTTACATAGAATGCCCAAGACTTAGAACCATTTTTCAATAATCCAACCCAAACCCAAGTGATGACTTTGGTAATCTGTTCATTTTCACAGATACCAAGAGTCATATGCCGTGAGTTGGAAGTCTGGAAAGACTTAGCGCCCGTTTTGTGTAATTGAGGTACACACGAATCGCCGACATATGTAAGGCCTGGATCTTGCTTTACCTATACAATTTTTTTTCAATTTGAACTTGATAGGAGTGAAACAGCGCTGCGAAACAAGAACATCAGCAGGTGTCTTGCAACTAGTGGGTATAGTTTGGACTGGTATTATTAGCGGCAGATACTGCTGATCAAATGGTACTGTGCCTATGGTTGACAGATGCTTGTGTGATGGAGATGAGGAATATGTAAGTAGAAAGCAGGTAGAGGTACCAGAATGCAATTTCACATGATGATATGAGTCACAAGGACTCTATAGTTAAACCCAGCTCAATTGATATATCTGTTTAATGATAAGACGTAAAAGATAGCTGATTGAAATTTATTCAAGTACTGTAATACGTCCATGGACGACGAGACCGGGAATTAATCAATACTAACACAAGAAGACATTTTGTATATATGCATAGTGTTGCCTTTCAATACTATAGCTTCTAGCGTAGCGATCTGGATCTAATAGACGACAATATTGATTTCGAAATTATAGTGTAGTCACTTTTATTGGCTTGTTGTGTGCAGCGAGGAAAAATTTTCAACTTTTCTCAAAACTTATACCGGCTAACTAGTGGAAGTGAGACCAACATGGCGTCCTTAAGACAATTAGTAGTCAAGGGGTTGCCTTGTACCAGGACGTTAGGGTTTAGGACAGCAAGAATAGCTGCTGTCCGTTCTCAGTCTACTTCAGCTGCTGTCAATGCTACTGAGATAGAGAAACCGGCAACCTCAAAGAAGACTGAAGTGAAAAAGTCGAATAGAAGACAAGGACCACAGTTGAATAGTAAGCTCAGAGATATCAGTCTTCAGATTCGCCGCACCATTGATGAAAGTCTGGATAATGTTTCTGAATCGACCGAAATTTTAGAAGAGGGGTTGAGTTATTTGAGAGATATTCAGCACGCAGAAGGGATCAAAGAAGAAACAATATATTCTCTCTTCCAACCATTATTAGTGTCGTTGTTAGAAAAGACCGAGAATAGTAGTGGCTCTAAGGGCTTATCAGAACTTCTTGACATATTCATGAGATATAACGTTGCACACACTTACCATTTCACAAAAGTTGCTGTTCATGAACTCAAGACAAATACTGACAAGGCTTTGGCCTACCAGGAGGTATTGAGATTGTGGGTCAAGTACCTTGAGCACACCAAAACTAGCACTAACAAATTGAACACTAGAATTTACAATGTTTTCAGAAAACTGAACTATAATACTCATGACTTACGTAACCTTGTGTTCTATGCGTACGTTCAATCCTGTATCCTCCAGGGCGTCAAATATGATTTCAAAGATGCCATTAAGCTTTTACAGTCTGATGATTTGCCTGAAATCTTCCAAATTAGAAGAACTATAGTGGGCCAAGGTTTGATTCAAGATTTAAGACAAGACTTTGACACTTTTGCGAAAGATTTGGGCAAGATTAACTTGGAGTGTTTGGATCCTAATGGGAATTTTGTACTTAGTAAAATAAACACGTATGCATCTCATAAAGATGTAAATGCGTTAAACCGAATTTATAATCAAGTGCAAGATGCCTCGAAGAAGAACGATACTCCAATCCACGAAAGCACACTAATTAGGTTCATGAGTGCTTTCTACGAATGTGGACAACATGAGAGCGTATTTCTGGTATTTCAGCTGATGATTCAAAGTGGAATTGAGAAGCCCAGTGTGAGTTCCTGGGACTTCGTGATCAGATCAATGGGACATCCTAGTCATATTGAAAAGTTCAACGAGTCTCAGAAAGATGAAGTAGCTAATAATATCGAACGTATGATTGGGACGATCGAGGAAAGTGGTAGTTCCATCACGGCTAAGACATTATCTGTTATAGTCGGTAGTTTTGCTAATTTGAATCGTTTTGACAAAGTGAGCCACTATCTTGAGAAATATACAACAGGTAAAAACAAGTTGCCTATCATCTTTACAGCAAAAAATAATATACTAATTGGATTACTCTTGAACAATAATGTTAAGGAAGCAGAAAAGAAGCTTAAGGAATTTATGGCGGACGGTACTGATTATGTCCCCTCTAGCACCACCATGAATTCTTTTATAAATTTCTATGCCAAAAACTCGAACTTTAAGGCAGTTGAGGGTATTCTGAATTTCATGAAGCAAAACAACATCCCTACAGACGTTGGAACTTTTACTATATTGACGGACGTATTTTTCAAGTTGCACCGTGAACGTGGTCTAGTACCCGATGTAACCAAACTATTACAGAGCTTTAGTGAGACTGCTGGTAATATTGTTGATATTAACGAAGTCACTATTGCTACTATCATCGATGGTCTTGTTAAGGATGGAATCAACCTTGAAGCCGCTAGAGCATTGTTCTCCCATTTAAAAATAAACAAGATATCTCCTCAGACTTACACGTCTATGATCAAGGGAGAGTTGGACCATGGCTCGATCATTAATGCGGAAGCCTTGTTCCAAAAATATATTTCGAATATCAGAAACGATGCTCGGATTTGGAACCTTATGATTAACTCGTTGATAGCAAAAAATGAGAACTTAGCATTGGAATATTTTAGAAAATTTAAAGAACAGACGAGCTGCCAACCAAATTTTTTCACGTACTACTTCCTCATAACTCATTTCTTAAAGAGAAGTCAGAAAAAAACTGTTCAGTATTTGCTTGACGAGTTAGCCAAGAGCGACCTCAAAGACTTGGGAAATGAGCTTCCTAAGATACTTAAGGTATTATCACAAAACTACGAAGTACCTGAGAAGTTGTTGCACCAAGTACCTAATTAGAGTAACCAAAGCATAAATACATGTACATAGTAAATTCATTACACTCGTAAACCTTTCAAATAGAAGTCGTTTGTTTATCTAAAACTATATACATAAGCTAGTTTAAAGATTAAAATAATGAATATCATGCATAGTAAATAACACCATAGCAGAAACTTTGAATACAATAAAAAAGTAGAACTGATTTATCGGCAAAATTTATGAGGAAGGACTCATTGACAGATCAGTTAATAAATACACGAGCAATGTGACATTAAACATAAATCATTCATCAAATTTACCCATCGCTTTACTCCAAAGAGGAGTAAACCAGTGGGTGAATCTATCACGGGCGTTAAGCGGCGAATCCAATGCTGGTCTCGTGTCAAGCAGGATGGCTGGCATACCAGTTTTATCATCATCAGGGGCACTGTAGTAGTCTATTACATAGCGCACTTCCCTCCAGCCGTGATCTTTGCCCAACGATCTCAAAACAGTCCAATCATGTCTGTCGAAAGGAGGTTGAGTGTTGAAAGTCTCAGGGAAAATTTTACCAAGAGCCAAGTACATCGCAGCACGTGGCGACAAGTCATTCGGCCTACCTGTGAATTTCAACAAGCGTGGTTCTACTCTGGTCTGCTGGGTATATTTTCTTTCCCAGTCTAGAATTTGCTGCCAAGCACCCTCATTCAAGAAATTATGCACTTCCACCATAGACTCAACGGCGTCTTCTGGTATACCGTCACCCTTACCCTTGCGCCTCATAGCATTCAACATCTGCTGGGGAGATGGGTACTCCCATAGCCCTTGATCCTCCAGGGTTCCGCGGGGTATCAGTGATATGGTTCTATCCGTAGAAAGGGTTATTTTCTGTCCTGGTGCTTTTTCAGAAGAAAGATCCATAGGCATGTTGTTCATGGGGTTCAAAACCTCCTGCTCTGCTGTGTCGCCCTTTACAGGACATTTGGACTGCAGCTCCTGGCCGACTACAGGGCATCCACTAGCAGCGCTGTTTGCTCGAGCTAGGCTACCCTTTAAGGGACAGCTGGAATCTGCTGCAAGACCTCTGCTATCCGTTGCGATGCTTGTGCTGGTACTACTATCTCTGTCAGCCCAAAACCACCCCATAATGCGATACCAACTTAGCTGTTTTGTTTGATAATGTGCTTTTAGCTTACGTGAGAAGGTTTTTTTAGCGTAATGAGATGGATGCTATTCGTGTGTGCCGTCGGCGAGGTCACGTGAAAACGTTTAATCGGCCGAGGTATCAATCTTTGTCGTGGGACAAAAGTCCATTGCTGGATAGCAGACCATTGCTGGAAAACACACGCAGAGGTGAACGAAGTCGCTTTCACCACAGACCACGCCGCTCACATCTAGAATATGTACCACGAGAATCAGGAGAGTGTCCGAATAAGGACGACTCTGATAGGAGTCCCCTTTTTCATTTCCCATAACCTTATTTCGTCTCTCAAATAGCCTGGATATGCATCTGCAGCGAGCCGCCATAAACTGCTCTGGGTGAAACACCTTGGTATCAGCAGAAAGTGGTTTTTCGTGATGTAGCTGGATGGGTTTCTGTCATAGCCTGCGTGTGGTTATCCAAACACCAGCAAGCTGTCGCGCCAGTGACGTATCGGGATTTGTACGATGGATGAGGAGTGAGCAACATTCATGAAAAAAATACTGTTCAAGCTCCTCTGCAGCCAGCCTCGTTGGACATCTTTCGTTTTACAACTACCACTGCTACTTTCCTGATGTAGGAGTCGGAGCACTTGCAGGCGTCCAGTATTTACGGCTCTGTTAAGTCCAACCACGGGCGACCAAGAACCCATGTCCTTTATCGGACTGACATCAGCTCATCCACTTTCGACGTGATTCGTTCGCTGACCAAAGGTCGGCGGTATATCCTCACTCTGCGCCTACGAGCGTATATATTTTTAGTATCGTACATTCTATTGTCGCCCTACATCCATCTGTAATTTTTCGCCTCAATTATGCTAGGAGTACACCAACTTTAGCTGTCTTAGGAAGGCAGCGCGACTAATCGGAGAACCAGCTACAAAGGAAGGGGGCGACATTGCGATATGTCTCCAGACATCATGCCGAGGTTGACCAGTTGGTTTGTGATTGAGATTAGCGATTGGCGAGCAATGGGCGGAGATTCACCTAAGGCCGTATTGAGCAGAAGGACTACATTGAGTAGACATTTGGGTGGTCTCCCCGAACTGCCGCCTGCGCTGCATGCGAGGAGCAAGGTTCTGCTATGGTTGGACTATAAGCACTTAGGGGGTGGACCGCGATGCTATAGCAAGCCGTGTGAAACAATCCTGATTCCCGATAACTAAAGAGAAGGGGCTACGATGTGGTCGGACACGGAACAACCGTAGTAGTATACCATATGTAAGGAGCCCAGGATGCTCTTTCCCTGCTTGTAGTCACTGCCGTCTTCTTCGGATCTAGTCTTTGTTATAAAACTGCGCTTACGTGGTAACCATGTCGACGGTAAATGTACTGCGACGAACAAATTTTTGTAGGGTCGACAGCAGGAATACAAGGGGCACTTGCACTCTGAACATATGAGTAGTAGCCATTTCATTATGCGGCCGATGTAGTGATTTTCTGTTCTCTGCGGCAGGCAAAGGAAGTACAGGGAGGCATCAATGCTTCAAAGCTATCATGAAGCAGTACTCTAGAATTGGAGGAGACTGAACAAGGACCACTTGATGGGATGGATGCTTTCCGGTACATAGAAAAGGATTATATGTGGGGGAGTCTCGAGATTGAAAAATAATATATATGGTGAAAAAAAAAAAAAAGCCGGGAAAACTACGGTGAGCAAGGCATGCCGCTGATCGGTGGGCCATCCCTTATTAGATAATATCAAAGTTAAACAGGACCGACGGAACACAGGAATACCTCGATAAGGTTCTTTTAATAGAGCTATGGCCTTGTGATAAGTTCATCGATGTACATGACAGGTTGTGGATAATCAGGACGTAGCACCACCGGACTCGCATACCATAGTACCTGCCAATGCCGTTCTATGGTATACCAGTCTGCTCAGCGCGTAGATCTTTGTGAATAAATAAGAGCTCAGGGCCCAGAGCAACAGCAATTTGTTCGTATTCACATTCCATCTCAAGCAGGTGCTGCTACCGCTCCTTTCGTATGCGGTCTCAATTCCATAGAGCGCCTTAGCTAGGCATAGGGTTCACACCTCTCCTACACAATAATAAGGACCGGCTTCAACATTGAATCCATAATAAGTCCGCATGCCTACTTGCATCTTCTGTTTATGCCGTTCTTTGTTAAATGATTAGCAAACCAAGTTTCTGTACCGTATTCCTCGATGAAGAGACCTATGGCTTTATAATTGTGGGTTGCACACCCATCCTGTTTTGAGGGTGGTGGTGATATTTTTGAGGAATAGGATAGATAAACGTCAATTTGCCATTTACGGAAATGAAATGCACATCACCACTATACAATGTTCGCGTACATGAGATATCGAAGAGAAGAGAGCACCGTGCAGTGACATTCTCTTTAATGAGACCTTATAGGCGTCCATCCATGTACGTCGGCACACAATGACGCCTTGAAGATGTAAGGTATACGCATAGAAGAAGTGATGCGCGTGTTCGAACTGGCACCTGTTTTGGTCCCAGATTCACGGAAACAGAAAAAGGGGTGAGCACCCTGAGAACGAAGGAAACTAATAATGGAGCCGATGGGAGTGTCCTTCTACCAGCGTGTTCTCTGCGGATTAGGGTCTAGACATCGAGGTGAGGTATCTAAAGGCATGCTATCGAGCGTCGCGGAAGGTAGCATTACAGCATGCAAGCATCAATTTCAAGAGAACAACTAACGCAGAAAGTCAGTATCGCGAGACCGAAGCTATATGCCAGTGCTAGTTTCAGATCTCGTAACTGTCCTGGCTCAGAACAATTGTATTATTTTATTAAACTATACTATATTTTGTTTCCCTTGAAAGACCCATACATCCTTTTTCTATTTTTGCTACTTGAAACGGTAGTACAGTGGTGGCGACCACTCAGAGTTAGCCAGTGGAAACATCCCGAAGCGAGTTGTAGTGTTCCCCGAGACCGTAGGAGTGCTTGTAGAAGGCGAGGAATAGCTTGGGAGCGGCACCGGCCTCGTTCATTACCAAGGGAGCGGATCCTGCCATTATAACGGCAATGGGGCAGTCAAAGTGATTGGCGAGAGCGAGGATTTCCATGTCTGAGCCCCACATAGGAGTTTCCGTGAGCTCTTTTGTATAGTCATCGAGATCGCGAAGCTCATTTGTTCCATCATCGAAGAGAAACGGCACAAAGTCGTCGGGGTGGCTTTTCATGTACGCGGCCGCCGTCTGGCGGAGCTCCTGGACGTCAACATTGATACCATGTCTCTGGGCTAGCTGATCCTGGATCGAGGCAAACAAGCAGTGGCCGTCTGGTCGCACTTCTTCTACCCGGAGCCCCTGTCGGGTTATCAATTCATTCATTGAATCCTGTTCTATTTTGCGATAGTCTACGCTATCTGCCGCTTCAAGTTGTGCTGCTCTCTTCACCTCTTCTATCTTGGCGTTACGTCGTGCCAACCGCTCCCTTTGCCTGTTTCGCTTAGGCGGTTTCAGTCCGCCATTTTGCGCTGAAACAACCGGCGGTTCAGATTTGGATGTTGGCTTGCTAACACCCTCACTCTCTAGCTCCTGCAAAAGCTCTTGTGGATCTAGTGAAGGAGGTGCAGGGATGTTCTGCCCGCCACCGGCATCTAGCTGACTCAACTCTTGCTTATGCCGCCGTTCCATTTCCTCCATCATCTCATCGCAACGCTTTAACACATTTTTGCGAGTTTTCTTGGTGGCCTGTTTCTTCATGCCCGTGGTTTTCGCCGTGAGCTGCTTGCGCTCTTGCTTGTGGCGCTGTAAAAGCGTCTCTGCGCTCTCGGGCACCACTTCCTTGCCGTCTTCCATTCTCGGTCGGCGCTCTGTATTCTGTCCCGCTTCATCATAACGCTAATGCTAGTCGAGCGGCCTAATAGGCGGATGTCGCACAACGGAGCGACATCGACAGATGTCGTCGGTTCCTCCGCTGGCCTGGTGAGGGCTACCGCCAGGACCTTCGTACATGCAGCCAGTTGTCGCACTACAAACACTGTTTGCGTTGACTCTACTGCGGCCACAAACATAAAAACCATAGAGATAAACCCCGTCGTGTTTCTCCGACTTTGCCCCATCTTTTCCCTACAGGGCTGACGACACCAACGGTACTAGGCCAATTACGCACTCTTTGGGTCTCCTTTAGTGTCCTGCCAAGCGCCCACTGGTATTGTGCCTACGTCTTGCTGTTACTATAACTACTAGGAGGCGTGGCCATAATTATCTTTCGCACAGGCTGGCTCCAAGAAGAGTTAAAATGTACCCGAAAATAAAAAAAATGGAAGCGTAAAGGCTTCTCTGCACTAAATAGGCACTGTGGTTGCTCCACTATCATAAAATTTTTCCAAAAGTCGTTAGATAGCTACAGTAACCCGACTGTATAGATCGAAAGACCTCGTCCCGCGGACGGAAAAAAGTAATGTGTGGTTAGCACCAGCCCAGCACGGTTATAGTTCTCTGCGGTATTCTGAGTCCGTAGTTAAATTTCAGGAGGTCTGTGTCGACGCCAACAAAGGCCGTGCCCCTCAGATGGTGGTCTGTGTGGCGGGCGTAGACGCAAAGCTTCCCGGAGTGTGTCGCACTGGTGTCGCACTGAGTGCTTGTTGCCAGAGCAGACCTGCTCTGGCAACAAGCACTCAGTGCGCTGCAGATTCATCACACTTAGAGCCAGATAGCTACGCTGTAGTTCGAGCAGCCTCCACGCCAGCGCCGTACCAGTGCCTGCGACCGGCCTGTCTCACCAGCAGGCACAGCATCGTCGGCATAATAGGTCTAGAGGCTCTTCAAGTCTGGTATAGCGTAAATGACATGCGTCTATTCCTGCTTGAGCACCATGCACGAAATGCTGTGGGAACAAAGGACCGCTCTGCCAGAGTGCCTGCGACATCAGTGGAACAGCAACACGAACATCTTCATGTCTCCTTCACCGCTGGGCCAGCAGTTACCCGTACAATGGGCACAGAATAGGAGCACGATATTTCTGTCGATCCCGATTACAGAGGGTCCGATGGTATGTACTGAGGCAGTGACTATATATATAGAGAGGAAATCCATCAAGAACAGCCAGGAGTTACCTTAACACACTGAAGGTGATCTCTATGACAGAGGACTGTAACCGGTATCACTCATTTTGTTCATTTAGAAAGTAGCTTCACATTGAGTTACCAAAGGCATATCTAGTTGCACCAAACGATTGACTACAGGCTCGCACAGCATTTACCGTTGAGCCAATTCAGCGGTTTTTTAGACATCAGAGCAGTTCGGTCCAGCAACAGACGCCTCTCAGAGACGACTGGACAGACTACCAGGTTTCGGTGCACTTAGGGACTCCACTCGGACTTGTTCATCTGCGTTTCACACATTTCTCTCATTTGTCAGTCCGCCGCATCCCCAGCGAGCCCATAACAGGACCTCGACGCCCAGCACGCGGCCAGAGAGACTGTCATAGTTGTTCTCATCCTAGTTGGTGCCTGAACTTTAACTGCGTCGAGCACACAGACTTATTGAACCGGTTTGCGAATTCTGGCAGGCCCCAGATACTTCTTGCGAGAAACAGCCTTGTCATGAGCTCCGACGACGAGTACATTGAGGAAATTTTGGCCCATTTGGTGTCTCTCGAGAGCGATGCAAGCCCCAGCTTGGGGCTTATACAGCAACAGCCCGAAATTAATCTCAAAATGCGCCCGTTGTTACTAGACTTCCTTATGGACGTGATTAACAAGCTCGGCTTTTCCAAGCTGACGTTCCCGCTCACGGTGAACTTGATAGACAGGTACTGCTCCACGAGAATTGTGAAGAAGCAGCACTATCAGCTTTTGGGATTGACCAGTCTTTGGATCTGCTGCAAGAACCACGAGGCTAAGACAAGGGTGCCGTCGCTTTTTGACTTGTGTAAGATGTGCTGCAACTGCTACAATAAGAGGTTGTTTTTGGAGATGGAGAACCATGTGCTTAAGTCATTGAGCTGGCTGATTAGCTTCCCCACGTTCGACGCATTCGTCGACCTCTACATCGAGCTACTCGTTTCCTGCCAGACGTTGGTCGCGTCGGCCGTGCCTAACATCAAGACCATGGCGATCTACATTTGCGAGTTGGTCCAGTTCTACCCAAACTTGTACTTCAACTTTCTGTCGTCACAGATTGCCATGGGCGCTCTTCTCATGAGCGTCTTGATCTGCAAGGCCCCTGCTAACCTCCACTCCGTCATGACACTCCTCAACTCGGCTGTCAAGAATCATTGCATCCTCAAATACAACGCGTTCACTAGGTTCTACAAAAGTTGCATCAAGATTATCAAATGCCCCCCACCTTCGCTCAAGGTCAAGTACTTCACTGGAGGCGACCGCGAGAGCGATGCCTTGCTGGCTCTCATGGCGCTGATGGTATCGTTTGTCAACGAACTGCTCTTGGGAGCCCCCATCACTCCAAAGCCCACCCGCCAGCCACTGCACTCGCTGGTGCCCACCGCCGGTCCATCTTACGAACAACAGATGACCGTACTTCCCCGGACCCCTGTGTCGACCAATATTTCGCCCCGAATGCCTTCGGAGCCTGACGGTGCTGGTTCATTGTCGCATATCGGCAAGCTCTCATCATTTTCGCTCTCTGATGTATTGCCGTCCCCGACCGCCCTGGCCGATCTGCTTTCTGCCGACGTATTTGGCCTCACTACCCCAACCTACGTGCATCCGCCGCTAATATATACTGACGACAAGTCTGGATGCTCCCGGAAGCGTGCTGGGACAGCTTCTGCAGACTTGCTGCTTTCTTGCAAGCGTCGAGCCACAGGCCTGGTCTTCATCTCCTAGACAGGCCCGGATGGGTGAAAAATTTATCACCGCCGTTTGCTTCGTCGTGCCTACACCGCCATTCTTGGCAGCAGGTATCAGAGGCTTGATGCCTATCTTCTAGTTATAGCCTGCCGCCTTGTGTCCTACTAGCGGAGTCCTTTTTCCTCTACTACCTCTACCTATTGTACCATAGTTATTTTCCTATTCGCTCGTCCAGTGTATTTTTTTAGCCAGTTTAATCAGACGTATTATCACAGAAGTATGTCGACGCCTACCAGCCCCTGCCTGTATTCTCCTCCCGCCTGTCGCTGGGCTCACTACCTCTGTCCATCTTGGCTAAGGTGCCATTGGTGTGGCCCATTGTCTGTACAATGCCCAAAATGCTCACTCATCCCCAGGCCGTGCAGCACAGCGCTGGCCTGCGCAGTGCAAACGTTGCTGTGCCGGTCTACAGCTTACTCCCCGCCATGACCATCTGCCCTGATTTGTCTTTCGTATTACACTAAGGGTCCACTGGGCCTTCAATTGAAGGCCCAGTGGACCCCGGTAGTTCCTCGAGGTATAGCATCAAACAAGCGCGTCAAAACGCAATAGCAACCCAGACCAAAAGTCGCCGTAGCCGTCCAACCGCCATTTCGGTTTCTTTAGGTTTGGTCCAATCTTGGTATTTCCTCAAAACAGTCAATTTCGCCACAGGTTCCGTCCTCCGCATTTCCCCTGTTCAGAATATGTTCTCCATATAGTGAAAAAAATTTAACCTGTCTCGCCACGTAGGAGTAGACAACAAGACCCCATTGAGTCTCGTGGCGCCTGAAAATGTGCCGGCGACAGACACGAAGCACGACATCAGTGTGCCCCGACGTCCAGACGGGACGACGAGGAAAACTAGTCCCGAATTGAGTATTCGCATATACTGAGGTTAGAAAAAAGGGAAAAGAAGTCCTGAAGCAATTGTACGGGAAGGGAATAAGTAGCACTGAATACCGTTATACAAAAGAGACAATAAGAGACGGGCGAAAGCACAGGGCAGGACTAGATCTAATACCAGCAACCTAGTACCAGAAAGTGGCAGACAAACCGGCTTATCAGAAGGAGCAAGGACGGATTTTAGCAGAAAATATGGATCGGGCTACAAAGCGAACCGGACAGTCACTACATGCATGTAAGCGGCCAAAGATCGAGTCCGCGGTCCAGGAAGCAAACAAGGAGAGTTGCGGAGCTTATAGAGGATACAAGGTGCATAGGGGAGATGCGGTAGAGGAGATAGGGGAGCAGGGCATCGCACGAGCAAGATTTTTCAGTCGGTACGTGAGACCGCGCCGGCCGGCTAAGTTCAGGACGATGAACGGGTTGCAAGACATCTTTGGAGGGCGATTCTCACCTTCCAACCTTGAGCAGACGCTTACGTATGAAGGCCCCCTCACAGTAGAGCGCAAACACAAAGGCGGGTTTGGTTCAGGGCAGAGGCGTGAGCGAATGCTGCTTGCAGAGCTCATGGCCAGGTTTCGCGCAGGCGACGACAGCTACTACTTGACCACGCAGTACGACGAAGAAGAATATGAAAGTGAATCTGAAAGTGAATCCGACAATGATGACGACTGCGAAGAGGCAGAGGTCTTGAAGGCGCCCATAGATACCAGCAGCAGTGCAGACGGGGCCGAGCCCGCTTGGCCTGCGCTGGAATCAGACGACGAGTCGCTAAATCTTGCCAATATACACGACGATTTCGACGACGTGGTGTCGCTGGAAGAGGAGATCGACATGGAGTCAGCTCGCCGTGTACGAGAGCTCTTCCAACCGCCTCTCTGGGCCATACGAGACCAAATACCGCCCGTGCCCCCATTTCTTGCAGGGTTGGTGCCGCAACAGGTCAACTTGTGGGTCGGCTACTCCAAAGAGAATGCGGTGCCCAGTGACATTTTGGACCCAGACAGCAGGTACGTACCTGGTGGAGCCAACTCGTCTGGATTACATCATGACCATGCAGATAACCTCTACTTGTTGCTCAATGGCCGCAAGCGCTTCACGTTGTACTCTCCTGCGGACGCCCACAAGTTGTATACAGTGGGTACCATTCGCAAGATTTACAATTCTGGTGTCATAGACTACGAAGCCGACGATAATGCGCCCTCTTGGGACCACGTTAGGGATGACGGCGCCTTGATTCGTGAGGTAGCCCGATGGCGGCTCGGCCAGGGGGACCTCGAGCCTGCGACAAGGGCCGAGCTCGAGGCCGTCCTTGAACACGAGGAAAACGGCCACAGACACAGAGATTCCACCCGGTCGACAAACAGAGACAACGCAAACCTGGAAAAAACACCACCTAGCTTCAGTCGCATCCCACCCGCCCTCTTGCACTTGGACGAGCTCACACCAGACCTCCGCAAGGAGCTCGAAGAATTCAGTAACACTCATTTCCCGGGGTTCTTGCAACTCAACAAGCTCACAGTGTGGCTCAGCGCTGGTGAAATGCTCTACTTGCCTACCGGCTGGTTCCACGAGGTTTCCAGTTTCGCTAACGAAACCGTGCGCTCCAACGAAGACCGCATCCACATTGCGGTCAACTATTGGTTTGCGCCACCCAACGGCAGCTCGCCTGAGAAGCTCTACGCGGATACGTATTGGATGGAGGACTTTGAACTAACAAAGCGAGCCATTGCGGCCCAGAACGAACAGGGAACTCACCTGGATGCCTACCATGGCCCACTGGCTTAGCGCCCTCACCATCTTATCCGACTGCATATAATCAGATTACCGTCGATTCAAGACATCTTCGTGCCTCAACCACTTTTGGGCCTTTCGCACTGTCGTCTGTAGCTCCTTGGTGGGTGCGTACCTCAGTCACAATAGGGACATATCACCCTGCAAGGAAACATCAGTAAATCACACAAAAACAAAACGAAACACAAATCCCCATACCACGTGACTGTAGTCATATTGACGCTCTTTTTCAAGAGCACGACATAATACTAGGCAATTTTTCGCGGGCCGTTGGCACGTGCATATAGCGTGAAATTCACACCCAAAACACGTGATTGTACTGTTTTCCACTGCATAAGGTCGTGTCTTAAATGTAGCGGACTCTTCACTAGCCACCTTTGTCTGGCCGGCACCTCTTAGGGGGTTCGTTGGGTGCTTGCGCCCAAAATGCCATAGACTACGGAGCGGAGACGCCATAAACAACCCTCTTGCCGGGGGTGTGTCCACCGAGAGTATAGCAGTATATAGCACTTGTGTAAGCGAGGTGCGGTAGTGACTCTGTCAGATGTGATTAATTAAATGTACCTCTGGGATATCAGGGCTTGAACCGCTCCCAGGAATATGACATGCACGATAGTGGAAAATGGTTGCAACCCTCAGGACAACGATGCATGAGGGATTTGCTACGTAAGGCACCCTATGACTAGGCAATGGTTATAGCTGATATGCCCTGGAAGGCTCGTATTAGCTTTGCTGCTGCCGTCACAAGCAACCATCGTAACATATTACAGTCTGATTCGTCCTAGTGCAGTGTCTCTTTAACCAGCGAGCAGAGACGAAAAAAGGTACAAAACAAGTGTGTTAGAAGATACTATGGAAGAGCATATTTCTCAGTACTGGAAAAAATCCAGGATGCCTATGCCTTCTCTACGACACCGATAGCGGATCTCTAACTACAACTAGGGTATGCAGCCCGGCGCAGATTAGAAGAGATAGTCAATGTAAACAGCCTTGATATGCAATTCGTTGATATCAGTGTAGATAAACTACCTAATTGGTCAACTTCCCATCTTGACTTTTTATAATTTTTCACTCGATCCTCTCACGAATATTAAAAATCCTTCCGGTAGATAATTTTTCACTTTTAATTTTGTTTTCAAACTCTCTTAGTTACAAGAGATCTTAGTACTAATAGAAAGAAGAAAAATAGTATGGTAGAATTTTGATGTCTTTTTCGTGGGTGATATACTAGCTTGTTGACTCTCATACTGGTTTTATGGGGTTACGAAATTATGGAACATGGACACCATTAAGTGAAACATACCAGGTATCTAGAGATAAAGAGCTAGTATATTTACACCGGAAGGACAAGAAACACACACAGGTGGTGGTTTTCTTCAAAGACAAGTATATTAATCATAATATTATAGTAACTTTTTTTTTTATTTTTTTCAGATCTAATACTTTTTCACCCTTTGCTTATACTGCTTTGAATAGGGTTAGTTATTCTTTCATTGATCTATTGCCCACAAATTATTATTTTCGGTCAATAGTGTGGACAGAACGGCCAGTGGTGAAGCAATAAAATACACGGGGCCTGTAATCATTAATATATTCAAAAGTTGAAGGCTTTGTCATAGAGCGTTTTTTCACCCATAGAAAGTGTGAGTCGATTCTTCCAGCACCAACAAGAAGAACAACTTAGCAAGACATAAGCTTCACGATATTTCAAAAAAAAATCATCATAAAAATTTCAAAGTATAATATATGGACTTAATTTCAAGTACAGTTCGTTCGATTGAATCAAAGAACTAAATAACGTTAAACAAAGGTTAAGGTGACCGTAGCGATAAAAATGGCATTGGCAGATAGAAGACCTATTGGGATTCCTGTTTCGTCTGCTTCCACCATTCCTTCCTTTAACCCTAATGCATTAAATGTTCATTCTTCTGTGTCGTCTTCGTTGAGGAAACAGGCTGATGCACAACAGAGTTCGGACGTAAAGGAAGAGGATGATAATGAAGATTTTAACGAACAGGATATCGATCCTATCTCACCAGATGGAAGTATGAGCTCTGTTGAAGCTTCTCCTACCCTGAGGAGTATCTCTCCCGACTCCCTCCTTGGCTCGGACGGTCAGAGAAAGCTGAACTCCGGTAGTTTGAACTCTTCGGGATCAATCACTTCAACTAGCTCCCGTGGCTCCTCTCCTTCACTCAACGTTAACTCGTTAGGGATAAAGAAGTCGAAAGGAACTCCTAGGGTCCCGATCGCCACTGGAATTTCCACCAAGATTCCTGTAACTGGTGAAAAGCCAAGGCCTTGCCAAAAGGATGACCCTTCTTTGGAAGATGACGTTTTGTATGCCATTTTTATCATCTTATTTGAAAGAGACCCAGAAGGCACTGGTATGACGGTTAAACAGATTTGTGATGTATTGATAGAGCAACATCCGGAGATGGCCAACTTGTCTACCAAAACTTCGAATTTGGTTAGTGCCAAGTTGAATGCCTACGTGAAAAGGGTGGAGAAAGGAGACTCCAGTCTCAAGTACGCATTATCAAGAGACTGGGCTGATGCTTCCCCCAAGAGAATGGTTTACGTGTACAGAGGCTTGTTGACTGAAGACTTCCACTTACATGTTAAAACTGTGATGGAAGATCAAAAAGTCTCGAACCGCCCTAAGCCCACAACACAGCAACCGGAATTACAGAAAGGTCTGTCTGAAAGTCCTTTAGATCCGAAACGTTCCAGTTGGGTAAAACAAAGAAGGCAAACGATGTTTGACTTGGGCACAACCAAAAACACTTTTCTAGAGGGTCCTTTGGATAAGTCCAACTTGTTCGTTCCTTATGCTTCGGCTCCAGTGACAGCTTCATTGACTGAAGCTAACCCCGAAGAAAAGAAACAGGACCTGACGGCCAACACTGAGACTGATTTGGAATTGGATGATATTGAGGTTTTCCACGATGATGATGACATCAGCATCGATATTATCGCTTCTGAATCGGAGTTTATCAGAAAGAATGGTAAGCGTTCTAAATCCTTGTCTTCGTTGAACAACAAGAAGGCAAAAATTTTGACTGCTGCTGCCGCTGCTCCAAGGGCCCCAAGAGCTCCATGTTCACATAGTCCTAATGCAGCTGCAGCTGCAGCGGCATTACATGCCGCTGCTATTAAGGCAATATCAAATTCTTCGTACAAAAATGGTGCTGTGGAGAAAGGCGACAGTAATCATGGCAATTCAAGTCATTCGCTACAAAACAAAAAGTGGTTAAACGTGGTCAGATCCGGATTTTTAACCCAGGATATTGGCACCCCTGAAGACATCAGTCTATCTGATTTAGACAAGTTGTTTACTTGAAGTTACAAGAGCCTTACATACAAGAACATTCTTGTTCTATATTAGGACATAAGGCAGGTTTGTCTATAATGTCGCCTCTGCGAAAGTTTACGAGCGTATAACTAACGTTGTAATAATGCTTTTACTTTGAACTCTATTTTCTTATTTTTCTTTTGTTCTACGAAGTTTTCTTCCTCCTATTGTCTTAAGTTAGTTTCCTTTGTCATTGTCAACTATCGTTGAAGGTCTGTTGAAGCGAGACAAGGAATGGTTTTATTATTAGGTAAAGATTGGGATAATTTATAGTATTGGAGATCTAAAGACAAGCTGTATATTAAATTTTATTCTTGATGGCTCATGAGAACTAAGTAAGCAATGACTAGTATTTAACCTTGAGTACGCCGGTTAAACAAGCTGGATTACTCACTTCAAATTATCATCAAGTGACAAGAAATGAAAGGTCTACTGTATTTGTCTATATATATAGCAGGTCTATAAAATGTTGTAGTATTGTCGAAGCATTAAAATACCCTTCAATGAAGAATGCAAGATTGATTTTTTAGGGATGTTTACGTCATATAATATTTTGGCCCGTCACCACCTTCTGGTACTGTCCAGTTTATGTCTTGGGTTGGAACTTTTATGTCACACGTTTTACAATGAATGCAATTCTGTGCATTTATTCTGAATGATACTCCATTAGGTTCATTTTCGTCCTCAACATATTCGTATACCCCAGCTGGACAAAAGCGTTGCTCAATGCCTTTAAATTTGGGGTACGACGCCTGTGCATGTTTGCGATAGTTTTGTCCTGGTAGTCTGAGATGACACTGTTCGTCCTCATCGTGGTAAGTTCCTGTTCTGGATACGGAGGTTAAAAGGTCGAATGTGATTTCTCCATCAGGTTTAGGGTAATCTATGGGGCGGAACATAGAAGCATCACGAGTAGCATCTGCATCGGTACTGTGATGACTTAAAGTCCAAGGTTCTGCGCCTTTTGTTATCATAGTGGTTAACCCTGAGTGAGCTAGACCACCTAAGATTTTAAGTGGGCCATTGAAGGAAGGACGAACATTACGAACCTCGTACAACTCATCATAAATCCATGACTTCTCCACAGCATGTTCATAAGATGACAAAATCAACGGATCAGCCCCTTTGAGGTCACCTTCTTGAACAGGGTCTAAGTCCTTTATAGCATCAAATATGTTTTCAGCGGCTAAGATACCAGACTTCATTGCAGTATGTGTTCCTTTGATTTTTGGAACATTAACGAAGCCTGCCGAACAGCCAACCAAAACACCACCAGGGAAGAAAAGGCATGGAATGGACTGTAAACCACCTTCATTCAATGCTCTTGCAGCGTATGATAAACACTTACCTCCCTTCAAAACATTAGAATATATAGGGTGGAGCTTCATTTTCTGAAACTCATTGTAAGGAGAGATATATGGGTTTGCATAATCCAAACCAACGACAAGTCCTACTGTAACAAGACCATCACCGAAATGGTACATAAAACCTCCCCCATATACATCACTGGAAAGCGGATAGCCCATCGAATGGACCACAGATCCTTTTTCGAAATTTTCAGGTGCTACTTCCCAAACCTCTTTCAAACCAAGGCCGTATGTCTGGGGTTCTCTGTTCTCCCTGAGGTTGAAGGAAGAGACAGCCTTTTTCGTCAAAGAACCATGACAGCCTTCAGCAAGCACAGTGACTCTTGTACGGAAAACCATACCTCGTTCGAATGAGTCCTTAGGCAAGCCTGATTTAGATATGCCCATGTCTTTTGTCGCAACACCCTCTATCGCATCACCCGCGTCGTTGAATATGAGTTCACTCACTGATATACCAGGGTACAATTCGACGCCTAACTCTTCCGCTTTCTCAGACAAGTACTTGACCACGCCATTCAACGATACGATGTAGTTTTTGCCAGCATTATGCATCTGTGGAGGCTCTGGCAACGAAAAGGCATATTCTGAAGTCAAATATTTCATCGAGTCGGAGGTTACTTTAGTAACCAAGTCTGGCGGAAGAGGTATAGAAGAGTTTTCATTCATATATTCACTATCAGGAAATAATTCCTGCAAAGCACGAGGCTCGATAACTGCACCACTAACAATGTGGGAGCCAAAGTCTCCAGCTTTTTCTAATATAACTACCCTGAGTTCCCCTGAGCCTTTCTCATTGTCCAACTGCTTCAACTTTATAGCGGTAGCCAACCCCGCTGGGCCTCCACCTACAATACAAACATCAACAGTATCTTCTGCACGTTCATCATTCAATAAAGACCATTCTTCTTCGGTGAGTTTGCTTTTGTCTACCTCGTTGCTTCCGCTGGCGATTCGAGAAGCCTCGTTACAATATTTTGAGCTGAGTGAAAAATTATTATGATTGCCTATTCTTAATGAAAAACATGATAGAATGCGAGGTCTGGTCTTCTGTAGACCTCTGAGGCCTCTAATACTTGAACTAATGGGACGTATACCAGTATATCTTAGCATATTCTTCCACTAAGCTTGAAGCTACCTGGGTTAGTCATAGCTTGATTTTTATGTTTAGCCCAATGCGCTCCGGCACAGTGACGAATCAGATTCGAGAGATTATCAAGCATTTTGAAGTGTAGATCCATAGCCCTTTTAACCTTACTACTTTATTACTCTAATAATACATTAATACAAGCCAGATGTAGCCACGAAAGCTTAATACATATCCTTTTATACACTCGTAACGCAAAAAAGGTAAAATCCATAGTGGATCAATCATTAGAATCATTAAAAATACATACTAAGAAACCCATATCGTCAAACAACGTTCAAAAGAAACTGGTCTCGCACCAAAGTCGTCAAACATATCCACAGCAAGCAACCAATCATCGTTGGAGTCCATAACCACGAAGTCACCATCCTCATCCTTATACTTAAGCTTATTGACCATTATATCATCATTTATCTCGCTGCTTGAAGCAATTTTAGATGAAATCTTCAGGTGTAGCTCAGAGTACAGAATAGTGGTTGGGACGACCAACAATTCGGGGATCTCGATTTTGCCATATATCAATTTAATACCGATATTTGGGATCTCTGATGTAGTTGAGGTCGACAGGAACGAAGACTCGTTGCGTTCCGAAAAGCCCGTTCCTGGGTTCGAGAAAGACGATGAAGACACGCGTGATGGTACATGATCGTTTGAAGTCCTGGTGACCGCCAGCCTCATCATGCTAAACGTGGATGAAGACGAGTGGTGACGTTGCGACCCATTAGAAGATCTTCGAGAGTAGCCATCATTGGCAGCACTGGAGTATGAGTTACTGGGGGAGTTTGCATACGCGGATGTTAAGTCATACAAGGAAGACTCGTTTGTTCCCAGGGAAACGTGTGAATTATGAGCGTCTTTAGCTAGTTTCTTGTGAATCTGACTGTTCATTTCGCACGATTTTAAGGAACGCAAGCAGTTTTCCCACTGGTTTCTGACTTCCTCGTTTGCAAACCGCAAAGTAAATGAGCCACTTTCTTTCTTTCCAGACCAAGATATTATGAGAGTGTATCCTAAAATATTCGAAGCAGAAATACTGTATATCTCCAGAATATAGACTCTACCCTTGAGTTCCAAAAGTGCCTTTTCCTTTGCATGCGTGAGATTATCTAAAAGATTGACTGTAGACAGCGACAGCCCTGTTGACTTCTTTCTTCCTGAAAGAATATCCCGTCTCTTTTTACCCTCCTTTTCCTTGTGACTTGAGGATTCAATAAAGAAGAAGATTATTTTTTCAAATAAGCAAGCAGTGAATTCTCTTTCGCTATCAGAATCTCGTACACCAACGGTACTATGATACAATAATTCTCCCTGATCCTTGACGTCAAAGCCTCTCCAATTCTGAACTCTTTCAACTAAACTTTGCAAGTAACCAATATTTTCAGATCTTCTTTGAGCTTCATTGACATGATTTGCCACCTCTTTTATAGCACTCTGAGCTAATAAAAGTTCATTATAAGCCATTGATATAGTATCGTCGTGATCGCTTGATGATGGGGAATATTTTATGAGTTCTTTCAACAAGAGAGGGTATTTGCACAATCTTTGGATTGGTTTTATGATGTATGATTGTAATTCGAAGCCCGGATCTAAAAGACTGGAGGATTTTTTCAAATTGGCATGTTCCTTATTTATGAGATCGATGGCAGATAACTGTCCTGCGGTCCATGGTTCGTATGCTTTGAAAGGACCGCTGGCTGCGTGGATGAAAATCGAGCCTATTCTTTGGTATTTGAGTGGGACATTGACATTTGATTCCAATCCATTTAGAAATCTTCTTTGGAAATCTATTATTTCGTTCAAGTTGGGGAATAATATATGTATCTGTTCACTTGATATTAACTCAGCCTGCTGTAAATCATCTCTGTATTGCAAGAGAAGCTCTAGATCCTGAACATACTTTCTTTCAGTTTCTATCACTTCTTTCAAGACCTTGGACCTATCGTCGGAAACGGTCAACTGACCAATTTCCAAGTCATCCACGTCAAACTCTGCGCCAAATTTCGACAGTATCAGCAAGAGCTTGTTAACAGTTTTTACCACTTTTATCAACTCATGCGTGCTGTCCAGGAAAATGTCGGATATAGTGAACATCAGGTCATCATCAAAATTGAGGTGGGTTTTAAGGGCGATCAAAAAATCGTATACAGACTTCTTGCAAACCCGCATGTCATCACTTGCTACCACCGGTATGGTGTAGTCTGAAACCACTGCATTGAATATCAAGCATAAGGGAGCGCCCTGCTGGAAAAGTTTCCATAGTTGAGTGACTGGGTCGACCCCTATGTTCGCTGGAAGAACACCAGCCGTAAATGTGAAAATGCTACTTGCAGACCCGCTCCCACCAACAGATGTTACGGAAGAGGAATTGGAGTTGATGGAGGCGATTCCCAAAGACCCTAGGGAAGCCCTGCTATCATTTCTGCTTCGGCTGCCGTCGCGCAGAAGTTGCTGGGAAAGCGCCAACGCCTGTTGCTCAGAGCACAGCTCGGCTGCCTCGAACGCCAACTTAACGTACGGCTCCATCCCGTCGATTTTCTCTATTCTCTTCTTCAACCTCAGACATTGATAAAAAATTTGGTCCTCTTTACTCCCTGGTCTATTCATATTTGAGTTAATTGACGCTATGGGTCCCAGCGCTATTCTCGTAATGCTAGAAGGGGGCCCATTTAACGACACGCTCGAAGTCGACGAGAATGATCGAAATGGGGGACGAGGAACAGGTGTATGCGACAGCATCATTGGCTGGTCCTTACTATCTATCCTTGTCTTTATTAAACTAGCTTATCCGCTAAATACACTTGTTTTTTTTTTCATATTTTTACTAAGGGAATTTGTCTCTATACACGACTGCGATTTTATTACTCTTCCAGACCGTAGCATAAAATACGTGGAGAAGAGCACATCGCAAGACAATGGCGTCACTTTTCTGACTTCTTCATTAGCGTAATAGACCTACTGTTGTCACTCGTATAGATAAACGCGGTTTTAGATGGGAACCATTGGAGAGACGTGAAGGTGAGCTTTCCCACAGCGCTGTTGGGCACCTCGTAGATCTGTTCTGTGCTCTCGTAGTCGAAGATCTTAATTGAAGGGCCGTTATCATAGGACACAGCGATGTATGTACCGTCGCGGCTGATAGATATGTGTGAGATGCCGTCGTCTGTGTTGGATATGACTTTGGAGCAGAGCATGGTGGCTGTTTCCCAGACGGAAACTACTCCTTCGTTGGACCCCAAGACAAAGTACTTCCCCCGCGGGTCTATCGCCACGTCGGTAACGGCTGAGCGGTGGCCCTTCAAGACGTGCCGTAAGTTACACGTCACTAGAGAGCCTGCCGCATCCTCTACCTTGTACAAGTGGGCCGTTCCGTTCTGCAAGCCACACATGAAAAACGAGTGCTCGCTATTGAACCACTGCACTGCGTAGACGCGTTGCGGGATCACCATCTCGCAAACCATACGATATCCATCAGAGACGGCGTACAAGCGCACTGTGGAGTCACGGTCAACGACGCACAAGAGCTCTCCGTCGGTCGAGTACGACACGAGGCTGCATGCCACCTTTCCCTCTTGGTTGTCTCGCGACACAACTATTTCTTTCTCCAATACACCAGTACATCTCCAGATTTTGACCACGTCGTCCCTTCCCACAGTAGCAAACGTGAACTCAGTTTTAGGATTGAATGATATGCTCTCGACTGACCTTGCATGCGCATTCTCTATAACTAAGGGATCTACTAGTCTCTCTTGAGTGCTCTTCCATATCCTGATTGTCTTATCTGTGCGGGAATACACGATTCTGGTTCCGGTCAAGTTGATAGACAGTGTAATAACCTCCGAACCTTGACCCCCTGATACCACCGTATCCTTGGCGGCCGAAGGCGTAAAGTTTTTGAAAAATGACCGATTGCTAGCCAAACTCATCGATTATGGTTTAACAGGCAATGAGCCCCAATTTGGTCAATCAGATTTTTCAAGAAAAATTTCAAACCGAATTGACAGCACTCACTACGAAAACTCCGTCACGATTAAACAATAGTATAGTATAAATCGAGGGCTAAACAGTGAAGATGGCTGGATCGAAGCCTAAACTTTTATCACTTGATGCTTTTGCTAAGACGGTAGAAGATGCTAAAGTCAAGACGGCATCGGGAGGAATTATCACTCTCGTATGTGTGCTCGTGGTACTTATTTTAATTCGTAATGAGTATTATGAATACACCCTGGTTGTGAACAGGCCTGAGTTGGTTGTCGACCGTGATGTCAACCGAAAGCTTGATATCAACATAGACATCACGTTCCCTAATTTGCCCTGCGATTTGATCACATTGGACATATTGGATGTCAGTGGGGACACGCAGGCAGATGTGTTGAAATCTGGGTTTGAGAAGTACAGGCTAATTCCATCGAGCAACGAGGAGGTGTTAGATAATGCACCTGTATTGAGAAATGACCTTTCACTCGAGGATATAGCCAGGAATCCTAACAAAGAAAGTGGAGGGTTCTGTGGATCGTGTTATGGTGCTTTGCCCCAAGGCGATAACGAATATTGTTGTAACGACTGTGAGACAGTCAGACTAGCATACGCAGAAAGAATGTGGGCATTTTACGATGGCGCTAACATAGAGCAATGTGAGAACGAAGGGTACGTGACAAGACTCAAGCAGCGCATTGAGCAGAATGAAGGCTGTAGGATAAAGGGTACGGCGCAGATCAATCGCGTTTCAGGAAACATGCATTTTGCGCCTGGCTATGCAATGACATCTCCCGGCAGACATATCCATGACTTGTCGTTGTACGAAAAGCACATTGATAAATTCAATTTTGACCATGTAATCAACCATCTTTCCTTTGGATTGGACCCAGTTAAAGAGGACACAAACCATCAGTCCACTAGACCTTTGGATGGCTTCAAGCTTATCCTAAACGACAAATCAAGAGTCATGTCCTACTACTTGAAAGTCGTGGCGACGAGGTTTGAATTTTTGAGCGGATTAGCATTGGAAACGAACCAGTTTTCCGCTATACCTCACCATAGACCTTATAGAGGAGGAAAAGACGAGGACCACCGTCATACCATGCATGCCAAAGGAGGTATTCCTGGCGTATTTTTCCATTTTGATATTTCACCCATGAAAATAATTAACAAAGAGCAATATGCCAAAACTTGGTCTGGATTCGTCTTGGGTGTAATCAGTTCCATTGCAGGCGTCCTTACAGTAGGTGCGGTATTGGACAGGTCTGTGTGGGCTGCAGAGAAAGCCATCAAATCCAAAAAAGATATATAGAACTAATTACAAATTGAAAGTACACTGATTTCTAATGCAAGCTGTATTATGTTGATTATAACTATGTACACGTTAGCAATTCAAATGCATTTCTAAATTTCATTCAATAAATGTTCGATCTCCTTGAAGTAAGTTGCATCTAAATATTCACTTAACTCTTCTTTTGTTAACCACATAAACTTCAAGCTCTTCTGAGGAACAAATTGCCCAGATAATATGTGGGACTTTATAAGATATTCCTTACTGTCGTCCTTATTTATTAAGTGGCAAGGGGTGTTCGAGACATTGAAGTAATTGATATTCTTACCGCCAATTTGGTATAAACCTTCCTCAGCAAGTAGATGCAATGGTTTGACAGCTTCGGTATTTTCCAAGGAGAAGTTAGGAAATTTCCAATTCTTTCCATCGCTGATTACCAAGTATAAGGTACGAGCTAACTTTCTTTCCAAACTCGAGTAATCACCGGTTTCGTCTGCTTTGGTAGTCCTGTCATTGGGCGTGATCTTTCTCGACATGCTTGTATTAGCCGCTGCTTCTTCATCCTCTGAACCTTTACTTTCTTCGTATGTCTTTGGCAAGATGACTTCCTGTTTAAATCTTCTGTCTCTCTCCTGTCTTATCTCTGGGCGGCCCCTGGGATATTCTATGTTTGGGTTATTGTAAAGTGGTCTTTTGTTGAGTTCTCTGAAACGCTGTTCACTTAATGTACCCACCCTATAGTAGAACCACTTGGGAAAAGTCCACATCAATCTTCTCCAGAGTTCATTCTGGTATTTGAAATACTGATCTTCAAACTTAGGTATATCTGCCGTTATTATCGGATTTCTGGACAAAAGTAAGGTCGACGATATAGAAGTAGGCTTTACTGCACTGGAATACGCTCTTAAATTTACCTTGCTAAGCATTTCCTCGGTCCTTGGATGTCTAGTTATGTCTTCAATTCTCGTACTATAGCGACGGAAATTTTCACTGCTAGTGTAATTTCAAGTATGCTAACGCGTAATTTACAGAATGCAAAAAGTGCGGGTAATGGGTTTTATACATTGCTATATAAAGCGTAGGCTGAGGCTAAAATAAAAATAATGTTTAATATCTAATACAAATTAACAGTATTACAAATAGAGAGTTAGTATCTTTGAATATCACTGAGAAGTGTATTAGAAATAAGAAATAGTAGATTTTCATCCAATCAACTACTTTTCTTCCAGTAGTATTCGTATTTACCTGAACAGAATACATCGAAACAACTCTGTAAACCTCATCATTTATTCGTCAAATAAGTGGCCTGTAAGGGGGGTTCGTTCACATTTTTTAACATTTATTTTTAATAGACTGAGAAAAGCAAAGTAAAAGTATGTCTGCGGTGGAACAGTTTGAAAGCATTCTTAAGGAAATCGACTTTAAAGGCACCAGGGGTGTCAGGGTCTCGTATTAAAAAGTTGAGTGAGATTGCTATTAAAAATGTAAATGAAGAATCGAAGCTCATCACTATCTTGTATTCTAACTGTAAAGCGACTCCGTCATCTCATAAACTAGGATCGTTATATGTTGTTGACGCTATTGTAAGAGCGTACATTGAAGAAGCTAAGAAGTTGAATGAGGAAATCAGTCCCCTGGCGCCCGAAGGGACTTACGCATCGGCGGTATGCAAGGTAAGTGAATTGATAGAATCTTTGATTGACGATGCTTCAGAATTAACTGTCAGTAAATCCCAAATAATCAAAATAGGTAAACTAGTAGACATATGGGAGAGAGCGGAGACTTTCAAGCCGGAAATTATCAAATCGATTAGAGACAAACATTTTGCCTCTACGACTCCACCTGGCTCTCCCCCATCTAAACCCTCAGTACCACTTCCTAATGGTTTAGAGTCAAGTTCCACACAGAGTGCCCCAAGCAGCATTCACCAAGCAGACTCGACTACTACTAAGAGTGAAAATGACACTGCCAATAACTCTAATGAAAGTTCTACTACGAACAATAATAACAGCATTTTGCTGGCTTTAGCTTCATTAGCCAAGAAATCTAATTCTCAGTCATCTACTCCTAATGCAGCACCTGCTGTGCCTGTGCAGCAACCACCAAGTAACAGTGCTAATGATATATTATCTCAGTTGTCGGCCATGGCTAACAACTCTGCGCAACCACAGGCAGCCGCTAATAATGGGGCCAACCCAGCAGCACAACCTCAGTCGGGTTCTAATGAGCAATACATTTTCAACATGTTGCAGCAGATGCAAAGTGGCAATAGCAGTGCGCAGTATCCTCCACAACAGCAACCTGATTATGGTTCTGGGAGAAGAGGAAGGGACGACAACAATGCATCTTCTTATTCAAGAAGAAATAGATCAAGATCTCCAAATCGCTTTGGTTCTGGTAATAGAAGAGAAAGGTCACCACCAAGGAACCAAAATAATTTAATGAACCAGCAGCGTATTAATCAATTGCAAAATAATGGTTACTATCCTTCGGGCGGTGAACTTAACCTTCCTAACACTCCGCATTTTAGACCTCGTAATGTGGGCTTCGATCCTTCCTTGCCTCAAGGTTCTTTCAAAGTATTGTCGAGAACCTTGTTTATTGGAGGCGTTCCAAGGAATATGGATGAAAAGGAATTGGCTGCTGCGTTGAGACCCTTTGCTGAAGTTCAGTCAGTAATTTTAAACAGCGAGAGAAAGCATGCATTTGTAAAAGTCTACTCAAGAAGAGAGGCGGAACAAGTCATTACATCATTTAACAAAGATAACTCTTTGCCTTTAAGAACTCGTTGGGGTGTCGGATTTGGTCCGAGGGACTGTTGTAATTATCAGCACGGTATTTCTATTATACCCATTCTGAGGTTGACTGATGCTGATCGTACATGGGTTGTGCAAGCACAGTGGGGTGGTACTGGTGGTCAGCCTTTACAGAGTGGTATGGTTATCGATGAACCCGATATCGAGATTGGCGCCGGTATTTCTTCGAAAGCTATGTCCAAGAAGATGCCTACCAACTCTGCAAGAAATGGCCCTAAGTCCAACAAACCAGGCGAGCCTGAGGAAGATTACGTCAAAACAACATTGATACCTCAAAGTAGTTCTGTAATGTCTCATGGTTTGCAGCCTGAATTCCAAACATTGACTCAGTCTTCTGTTAACCCATTAAGTGGGTTATTTGCTAATGCAAACCCCAATATTTCACCTCAGCCTGTTTCAGGGCAAACTATGCCTATGCCAAACATGATGCAGCAACAAAATGGGGCACCGGGCTACCCACAAATGAATGATTTCTTGAATACCCTCAATCAAGGTGGAGGAAATCCGAACTTGAGTGCTCAATTGGCAACATTTTTTCAAAATGGGGGAATGAATGGGATGAATTAATACCACAATTTTCGTAAAGCATTTATCTTTTTTTTCTTGGTTTATTAACTTTTGTATTTCAATAAATTGTCCATGTTAATTGTTGTAAAGTATGGAAAAATGTAGTTACGCGATTCAGTTTTACCATAATTCAATGCTACTTTTCAATGGGATCTTCTGATAGCCAGCATAAAAAGTCAGTAATCTTTGATTCAGGTCTCATACACAAGAAAGATCATAAGATAAATAAGTCTGGTTCTAGCCATGGAAAACGACATCGGCTTCAACACGACAGAAAGAAAGGCCATAAGTTAGAAGTCATCAATAATTTGAGCCAGGGTAGCAGGTCATCATCTGCACCAAAAAAGGATGGTTATTCTAGTAATCCCAACGACGATTACTCAAGAAATAATGTCAATGACAGCGGTGGTGTCAGGGGGGATATTTTCAATTCAGAAGATAGAATGGGTCGAAAAATCTTATCACTTTCAGATGAATCTAGCGATGACGAATTGATCCAGACAAAAAGCATTAGCCAATACGACACTCAAGGTAAACGAACAATTTCTGGATCGGAACCAACAAACACCGATCACATTGCATCTGGAGAACCTAAGGGAGGAAAAAAAGCAAAACTGGTTCCCACCGCTGACTCTACATTCTTCTTACACAAGTTAAGTTCAGATTCCGGGGAATGGGACCCCATGGCAGCATTGCAGGAGCGAAGTAAGTCCATCAGAGAAGCCATTGTCTCGCAATATAAAAACACAAAATTCGATCATGTAACCAGGTCAAAGAGAGCATTGAGAAATAGAGTATGTGACAATATAGGCTTTATTGATGAAATATTGATGGATTTCAGGAAGTGCTCAATGTTTTACGATAAGGCAGAAATGCAGGCTCGCTTCTCCCCGAATGAGACATTGAGTGCCTCCGATAGGGATACCATTGATTGGAATTCATATTTTGGTGGTTACTTTGGTTTTAAAAGACAACTATTCATATCTTCCGTAATATTTAGCTTGCGAAAAAAGGAACTATTTCAGGCGGCAAAGAAGTATCCAGTAGTATCCTTTTGGACCGTCGATGGCTTCTGTACCTACATTTTGGCAAATGAGCTCATTTTAAAATTCATCATGCAAGATTTACAATGTTCTCTTAACGATGCAAAAAATACTATATGCGAGAGTGTCGACTATGGTCTATATGTTACTGATACAAAAGATTTGCATGATGATCTAGACTTTGACGACCTTATCACAGATAACCTTACGATAAAGAAGTCCACAAAAGAGAGCATCGGGTCTAACCCAGCTATATCTTCACACTCAGTAGATGATATATATCCTTCTAACTCTCATAAAGATAATTCTTATCTCCTTGACCAGCTCTTAGAGTCAAGCTCAGATTCCTCTGATATAGAATAAAGAAATCTACTTTATTTCTAGTCGATCTGGCTTCAATGTAACAATCGTGAGAAAATTTTAAATCGTTCCTATCAAAAGACTAAGATTGTTATAAAGTACTAGGTACCTATACCTGTACATCTACAAAATTAGAAAGTTTTGAGTCGATTCAAGGTGTTAAAATCGGTATTTAGGCCGAGTCAGATGAGACCTATACATTCCAGTGGTCCTATGCTTCGAGATACAGTTTTCATTAAAGATCTCGTTGCAACTGGTATTACAGGGGAAGATGCATGGAGCAGACCTACGCCCCACCCATTGAAAATAAGTGTGCTGCTTAGGACAGACTTCAAGAAAGCATCTACAACAGATAACTTGAACTACTCTTTGAACTATGCTGTTTTATCACGAAATATTGCAGAATACATGAAAGCTAATGAAAAGAGAAACTTCAAATCATTAGGAAAAGTAGCAGAGGCAATCGCAGGCGTAGTTCTTGACGAAAGTATAGGGGGTGGAAGACATGCTGAGGTCATTGTTAGGAGTGATAAATCCTCGATTAGAGCCGATACGATCGAGTATCATCTAGAAAGAAGTAAGACCGAAAAGGTGGATCAAGACAGGATATGTATTAAAGGCCTTAGATTACTCACTGTGATCGGTGTTTTCACATTTGAAAGACTTAAGAAGCAAATTGTAGATATTGACTTGGATTTATACTTGAAGGACAACACACATACTGAAACTAACAAGATCGTAGATGAGGTTACAGAATTTGTGGAGACCTCGAATTTCAAGACGGTTGAGGCATTTGCTAGTAGTATTGGTCAATTTATACTCCAAAATAACTCAAACTGCATCTCCAAGCTTAAGGTTGTTGCGACCAAGCCTAATGCGATTGCGTATACGGAAGGAGTTGGCGTTAGCACCCAAATATTTGACTCCGAGGTATCATCTTCTCCTATCAAATTCAATAATGTGGCGAATGAGAGTAGTAATAAGGCTCATGTCGCAGAGCAGATGTTCAATCTACCCACTACCGCATTAGACACTTCCTTTGCAGCCAGTAAGACACACGAGGCTTACATCGCGTTCGGTTCAAATGAAGGAAACCAAGTCAAAAACATAACTGATGCTTTGGATCATTTAAAGAAATTTGGAATCAAAGTGATGGCTACATCTTCGTTATATATCTCCAAGCCGATGTATTTTAGAGATCAACCAGACTTTTTTAACGGAGTGATAAAAATATCTTTCGAAAATAAGTCACCACATCAATTACTCAAAATCTTGAAAACTATAGAATATGATTACTTAAAGAGAGTCAAACAATTTGAAAATGGACCAAGAGCTTTAGATCTTGATATTTTGTTATTCGATAATGTGATTATGAATGAATCCGATTTAACTATCCCACACAGATCCATGCTAGAGAGATCCTTTGTGTTGCAACCTTTATGCGAGCTATTAGGGCCTGACTACATCCATCCTGTAAGTGCTGAGCCAATTCATGATCATTTGAGACAGCTTTCAGAGTTACAGACGGATGAATCTATTCAAGAAAGCTCAAAAATATATCAAATTGTACCGATTCTGAGATTGGATCCGATAGCGAATCCATTAAGGTTTGATCATAATGAAAACACGCACAAAACACTTATCATGGGTATATTAAATGTCACACCCGATTCCTTCAGCGACGGTGGAAAGTATTATAGCTTAAAGCCCGACATAATCCAAGAACGAGTGTCTACTCTTGTGCAAAAGGGCGCAGATATTATCGATATTGGTGGTTTATCAACGCGACCCGGAAGCGACGAGCCTACTTCGCAAGAAGAACTTGACAGAGTCATTCCAGCAATAAGGGCAATTCGAGACTCCAGTGATCCACAAGTTGCTAACGTTTTAATTTCAGTCGATACCTATAGAGCAGAAATTGCAGAAAAATGCTTACAAGCAGGCGCAGATATCATTAATGATGTATCTATGGGCCTTTATGATGACACTTTATTTGATGTCGTAGCACGCCACGGATGTCCATATATTGTGAACCATACTAGAGGAACTCCGAAGACAATGTCTAAGTTGACCGTGTATAATTCAAACACAGATGAAGACATCATTGAAAATTTGGTCGACATATCTACCGGACAGACCATCACCTTAACTAATCCAGCTACAGACAACCTAGTAAAGGGCGTGTCGAGAGAGCTTGCTTTGCAATTGTTAAAGGCTTTTGACCGTGGAATAAAGAAATGGCAAATAATCATAGATCCAGGAATAGGATTTGCCAAAAACCTTGAACAAAATTTGAGACTCATTAAAAACGCATCTGCCTTCAAATGCTATTCTGTTAACATTAACAAACGGTCTACTACGGACCCTTCCAATGTCAATCATCACTACATCAGCTTTTATGGCTCTCCCCTTCTACTAGGAACCTCGAGAAAAAAATTTTTAGGCACAATTTGCAACCAACTCAACCCATCAGAGAGAGTGATAAGTACAGCAGCATCTGTTGTGGCATGCGTCGAGCAGAAAACAGATATCGTCAGAGTTCACGATGTTAGAGAGATCAAAGACGCTATTCTGATAGCTGATGCCATATATAAGTCTCACTAGGTCCCAGATCTGATTATGTGCGGGTAACCGTAAATCAGAAAAATTTTCAACTATGCCTAATATTAGTTATTCGAAGAGTAAGTATAATACATGGATTATAACTTGTAAACGAGTGAGTTTAAAACGGAAGTGGTAGAGTAGAGTGCGTGAGACTGAAAGATGGCGGCTGTTTTTCCTAGAACTTGTTATAAATGTGGAGAAGTGGGACATTTAGCTGATAATTGTCAACAGCAAGAAAGGTTATGTTACAACTGCAGAGAGCCTGGACATGAATCAAATGACTGTCCACAACCTAAGCAAGCTAGTCAAAAACAGTGCTATTCGTGTGGAGATTTGGGACACCTTCAAGGTGAGTGCCCTACCCAGTCCCAGGGGTCAAAATGTTACAACTGCGGACAGTTCGGACATATTTCCAAACAATGTACCTCTGCTTCGGCGCAAACTGCTGCTGTGCCTAAGAAAGTAAATGGTGCTAGATTTCCAAAAGCAGCCACGTGCTATAAGTGTGGGGGTCCAAACCATTTCGCTAGAGATTGCCAGGCTGGGTTAGTGAAATGTTACGCATGCGGTAAGACCGGACACATTTCAAAAGAGTGTCCAGCTGCTGCAAACGGTGATCTGCTTGCCAAGGCTTGTTACCAGTGTGGACAAGTTGGACATGTTTCAAAGGAGTGCGAGAAAGCTGTGGTGGCTTAAGTTTCAATGTATATCAATAGTCGGGTGTGGAATAGTTTTATTTGCCCCAATTGTTCATATTCAATTATATTCTCTTTTGCTTTGACTTATCTTAGTTTTATTCATCTTTAGCTTTATCTCGTTTTAACATGATATGCCTACATGAATTATTTTATAATCATTTTGGTCTTCTGTACATCTTCAAACTTAGGACTATTACTTTTGGTTTTCACGTTTGTATCTTTTAATAGACTGTGAGAAATCAACGACAATGTTGTTACCATCTATTATGCATTTACTTTGTAGGACTCCATATGCCTTTTCTGCTTCCGACTTATCAGAATATTCAACAAACCCGTAACAAAGGCTTTTCTTTGTATGTTGATCTCTCACTATGTTGCATGCTATTACAGTTCCAAATCTGCCAAATACTACCTCTAGAGATGTTGAAGTGGTAATTGGATTTAATTTAGCTACGAAGAGGGTTGTTGGTGATGGCCTAATATCATACCTGGGGAGATCCCCCATCAACTCCAATGCAACAGCATTATAAGTAGACCTGTCAAACGAAGCCGATTCATCAACGAGCTCAGGAAATCTAGAGTTTGCTATTTGACTCCTGGTAGGAATTTCAGTGCTCCGAGTGACTAACGGCAAAAAACTGGGATCATCGAAGGGATCATATAGTACATGGGCATGCGTCACCCTAATGTCACGTAGCAATCTCTTTGTCTTCTTATTTTCTATCATAGCGTTGTTTATCTTGTCTAGTACCGTGAAACCGTCTATAACTTTACCGAACCAAAGGCATTTCTCGTCTTCTGCTTGAGCTACATCAGCCCCCAAAGCTATCTGGAATAATGAATTCACGGTCACTCGAGAAGAGTCTGGCCTTGTGCTGCAGAGAAAGCCAACCAGACCTATATCGCAAGATTCATTGCCAGCCTGCACATGCTCTATTTCCAACAGGTCTCCTTTTCCGTACTCTTTCTTGTTAATTTTGATATTACCATAGCTTGTAATAGCTCTACCATCAATCTCGTCAGGGTACTCGGGCACACCACAGTTGACCTTAATATCCTTGTTAAGATCGAAGAAAGGAGCAAAAAAATAGTAGTTTATTTTGCAAAGCTTCAAAAAGTTAAAGCTTAGTTCTGGTTCTTTCTTGTAGTGAACATCTATAATAATATTTCCTTCCGTCGTTTCGAATAGCACGCTCATTGCTTCAAACCACTGGTTATAGAAGCTAAAATGAGTTCAATTGGACTTAATTAGAGTTGATATGACACTCAAAGTTTTGTAATCCCGATCAAAGAAAGCTTTTATTCAATTTTTTCATCTATAATGGTTATCATATGGCTAATAAAGGTTATAGATATTACGTACGAAAAATATACAGGCACAACTATCGCGGTTCGAACCCAGGATTCTTACTCACTCTATACATGATTCCACTGCGCCAAGCTATTTGCAGCTGTTGCTCTGCCAAACTATCCGAACGGACCCTCCCCTAGATTATATTAAATAAAGCCAGAGGCTTCAGTAAAAATACCCATATCTTGCTATTGCTACGTATTACAATTTTCTAGCCTTGTTATTATCTTCTTAGGGTTGAGCAAAGGAAAAGTAAGCTAGGTGCCTACGGTAGCCGCGGCTATTAAAACTTTATGACAAGAATTGCACTTCCAATTGTATAATCCATTGACCGAATCTGCTAACAAGCTCGCCGGGTCTTATATTTGTCGCTATATCCACCTCGTACCATTGAGAAAACTTAATTTACCATCATATTCAACGAGAGTGAATCTATAGGGCGTTCGACGGAGTAATCACGTGATCTCGAGTCTACTAGTGAATGAATTTAGCTCCATAGAAGTCATACCAAAACAGCAGTGCTATAAATATGGAGTTTAATAGGGCTAGTCAATGGCCTTCAGACATCCCTGAATGGACCGGTGTTCAGCTTCCAGGGATGTTTTCCGAACACGACATGTCATTGTATTCAAAGGCAGAGTTAAATCAAGAAAACATTAAGCTATTGAATAATAATGAACTCATGAACGAACGAACAGGCGATCTAAATAACAACAACCTGGGGGAAGACTTCTTTGTGCCTCCCTCTAATAATTCTGGTAGTAGTGTTTCGTCCCCGTCTTTGATTGTAGGGGTCAACACCACCGCTCCAGAGGGTAAAACTCCTCCTATGCCAGGCCCAGATGAAAAGAAGGGACATAAGGGGAGAAAACAGCTTTTAGCCGAGCAGGATGCCATTCTTTTGAGCAAGGATGACTCTGATTTAACGGAGGAAGAGCTTCAAATGAAGCGTAGGGCACAGAATAGGGCAGCACAGAGGGCCTTTCGAGAACGAAAGGAAATAAAGTTGAAAGAACTTGAAACAAAATTAGCACAGTCTGAGGAAGAAAAGAGAATACTTTTGAATCAGTTAGGCAGCGCAAGGCGTCAAAATACATCCATGAGGATGGAAAACGAGTCGTTGAAACTAGGCAGCGGCCCTGTCTCTAACGCACCTTATGGATCAAGCAAGTTTGTCTTCCCCTCAACTCAAACGGAATTTATAAACGCACTTATGAAAGACTCACCCCATGTGCTAACAGAAGATACATTAAACAAAGTGTACGAAGACGCGCAGAACCCTGGAAAAAAGCTCATGGTCATAGGGGCCGTGTGGGACTACTTGCAGTCGAAATCGGAGGATAATAGTGATATAGACATCATAAAGGTGATGGAACTACTAAGGGGACATGAAAAATGCCATGGGTATGGTCCAGCATATCTGATAGAGTTGGTAGAATCTGCCATTGAAAGATGCACGTCCAGATGATAATTGCAATCATGCGTTTCATTTCTACTAGATGCTTACGAGTGTCTATCCGTTATATTATTAAGCTTTTTTACATACCTTTCGACGTAAAAATTTTGCAACGTGGGAAGTATATAGGTTTTTCATTCAACTATGTCTACTAAATATAATATTATAATGTGCCTATAGTGCTTGTTGGTTCTGTTCATTAGTGTTTTAAGTAGGCCTTCTCAATTTTGCTCTACCGCGCTAAATGCGCTTCTCAACGGCGGAAGGTTCTAGAAAGATTTTGGAAGTTACACCCCGAATAGCAGTAAATTATAAAAGTTGAAAAACACCAGGTTGCTTTTAGATTGTTCATTAACTGCAAAATAAGATAGGTCAAGCAAAATGTCTGCAGATGAATATAAAGCTCAAGGTAACAAGTTTTTCAGTAGTAAAGAGTTTGATAAGGCTATTGAATATTTCGGTAAAGCCATTGAAGCATCAAGCGAGCCAAATCATGTTTTATACTCTAACAGATCGGCATGTTATGCTTCATTGAAGGACTTCAAAAAAGCCTTGGAAGATGCAGAGGAATGCGTAAAGATAAATAGCACTTGGGCTAAGGGTTATAATAGAGTGGCGGCTGCACAACACGGACTTGGGCAGCTTGAAGAGGCCCGGAAGAGCTACAACAAGGCTCTTGAGTTGGAACCAGGCAACAGTATGGCCAAGGAAGGTCTCAAGAGTGTTGAGGAGGCACTCAATGCTAAGGAACTGCCTGATTTCGGTTTAGGTGCATTGTTTTCAGACCCTAAGTTAATTGAGAAATTGAAGCAAAACCCTAAGACTAGCGCTCTTATGCAAGACCCTGAGTTGGTCAGAAAAGTTCAACAGATCCAGAGCAATCCAAAGGCAAATGCTGGCCTGTTTTTGTCTGACCAAAGATTAATGACCATAATGGCAGCTTTGATCGGCATTGATCTCGATCAGCCACCTTCCGGTCCTGATCAACCAAAGGAGGCACCCGCATCTTCGTCTAGCAGTCAACCTAATGATGCTGAACAGCCACAGACTGAGTCCAAGACTTCTTTTAGTGCAGAAGCTGCTGAACAGCCTAAGGAGGATACCAAAGATGTAGAGATGGAAGACGCTCTGTCTTCAGCAAAGACCTCTGCTGATGCTGCCAAGGCCGAAGGAAATACTTTGTACAAACAAAGGAAGTTTGATGATGCGATCGCCAAGTATGATGAGGCATGGAGCTTGCATAAAGATATAACATACTTGAATAATCGTGCTGCGGCTGAGTACGAGAAGGGGGACTATGACGCAGCCATCAAAACATGTGAACTTGCTGTTGACGAAGGCAGAGACTTGAGAGCTGACTACAAGTTGATTGCAAAAGCATTCTCTAGATTGGGAACCATTTACCAAAAAAAGAACGACTTGCATTCTGCGGCTAAGTTTTTCGACAAGTCCTTAACCGAACACAGAACTCCAGACACCTTGAATAAGTTGAGGTCCATTCAAAAGGAGATTAAGCACCAAGAAGCATTGAATTATATTAACCCTGAAAAGGCTGAGGAAGCAAGATTAAAAGGTAAAGAATACTTCGAGAAAGGTGACTGGCCTAATGCTGTTAAAGAATATACCGAGATGATCAAGAGAGCCCCTGAAGATGCTAGGGGGTACTCTAACAGGGCCGCCGCATTGGCCAAATTGATGTCTTTTCCTGATGCGGTTAAAGACTGTGATCTCGCCATTGAAAAAGACCCATCGTTCATCAGAGCTTACATCAGAAAGGCGAACGCCCAGTTGGCTATGAAAGAATATTCTCAGGTAATTGAGACCTTAACAACTGCAAGGGAAAAGGATGTTTCTCTTGGTGGAAAGAATACCAATGAGATTGATCAACTTTACAGCAAAGCTATGTCTCAGAGATTCCAGGCTATTGAAGGAGAAACACCAGAGCAAACTATGGAAAGAGTCTCTAGAGACCCAGAAGTTGTAGGAATCTTGCAAGATCCCGTAATGCAAGGAATTTTGGCGCAAGCGAGAGAAAATCCAGCGGCTTTGCATGAGCACATGAAGAACCCCGAGGTGAGCAAAAAGATTAATACTTTAATTGCCGCTGGTGTTATTAGAACCAGATGAACATAAAAGGTACTTTTTCGATTCTATAAATTGTATTTGCTTACTGTGTATACGGTTATACATACATTATAAATATATTTTAATTTCATAACTCGTTTCTTCATATCTCCCTCACACACTATTGTCGAAGAAAAAGTTAGGTAATTCATATATCTGTTGATATAATGCTGAATTAAATATCTCTTCATTCATGGACTCTATCATGAAATCACTGTTTTCATTTATGCTAGAGGAATTGGAATACAAGGGTAGATTTGAGTCCAGGTCTGGATGCAAAAGGTTGTTAATTGTGGGTGAATTGTTGGCATTACTATCGTTATCAAACTCCTTGGGAATAATAGGGCTATTAATAAACTCATCGCCTCCATTCTCATTTAAAGGTGTATTATGACATTTTGTGTAGTCGATTGTATAGCTACTCCTCTTCGAACCTTCTTTCCCGTGGTCGATCTGATCAAATTCATCAAACCTAAGACTTACTTTATGTCCAGATACTACTTTCTTATTGAAATCAACATTAATTTCATCGATGACAGCGAGGTGGTTCTTAAGTTTTGCTTGGTCGCCTGTATATGTATAATCCGTTTTAGTTTCCATGATACGTAATAGAAGTTTTAACATCATACGAGAAACTATATCCATCAAAGAACGTTTGTTATTTTGGAAGTTAAACGACGGCAGCTTTGACCTCAGTAAGTCTCTGTTTAGCGGACCTTTCATGAAACATTCATTATTAGCACCAAAAACATTCAATGACACGTCAATAAGTAAATTTACGTCTTCATAACTCTCTGGCAGATTATAGCGGTTTGTACAATTAGCCAATAGGTTTAAAAAGGCTGATATTATATAGAAATAGATCCAGTTCAACGTTGTAAAGGGTACTTTCGTAGATTTCATTTGTTTAATTGTGTACAAGATAGTTCTTGCGCTGGCTAGTGTTAAATTCCTGAAATAGCTTATATCTACGTAACCCTCTTCTTCTGGTTGTATCTTTAACTGGCAAGGAAGCTTATTAATTATGACTAATTGAACAAAGAACGTTAGTTGGCTTGTTAGTTTTAAGGATTGAGTCAGCATAGGCTTTTTGGTATCTGCCTTGAAGGATTGGAAGAAAGTAGCAAACTTTGGATCGTCATGAAACCTGGGCCTATTATCCTCATTCATAAAATCAGTAAGCTCAAATAGCTCGTTGTTCATCTGCCTAACTCTCTTGCTAAGTTCAATACTGCTATCACCTCTGGTAGACGCGCTAAAAATTTGACTGTAACATTTGGCTCTTATATGTGTTAGCTTTAAAAGGAAGAGTCCGTGGTAGTAGTTCAACACTTCGGTTGCTTTAGCATCCATGGCGTTTAGAACTTTATTGTGTACATTTGCGTCAGTGAAAAATGATTTATACTCATCCGGCACAAATGACCCTATATCTCTATTCGAAAGAGTAGAAACATCAGACTGGAATGTTACCGGGGGCTTGCCATCTCTATAACACATCTCAACATCGAGGTACTGACACATCCACCACAAACGCCTTCTGAATTCTGCTTCTTTCTGAGGCAAACCATAAAAACTCTCGAACCTATGAAGGCCTATTTCTTGAGCATAACGGGTCGCCAATGTTGTCAAGACGTATGTCACATTCCATTTCATACAGTTAGTTTCAATAAATAATACAAGAAGTAGAATAGCTTGAACTGTAATTACTCCTTCGCTCTGCGTGCAAATCCTATGATAATAATAAATTGCATTCAGAAGTTGTTGAAACTGAATGTCCACAAGGTCTTTATCACTAAACTTCCTTTTCAATAACCTAAATGTTGTCAGAAGATGACACTCGGGTTTTTCTTCAGGGCAGAAGTGCCTCGCTTCAGCCAAGGTTGTCACACACATTGCAAGTGCGACTGACATAAGTAACAACTCTGAATATCGAAGTTTCCTGTGTTGTCCTTTCTTTTCCTTTTTGTTATAGTAATTATCAAAAAGACTTTGTACCTGAGACTTATCGATAAGAAGATCTGATAAAAATATATGGCCATAAAGCTGAAGAAGTTGATTAGCGGTTTGTCTCTCTGATGGGAAATCCCCTTCTGCTAGCTTGTTGATCTTCTCCTGTGTTCTTACTTCTGGCTTCATCCATATTTCTATTAATGGGATATTTGCTTGCTCAAAAAAATTGGGCAAACTTTTGAAAGGTAGCACCAAATGCCTATCTTCAGGATTAAGCTTGGTCTTAATATATTCAATGCTCCGCTCGGAGAAAATACCAAACATTGTTTGCGATCCGAAGAATAGCTCTACTTTATTCAGCGATGGATACCCTGAATTTCCGTCTCCTTCTTTATGGAACCACTTTTCACCGAAATTCTGATCGTCATGGCACGCTGTACTTATTTTATCTTCACTCTTCGTTCCGTCTTGCGTTTTTGATCGTGACTTAGTCCCGTCAAGGTGTTTGACCATACCTGTTAAGAGGACCTCTAGTTTTCTAATACGCTTTTCTAAGAACTTTATTGATTCATCTTTAGCCAAACTTGAATGCTTCTTCCTCACCTTGATGGCGTCTGCCGGATACTCACATTTATGGTTTTTAGGGCTATTACTACAATTACCACATGGTGACTTTCCATCACATTTGATTTTCTTCCTACGACATATAAGGCATGCCTTTGATACTCTTCCAATCTTTTTATCCATGTTTTCTTATTTAAGATATTTATTATTAACTGTCAATGGCAGAGATATAGTACTATATATAGAAAAGGTCGCAGCATATATTGGTTTTTCTATATATCTAAGTTATTGTCATAGAAAAAATTTGGTAAATTATTCATATCTGTATAGAATAGGGAAGTTAGGTTATCGTCTACAGGATAATCAAGACTTAATCCATTGTTGGTGAAATGATTTGTCTGAATAGAACTGGTATTAGAAGACGGAGAGCTCGTATTAGACGCGGAAATGCCATCTGCTCTTTGTAGTATATCTGATAATGCTTTCGACAGGTTAATAGCTGTCATTGGATCAAAAGGAACATAGCTCGGATGATTGTAGGATTCAGGTGTATTTTCATTCTTGGAAAGCTGAGAATTTGCATTTTTCGAATTGTCTGTTTTTCTTATGAAGCCATCACCGTCAACCAAGCCGTCAAAAAAACAGTCGCCGTAAAACTTCATCCCACCAGGATGAAGCTCTTTTTCGAACAAAGAAGGGTACATTTTCTGCACCAGGTCCAAATGTTCTTCTAGCCCTGGTGTATGTGAAATAAAGTCATAGCCTGTTGCACTCCAATAAATCTTAAGACTGATCTTGAGTAAAAGCTTCGCTACGATTCCAATGATCTCACTGTGATCCATGATTGGAAAAGACATGAAGTTTAATTTTGTAGCCTGAATGGACAGGATGTAGCTGAAATAGTTCAATGAACATTCAATTAACAAGTTTAGATCACTACGTGTCTGGGGGTCATTAGGATGGTTCATACAGGCTGCCAGAATTTGCAGAAACGCCACGAAGGGGATAACGATGATCCAATTAAATACCAACGCATTAAAATTGATTGACCGTAAATTCTTCACCAAAATCAAAATGGTTCTGGCACTGTCAAGAGAGATTTTTTTAAAATTCAAGACCTTTCTTCTTTGGATGTCTTTCTCTCTAAAGTCCACGTTCGAAGGTACTCTATTGATAATCATTAAATGGCCAAAGTACAGAAACTGGAGGCACATTGCGAACTCGTTCACAGATGGTTCCAAGTCACTAAAAGTGCTTCTAAAATTTGGATCGTTATATAACCTTGGGCGAATTTCAGAAGGTATACCTTCTGCTATTTCATTCATCTCCCGATCTAGTTGTTCCATTTTTTCGAGAATATCATTGAAAGAAAATGTTTCAGCAACGGGTGCAAATAAATATCGGTAACTTTTACTTTTGAGCTTTGAAAATAGCATAAAGTAATAGTAATGTTGAATATTTAAGCCATGTCTTTCAGCAAGCTGAGCCACGATATATCCATTAAGTTTTTGAGGCATTCCTTCTTCTTTGAGAGAAGGAGCGATGAATTTCATGCTTGAAAGCAAGTCATTTTCAAAGTTGAGACTAGCCTCCAAATCGTCTATTAGTGGAGGTTTTCCATCTTTGAAACATGCCTCCATATCTAGGGCGAAACAGTACCACCATATATTCTTTCTTCTGAAATTTTCTTCCTCACTCATGTTTGAATAGTCGAAGGAACGGTGTAAGCCCAACTCCTGAGCAAATCTGGTAGCGACAGACACTAGGATGTAAGATGAATGCGATGCAACAGACGATACTTTGAGAAATAAGCTCAACATGAGTATAGCTTCGACAGTTTCAATACCTTCATTTATAACCAGGATTCTATGGTAATAGAAAACACAGTTATCAAATAACTTGTCATAGTATACTACCAAGCATTTTAGAGATTCTACGAACACCTTTTTTTGTTTCCTCTTCTCGCTATCTGTCAAGTACTGAAATTTGTGGAAAGAATCTGTCAATTTACCAGTGAAACTCATGCATAAAGATATTGACATTATTAGCAATTCAGAAGTTTTTAACTTTCGTCTGGGCTTCGCATCATCCTTGTAATAGTCCTCGAAAAGACCCATAACATACTTTTTGGAACACAACAGATTAACGATAAAGTTACGTTCGTAATATGTATCGATAATCGCGAACAAAAAGGGCTTTTCCGAATC